>CM057819.1:108054612-109317112 GCA_030067965.1 Latrodectus elegans
TCCATGACGGACGTCGTAACAAAAAAGGCGTGGCAATCCTGGAATTGACAATAATTCAACACGTGAAATTGCCACAGCTGTCGTCTAAAATAGTAGAATAGTACGCTATGAATTGGGATCAAAAGTCCCAGACCACAATTCTAATTCCACCAAACTATAAGGCACAATGCATTCTCCAGGCGTATACCAAACTCCAATTAGTAGAATTCGGACCTGTATTCATCACTACAAAGACATCTTTCCCCTCAACTGAGGTCCAATTTCGACGTGCCTTGTGTACCACCTCAACCGAGGTTTGATTTTGTAATCAAAGGTTTATGAGCAGAAGCATGACCACGGAAATTAGGCAAATGTGCTTACTTACGATTGACAATTATCGAGACATTAGTCTCAGATGCTTGTTGAAGCTTTCAGAATATGTGAGCCATCGGTTTGCTGCGGCTTTCCGAGTCTCTTTTTGACAACGCTTGTGAGCCTGCCAAGTCGAGAAATACCGATAATCACCACAAGCCATTCACTTTTTAATCATAAAAGTTACTAGATTTTGAAATGTTTAGTTCATTATACATGTCTCTTAAGAATCAACTATTTCTGATATTCCATATTTACAGTTTTCTTGTAATAAGCTTTAAACAGCTTTGTCGGATAATAATTATGTATATGCAAATGTTAAAGCTTTCCATATAGCTCTAAATTTCGTGGCATATTGCATACGATTAATATCAATGTTGCTTCATACAAGTTAAGTACAAAAAATATAGACACATAATGTGTAATAATAAACAAACATATTTTGTCAAAATTGTTGAAATATGTGCTATTTCTTCAAAGTGACATTTAAACTTAAACTCTAATAAAAGAATAATTTGTTTTAATTGAAATAATGGTATCAATCTAAGTAAAATTTAACTTAAAATAATATTTTTCTTATAATTACAGGGAAAGGAATTCAGCATTTATCTTAAAATCCAGGAATATACAACGAGAATAAATATCAAGATTCATGTTATCTCATAAAACGTCCAATTTTAATAAGCTGCATTTATGTTAAAGTGAAAACAAAAAAACGTACTTAGAAATCAAATACTCTTTTTCACAGAAAAACGACTTAATCTCAACCTGTTCATCAAATACAAACATTAGCGCCGAAGTCACTGCTTTTCTTTTTGAAATATGGTCCCCAAGCAAAACTTAAAAACAAATAAACAAGTAATACGAGGGATTGGCAACAAATTTTGTTTGGTAACACGAGGGAAACGCAACACAAACTGCTTGAACTACTCACACCACACTCGGGCGCCTGTCCTCGATTCAGCTAAACATCGACTGCTCACTCCTGGTGGTAACTTTTCTTCCCCCACCTCCATTCACCACTACCACCCGTCACCATGGTGAAGAGATAGCGTAAGGGGGAAGATGTGCATGGGGAAAAGATGAACCACGTGACTTGCGTCATATCCGCGAAAAAGTTGGATGATTGCCCGCCTTTCCGATTGGACGGAATAGCTCCCTCTTGTTCCTTCCCTCCCTGCACCGTATTTCCCCAAATTTATCAAGGTTTGCATGTATGAATGTGTATGTGCGATACTGTGCGGGCAACAAAATCTGAGGGGTTTTCTTATAGCGCACATCGTCAACGGAAGTTCCACACCTGGTCGAACTTGAATTGTACTTGATTTCAGTTTTTGAGAATTGCTTTCAAAATTTCAGTTTTCACTATTATCATACTTTTATATAATAAACTATTTATTTATAAGACTAACAATTTTTTAAAACATATTTCGATCAAGTAAAAAGATTTAAGAATAAATAAATTTATTTAAAATAAAAAATCTATAAAATGAGATAATAATCAGGTAACATAAAAAACCGCATTTCGCAAGAATTTCCTACTCAAAAATATTTATTCTGTTAGTTATGGAAATCAAAACACACAGTTACAGAAAAACTAAATATTAATTCATTACAGTGTAGTAAGTTATACCTAATATAGTTCACAAATCTTACACTACGTTCACACAGACTCCAAAATCTAAAATATTATGTCATAAGAAATTCAAAATTAAGAAGCAAAATAAGTACTTATAATAGATATTAATATATTCGGTACTATATCGCATTGGATAATACTTTCTGAATTTGAATATACACATGGATTTATATATATTCTATTAAAAGTCAAAGGTTGTTTTTATTGTAATAATTTCCTTTAAAAAATTGTTTCTCAAATAAATATTTTAAATTGTTGTTTTTAAAATTTATTAGCTCCTTAAGTTTCATTTGTTATTTATTAAATACGATTAAATATGAAGTACATAATATTATTCGTACACTACTGAACGCATTTTGATAAATAATTCTAATAACACGACAAAGCATAATTTCAGATTCTAATCTTTACCGCCTAAATATTTTTATTTGATATTTTGTTCCAATCAAGAAAGGTTTAACACTCCTTTTATTTCAATGATCAAAGGACGACTAAAATATTTTTACATACATATCTTTTCTTTCTCAATACATATATACCAATATATATACATATAAATACAAAAAATTTTAAATATATGCCACACAACATAGTTTTAATACAAATCTGTTTACTTCAAAGGAATAAATCAAATTTTTTCGAATAAGAAAAGAAATATTTTTATGCTTTACAATTAATTTGGAAAGCGCCACGGTGGTCTGACGGCTTAGAGCGTCGTTCTTGCTATTGGAAGGTAATGAGTTGGAATCCCGGGTTACCGAAGATCCGTCGTGTTTATTAACGGCGGCTCGGGCACGTAAATAGGTCGTGGTCGTAATGCCCTTCAAGTGAAGTGATACCTCTGATGATGACTGCCCAAGTATTTTGGGATCTTCTACCTGGTCCTGCTTCTAAATAACGAAGGCAACCCGGCTGTTTGATCTTATTGGTAGAGACCAACTCAAGGTTAAATACAGATAAGCAAGTTAGTGTAACTATTATCTCGGATAGAGCACGATTGGACCATATGAAAAAAGCTAGCAGAATTAGCAGAGTATACTGTACTAAGAACTTTCGAGAGATATTTAACGAATGATTTTAAATTAATTTTTTTTTCCCAAATTATTATACAAATTTGTCATTGATGTACCAAAGAATGATATTAAGAATATTTTGAAGTACCATTACCTCACATAGTCATTCTATAACTACTTAGAAAGTTTTGTTTATATGCTTGATGAAGAGTATTATTAAATTCCTCTCTACAGAATAAATCTTTAATAAAAAGACAAAATTAAAATTTTTATTGTATTAATTTAAATTTATTTTAAACAGTATTTTAAATTATAAACATTTGATTATAATCATTTAATGGAATAATCTTACATATAATACTAGCTTTTTTATTACTTTTTTACTTAATGGAGCTTACTATTATGTTTCTATTGAATTTTATGTTGTTTATATCAAGCACAAACATTACAATATTTTCTTAACCATTAAATGGAAATTCTGTTCCTTATGCACGCACTAACGTCTAATATAGCAAAGCGTCAGTGACAAAATAAATAAATAAATAAATAATATAGCGCATTCGCTTCATTAAAAAGTGTAACTGTCCATATTATAAAAATTTTCATGCATAAAACTTATTTTGATACATATTTAAATCCAATAATTTGTAAGATTTTAAACAATTTTTTAAATACTCTAATTTTTAACAAGAAATAAGTAAAATTTATGCAGATTTTTATTCTAAAAACAGGAATGTTTATCATTAATATGAATACATGCTAATTTTTCAACGCAATAGAAACCTAACATTAACTTTCGACCAATATTTTCGAAGTATCATTTCATTATAAAAAATACGACTTTGAATACCGTCAACAGTATTTAAAATTATTTTTATCATGTAATTCGGAAAAATAAATAAATAAAACATTTTTCATATATAATGCATTACAAAATAAAATTTTTACTAAATTTTTTATTTAAATCCATTATAAGCTTTTGTGAGAGAAGAAATTTGATTTTCTTTATGATTAGTTATATTCTATTATTCGTGGTAGTTAAGTAATTCCACGAATGATTTAGTAACTTGTTTATTCAGTGTGTAATTAAATCGAAAATTATGACTATCCTGTTACTGTGCTGTTACTCTTAAAAAAACAATCCTTCTTATACTTATGTGATTGCAGTTCGCGGAAACAACGCTCGACTCCTGTGGCATGCAGTGACTGAGTATTTCAACCGCAGAAATAACGAACACCCACTCTCTCGGCAATAGCATCATTCAAACGCCAATGTACGATAAAAGAATCGCAGGTAGAGAACGCGATGAAACAAAGGAAAGATTCCAGTCCACAGAAGCCGAAGGGAGCATTTACACTGAACAGACCGAAACTTGAATGACAGGTATGGGGCAGAGAGAGAAGCTGTAGTATGCGAGCCAGTGAATGAAGGGCAGGGCGATCGGTTCAAGGTCGTTGGGTCGCGGTTTTCCTCGATTACCCCCAGGGTTTGTGGAAATTCTCCGTTAGCGTTTGGGGATATGCATTCCTAACCGCCCCCTCTCGGGTACCGCCCGAATACAAATGTGGATTAACCATGGGTCACATGGCATTGACTTCATACAACGGCATACTATCTTCATTTTTGAACGAAGAGTTCGTTTTATATCGCAATGTATTTCATTATATGGTACAATATAAATAGAAATTATACCTTTGCTTCAAAATGTGAAGGCAATTATTAAAATAATAAAATATTTAAATAAAAAATGATATTTATTATAAATAATAGTTTTCAAGTCCTTCTTGTATGGATATGAAATATTATTAGCCGAAAAAGTTAAACTTGAGCTCAAAATGATTTTTCTATCATTTTTGTCACGAAAGAGCAACTTGTAACTAAAAATATACTTTACTTTATAAAATAAATAGGTTTACAAATGCTATTTCTAACATAAAAAAAACAGTAAATTCGAATTAGAGAAAATAATCAAAGCAATAATGAATATTTCTACCCTGAGTGATAAAGAAACAGGTTTACTCATTAAAATACTTACCAAATTAAAATTTTAAAACCCAGTAATTGTTTAAATGGCAGAACTGAATTTGAAGTAATAATATTATTTAATAGTATTTTAATAATATTAATATTGAATTTAAAATAACTGAATAAATATATAATTTTTATAATTAATATAAATAAATATATATTAAATTTACAATTCTATAAAAACTTATTTTGAACTCTTAAATTGCAAATCATAAAAAAATATAACAGACGAAGAAATTTCTCATCATTATTCGGGTTTAAAATGTTTCTTACAAAAAAAAAAAAAAAAAAAAAAATCAAATTTGATTATTACTGCATTTAAGACATCACAATGTTTGAGAAAAGCTAGCAAAAAAAAAAAAAGTTTTCCTATTCCACAATTATAACATTAAATTAAAATTTATTCGACGACTAACTGAAACGATTTTACACTCAGTTATTAGAAGCGACAAAGAAAATATATAACAAGTAAACTTTTCAACTATGGAAAAGATAGAAGTCTTACAAAATTTTGCCATTAATTACATACACATAATTAGCCGCAAAAGTTTGCAGTTAATATATGTAATTATGTTGTTATAAAATTTGACAAAATAAATTTGATTCTTTAAAATTCTTTAAGAAAAGTAGAAATGAATTTCAGGAGTGAAAAAAATAAATATTTTGAATAAGTGAATTTAATACAAGTGGATTTTAATATAATTTTAATATTTAAATTATTATCCATAGTAAAAAAAAATTATTATTAACAGACAACAATAAAAATTTTGAAACTATGCAAATAAATTAGATTTTAAAATCAAATTTTTTCAAAAATAAAATTTTTAAAAAATAACTAGAAAATAAAAAATTTATTAAGGGAAATTTTATATTTTTTTACAATTGTTACTTTTGAGACTAATTTAATAATTATTCTTTTTTTTTTTTTTTTTCTCTCTGATTCTACAAGTCTTAGAAAAGTGGAATTTAAAATATGACATATATTTCGATTAGAATTTTTTTTTTTTTAGAATTCAAATTATACTAGACTTTATTGCTGTAAAGGAAACAGAAAATGTAATATAAAGTTATTCATAACATTATTCGCGTATTTTTCGTTTTGAAATGTTAACAGAATAAAACAATTCCACAGGAAAAAAAAAAAAAAACTCGTGTTTGGTGTGGAGGGGGGGGGGATATCAATTGCTTTGAAGCGAGAGGTAAAATAAAAGGTAATATAAAACAGATGGAAAAAAATAGACAGCATCGAAAATCAGCTGTAACTAGATGATGTGTAACCAAACAGCTGATATTTTTCACCTGCAAGGCGCGCAGTTCAGAGTTCACAGCCAAGCCTTCTTCCCTTTGCATTACGAAGTGCTGACCCATAAAACGTGATTAGGGTTCTAGAGAAACGCTGTTGCGAATCTCTGTACAAGCGCGAAGAGGAGATGGGAAAAGAACCACTTGACACGTGTTTGGCCTGGTTAACATTTGATCTCGGGCACACACCGTAGGTATATATCTAGACAGAAAATTTCGGGGATTCATTTGGTAAATAAGGAGGCATGTCAGTCTATGTTGACGGCAGCAACTAGTTGAGTGGATGGTGCGAAGAGACTTCAGAGGGTGGGGGCACCGAATGCGGTCTTTTATCGATTTATGCGAGGAAGTCGTGGATGCCTCGAAATATTGATCCTGAAGAGGTATATCTGTGGTCCTATGTATTGTTATAGATTTCTAGGACATATTTTCAATGTTAATATTCTACACCTAGAAATAGAATGTATTCCATTTTCATATTTGAACCTGATCTTTTCATATTCATATCTGAACCGATCAACCTGAAACATAAATTTCGAATATCTCACACCTAAGAAACCAAATGTTCATGCGTTGGTTACAATGGTCGGTTAGAAAGTTTTAAATTTTGCGAAAAATTAACATAACCACATCATATTTTATATCTTAATAATAATAATAATAAAACTGCAACAAACTGAGAACAAACGCTGGCTGAGTTTGCACAAAAAGTTTTGATCCAAACAACCATTACGCCCTCTATCCAACAATTATAATTTGGAATGTTTTAAAGTGATTAATATCATAACTGCTTTCGAATTTTCTTTTTAAACTGTAAATCAACATGGTTTTTAAACAATGAATTATGTGCGTCAGAAATAATTAATCACACCCTCGTTCTTAATGATCAATCGAATGTTAAATAGTTCCGTTTTACTTTAAAATACCTATTGAATTAAAAATTTATGGTGAGAAATTTACAGATATCTATTTTGAAATCATCGATATACAAGGAAAAATAAAATGTTTTTTTTTTTTGTAACAAAACTATAATAAGATTATTTGAGGAATAGTAAATTGAGATGACATTTGAATAGGAAAACTATGCGATTTTGATACTGTCACTTAACAGGTAAATACTAGCAGAGAACCACTGAAAGAAACTTACGGCACCATTTATTCTTTGTCGATATATTTACAAGCGATTTACAGCAGTATAAAGATTGCAATAGGAACATAAAATGAATCCTATAAAGTCATCAGCATTTTATGAATACAGAGAGTAAGTTTTAGAATTCATTTCTAAATTATAACTAATTTAAAATCTAAAAAACATATTACATTGAGAAAGACTGCACTATTTTAAACCAAAAAACAAATTTTATCATAAAACCAATTTTTTCTTCCTATTTTTAAATAGTAATCAAGCAGAATCAAACATACTAATCACCATTTTATATTTAATGAATTATTGTATATTCCAATCATATTCGAGTATTTTTTAAAGTACAGAATGGATGGATGAGTATGAAATATCATTCACCCTATACAATGACTTATAATTAAAAATATAAATTTAGAGTATGGTGTGAATTTAATTTCTTTTTAAATTATAAAAATCGTAGTGTTGGGTTAACAATTTCTTTTAATTTTTACATCGAAAAATAAATAAAACAATATAGGGTATTTGAATTGTGTATCAAAAGATCGAGTAACATACATTTACACTGCTCACTTTTATGCAAGAAAAGAATAGCCTTTTTTAATAATTAATAGGTAGCAAAATTCACATTTAGTCTTAATATTTAAAAATGTTGCGCGATGAAATATTTTTTTATGGAAAATCGCCCATGATAATAACTTGTAACAGATTTTATCCAGCTTCATTAGCACTTAAAGGTTATTTCCTCAGTACAAAATTAAAGTGGAGGATATTTATTTTTAGGTTTTTACATTTTTAATGACTTCTTACTCAATTTTCGGTAATCTTTCATTGAATTACTAAAAATAATCAAGGAAAAAACTATTCACATCATTAAATTGACGATTCAATTATATCCTTGAACGATTACAAGTATTAGTAAGAATCGAAAGGAAAAATACTAAAATAAGTGTATCTTTACAATAGGGAACCTACGATTGGATACTTTCAATGCGGAAATGCAGATTATTCGACTTTTCTTTTCTAGAAAAATATGGACAAAAGACTCTGCCATAATTTTCCGGGCTGCTTACTTACTGTACACAAAATTTATAGTTTAAACCAGAACACTATTCTAAGAGAATAGCATTAGTTGTATGATCAAATAGTTATAATTTATGCTATTCTATAAACATTTATTAATTTAATTCACAATATTTAAAACATACCGCAGTTAAAAAATGCTATTTTTACAATCATTTTGCATAACACGCAGTGCAAATAGTTTATTTATATAATTAAACTCTAAAATATCCCTTCGTGGCTTTTCGGGAAACAATTTCATTAATAGTAATACTCCTGACAGTTATTACTGGCGCAAAAGAAAAAAAGTTGTTTGTCGCGACGATATGTTCGGGACAAACAAACACGAGTTAAGAAATGGACATCTTCCTCGGGTGAGTGCTGCTGAGGTGAAAAGAGGGACGGGCTAGGATAGCGATCAGACGGTCGCGTGTCCCGTTAAACGCTTCCTGCACGCCATATCCCTTTCCTGGATTCTGGAGCCGTAGGATTGGTTTCGGTTCACGGAATGCGGGTCTCTCCACTTCGTCGTGAAAGCGGAATACCTCAAGTTGGGAAACCGCGAGAGAAATAATACTTCTTTAAGAATCAACTGTCTCATTAAATTCCGCTCGTAAATTCAAGGCAGAATTAAGAAAAACTGAGGATATATCTACATTTTATTTTTGTATTTTTTCAAAATAACGAATAGAGAATTAGTAAACTATTCATGTAATTTAAAATAAATTTTAGCTGATAAAAATTTGAGAAAAAGCGCAGTTTTAAGAAATGAACTTTAAGGAATATCAATTAAATAATTAAGGAATTGTTATTAAAGCAGAATGTTCTTCATATTAAAATGTTCAAGCTATTCAGTAAAATTTATTAATCGCTCTAGTTTGTATTATCAATTCTTAAATCCCGATTAAGTTTACCCGCAGTTTCTGAATAAGTGAACAAATCTTAAAACAATCATTAATTATAGCACGGATATTAAAGAATTATTTTTAAAATGTTAAAATTCTTTGTTCTTACTCTTAATTTTTTTGAGCTCAAATAGTCATTAGGAAGCATTTCTAACAGTCAACTGATTCATTCCAGAAGTTCATTGAGTGGCTTTTAGATGTGTGTAGGTAGACTAGCAAAACAAAAAACATGCTAAAGGTATTAAACAGATATCATTTGACGAAGTCATCCGAAGCGGCACTTTTCTCTCCTAAAGGATTAACACCAATGAAAACAAACTTGATTTTTTTAATATGCGTCTGATTTCATTCATTAAATAATGCATTTTAAATGTTACATATCAGTATTTCAGAACAGAATTTTCTCTTGTTAACTTATTAACATCAATAGTAAACAAATAAAGTCGTTTCATTATGGTAAAGTGAAATATAATGGCAAACTTTGAATATAAAATTGCGATGCTTTCTCGAACATTTTCCAATATATATTAGTAATATCTTTTAAGCCTATTAATGCAGTCATGAATGTGATTTGTTAAATTTTCTAGGCGAGTCCAAATAGTAACTTTGGTACCGTTTCTTTCTAATGTCATTTCTAGATCCTGTTCTTTTAACCATGTGATACAGTAAGAAATAAGGCAGCACAGCAAAATTAGCTCTCAAACTCAAATTGGAACATTTATTGAAAATGAATCCAGTTTTCATACTTATTATTGTTAAAATAGTCGATCTTGACAAACCAGTAAAAATTAAGCTATAGCGAATAAAAAAAAAATGTCATTTTTATAATTTTGTATCTGCAGCAAATTTAACGGGAAGGAATGTTCAAACATTACTCAAGCAATTATGTATTTTGCTCTTTATAATCATTCCATTGTAAAGAAAAGAAAAGCAACAGAGTAAAAACTTCCTTTTTTAAATCTAAACTTTTTATCTTTTATTATTTTACACGGTTTTTATTATTTTTTAAATTTCAAGTTAGAAGTGATAGGACTTCCATTCTTGTCAGCAAAAGTAAGGAAATTATAATTTCACTTCTTCTCAGATAACTACGTAATCCCCAGATTTCTACTTTAATTTATAAGAGCCGTCATGTAAATTTACAATTATATTTTGATTTAGCGCTTGAAAAATGTGTATCGTGTTTCATTTAGAATGAAATGAATGATAGAATTTCCCAAGTCATGAATAAATATCGAAATTTTAGATCCTAGGTTGTATCCTTCCATTCTCGCATCTTTTCCCGGATAGCCGACCGATGGCTGAATGGATAGCGTTCCTGACTCCTACGGTTCCGGGTTCGAGAATCCAGGTTCAGGAATGTTTTTTTTTTTTTTTTTTCTATCCTGATGCGTGAATGTGGCCTACCCTATAAAGGGATTTGTGGTGGTATGGCGTAAGTAATGCTACTCGCCTCCGTGAATTGGTTCACAGATGCCCACCGGGTTCAACGATGAATGAGTAGCAAATTTCCGGCCTTGTGTTGTGGCGAAGTGCTAGCCCCCAGTGCCCACCGTTATTTAAAAAAAAATTTCCAGATAAAATACATTAAAATGTTTTAATCAAAATTTAGTAATATATTTACAAGTATCTTCGGGAAAAACCGTTTGCATTAAATAAATGTAATGTTTAATTAATAAATTAACATTTTAATTTTTACAGAATAATTAACACGTTTATTCAATTAAATCTTATGAATCGGAGCACGAAGGCTCTGCAAATAATATTTTATGCAGAGCCTTCGTGCTCCTTACATACCTATGACCTTTGAAAAATTATTAAAAGCATACACCTTTTTTAAAAATACTTGGAATAAACATCTTCATTCACATTGCTATATTGGTATTAGCAAACGGAAATAATTTTAAATGTAATGGCAATACTTAAATTATTTTATTGCTTAAATACGATTCTCTATTTTCATATAGTGTTTTCAAAAATAAAATATTATTATTTGTTTTCATGAGAGAGAGAGAAGACTCCTTTTCTTAACATGAATCGTATTTTACATTAGTTCGATTAAGTGAAAAAAAATGGAAAAAGATGCATAGGAATCGTGAGAATCCGGGATTCGTCCAAATTTTTATTATTTAAAGCATACGCGAATATTCAACGTCCTTGAGAAGTGGTTTTGATTTTTGTCTTCTGAGTCTGACAATAGGCGCGATGAGCAATTAAGGATCCATTGCAAGAGTGTGTGGATATAAAGATAACGCACTTTGTGTGTGACAATAACAAAAGGAAATCAAATTTCTCTTTACCTAGGCATTGCACAACCACGGGTTTTCGGCAGAAAAAATACACGCACACGAATCGCTTATTAAGACACTTGGCAACGGATGATTCAGCGATTTCACCCTGAAATGTTCCGGATGTCGTCAGGCGAGGATGTCGAAACACAAAATACTGGGGTGACACCAACAGCAAAGGTGAGGACAAAGGTAAAAATTTTAAGCCACGTAAATGGAAAAGTTTGAAGGGGGGAAACCAAGATAATTTTTTTTTCTTTTTTAATATTGACGCGGTAGAAGATAGTTCTGAATATAATAATGAACAGCTTTTAGAGACTTAAATGATTTTTCAAAATTAAATAAAACGTATTGTGCAAAGATAGAAAACATTTTGCATCACATTTGAGCCAAATTTTAATAAACTAAAAATTAAATATTTCCAAATTTTATTTAATAAAAATCTGCAGTCTTTTTTTTTTTTTTTTTTTTTTTTGAAGATTTACGTTATAAATTACACGCCTAACAAAACTATAAATCACAAATATATACCATGCATATTTATTAAAACATATTATACACATTTCACTTTACACTCTAAATCGTTGCTTCAAATGATGCTGCAAAAGGGTGAATATTTAAAACAGATATAAATTGTAATCATCTGACGCTGAACTGTAATAATTTATTTCGAAACACTCAAATTTTAAAAAAATCACATAAAATGCGGTTTTAGAATAACAAAAATACAAAAAGGATTTTTTTAAATTACCACTATCTAATAAATAAAAATTAAATTCACTATCTAACATCAAAATTGTTTTTCACATTAGTTTTTAACCCTTACAACAAAAATGCATCAAAACTTTCTCACACTGATTATTTAATTCCATTTCAAACACTCTTGAAGCAAAATACAGATTTTTAATGGGGGGAGGAGACCATTACGCTTTAAAGAACTTTCGTATTATAGATAATGTAATGATTTTATGTGATCTTCATTTTCTGATTTGTACTACCAAAAATTGTTATTTCAAAGAGTAAAGCTCAATACTTTAGATAGTTGTTATGAAGAATAGTTTTCATGAAACTAAATGGCAATAATCGCACTTTTGAAAAGAAACTGAAAGGATAACATTTTATGAATACCTTGTTAAGTGTCTGCAAATTTTTCTCGTACATGCCATTCATTCACCATCACTTACACATTATCTTAAACATGTTCTATAAAAAAATAAATTTTAACTTTGTTCACAAATTAAGCAATTGGCGACTTGGAAATTGAAGTAATGACTATTTCAATATTTATTCTTCATTCCTTTATTCTCCTTTTGAAAGTTGAAATTTTAATTTTCCAAACATTATTAAAAAAGTATATACTACTAACGTATTTTCATAAACAAATTTGCGATATGTTTAAAAATAATCATTGGTTTCAGCAAAAGAAATTTTCACACGTTAGAATCCGTAACACCACATTAAAAAATTAAGATAATTACAAATTGCATTGCATTTTGTGTATTCATGCAAGATATCTAACAATTAACAAATAAAAATATGTGTTTTCGTAGTGGCTTTATAGTTGCTTTTGCACTTGACGACTTGAATTACAATTAAAAGTAGATTCCTTATCATTATAAGCAACCACGTCTGGGGTAAGAATCGAATCCAAAAACAATTGGACTAAAGGGCAAAATGATAATCACACTGTTACTAGCTAAGTTAGTGGTCCTTCGGTAGCTTTGTTGACGCTTTATGATCACTTTTTGTACTAGAGTGTTAATTGGCCTGAAACCTACCGTTTGTCGTAAATTCCAAGATATTTCGAGCGTCTACGTTCGAAGAAAGAATCGAATCCGTGAACTGTTGAATCAAACGCTAGAAGGCAGCTAAGTGAAAGCAACATTGGATCGCTACTGACAACTAACAGTAATCATAAGATACATGTACAATTATCAAAAAATAATTTTGTTAAAAATAATTAAATCCTCTTTTAATTTGAAATTTTTTATTTTTTTTATAAATGAGAGATTTTTTTTAATTACAATGTATTTTATCTTCATAACTACATTATTAATTTCAGAAAATTTCAGGTAATCTTAAAAAGAATTAAAAAATAGATTCAGATTATAGAAAATGTTATAATTTTCCACTTTCCTAAACTACATCTTAAATGTATTTCTGTTTCATGATAAAATTAGATGTTATCTTTCATGAGTTACTCTGAGCAGCCAAAGGTTTTTTCTAAGTACTTTTTTACACTTTAAAGCACATGTTTCTTCTGAAACACAAATATTAATCTCATTTATAATAAACAATGCGTTATTATACGCATTGTGACTTGAAATAAAATCAAACTCACATAGTCATGAAATGCTTTAGCTTCACTAGAATGTTCACATGTGTCTCTTCTTTCAGGGGCCGCACAATACAAATCCCAAAATACACTGAAAAAGAAAGAGAAAAAAAATTACAGTTCAACCATAGTAATAAATGAAGTTCTTATGTTGAAAGTGTGTCAAGTTCATCCAAATACAAGTATTAAATGCAATATATATTTCGGCATGTCGGAGACACATGATAAATGTTTAATTTTTAGTGTATCTTATAGAATATTCATTAACTATAATGATACTGTAAAACTAATTAAGGATATGTGGATTTATAAAGTTAGTTCTGATACTTAAAAGTGACTTTTATTTGAAGTGAGAAGTGTAATCTATATGTTCGTTTTCCATTCATTTGAAGGTGTTGACATTCAACTCTAAAATGACTGAAGTTTAGATTGCACTAAAAATCGTGATCAAACCAAAATAATTTCTCATAGAAATCTTTCTAATTTACGAAATTTAGTAAAACACATCCTTTTTTTTTTTTTTTTTTTTTTTTTTTTTTGAAAAAAAAAAGTAAAATTTTTATTTATCATATTTCAGTTTTAAAATAATTCCCTCTTCTTTAATATTTCAACGATCTTAATATTTTATTACTTAAATTTTGTCCCAAGAGGAATACAGAACATGATTTTTAATCCGTCCCATGAATCGTTTCACGGATTTGCAATCACTGTAAAAAAAAAATAAATAAATAAATAAAATAAAAAATAAATAAATTGGGAATTATTTATTTTTTGGAATATAAACCTTTTAAGTCGGTTCTATAAAGTTAGTTCTGATATTAGGTTTGTTATTCCACCCAGGCGAATTTGAATGGACGTCTAGCTTTTCATATCGGTAGCAATATAAACTTAAGTCGTTGTCGAAATCATGAGTTTAATACCACGAAGAGAACGGGCGAAAAGTGTAAGATTTTTTCGATATCGAGTATTATTTCTTCGGGTAGTGTTTTTCTATAAATAGAAACGTATTTAAAAATTGCAAAGAAAAATTTGGAAAATTCAAGCATCTACCCTGATAGTATAAATGGAGAAAACAGAAATGCAAAATACATTTCGGTTTGTAAATCAATGGCTGGGATCGAACTTGAGTCCTTCCCCTGATAAATGTGTAATACTAATAGTAGGCCATGGTAAGCTTAGAAAACATAGGTGCGCAATCTTTTCTATAGGCAATGGGTCTGAAAATAGCTTTTTAGTGTTTCCCAAAGCTTTCAACAACTACTCGTCATCCGACGTGTAATTAAAATTGCTACTATATAAATTAAATTATATACAGATATTATATAACTATAATACTTACAGATATTATAGTTATATGATATCTGTAAGTATAATTTAATTTATATACTTACAGATATTATATAGTTATAGCAAAAAATAATATCAATACAAAAAAATAACGGAATAAATTAACAAATATTTCTTTTAATGCTTTAAACAGTTACAAAAATAATGACTATATTGTTTTTCATTAAATACAATACAAATTTCAACAAAAATCGATTTGTTTTTTCACATAAAGCTAGTAAAGAAAATAAAAATGAAATGTGTTGTTTATATGAAACTTAATCTATTTTCGAAAAAGAAATATTTAAAGATAATCGCACAAAGGAAAAGTTGTACAAAACATTGCGACTTCGGTTGCGAGATACTTACTGAAAAAGAGGATAGAATTACTATAATACGATCCCGAAAAAATATTTTTTAAGAATGAAAAAAAAATGTTTTCTATTCATTACTTGCCAAAAAAATCATATCATATAAACTGAGAGTCAATCATAAGACTGATCGCTCAAGTAAATTGGAAATATTATAAAAATAAATCGTATATTAAAGTCGTCATTGTATTATTATTATTAAAAAAACAAGCTTGCCCTTTAAGAATCTGATTAACATATAAAACAAAATTTGAAATAAAATTTTATACAAAGAGATTCAAAACACACTACACAGGGGTAGAGAAAAACCATTTAAAAATGACACTCTTCCGAGCTTGCCTCATTTAAAACAAGTCATATTTCTCTATTCAGTGGATATAAACAACAAATTAGCATAAAAGAAGAAGTTGGATGAAAGGCGCATATTTCTGTTGTTTTTGCACCCAGTTTCTTGGATGACTGACAATTACGCGGGTGAATTCTCAGACGCGCGGATCAAAGAACCCATGGATGGAGCCAAATACGAATACCAGACACCACATGCACACCTTCGAAAACAAACACTATGATTTCTTAAGATGCAGACACGGTATCCAGGAAATCTGAAATTAAAGTACTTGAATAGGAAGTGTTTTCAATATCTGTTATATTTATTTTTAATAGATGATTAAAAAAAATTAAAATTTCTTATCGTTATATGGCATTAAATATACCTACAGTATTTTTCTATGGATAGAGAAAGAGGTGAAAATTAATGATCAATTACTTATGTCAACCAGATTTGCCTTACGCGTGCGTTCATATGTTAGACTAAATGCATGCAAATAGAAAATAAAACAATGGTAAACCTATAAAGCTACCAGAATTTTATTTTGCACTTATAAGAACTGAAAAAAATGGCAGAATTTAAAAATGATCATTAATTTAACAAATAATATACACTCATATCCATTCATTTTACGTTTAACTTTTATCATCTGATTTTTCCTTTTTATTCATTATTTTATAGTTGGAGAATTTAGATCGAGGCATTTTTATTGGAGAATCGTAAATCCTTAGGTTATGGTTAACTAATTGAAATGCTGAAGATAAAATCCTTGATTTTTTAAGCAATTCGCGTGGGATCTCTCTTGCATGATCTAACTTCGGTCTAACAGCCCATGCATTACACTTTAAAGACTAGCTTCAAATGTAAATACCATGCCGACCGATAGCGGAGTGGTTAGCGTTTTAACTTCGAAGCAGGTTCGGACATGAATGTTCCTTTCTCTCTCTGTGTGCATCTCCTTTCACTTTTCTGGACAAAGATGATAGACCCATGGATGTGCTCTATTGTATAAGTTACCAGGGTTCCAGTGGTTCAATAGCTTTACGCCGCTTCCCGTTAAGATCAGCTAAGTGAAGCATCATTTGCCGCGGGCAGTGGTTGGGAGAGTGACCACGTACCCCCCCTCCCCCTCACTGGTTGCTGGAGCTCCGTGGGCTGGGAACGTGTTCCAACTAATTTGTGACATCCAAAGTATTTCCGCTGGTGTGGCGTGGATGTGGAGTAGAAGGTGCCAGCTCAGGTACGACTTCACTTGACCGTGGTTCAAAATGACGAGTCATTTGGTGATGCGCGGGTATTCCAAACCCGTTAACCTAAAGGTACAGTCCGGGGCTCGCCTGCATGGCTATGTATATATATGTATGTATGTATACGTTCTCATTATCTTCGCCCCTTATAGCGCTGAACAGATTCAAATTTCTATGGAAAGTCAGGTAATGAAAATTTTTTTTTTCAAATATCATTAAGTATTTTCAAGGCACATATCATTAAGTGATCATGGCTTGAAATTGCTTAACGAAACTGACACAGAGGCAATGCACATGTCAATCTATGGTTGAAATGATGTGGCAGAAAAAATGAAGTCTGTAATTTTGTTATGCAGAAACTACTATAACTGAAGAATGAGCTCGAAAAGAAACCCACTATACTGCCCGAATTTTCATTTTGAAACTTTTTGAATGTGGACGACTCGTTAATATATTTTTCTATTTTATGAACTTTCAAATTTAAGAATTATTTAACCGATCCCTGCGAGCTCGTAAAAACAAGCGTCTACTGTAGACTGTAAGAGTAAATTAAACATACTACAAGTTGAAAATGAAGATTAAAACTAAAATATAATATAAAACAATCCTTTTTAGGAAATGTCTAGCATAATAATTTGAATGAAACAACATAGTGAAATCACAGTATGACAGTAAAGTTTGCAACAAAAGCTTTCTTTAATACGAGTCGCTAAAAGGTGGAACATCAAATTGCGTATGTTCCAAGATAGGAGGAAAAGTTAAACACATTTCTTTTAAACATACTCTTAAAATTATTTCTTATTCAAAATAAGCTTATATATTTTAATATTTTCTGCATGAATGTAAAAAAATCCAAAAAACTCAATACTACCTTGATATTAAGAAGGCTAGAAAATTTGAAATTAAATAATAAGCAAAGCAATTATGAAAGAAAGAAAAAAAACTGAAGATAATGAGATGAAAAACATTGAAAATTATTCTTAAATATGTGATAATAATGAATTAAATAAAATTCATTTTTTTATAAATTATATCAAATGCTTCACTTTTCAAATTGATTTTCCTCAGAATGTGTAATATAATTACAATGAAATCGTTAATACTCATTAAAAACAAACGCTACTAATTCGCACAAAGGAGAATCTAGAATAAAAGTATTGAATTTATTTAAAAATGAGAATGTTTTTTTCATCCATCACACACTTCAACTTAATACAATATTATAATAATTATGAATATGCTTTATAAAACCAAATGTGAATTAATAACAATTAATAACTGTTTTCTATTGATTTATAGTATTCCTCTTCAGAAGAATAAAATTTTGGAGGTATATAATAATTTCCTACTATTCCCTTATTTAATGACACGTTATAAATAATAAATAATAAGAAACACGTAGATTATTAATGGAAACAAAACAAATTTCAAATTATTTTTTACTAATTTACATTAAAATTAATACGGTTACAAATAATATTCGGCTTCAAAATTAATTGAATAGATGGTATTTTTTAACTTAAATCAGTACTCTCTTGTATCATGTTTCTTTTTAGATGAATATTAAAAAATATGCCTCATTAAAATTCAAAAATATATCTTTTATTATTAAATAAGAAAAATATATCTTTTATATTAAAAATATATCTTTTATATAAAAAAAGAAAGCAAAACACAATCAGGGTCTCTAAAACAATATAATCCAAATATTTCTGACAAATAAAAGTGACGAAGGTAAAAAACGTAAAAGTAAAAACGGGAACAGAGAGGGGTAAAAATAACGGTAAGCCAACAAGCAGGGGTCTGTTAAAAGGGAGTTGAAGAGCACGCTTGAAAGGGTCATAGGGACCGGTAAACAAAGTACAAAGGGAGAAGAGAAAACGGTCACAGCACGAGGTCGCAAACACGACACGGCAGCTGTCGGCGATTTGTAGTTTACACCGCCAACAGCGCCAAATCCATACAGCAGCTGAGAGGAGTCGAAAAGGTAAATGGAAGTTGATACATTCCAGAAGACAGCGCGGCATTTTTGAAATCGCTCCGATCTTTTGCAGCACCACGCGGACAGCTTATTGCCAGGGAACTTGCTTCCTTCAAACTGCGGGCAAACAGAATTTATTTCGGAAGCGGTTTAACCGTTGATATGCATCGATTGTTGGCGAGATTATAAATCAATCCATGTGAGAGAACCTAGATTTGCATTAAAAATATGATAACAGAGAATAAAAAGGAATTTAAATAATACATTTTTATCACTTAAAATTCAAACCTCTTTTCACCTAAGTGATTTAATTTATCAGTGATTAAGAATAATCAATGTTAAATTAATGCGGTTAAAAATTATTTTTTCTCGTACACAAAATCAACTGTAAAATAAAACTTTTGGCAATAAAAGAATAAATAAGTATAATAAAATCAAATTCAGTTGCAATGAACTGAACTTGCTAGTAAAAAAAACAACAATATCATTATTAGAAAGCATGCCATGAAATTGATTTGAAGCTATCGGGAATTAAGAGTTCGCTATTACAATTTATCAATTTTTAAATGAGTAAATTTAGCAAAATAAGTGAGAGTTATATTATGATTTTAAAACCCAAGATAGGGATAATATTAAATAAAAAATAAATTAGCAAGAACGCATAAGTGAACTGCATATATATATATATAATATAATATAATATAAAGTAACAATATCAAATTTTCAACGATCAAACAATTCTGAAATTTTGTTTGTTTTTCTTTTATGTATTTTTTTTTATAGTTAAATTATCAAGGACTTTATAAATTCCTTTAACTTGAAATACAAAATTAGACAAAGATAAAAATGACCTTGGTTCGACATTTTCTGGTGTAACAAGGATGAAAGCAAAAAAATTACAATCGGACGCTACAGTAACGAAAGACATTTCAGTTGGGAACAAAATTTTCTTTCATAACAACGCCAAAAACCACTGACCACGAAAAATTCATTAAAAAATAGATTAAAAACAAAACATTCAATATGTCATAACTGAGGACAGCCAGATTTTATCTATTTAAAAATTTGAGTTATAACAGCGATCAAATTTTACATCTAAGATTTAATAAGTAAAAATACCTTAAAATATCTTCTTAATTTCATTTAACAACTAGAATAAATGACAAATGTTCTAAAGGCAGTTGAGATAAAGCAAAATTCCACGATTTAAAAGCTCCAAATTTACAGTTATACTTAAAAAGGCAGCTTACTGTTTCATAAATAGCAACAGATCTTTTCAAGGAATGCAAGAAAAAGTAAAAGACGCGTCATGAAACAAAAACAGAAAAGTCTGGACAATACACGGAAGCAGAGATAACACCTGCCGCTTTTGCGGAAAAATCTGGATATTTGAAAAATCAAAGCTACGCATGCATAAGCTTTTGCCTCTACTGCTTTACTGGATGCGTATGTGCGTGTGTTGGGGGATGACACTCTTTAATGTTTGTTGATTCAGCCGATTCTCGTCGTTGTACTGTTAAGTGCAGCTCCAAAACTTGACAACGTGGTGATTATTTTATATTTATTTCCATATTAGGCGATTCGTTGAAAATTGAACGCAACAATAACTATTTATTCCAGATAAAATCCTTTTTATTTCAGCGAACACTAAAATTATAATGCAGTAACTAAAATCTCATATTGCTTTAAACCACTTTTATGCAAATAAATCATAATCACAATAAGCTGAAATGCATTTAAAAACTACAAATTTTTATGAGAACTTTTCTTTGTATTATATATAATTTTAAAGCGAAAATTTTAAGAAAATAATTATTTAAAAAATACACTTTCAAGACTCAAAAATATTATAATTAGGTCATATAGCGTTTTATATATATATTTAATTTGTGACCTGTTATAATAAAGTTACAACATCAGATTTTACAAAATTAAAATTAATTTTAAGTCAGAATTTATACCTTTTTCTATAAACAATTGCATTTTAAGTATTACATTTTTTCAGATAAAATCATTATAAAATATAATACCACATATTCTCAAATCGACAATTATTGTGCGCGTTTAGCCAAACATAGTTTTAAAAGTAATATATTATACTTTATTTACTTACAATAAATCCTCTGTGATTCGTTCTTAAGCTCTAACAAAAAACAAATTTCTATAGAAACGCTTTGCTAAGAGATAATTTCATATTCATATACTCGGTAATTTTCTTAAAAAATAGTTTCCAATGGTTTTAAAAAATATATATATATTTCAAACAAATTCGGCAATTCTTATTCATTTAAAATTATCATAAAGCTATAAAAAATCGAACCTGTAATATTGATTTTTATTATCTTTTGCCATACGTACACTAAATGGAAAATTTAAAAGTAAACGAAAAATTATGGTGTAATTATCTACATAAGAGAGTAATATAAAATTAAAAATGTTACAAATTGTGAATATTATTTTACTTATTATAATTTTAGTTGATTTGCTTGAAAAAAATCTGTTGAAAGGTGTACTTTCAAAACTCAACTCGGATTCTAATGGGGAAGCAAAACCGTTCACAAATAGATAAACTTTGCTAACAGTACACAACGCATAGTTTATATCAATTATTTTTTTATTAAATACAATTATACTGAAATGTATATTCAGTTAAATCATTATTGATTTATATTTACATTAAACTATTGAATGTGACAAAAAAAAAATAAAATAATAACGTAGAAAATTTTCAAAGAAAAAAACACAAAACTTAACAATTAAAAAAAAAAACTTGATTTTGTATCCATAAAAGTTATAGTGCACTGTTTGCCAAAAACTATAGTGAAAGAATGGAATAAAAAATAAATAATTTTTCCCAACCAAGAAAATTCACGTATAAATAAAATGTTGAGATGACCCCTTCTCAAATAAGTAGTATACGATATAACTGCGTGTCGCAGTTGCTATGACAACGGTAACCAAGGTAACGATCGAGACGATGAATGAAGTAACTAGTTTAGGGTCTAATAGAGGGGAGCGGTTTAGGAGGAAACCCAGAGGACAGAACACAAGGGGGCCTTGCGGGGTTTTATAAGGAGAAACTGTTTATTGGCGGATATCAATGAAGTCTTTGGTATTCATCGCCTTTTGAGAGGATCGTTTAATCGCCGTCCTTCTCCGCAAATAGGCTTACAGATTTCAAGGTAAGCGCGAAGATTTAAAGGAGACTAGTTCGGGTCGAAAAAAAGAGCAACTAGCCAAGTGTTTGCTTTTTTAAGGTATCGCAATAAATCATCTAAAATCTCATATTCCCCCTGTGCCTATAAATATATATATATATAATTCTATTATCAAAAAAATACTTAATTTGAACATAAAATAACTTACGCAATGTATTATATAGAAATCCTTTTAATAATCTACTTGATTTATTTAAAATTGACAGATCAAATTCATTGGAATTTTATTAGACGAATATTTATGATTCCCCTCAAATGGACATGCAGTAAATATCATTATACTGTTCTATTATAGTAAAAACTATTTACTGTAATTGAACTTACTTTTCATGCTTTTAACAATTAAATGAATTGAAATTTTCGTAGAACATTAACTTAATGCATTAATTTAAAAAATCTATCTGCTACTTACAGCTACACACATCAAATTACATATATTTTTCATTGCATTTAATATCTTTCAATGTAAAAAACATGAATTGTAAAATCATTATTATTGGTATCCATAAAATGTGCTCTTTCCAAAAAAAAAAATAAACAATTTTATATATAACTTTACTTTTCTACAGAAGAAAAATTAGTATTTTTTGAAGGAAAAAGAAAGTATATGTTCACAACTTTTAATTACTGTAATGCTTAAAAAATTGACAGAAGTCATGAATTTAAAAAAAAAATAATTAAATTGTCACTAGACTATATACTAATTTAAAATAAATTAGTACTAATTATTATCAATATATCTTTATGAATTTTGATAAAGTTTAATTCAAAATAATATTAATGCCTAGCACAATTCCATCCAATTTGCTCACTTTTGCAAGGTCATTTTTATTAATTCTTTTCAATTAATCAAAAGTATTGGTAAAACCAGTATTGGTTTTTAAATTCAACACAAATAAAAAAAATTATTAAATTATTTTATCATTTATATAAAAAATTATTTATATATAAATTATTTTATCATTTATACGAAATTTATCACTCTAAGAAAATCTAACACTAAAATTGGCTTTGTGAAACCAATTATAAAAAAATAGTATTATATAAATAATATTTCTTTATTTATTTGCAACTGAATTGGAGATTTTTGGTTTGATTATTGAGCTTCTATAGCAAAATTGCAATTTTTTAACATGGATAATTGATAATGATGTTAATTAAAACCTTAAAAGCAAATGATTTCCATTTATGTAGAAAATAATCTTGAATGCTTTCCTAGTAAATTACACTACAATTACCAGTCTTGTAGAAATTCATTTAAGCACAATAATCAAATTATTGACATTTTTGACACAGGCATATGTAAAAAGCAGCATTTTGTATATATATTTATATAAAGTATACAACATTATGACAGTTTAAATTAGTAACACTAAGTTAACAAAAGCACTCATGAAAGTCACTTGCAGCAAAGCATTTTATAAAACAGAATAAAATATTGTACCTTTTAGACATGCTTATAGCTTCAAGGTATTATATTGTCAAATTAATCAATGACAAAAACTTCTAGTTATCAAAAGTGCACACTGAACAACTGGTTACCTTGCAGTTTCATAACATTTTTGACCATATTTTTTGACTCAGATTTTTCCTTGCATTTTCACATGTGTAAATAATAGCAGTTTATGAATAGTTGTCAAAAAATGTGTCATTTTAGAGTTACCCATTTCCAGTCATCATACAATCATCTCACCCAACTCAAATCAAATTCAATCAGTTACTTTTTAAAATAAGATGAACAATGGCTGAGTGGTTAGCATTCCTGTGGGCCCCAAGTTCGAATTATGGTTCAGGCATGGATGTTTCTTTCTCTCAGCATTTCTCTGTCCTTTTTTTTTGTGATGGTGGTAGGGATATGGCCCACCCTATAAACAGGTTTAAGGTGGTATGGCATGGGTAATGCTACTCAACTCAGTGATTTAGTTCACAGGTGCCCATTGGGTAATGATCAATGAGTATTAGTTTCAAATCTTGTTATACCGAAGAGTAAGTCATCCAAATGTTGGTCGTTATTAAAAAATAAAACTTTTCCCGTTAAATGGATTTGGCAATAATAAAATACTTTATTTAAAACATTCTAATAATTCCAAGATTGCTATACAGTAATGTTACATTCTGATATATCAAATCTGTGTGAGGGATTATATATAATGTTTTTACCACTCAATAACTATTTAAAGCCTATTTTTTAAGATTAATAATGCAAAGTAAGTACAACTTACCACCACCATGAATGAAGAAACCCAGGAGGCTCTCCTAATGTTATATTTTTTTCCCACCGGATCTAAAATAGAAAATTATATTTTAAGTAACACTTCAGTCACTTTTTTCATATTTATAAACATAAATACACAAAAATAAACTTGTGTACAATTTTCTTAGCAACACATTAGAAAGCATTACTTTTAAGATTTTAAAAAATTTTAAAAAGATTAAATTAAAATTTAAAAAAATTTAAAATTTTATAAAGATTTTAAAAAATTTAACATATACATAGCTCAAAGAAAATTATTTATATATCAGAGAAAAATAAAGTCTAATCATCATTTTATTATGAATGGAAACATTTAGTGTTGTTACACTCTCAATTTTCAAGTCTTTTTGAACTAGCTTATATAGTAAAGTTTTGATCTAGCTGAATATTTTACTTTTTTAAACAAAATATAATATAAATTAAATTTTTATTAACATTTGAAGTCCAACAGCTACATAAATGAATAAATTAATGTGTTTATTGAAATATTATTTTTCATTCATTTAACGTTTCACAGGAATTTCCTAACATTGCACACCTAAATTTTTTTTAATAACAACTGAATAGGGGTTTACAGTAATTAAACAAAAAAATTCTTTATTTATTTGATGAACACATGTGTATAAAATGAGTACGATGATAAAAATTGCGAAAAAAAAATGTAGGAATTTAATACTTAATTTCAAAATTCCAATTATTTTAATTTAAAATAATAAAAAGAATAATGTAAAAATTTAATATATATGTTATTTACAAAAATAAAGATATATTTATTATTAAGAGGAACTTTAAATACAATTTTCAGTAATATTAACTATTGCATGGAAATATAGCATCACTGGATAGATCATTTGCTTGTGTATTAGTATGTTTGCTATTCAAGAGTTTGTTTCTAAACCTAACCATAAAACCAACTATTAAACTATTTATAATTTATAAAATATATAAGGAAAGTAAATGACACTATGTTTAAAAAATAAAAGATATTTTTTCAGCTTAACAAGTTAGCTGTGAATTTGTAATTGAATTTATTCGTTATTTGGGATATCATAACATATAGTTCCATTAAAGGCATGTGCTAGTTTTTAAAGGATTTTTCATTACTGTTAAAGCTTGTAAATGTTATTCTATGACACTCTAAAGATGAGTTGAAGTTAATAATCAGATTTTTTTAACAAAAAGAAAAAAAAAACTAATTTAATAACAATAACATCCATATATATATATATGTATGTGTGTATATATATATATATATATATATATATATATATTTCCATATATATATATTATATATATATGTATATATATATTTATATATTTATTTTATTTTTTTTTATATATATATATATATATATATACATATATATATATACATACATATACATACATACATACATACACACACACACACACACACATATATATATATATATATATATTGCTTTAAATTAGAGTAATTGTTAAGAACATTAACATTAAAAAATACATTTTCTTCTGAGATATAAGTAGAAAGATTGCCATGTGAATTTGACAACTTATCCTTAACCATAGATAACAGTACAAGGAATTCTGAATTAATTTCTAATACTGCTTTGAATAACATCACATTATTTACTATTAAATTATTTCAAACTAGAGTAATTATAGGAACACCAACAATTTTTTTAAAATATTATTAAAAATGAACGCTATATATTGATTATACATATATGTATCATAAATAGAAATGAATACATATTAACTTATGTATTTTTAAGAAAGATTATTTAAAAGAATTGCGATATGTTATTAAGGTCTAATTATGGTTTTATGTATAAAATATTAATTTCAATTATCAAGAATATTCAATAAGTTATGCTCCTTATTGTTTTGCTTAAATTTCTTAGTTTTGTTGTTGTATCTAGTTTTCTTATATAGATACAACTAATATAATTTCACAGAAAAATATTAATTTCAATTTGCAAAAAAAATTTTTTAAATTTATTTTGATAGGTGAATGCAATTTTTTTTTATTTTTAACTAAACAACATATGTAATATTATATTTTGGTTTTTTTAAATTTATATATGTAAGTAAACAAAACTTAGTGTCTTTGACAACCCCATGGGGTTAAGGATTACAATACCCATATCTATTTTCTTGACTGAAGATGCCAGGAAATATATACGTAACACAAATAGCAATATTGTGTTACTTTAAGAAAGTGTTCTAGTTATTTCTTAAGATAATTAAAATGAGTTAATATATACATTGATATGAACATATTTTCTGGTAATTTCAGAATTTAACTTTATGGTTCAGGAATTCCTGAAGTAATATTTATAGGTCCATAGTATTCATTTCTACAGAGCATTCATAATCAATTGCAAAAGATGTAGAATTCTTTAAAAAAAATTTAACTAGGTTTAAAATGTTTTCACCCTTAACAAGTTTTTATTTTAACCAGTATGTATTGCTTATGTGCAAGAACTTATTTTAACCAAAATTATGAAAAACAAACTAAAATGTAATTTTGATATATTGTAAGGATAAAAGAGAGGCATTTGAAATCAAATAATAGTTCAGCAATAATTCAAATAAAATGACCAACATTTAGTAAATTACTACATATTTTTAATTCACATAATAAATAATTTTCTTTCATTGCAATATATTTCTATCTACTTTTTCCCCCAATAATGTTTAAAACACAATTTAATTTTTTGATGATGCCACTTAACAAAGTAATAAAATTTCACACTGTATTGAAATTCAAAATGATTAGCATGAATAGGAATTTCAATACTTAAAATAAGAAAAAGGCAATATACTATATTAATGTGGAGGTGTACTAGCAGAATCAACGCTGAAAATAATAGCATTACATTATCATGGTACAGAAATTCTGATTTGCTTTACTGCAGTTTTTCTTAGTTTTACAAAAGCATTAAAAAGCTAATATTTTTTTTATTGGCTGCTTTGCCGACTAATAGATCTGTTTAATGTCCAAACATATATATATATATATGTATATGTATGAAAATAAAGTCTTTGAAACTAATTTTAATAACTTGAATATAAGAATTAAAAAATGTATATATAACTGAGAATTGATTTCAGTAACTGCATACATACACACACACACACACATATATATATATATATATATGTGTGTATGCAGTTATACATATAAAAATCATTGGAAATATTAATTACCTATATTGGTTATATATTTATCCTATTTAAAAACTTTTTGTAAAATTAAGAGTTCTAACTAATAATATTATTACTTATCATGGTTTTACAGATAAGTAATAATATTATTAGTTAGAACTCTTTGCAGACATTGCTATTTCAACATCACAATTATCACCAAATTAGAATTATTCATCTACCATTTGCTGGTTTCATACCTCTGTAATTACTTTTGATATCATACAAGAAAATCTATTTTTTCCTATTAGAATTTCACAATATGAATTCTTCACCATATAACTATAGATGATGGCAACTTTTCACAATGGATGACTACATATTTTCATTTAAATATATCATCTGCCTATTTTATATTTCAATTGCAAGGTGACAGATTTATTACCTTGGAAAACAAAACATTCATTTCCTCACTTCTTTATAAACAAAAATATTATATTTTTTTGCATTGTTTAATGTGAAAAAAGCATATTTTTATATAACGCAGTTTGGCAAATTAGTGAATTAGAAATTGAAAACTAAAGTACTTAGGACTGATTTTCGTTCAGCAATACCCATTTTTTTTCTCACAATGAGACAGGAAAATCAAGTAATATCTTAAAATGATTATAATATTAGCTGAAAGTGATAATACAATACTTCAGAATAAATGATGTTGCCTTATTTTTAACATGCATCCTTTCATTTCAACCAAAAACTGTGCAATGTTACCAAAATATAATTAAAATGATTGCAATGGAAAATTTTAAGCAAATAAGTGGAAATTTTAACATCTTTTAGAAATAAAAAAATTTTCTGAAGTGTGCATAATATCATAACAATATGAATCAAACTTAACTCATTAATTTTAAATCTACTACACATTTAAATTCTATTTTACTCTGATTTAATGATGTTTATTGTTCAATTTTATTCAGCTATTCCTAACCACCTCCAATCAAATTTATGGAGCGACAAACACACATTATAAAATATAACAGATTTCTTTAAATTTATTTTAGCAGCTTAGCTGTAGTTAATTAGTCTGTTTCTCTAAGGATAATTTTACTGAAACCTATAGTTTCCAGAGGATTCTGAACAACTACAAATTTTTTAGCCAAGGTGGCATTCAATCTCACAAACTGTTAATGAAAGACATGATTTAAATAACTCATCAACCTGTTGGGTAAGCTTATTGTGAGTTAACTCAAAAAATGAATGCATCAAATAAACGACAAAAATCTTTATCAACTTTATGCACAATGTAACACCAGATTTAAAATTTCTAATGTTTTATATATCACTTTGGTGATTACAAAAACAATAGTATGATAATGACAGTGAAAATATTTAAAGAACAACATTTAAAGAAGAATTTAAAAAATTCAATTTTTAATTTAGTATTATTATAACAAACTGAAATAACACAAAACTGAAAAATGATAATTGGAAAAAGTAATACATTTGAATATTATGTATTTTTATGCATTTTGCTCATTAAAAATATAATGTGTTTTTATAGGAAATATTGGACATTTACGAATAACTTATAATTTGCAATGCAAATATTTTAGATAATTATGATAACAAAATGTGGAAAAGAAACATTTGTAATTTTAAATTGCGCAAAACACTCAGCCATTGCTAAACATGTACGAAACCATTATTCCGATCTTACTGTGTACTGTATAAAATGAAATATTACTAATACAATAAAATTTATGAATAATTTGAATGTCCAATATATTACAAATCGATAATTTATTTTATTGCAAAGCATATTATAAACACTCCATGTCGGTTAATAAGAAAACACATAAGGCACAAAAACCTTCTCGATTATAGTTTCTTAAGTAATTTTCTCAAGTTACTGTATATTTCAATTTGGATACACTTACGCTACAAATTATGAGTCACTGGAGCAACAAATTAAAATTTGTACTAGACCAAAATGAATGATTAATGCTTTATTTTGTGTTGAAGTTTGAATTCAAATCTTATAAGAATGAAAGCATGTTAATATATATTATTCCCTCCTTCAAATGTTATACCTCATTTTTATGAAAGTGTTCAAAGTATAATGAAAATTTCAATAACATTTGTTGTTAATTCGTGTGGCCGCAGTTCAATACCAATTGTTTAATACTTTATTAATAAAATCAAAAAAATTCTAATATATAAATTCATTTATATTTGAAAAACCATATTTTTATGATATTGTGTGAATTAAGAATTACAAAAATTATATGCACTGAGTGTTCTCTGCAACAATTAAATCGTTTTCGTACAACAAAATTTTTAAGCCTTGCTAAAAATGAGAACTTATTTTGTGTCATCATACATCTAATGAAATATTAATAAATAAAAAATTTATAATTTTTTTCTCTATAAGAATCCTTTAAAATTAAAAGTGATTTTAATTTAGAAAAACATAAATCGCATATGTAACTTTTCTTTCAGTTTAAATTTTTGTCACATAACACATTAAGAAGAGAAATACATGTAAGACTGTATGAAACGATGAATATATAATTTACATGTAAATATTCTCTAAAATAGAACAATGTAAAAATGAAAATCACATTTAATGTTTAATATTTAAATATGCACTAAAATATTATAGGATGAGCGGTTTTAGGTTTTATAAGAAAATATCTCCTATCATTTTTGAGAAATTCAAAATGAATATTCGAAAAATATGCAATAAATTAAAATTTATCACAGATTCAAATGATTGGTATAGAGAAATGCAAATACATATACATCAGTTTTAAAACATGTGAAATTTGGCGAAATCAAATTTACGCGAAAATTCATAATCATACACCTGGCACAACTAATGGATCAATTTTGTCACCCCTACCGGGCGAGTCTACATCAAACTAAAAATTTTAAAAAATAGCTTACCTCCGACAGGAATGTCTGTGCTGCTTTCTGTGCCCCAACATGTAACAAATATTCATAAACGTATAATGCTAACCTAAAAGAAAACAAAATAACGATGTAGAAATCATTTAAACACAAAACACAACTTTCCCATCACCCCTCGCGCACCAAGATGGTATGATCCTGGCCATATGCCTTCTAAGTGGAACAGGCACACTTCCCGCTACAGAAGAGATACCAGCCTGGCATGAGAAAGTGTCGGCTGGTATCTCACAGGAGAAACAATTCGATTTATCTCATGACAACAATTACTTTAACAATATACAAGCTGTCACATCCGATGCTGAAACATGAAACAACGTGATCGTCGGAAAACCATGTTGCACGGAGAGGGTTGGGAAATATTGTAATCCACATTAGATGCACTGATTCATATAATTTTTTCTCCAATTTCATTTTGTTTACTAACTTACTTTTCTCTAGCTTGGGCATCGGATGGTACTGTAGAGCCTTTTCCTTTAGCATACATGCTGCGTAAGTGACTAAAAAAAAAGAACAAACACCTGTCAAGACATTCAGAAAGACCACACCGACGTTGTTACCATAGAAACATAAATTGATCTGTCACGGTCGCGGATGTGATTGGACTCAGCCCTCTCGATGCAGCGGTTCGCTTTAACACTAGAACAGTTCTCTTGCACGTCACAACTACATATAAAAACGGAGCGTCTACCATTGGGCCATAGCGATCACAATGCCACCTAGTGAGAGAAGTCACTACTTTCATTTAACTACTATTAAACTATTAAGTTCTATTTAGATATTATTTATATGATATTATTATTATCTTAAAAAACTTATTTAATAATAAAAATAAGCAATTTTATAGAAAAACTAAGTTTAAAGAAGTCATTTAAAGAATTGCATCTGTTCGGTGGGGAGTGCCAATGATTGAAATAACAGCCGACGATTCGAAAGCTGCTCAGTGAACAACCAGCTGCATCAACAGAGGGAAGATGTGTTGAGTTGAGGGGAGAGCTTGCGATGAGAACGGATCGTTTGGCAGGGTTTCAAACTCTCATTTTCCATTTTATCTGTGAAAGCGGAACTATATTTGTCCAAACAAAAATTTTTCTAAGAGTGAACTATTTTACACAACTGAAACGGAAGTCTTTCCTTGAATAATATGCAAAAGTTCCAAGTTAATAAACGAATATTTACTTTGAATAAAACTTCTAACAAATGAAAATGGGAATCATTTTATTTAACACTGCAATTTAAGAAAAGCCTGTTTTTTTTTTCTCTCTCTCTCTCTCTCTCTCTCTCTACATATTGTTTTCAGAAATATTTAACTGTTGCATATCTATTAAAAGGAAAAATTGACAATGATTTAGACAATTAAAGATAACATTTTTTATATATTTAAAGAAAATATTTTTAGATTTCATTTTTGAATGATATGCATTAAAATTGCATTTCGTGAGAATATCCCATAGTGTTAAACGTAATCTAGAACAAGATATCATTTTTTTTTTGTACTAAAAAATGTCAGTACAAAAAAAAAAAAAAAAGTAAAAAATCCAGTGTCAGACCCGCAATGAAAAGAAAATATTAGTGATATTTTTATTTAAAGACTAATTTACTAGTTATAATTTTAGTTATATTGTTCTCATAACTAATATTAATTTTGTTCTTCGAATTACAATGGACATTTCTTAAAAATCCTGGGACCTATTCATTGTGTACACAAAGCATTAATACGTACAAGGACCCCTCAACAAGCTTTTATTAACGACTTAAGATGAAATACGAATACGACAATGACATAATAATATTTTTAATAAAAGTAAATACGAAATTCTAGGACACAATAATATATTGTCAATTTTTAAAAAGATCATTTTAAGTCGGGATAAAAATGTAATCACGGTACGAAGTCGAGTTCTCTAATCAGCATCGATTAATTTTCTTTGGAATATATATACCGATTTACTATGTGAGAAAACACAAATGATGTGTTGTTAAACATGCGGAAAATAATGAGAATGATTAATTTAATGCACTTCGAAAGTTTTGATGTGTAAAATTTATTGTATTAAAATGTCATCGGAGAGGAACATATCGTGTTACATAGACAGAATGAAATATGCTTCTTCTAGTTTTCTCAAATTGCTTAGTTGTCCTTAAGAAGTTGAGAGATTTTGAAATCTTTCTTCTAATCATTGTTAAATTCTTCTTATACACTCATTTCACTAATTGGTTTCGAAAAAATTTATACTTGATTTCCCTTTTTATACTTGGACATAGAATATATTTTTAAAATTCAGTTATCGTTTTGCAGAAGAAAAATGTTTAAATCTTCATTTTATATGCTAGTAGCTATTAACAAATTTTTCGGTACAGGTTCAATATAGTTCTGTCTAATCTTTCCTTAACTCTGGAATGGTAAAAAATATGATTATAACAGTGCCCAGGAACCGGACAACACAGAGCAATACTCCGTAGAATACAATATGTACGGTATATACTAATACGTTTTTTTTTTTTTCCTTTTCTTCTTATTATATCTTTTAATAACGGCGGACAGAAGAGGTCTAATCCTTCACCACAACAAGGTAGGAAATTGCTACTCATTTATCGTTACCCGGTGGGAACTATGAATCTACTCACGGAGGCGAGTAGCATTACCTACGCCATCACAAATCCGTTTACAGGGTGGGCCACATTCACACATCATCTCAAATGAAAGGAGAGAAATAAAAAGAGAAAAAAACATCGATGCTCGATCCGGGATTTGAAGCCGTAAGCAACAGCCTAGGAGTCAGGAATGTTAACCACTCAGCCATTGGTTGGCTTGTATATACTAATAAGTGTTCTAGAGGGTTTTGACAATGGTGATGTGAGACAAAAAGAAATGTATTTCTGTGTCTCCAGAGGAAAAATTCATAAATTAAATAAATAAAACTGTTTCAGAAAATAAACAGTGAAAAAAAATCAATTAACAAAGTCGTAGAACAGCAATGATTTAATCCCAAACGACTTCCTTGTTTCAGGCAAACACAGTAAGAAAAGCTCTCAATACGAATTATTTGCATTCGATTTCCAACAATTTTATATCAAGAATCAAAGTGTTATTGAAGGAAGATTTTCACCTCCAGCAAAACGCTCTTATGACTTCTGGCTCATATTTAGAAAGGATTATTAATCTTGGTTCGATTCTAAATAGATGCATTCGATCGAGAAATCACAGGCAGGGATTGAAACTGCTGAAGATATATGAGCCCAACAAGTGATTAAATAAGAATCATTTAACAGTTGAATTATCGAGGTATGAATACGAAACACAAATAACTTTCAAAACTAATAAAGACTAGCAATACTTTTGTACCTATTTCACGTTGTAAAATTGTTAGAATTCTTACACAAACTAATACCCGCTGTAAAAGTTATTGCTGATGCTCAGAAATGAGCAGCATCTCCTTAATTTTACAGGTCATTCTCCTCTTTTCTCCCCCAGATTTTGAAATACAATAATATCGGAATTGTACTATTAAAAACGCTGAAATTTATCGTATTATTTTCGCATAGATATGTTTAATAATGAATTGTAGTCTTCAGATCACAAAGGGGAAAACCTGAAAAACTTCAAAGCACCAAACCGAGCATACATGCATAGAGAAAGCAGAAATTGCAAGTTATTGATATATTCATTGTTAAAAAAATAGTAAGGATTGGACATGAGAGCTTCTGGTCAACAGGTCGCTTTTTACAACTAAGAAATAGCGAGCTCAAAGAGGAATGAATCAACTGCCACCAGATGCTATGAGACAATTTTAAACACATTAATTATTACACGTAATTTTTCAAATAAATCCCCATTTATAATAAAACATCATGACAAACATATTCTAGTAATAAGAGAGTTATGTATCGCAAACTGTGCGACCTTGATGGTCACTTAGCTTCAACAATAGGATTGTCTGAAATATCGAAGGTTAAGTATATTGAAGTTACAAGATTTTGTCTCTATCTTTTTATTTTGATACAAATGAGTTATAAAATACACTAGAATAAGATATCTATGAAGAAGCTCTGAAAATGATACAAGTTTCTGGTCATTATTTTTTGCTACTGAAACAGCAAGGAATATGGAATGTGAATTACTTCACATTCATATAAGTTTATTTCAATGAGAGAAAAAAAAATCCCTAAGATTAAGCAACACAAAATAAAATGTCAGAAACTGTGTTAGCATTTTATTTAGAGTGTAAAAATTACTTAGATCAGCCAAACAGTCATCAAATACTAGCAAAAATCTACCACTTTCAATTTACGCAGCATCGCAAAACTAGGGTCTACTAATACAATGAAAGAATGTGCAATCTGTTTTAGACACAATAAAGATCAATACCTTTCAAAAGAATTCCCTATGTCAATACTGATCAAAGCATCTACCTGAGTAATACAATGATAAAATGAGAGTGATGTTTTATTATAATAAATGCCCTCTACAGGACAAAGTATGTTACCGATATCTTTTTGAAAAACCAAATGACTAAATAGCCACTTTATTTGATTGGAAAAGTTTATAATTTTAAATTAATCATCAATAGTTTTCAATAACTGCATACGATTAATAATTTATCGCTCTGCATTAAAAATATTTCTTTACAAGACTTCATTACTTATAAAATTTATAGATGAAGAAAATTAAAATAACTGACCTTTAGAAAATTTTTGTTTAGCTGCTTAGTAATAATAAGATTTTATAATAAAATTGGATAAAAAAATTACTGGATAGAACCCTATCAAATCATAATTAAAATTAATTTTTTTAAATGATTTAAATATTTCCTGATAAAATATCTTTTCCTGAAAATAGCCTTACAGCATCTACTTATTAAAACTTGCTTGATGAATATAAGAAATAATTCGCTCTCTTAAAATACGAATGTTTAGTTATAGTTTCTCTTGAATCCTAGAGAAGGAACATGGTAACAAAATATGTGCATTTAAAAGCTTAGCCAATACCTATTATACCTCAAAAGACATCTGGAGAGTACAATGATGTCAATTTGTGAAAAATCTTTTCTGGAGAGTACAATTATTAACAAAATGTGGAAATTATTATGCCAGAAACATGGTTTGAAGTTTGTTAAAGGATTTATATTGCTCTAGAGTTCTGTTTGAGAATCTGAGAAATGTCATATCATTATTATATTGTTAAAACTATTGATTTATTAGATACAAGCTACAAAAGAGTTTTTTTTTCTTTTTGAACTACTTAATAAAATAAACAGGTCTAGAGCTATCTCAAAATGTTAAAATTAGATTACTTTTTCTAATATATATATATATATATATATATATATATATATATATATATATATATATATATATATATATACAAAATGGTTATGATTATACTTCCCCTATAAACAGCATCCCTTAGAGCAAACAGATGAACGGAATGCAACGAAATTTTGTATATGGGACAAGATGCACTCACGGAATTTTGAAAAAAATTTTAGTTCCAAAATGTCCACCAGATGGCGCTTTTTTGGAAAACATGAAATTTAACTCAGTAAACGGCTAAAACGGAATGCAGAAACAATATTAACAAACCAGAACAAGAATTATGCGTAATAAAATGCAAAACCGGGAAAATCCGTCCGTTGTAGGAGAAAAATGCCGAGATTTGCATGCTTGGGAAGAAGAGGAAGCTTTATGCAAAACAGGTTTGGATATAAAACGCTTGCAGACGTTGGCATGTTTAAGTTGTTTCCGGCTGTATTCATGGCGATCTCTTTAGTTGAACGTGCGTTATAGGTGAAGCTGGTTTACGAAAACAAGGGGAATGCTTCTGCGTCCCCTTGTTTTCGTAAACCAGCTTCACCTATAACGGGAATGTTCGTGAATTTCGTCGTAGAAAAAACATACGGCGTGAACCAATGTCAACTAAAGGTATCCAGGCCATGATGAAGAGATTTGAAGAGACGGGGAAATTAGGAGTTCAACCTGGAAGAGTTCGCAAACGTGTCACACCGGTACTTGTTGATGTCGTAAAGACAGCTGCTGACTCACAGACATCAGAGTTTGGGGGCAGTAGCGCACGTGCAGTTTCTCGACAGACTGGCTATGCTTACAGCACCGTCCGAAAAGTGCTCAGAAACATAATGCACTACTTCCCATACGAGATCCGCCCTACCCAAGAGCTGCTTGATAAGGACAAAGCACAACGTCTCTCATTTGCAGTCAATTTCCTCAACAGAATGACTGTTGATCTGTCATGGCCTTGGAATATTCTGTGGAGCGACGAGGCTCATTTCTACCTCATCGGAACTGTCAACACACAGAATTGCCGCATTTGGGCTTAGGAACATCCTCGCATGCACACTGAAAGTTCCCCTGCATTCTCCAAAGGTGACTGTCTGGTGTGGATTCACGGCGACTTTCATCCTTGAGCCATTCTTCTTTGAGGAAATCACTGGACGTGGGCCTGTCACATATTCCGTTATGGGCCGTAGGTATCATGTCATGCTGCAGACGTTTGTTGTGCCGCAACTACAACAAAGGCGAGTCCTTACATCGACTATTTTCATGCAGGATGAAGCACCTCCACATATCCATGAGTCCGTGAAGGCGCTATTGCTCCAACACTTCAGAGAGGAGCGTGTTATTAGTCGCTCCTTTCGTTATCCATGGCCACCATGTTCGCCGGATCTAACTCCGTGCGATTTCTAGTTATAGGGTTATTTAAAAAGTCTGGTGTATCGTGGAGGTGTTACGACGTTGAATGACTTAAAGAATTCCATAACGCTTCATGTGCGAAGCCTCACAACTGATCAGTTACGATCTGCTCTTGAACACACTGTGTATCGACTTGAAATTTTGCAGGTGAATGAGGGTGGTCACGTGGAGCAACTTTCCCTACATCGTCCTGGACACGATTAACAACTGCTCTGCTTCTGAAATTTCGTCCTAATGTGTTCTTGTTTCGGCAAACTGAACTGTTTTTTTGTTTCTTAATCAGCGTACCGTTCTTTTTTCCTTACCTGTACTTAATATGGTTCGATGACAGAGTGATCAGACATATTAATTATTAATTGTTTCTGTATTCCGTTTTGGTCGTTTATTGTGTCACATTTCACGTTTTCCTAAAAAGCGCCCTCTGGTGGTCAATTTGGGACTAAAAAATTTTTTTTCGAAATTTCGTGAGCGCATCTCGTGTAAATCCCAAATACAAAATTTCGTTGCATTCCGTTCATCCGTTTGCTCTGTGGGATGCTGTTTATAGGGGAAGTTTAATTATAACCACCTTATATATATATATATATATATATATATATATATATATATATATATATATATATATATATATATATATATATATTAGAAATTGTCTGAACTTTCATTTTTAATGTTCACGTTCAAGATGAAAGTGAACTCTAAAATCTGCTAAATATTTACTGTTATGATTACTACTCTGTAATTGTGATGAGCTAAATGTTAGTTATCGAAGTTATAAAAAAATTCTATCCCAGCAGATATGATCTCTTCATATTTCAAAAGATCTCTTCTATGTATACCTTAGCTTAAAAAATGAAATTCGTAACCAAATTGTAAAAATAATGTATATATACATGTGTGTGTGTGTGTATTTTACGATTTATCAGAGAAAATATTCTCGAAATATTTAAAAAGTAAAGAAAATTAATTCGTGAATGAATAATCAATGCAGCAAAAACTATCTACTCATTTTTCAGAGCAAAGAAAAAGGACATTGCAAGAATTTAAAAAATTAAGTATGTTTAAGAATTTTATAAATTTCCCTATACATGCGAAGAATGCAGGACAAAAGTATTCACACAAAATGGCTATATTTTACAAATCAAAAGCACTTATCTGACATCATGAATCTAATTATGTAAATACACAAAAAGTAATTTTTCTTCTATTTTCGGCAGTCACAATAGTTTATGCTTCTTTGATTTTTGTTATTGCCGAAGTATGGACTAAAAAGTAGAGCAGAATAGGTGTTAAATAGAAATAGCAAACACTAGAAACCACAATACGTTTGCGTACTTTAGAGAAACTACGTATAAAAATCAGGAATACAGCTCATAAGAGTCGATTCACGGTAAGAAATGCGATAAAACATTCGACTCTGAACTTATAAAATAAACAAAGAAGTCGCCAGCGGAAGTTGACTCATAGAGAACTACAAAATAAGTCCGTTTAGTTAAAAGAAATCCAAAACTTCCGTTGCCTGAGATTAAGATAATGTTCAAAGAAAGATTTTTGCTAAATTGTTCATCCGTTGATTATCAAACGATGGATGAGAGAAGAAAATGTGATATACAAGTAAATTAATTAAAAGAACAGACTTCTGTGCTTAAGATATAAATGGAATGGAGTGTAGAACATTTCACGTTAAGCATTCTCTCATGACAAGAGAAAATTCACTATAATTCATTGGAATTGTAAAAAACTTAGACGTAAGCAGATCCTGATATAGTGTTGATAGAGAAAACTGTTCAGATTGCAGTCACAGTTGATGTCTATGAGGTCATAGTAACTCTAGTACGGTGAAACTTGTATTCATACCTTAGAACAATGAAACGAAATTATATACCATAACCTTGAAAAACGCAGCTTAGTTTTTGTGCTTATGAGAGGTGGGCTTTTATCAATGCATTTATAAAAATACAGGAATTCCTGTATAATACGGTATATTAATTCCGTGTTTTAGAAGCCGAGCTGCAGCCGAATGGTTAGCGCTCTTGCCTTCGGTTTGACAGCTCGTGGGATCGAATCCCACCTTGGGCATGGATGTTTGTAGTGGTTCGGAATCCACTTTAAACCGTAGGTCCCGGTCTAATTAGCCCTCGTGGGCAAAAAATGACCTTTGAGCGACAAATAATCCATCCAATCCGCGTTTTAGGAAAACGCGTGGTACAGGAATGCTCGTAGAACGCGCTAGTATGATTTCGTATAACGCGTTATATACAAATGATACACACGTTCAACTTCTCTAGTTAAAGGGGATTTAAATCGAATATTAAAGAAAAACTATGTTATGAAACGAAATGTGTGCGTTTTATTAAAATCAAATCAAGAGCATTTTAAAATAAAATTAAAAAAAAAAAAAAAAAAAAAAAAACTTATACAAATATAATTACAAAATAGTTCATTTCAACAAATAAATCAAATCATTAAAAAGCAGTTTATTACATGTCTATTTGCAAAAGCTATCTGAAATTATGTTACACCGACGTCTTTTTTTATTTTTTTTATTTAGCAGAATACTCAAAGGTCTATAACATAATTTAATTTAATTTTATTTTAACACAAACGGCACAATGTTTAAACGCATGTGAAATTGATTACGAACTGTACAAATCATCATAAATTTCGCACACGTGGGGAAAACGTGTTATACGAGGGACATGAAATCGCGTATTATGAAAACGCGTTATAAGAGTACCGTTTTATAAGGCAGATTACTTTAGTATGCATTTAAAAATAAACACATTCTTATTCATTTTTAAAGTACAAAATTTTTAGAAAAGTTTTTAAATGGAAAAGCGGTGGAAAGTGCGTTGCAGGTCTGTTATAATATTGCCAATAATGTTGTCAGGATTCAATGTAGCTTAAATTATATACCCAGGTACTGAAATTGTACAGCAAAAATACAATATAAAGATTTGACAGATTGGAGCCTATTTAGATTTAAATTTAAATTGGAATTTACTATTTAAAATTTAAATACTGAAATATAAAATTTTGATATCTTCGCATGGAGTTCAATTTGTTGTAATTATTTATAAAGCACACAAAATTTAAGAAAATTTTTACTTCGATTTAATGCCTTGTTGCTGCAGTATTTTTAATTACATAGTATGTGTATTACATGAATGGACTTTCCTTTTGATTTATACATATAAATGCATTCGTATAATCATAAGAATATTTTCAACATTTATTAAAATATTTTTGGTTGTGTTTTCATTTTACACAACTTTTTTTAACTGATAACGTGGGTTTAAACTTTGCGATTGTGATGTTCATTGTAATGCCATTTTTAAATTAACATATTTCGGAATTTAATTCATGCATTTAATTTTTTTAAGCCTAATTGATAGTCATATTACGGCAAATGTTGTCGAACAACTCGTGCAGTCACTCAGTGTGTTGAAGATGATCTCTACTCAAAGCTGTGACGTCACTGTACAATCCATTAAAACCGTGCTTTAACACAACTATTTTCTCAACGGTCAATTATAGCTGGCCAGTGAGATTGAAAAAAATGTCTCTCAAGAACAGTTATGATCCAGGCGATTCCTTATTTTGAGGATCATCATGGTGGGATTCGATAAACAACAATCATGGTAGGTTATAATTCGATTTTTATTGAAATTGAAGACATTAAGAGAAATACGGGTAAGAATTTCTCTTTTTTACAAGAAGGATCACAATAATTTTTTATCAGGCAAAAACATTCATAAGTAGCTTATATGTAAAAAACCTGCTTTACAATTTTTTTTTTTAGTCAAACACATTGTGGATAATGCTATCTCCGCCTATTTTACATAAATAATACACATAAATTGATATAATATGCATAAATTATAATAAATATTTTACATAAATTGAAAAACTAAGCATTTTGTGGATCACAAAATATTCTTCTTTTAATCTAAAGTTCAGTTCTGTAGCATGCTGTCTTACTGTGTATCATTTTTAATGGCCAGCAAGCTAAGAACAGAAACATTATTATATTGATGCACAAAAATCTTTTTTAAGTTGCTGATATAGTATAGGTAGCATGCAGTTGTCTAAAATGTATTCTAAACACCAAAAAAAAAAAAAGATAGGTTCTTTAATTTAAACAAACTGTTGAAGTCCAAATAACCCATATAAATAGAGTTGAAGCATCACTCAGTCATCACCAAATTTCACAGAGGACAAAATAAACCCAAGTAAATATTTTTTATCAGGCATTCACTATGTTTTTACATTCCCATCAAAGTGTCTGGCAATCAAAGTATTGCAATCAATTCATATGAAATTCTTATATTGCTCAAATTCCAATTACGATAAATTTTTGCATAGTTTCCAACACATTTGGCTATTGGTACATGTAATTAATGAGTAACTAGCAAAATAAATAAATAAATAAAATATACTTAACCTTCAAGAAAACCATTATCATCTCTGGTCGAACTGTACAGTCACTGACAGATGTACCTGAGCTGAGACAGAAACCTTCTGCAATATATGGAAAAGTTGTATGCCAATCGTCCTGTGTGAGACACTTCAGGGTTGTCCTATCTCAATCAATTAATTCCTTGTGCCTAGTCAAATAATAATTAGCTCAGCACTTTCGATGCGTTTCCATTTAAATCTGACATTGTAAACTGCAGATTAGGACATGTTTAACTGGTAAAAATCTTCAAATTTACGAAAACTTATAATCCTTCCTATTTTAATCATTAATTCATCGTAATGGGAAATAATAGCTCTTTAGCATGCTTTTATTTAAATGGCGTCTTTGAGGTATGCTGACGTCACACCTCATTGGATTCTTTAGTTGAAGTAAAGGGCTGTTTCTTTATTTGGCTAAAGAAATAATAGGGATGAAGTTCAGCAGAATGAAATCAGTAGTATATGAGTAATGAAGTAGTTTGTAAAATATATGTAAAATGCTCTTAAACAGTCATTCGATAAGCTCCACTTTAGAAAACCCGATTATGATATGGAAACAAACACTTATAAAAATAAGTAAAAGTTTAAATAGTGAAAGCACTTTATAGAAAAATATCAAACATAATTACATAATATCGAATGATAGATAAAGAACTAAATTTGGATAGCACTCTTTTATATGCAATGAAGGCCAATCAAATTATTATCATAATATTTAAGTATAATCTATAGTGAATTCCAGTTACTCATTTGACTAGCCAAGAAAAAGTAGTAGTGACTTTATACTGAGTATTTTATGAAAAATACCTTGTTTTTGCAAAATGTGCTGTTCTTCTTTCAGTACGTAGAAAAGCAGAAATTGCAGAGGGCGAAATAGCTAATGTGATATAATTCTTAAGTTATATCTTGGGCAACCTGAGATTAATTGCAATGGTTTCGTCGGATTCACTTGATTCATCAAGGAAAAACATATTATTCGATTCCTTGAAAACAGCTGTGGTGATATGATCTGGAATTAATCTATTTCATGATTCTTAAGGGTTTGATAAAACACATTTTTGTAACATAACAGACTGGAAGTTTCAAATTATGGAGAACGAGTAAGTGTTACTTCTTGTAATGTTCCTTTTCAATATTTATCATTTTCAAGGAGCTCAAACGATTACTAGTTCCTTTGAAAGTTGATAAACAATTCCTTGAATTGTTCTCAAATCGTAAATTTATTTAAGTAATCATATTTCATGCAGTGCCAATATTTAAAAAAAAATCAGAATGTATTTTATGCAGTCTACCGTTTCTCTCCAATTGATATCTTTGGATTTATATTGTTTCTGGATGTTGAAGTGCATCTTCCAAGTCCCAATTTTTATTGAGATAATAATGTCTAACAAAATTATCTTCAATGTTAAGTTTGGGAAAATAAAAACGGTTAGGGTGGCTTCTTCAAGAAACTGGTCAAGTTCTATTTCTCGTTGTAACGTATATTCTCTGGTTATTATTTTAAGTGAATATATACTCATAGAAACAAAGCAACACGGCACTTTAAGATACTTCAGAAACTTAGATCTTTCTTTTTCATTTAGTTTACTGTAATTATGGATAATTTTCAATGCTTTTTCATTTTAATATCTATAGATTATGTTTTTTATTATATCTACATAAGTTTTAAGAATGTATATTCCGGCTAAAACATTTTTTTGGGGTGAACCAACGAAATGTTACCGAGAAGTTGTTTTGAAATGAAGGAGAGAATATTGAGAATTTTTTAAAGTGTCTTACTGCTGCTGATTTATTTGCTCATTTCATATTGCCGAACTCCATCCCTAACATTTTCTGTAGTGTTTAGGGTTTTCTGGAGTACTGCATTCAGCGCAGTTCCATGAAGAAATCTCGAATATTGTATAACAATATTTTATAATGCATATCTCGAGCCATATTCTAGGAGAACATTCAAATGAATGACTTTTGGGAAATAATCAGATAGAGAAAAAAACTATTCTAAAATCTCTTTTGGTACTGCATATATTTCTACTCAATTCAGCCTGCAGATATATCTTTATGAAGCGAATAAACTAAGAATGAGCCATGTCATACAGAATTTTTGATTAAATAGGCTTAAAATCTTGGCTTATATTTTGCGCACATGTTCTGTTGTGATAAATAGATGATTCAACATGTTGGGGATGAAATATATTATTAAAAAAAACTGTATTTATTAATATTTATACCAAATCCTACAAATTATCTTAAATTTTTTCGTTTAATTTGAAACATAAGCATAAGGAATTTTAATCCAATTTATCAAAACATAGATTTTATACATATCAAACAGGTATATATTATTGGGGATGACTTTTGGAAAATACTGGTAAATAAGAAAACTAAAAGTTCTGAAAGCTCTTTTATTATTGTTGATACTATCAATTTTATACTGCTAAGTTTCAGTTTTATTTATTTATTTGAAAATAGATAAACCAAGAACAATCGTTAATTTTTGCACTTACATTGAACATACTCATGTCATAGAATTTTACATTTCAAAATTAACATTATCTTTAATTATAAAATTTTATTTAACATTTTATTTAAAATGCTTTAAAACATTTATACAGCATATTAGTTATACTATAAAATGTTTTTGAAGGAAAAAAAAAAAAGAACACATTCTTTCTCATAGCATGAAAGTTAAGGATGAAAACCTCTGACTAGTCTATATCATATACATATATATATCACAAATCTGATAACTCGTGTTCGATGATTGTGATGTTAAATGACATTAATGGTTTGATTTAATTGGTAAATTTATAATAAAAAATGAGCCATATACATTCTTTTCTCCGTAATTGAAATCAAAGCTTGTAAGCTTCGAAAATTTGTATGCTATTTAACAGGTAGAATTGCTGGTTTCAATTATTTTGTTGAAAAAATGGAACTAACAAAAAATAAATTTTAATTGCTACAAATTTTGAGAAATGAAAAAGGAAGAAAAATACTGTAGAATTGCTAGTTGTTATTCAAAGGGAATTAGTTTTACAGAATGAGTATGAAAAAAAAAATCTTACAAAGTAAAGAATAGAGAGAAATTAACCAATTAAAATTCTGAAGATAAGAAAAGAGTGTGATGCTGAGAACATGACAATTTGTAGTCTTCATTTGAAAATATATTGATTTCTTTCATCGAAACAAACTCTGTTTCCAATTAAAAATCATTTAGATAGTTCCGATTACTTTGAAATGTACCCGGATATTATTTATTAAAATGTATAGCAGAACTATACGAAACAAAAATACGTTTTATTTTATAAAACTGCATAAAAAATATTTTTCCATTTAAAAAAATTTTTTTAGACATATTCTGCAGAATTTCAGTTAGGTATATCTGTATATTTTGTATTTTGTGATAATATATATATATATATATATATATATATATATATATATATATATATATATATATATATATATTGATAAAAAGGAATATATATATATATATATATATATATATTGATAAAAAAGGAATAATTACATAGAAATTAAAACAATTTTAGAAAATATATTATTGATGAAAATATTTAAGTATCACACAAATATGCAAATAATAAAAAATTAACAAAAACCATGTTTAAGCCTATATATTGTAAAACATTCTTATTATAAAATGAACCCGATAAAATAATATTTTATGGATGAAGAATTAAATTACTATTTGATATAAACATTTTGTTTTTAATGTAATTAGAATAATTTTAATAATTCTAACGAATAAAAAATTCTAAAGTTTTATGAGATTTCACAAAGTGTGTTTCAGTTCATGGAAGATATTTTACTTTGGATTTACTTAAGCTTTTACAGAAACGCACATTTTATAGAAATTTAAAGAACGATTATTTTTAAGCACACTGAATTTTATTTACGAGTCTATTTAGTGATTTACTATTTTACAAGAACCATGGAAAAGAATCCTCTTTAGATATGTTATATATATATATATATATATATATATATATATATATATATATATATATATATATATATATATATATATATATATATATATATATATATATATATATATATATATATATATGACGATTCCACAATTTGTATTTGTCCATTTGTGCATTTTAAAGTATGAAAATTAAGTTAATTATATACTATCTCATTATCTTTAAATATATGATTAGTCCTAATTTAAACATCTACATTGCTTAGTCAAACATTTTATTTTTATTAAATATTTTTTTTATGAATCAGATGATAGATGAACCTGTAATGCTTGGGTTTTTTCACGTGGATAAAATAATAATAAAATAAAAAATGAATAAACTTGAAATGCTCGTCACTATTTGCTTATTTAATACAAATTAAAATTTAGAGGAAAATTTCTTGTATTAATGGATACTGAATTCAAAGTAAAAGCAATATTCTATTAATTTGTTTCAAAAATACATATTTATTTGCATTCTGATACAAATAAGATGAAACCTTGAATTTAAAAAAGATGGTAATTGGATGATATTTCAATGAGAATTTCAAGAATCATCACAAAGAATAATTAATTTATCATTAAGAATTGCCACAATTACATTATTCATTTTCTATATTTAAATATTAAGATTAGTACTATAATGTTAAGGTTAAAAATATAATTATTGAACAATTAATAAATTTAATTTAACATTCTCTCAATATAAAAATTTATTTCTCAGATATTATCTAATTAAAAATTTCGAATTATAAAATTTTTAATTCTAAGCAAATGAAATTTAACAGGAATAGAAAGTTCTTTCATTTTTAGCATCTTACCTTAAATTGTTTTCTTTTAAGTTAAAAATCCTGAGATAAAAATATTTCTTATGCTATTAATTATTAGATATAATAATATTTATTAATAATGCATGATTTATTTTTTTATAAAGCATAAAATAATCATCTCAGAAATAGCAAATTCTATAATATTTCTAATAAAATGCCCATTTTTTGCCATTGAAGTTGAAGTTATTTTTCGTAATATTCAAAATCGTTTGCAATCACATAGATCAAAATACAATACTTCATCAAAAAATCAATTAAATACTTTATTGTGTTTATTATTTCAAAACAAACGATTTTTTTCAAATTTAGTTCTTAATTTACTATTCAAATTGCTTATAGGGGGCGATATTATGTAATCAACTACCATCATTTGATTTCTTGATATTTGTTTTTATTTATTATTTTTGACATATTAAATTTATTATTATTACATGATTTTAATTTATTATTACAAGATTATTTCTTAAACTTCTCAACGATAATGTTCCATCAATATATAAGAAAGCCTAATCTTATTATATTAACGATATTTAAAAATATATATATGCTACTTGGATGGTTTAACTAATTTGTTAAATTATTATACATGGAATTTGCATATTTTATATGAAATAACTAAGGCTAATATAAAATGTTTCAGTTTGAAGAAGGAAAATATTTAAAGTGTACAAAAAATCAAGCCCAAAAATTTTTTTGTTTGTACAAATAAAGAATTATTTATATAGATGTATCTATTTTTCAAAACAAACTATGATTTGCTTTAAAATTATCACGAACAATTCTCACACTCTTATTTACGCAAAATAAAAGCAATACATTTAGGGATATAGCTATGTAATTTTTGTTCTAAAATATAGAATTTTCAGTGAGATATTTTGATAAAATCGTCTTACGTATTTCCCTTATATTCAAGTAAATTTGAAACTGTTTTTATTAATAATACGCAGTTAATTCATACTGTAATAAAAATATAATCTAATATCTCCATAAAAAACACAATTTTATTTTAGATTTTTATTCAGAAAAACTATCCTCGAATTTATTTTTACATATTTTAGATAAAAATTTTCTAAATTGTATGATATATATTACGGGATTAGTAGTTTTTGCCTAATGATCAATACTTTTTTGTGTTGAAATTAATACTGATCATAAAGCTATTAACTAATTTGTTAAATTATTATACATGGAATTTGCATATTTTATATAGATTATTCCATATAAGCTGTTCACTTTTTGTGAAGTAGGTTAAGAAGTTAGTAAATTATGTTTATTACAAAATATATACATTCCAATTAATTCAACAAAAATTTAAAAAAGATATCTCTGTAGAATTAATGTGAATTAAAATGGAAAACGAATTCCTTTCTACAGTTACTAACAAAATCATATTACTTTGAATGAATTTTTATATTATTATTTATTTTACGAGAAATAGTAATGATTAAGACTGCTAAGGAATTATTTTACGAGAAATAGTAATGATTAAGACTGCTAAGGGTTCAGGAACCTAACCATTAGCAGTCTGATTTCCTTTTTGTAAAATATTTATTCACTATGCAAATATGTTACTCTTTTGTAAATACTAAAGATCATCTAAATATGAGGCTGTAAATTTAATACTCGAAACGATGGGCACTGTTAAAAATGCTTATTCTTTTCCTGTCCAGGTTCATCTTTATCGCTAGTGAAGGCAATTTAAATTTCAAATGTAAATTCAATAATTAAGCGTATTCTTATATGTACCAAACATGTTCTCCGACAGATGTGCTTTCCCTGTCCAAATGGTAGAAAAGAGCTTATCGTAGCAAAATACATCGGGGGTTCGATTGAAACCACTGAAGAACAAATAATAAATATTGCCCTTCAAATTTCAAATGTAAATTTAATAATTAAGCGTATTCTTACATGTATCAAACATGTTCTCCGACAGATGTGCTTTCCCTGTCCAAATGGTAGAAAAGAGCTTGTCGTAGCAAAATACATCGTGGGTTCGATTGAAACCACTGAGGAACAAATAATAAATATTGCCCTTCAGCCATTTTCAGATACATCTTATGCAGTGGGTGCTTTAGAATTTTCTTTCATTGCGTATCGAAAATACGGCTCACTATTTCTGAAAAGTCTTTACCGGAAGATAATTTATGAGCTGGATATTAAGATGCTTTATAGCTATACCTCAGACTGTTCACTTACAGCACCTTTAGAGTTCCAGTGGTTCAGTAGCTTCACGGCCCTTCCCGTTAAGTAAAGTGTCATCTGCCGTGGGCAGTGATTTGAAAGGTGACCCCTCACTATGTTGCTGGAGCACTGTGGGTTCGGAACGTGTCCACGTTCATCTGTGACGGGCCAAAGTCCTTCCGCTGGTGTGGCGTGGATGTGGAGAAGAGAGTGTCTCTCCATATCTACATCTACTCTCCACATATAAATTCCAGATACAATTTATATGTAATACCTGCTTTACACTTTTTTTCAGTCAAACACATTGTAGATAATACTGCCTTCGCCTATTTTAAATGAATACGTTGGAAAACTAAGCACTTTGTGCATTACAATACCTTCCTCTTTTAATCTAAATTTCACTTCGGTAGCATGTCGTCTTACTGTGTATCATTTTTAATGGACAACAATCTAGGAACAGAAGCATTATCATATTGATACAGACTGCAAAAAACTGATTTAGAAATATACTCCTTAATATTTTTTAATATGATATAGTATATGCGGCATGCAGTTGTCTAAAGTGTATTTTAAACACAAAAAAAATGATCGATTCATTAATTTAAACTAACGGTTCAAGTCCAAATAACCTAGAGAAATAGAGCCAAAGCATGATGCGTTCAACACCAAATTTCACAGTTGACAAAACACATCCAGTAAATATCCTTTGTCTGGCATTCACTATGTCCTTACATTAATCAAAGTGTCTGACAGTGAAATTTCCCCAATTCTCAATTTCGAAATAATTTTCTGTTTCTGTTCCTTTATCTCTGAAGTCGTGAATAGTTTGGTGTGGTAGAGGAAGTAATAGTGGGATGTTGTCTCAATGTGCTTCAGATTATCGCACTGACTTTCAAAGTATTGTCGTCATTTTATATGAAATTCTTATATTGCTCAAATTCTAGTCACGATACTTTTTGCACAGTTTCAAGCGCCTTTGGGCATTAGTATATGTAATTAATGGGTCACTAGAAAAAAAATTATTTTCAACAGGAAAACCGCTATTATCCTACGTCGGACAGTCTTGTCACTGCCTTATGGACTTTAATTGACACTGAAGTTGTCTGCAATATTTGGAAAAGGTTTAAGAAAGTTAAAAGCTAGGTAGGATGGAATAAGTTTATTTGATCTAAATATTTCTTAATAATTCTTAATGCTGTAATTTTATTGGTTATTTGAAATTTATTATGTAGATTTCCTTGAGATGCAATACAAGAAATACTCTTTAAAATTTAACAGATCATTGTCTATAAACAAGGTAGTGTTTTTGATTAAGGTGCAATTTTATTACCCTAAAGAAGCCACAAATTCCTTTGTGTCTCAAGTTTTGCAAATCGAATTTTAGAGCTATCCATTTTAATTCAATTACTTTGAATCGCAAATCGAAAAGCGCTTTCATTTAAAACTTTTAAGCAATTAATAATGAGTTACAGTCGATCCTTTTAAAGCAGCTCACTTTCATCATGTTCTATTCCCTTTAGCAGATTAAGACAGAAATTGGATTCCACAAGAATATTTTGCGAAAAGCATAAGATTGTTTCTTTGAAATGAATAACTAGTGAAAACATTTTCTGATTATGGGGTTAGACTAGTAATCAAGAAAATAACCACATAACTTTTGTGCAATGAATACAGTAGGATTAAATAGTTAAAATAAACATTGTTTCTGTTAATGTTTCGTCTGTAATTAAACCAATTTCCCTTTCCATTAATTTATCATATTCAACTTGTCCTTATAATTCTAGTCTATATTTGTAAATTTAACAATGGTTTTGGCAATATGCTGATCTGTGTAAATAGATACAAAATTATCCATAGTAAAAACGATAATAATTTTATATTTAATCCATGATTCTTTTTGCATGTAAAAGCCAAATTTATCAACAAGAACAAAAATTTAGAAATTTTTTAAGAAGAGTTATTTTCATTTTATTTATATATGCCACTGTATTTCAAATAAACCAAAGAAGCTTTGAAATGTAGAGAACGAAATTTACTCAATCATTCGAATAAAGGAAATTTCAGCTGGGTATTAATAAAATATAATCGAAGCTAACTAGTAGTGAAATAAACATTTTGATAAAATTATATCTCAGTTTGGGAAATCAGTTAAATTAATAGAATACAACGATAAAAAATGAATGCAAATCTCAAAGTATATAGTTTACAATGTAAAATACAAATTAAATCCCTGAAATATTTGTTACCTGTTTTTATAAAATTAGCTGGGTCATACATGAAATTATGTGAAGAAAGATTACGTTATTTAAACAGAACGTATTTCTGGAAAAATATAAGTAATTATTATTATTATTATAAGTAATTATTATTACTTTTTTTTTACTTAATACTTTGTATTTTTAATGAAATTGATTAAATTGGCTATAAAACGTATTTTTTTACACAGTTAGAATTTTGAAATATTTTGTGAAACCATAACACAAAGAAAACGCAGCTTTCAAATAACTAAGAAAATGTTCACCAAGCATTTCGCAAACCATGCTGAAATAGAAAATATTTATGGGCTTACAAATATGTAAAACTCTGAAAGTGAGAAAATACTTTCAATACGATTTGATCCATTAGAGAATTGAGCACTATTCAAAACCATTACCTAAGAATTCTTGGGAAATAAAAAACAGGCTGCAGATATATTTGATAAAATAACATAAAACTGAATGTAAATATATCACTAAAAATAAATTTCCTTGATTTGTCTTGCTTCATTCCTGAAATTTTAGATAGTATGAGTAATGAATATAGCAAGTATTTCCATCAGGATTTGAAGATTTTTGAATATCAGTACTACGAAGGCTTTTATGCCATGAAAATATATAAAATGTCGACAGTTGGTGCGAGACAGGAAGCAGATAGTTAGAAAAAAAAAAAAACAAATAGGAATTTATGGAATAGCTCAGTAGGAATTTCACATTAGTATATTTTCTATCGCTTATATATATAGTTTTTCATATTTTATAGTATATTTAGTAGTAAATTAGTATTATTTTATCTACAAGATGTAGACCAAATTTTTCTCCTAAATTTTAACTGGAAAAACATAGTATGGCCTATAATTCAGGAGACTTTTTAGATGATAAATCGTTGATTTCAAATAGCTTGTGCATATATTTTGTGGCTTGAAATTATTCAAGTTCTATTGCAAATTCTTCTTTATAAGCACGACAGCCATGACTCTCACAAATTCTCGTATTTCCTAACGTTTTCTATGCATGGCAGTTCTGGTCTAATTTTTAATCTTCAGGACACATAGGTCATTTTCAGTACCTTCAACCATCCAGTTGGTGGTTAGTAGTTTTTTCTGGGCTGAGATCCCACAGGAATTTTAAAAGCAGCAATTTTATCTGTAATGCTTTCTTGGCTTCCAAGCTATCTTAATCTATTACTCCTGATAACATGTGTCTGTGGCTGCCCATAGAACTTGCATGCTTCAAAGTTGTGTTAATCTCTTATGCTTCGAGTCAAAGATAACTCTGAGAAAAAAAATTTACTTACAAATACATTCAAAGTATTAAGGGCTCACGTTTCATTCGTAAAGAGCATTAATCATTCAAATTTATGGTAGTTAAATAATAAGCTATCAAATATTTGAAAGAAATGCCAAAATTATTTACTTTGTTCACAAAATGTCATATTGCTCAACGTATGATTATTTATCCTATGAGGACGATGCACAAATCTGCTTACAGTCATATTCCCCAAAACGGTCATTTTCGTTATACACAAAATTACTTAGAATTCTTTTTTTTTCCATGAAAAATGTTTCATATTTTATGCATAAAATTCTCCTGATTCAACTTTTCATACAGACGCATGTCACAAATAGTTCCTTTACTACCAGAAGCTACTTTATTGCAAATGTAATTTCTACTTAATTGTGTGTCAAAAATTAGCTTTAAGTAGATGATCAATATAAATACCTAAAGATTATACCACACTTTTGCCTTGAAGAAAAAAATTCAGTTTTTTCAGCTATTTGTTGTAAAACCTTCTCTGTAAGCCGAAAATTGCATCAGTTTTATTTATGAAGCTTACTGTTATAAGCGATTATTCAAATTACAAGACTTTTCTGAAGACAATGGATTAAGAACAACATTTTATTATTTGGAAATGCATCAACATTCACATACATTGAGTAAAAGAACTAGCGTAATTGTTGGAAACCACTTACTACAAAGTTGAGCTTTATTACGCGGATTATTTGAGAGGGTGAACATCTTCGCCTTTTTTGTCACTCGTTATCTAAAACTACATAAATCTGACCATAAAAAAACTTAATGTCATTTGCTTTTTTCTTGATCAAATCAGAGACACAACCTTTGAGAAGATCTATGCATGCTGGGCATCCATTTGGCCAGATGTCTTTGGGATGAAACGGTGGAAAGAGGCTGGTCTTAGACCTGCTATTTGTATCTGATAGTGAATACATTACTGTTATTAAATTATTTATTGGCAATGGTCTTCAGCTGCAAGACGTCTACGCATCGCACTTATTTGTCTTTTGAGTTGATATTACTAAGTAAGATAATAACGTTTTAATTTTAAAATATATTTTGTGAAACTATATTCCTTTAACAACATTTGAAATGAAATTTGAAGACAAACTCTCAAATATATATTTCCAAAACGGGCAATCATTTTTATATTTTTATTTTGAGCTTTAAGACAGATATTTCTAATTTTCGTTAAAATTTAAAATTAATCTATTTTTTTCAGCTAGCTAACTATCATAGCACATTCACAGAAGCTGAATGAAATTTTGGCATAAGGAATTTTGAGGTATGAGCTCAAGAATGATATGGAAAACAACAGGGCCCCTCAAACAGTTACGATTACAGTGAGAAAATCATAAATTTCAAATTGCAGCATCCAGTTTTTTGTATTGGAATGCGATCTCCACACTGAAAAACACTAATCAGCGTTGAAATGGCACCTGTAGCATGACAATCCCTGGAGCTAGGGAAGGAAAAATATAAAAAGAACTTTTCCATGAACCAGAGCATTAATATTCATTTTATTCAATTCACACAGTTTCTTCGGCTGAGATTCCAGCCTGATTAGTCCTCTACAAAAAGAAAAAAAAAACCAAGAGCCGCTAATTTTGGATTTTACGTAAAACGCAGTCATGATTGACTTTGTCATGCTAGGTGAAAGAAATGGCACTGAGAAATGATAGCGCGTATTAGTTGCTCTCTGCCATTCCAAACAAGATACCGCTTTCAGGGAAAGAAAGTGGGGTAATCGTAAATATTTATTAGTTGAATAGACAAGATCCATCAGAGAAATTATGTGTCTACCGCAGAAACCCTAGATTACGGTGAGGCCCATGCACTGTCAAAGTTAAATGGGACTTGATTCATAAATTTTAAGAAACTGGTTGCACATGCGATAAACCTCGGTCTGGACGTTTCGTAATCTGTCGTCATTTCCCTGACTACCAATTCTTCTGACCTGACACCAATGAACTGAAATCCAAAGTGTATCAGAGTTTCTTCCGCAAACTGCATATAATTAGGAAGATGCCATCAGAACTGCGATTCAAGAGATTCCTATTGCCATGGTACGGCCTGCAATCCTATCCACCAACTGCCGTATGCAAAGTCTCATCGTGTGTGAAGGAAGAAATGTGGAAAATTTGAGAAAGACAATAAAATGCTTTATTTTGTGCTGCTTTTCTGTCCTTATTGGTTGTCCTCCCTTTTAGCCTATCTACCGCTGGTGATTTTCGTGCTACAGTTGCCGTTCGAACTCTCTATTTAGGGTTTTTCACAATGGATATATCATATTTAAATGCAAAAAGAACCTGGTGTAGCCATTTGATATTTCCAAAATTTTCTTACTGTAACAATAACTGTTTGAGTGACACTGTTGTTTTCAATATCATTCTTGAGCACATACCTCAAAATATGTTATGACAAAATTTCATTCACATTCTGTGAATGTGCTATGATAACTTAACTAGGGCCCAATATGTTGAAATAGTTTTTTCTCATATCACCCTGTATATATATAAATATAAAATTTATTTATTATAAAATTACTGCATATTATAAGACATTCAAAAAAAAAGCTTGTTTTTTATTTCTTAGGGGTAATTTTTGTGTAACACTTTAACGAAGGGGAAAATTTCTATTTAAGTATATTAGGCCCGATAGTTGAAGATTAGCTGTGATGAGCAATATGTTCAAAATATTGAATGACTATGGGGTAAAGCTGCTTTATCGATAGATATTTGACCTCAAATTATTTGACGACAAATATCCGTCGATTACTTGATTTAAATCAAGAGCCTGGTGGGGACAACATGATTTATCTGGTGAGGACAACTGATTATATAACGAAGTCAGCACTAATCTTTTACTATGACAGAGAATTGACGTCATTTCCAGAAACTGCCAATTTTCGTATTTTTCTATTGCTTACTTTAATTAAACATACGTGAACTTCGACTGAAAATTTCAATTAGTTAAAAGCTTGAGAATAACAATCTTTTCATTGATATGTTGTTGTTTCCTTGTCCAGTAAAATAGTGCAACGGAATCACATGGATCCAAAATCTCCAAGACTGCTCTGGCCGCATGTATACGCTTTGAGGTCAGTTGATGTTGAAGATCCTGAAGAATATGACAGGGCAATCGAGGATAGGGTCGAGAGAGAGAGAGAGAGAGTTGCACTACTCATGGAAAAGTTGCCAGAACCTCAGAGGAAATTGCAATTTAACTTGTTTATTCGCGAAAAGTATTTTATTTTCCTTCTTCCACCCACAGGATAATCCAATAGAAGCATTCCCCTATCCGCCGCCTGGAAATGCACCACTCTAGAGGCTACAGGCATTCCAGAGGAATTTAATTTGTTGAAAACTAAAAACGAAAAATACATGATAAATATGATTATGAGCCCCAAAGGACATTATCAGAATTTTAAAAATTTGAGATTTAATGTTTTTTGGCATTTTATCCAATATTTTTTGTAATTGTGCTTTTAATATAGCAAAATTCTTACCCTATCCTGATTCAAGTTAGTGCAAAAATTTTGCACGAAAATTGACTAGATTTTATATTATGTGACAAAGATAGAAATCGAATGGTATAAGAAAGGGTCCCGCTATAATAGAAGTGATATGGTAACAATTAATGTGTTGCGAGATTTATTAAAAGTGTTTCCTTGTAATTTTTGCACAAAAAAAAATGTGCAGCTGAAAAGTATTACAAATGCATAAAATAGGAGTGAGCGAATCAAGTTCACGTTTCATCATACCACTCGCTACTTGAAATTTCAAAGTAGAGAGTTTCATCATTGGAGAATTTATTGTGGTACTTCCAAATATGCGGTTGGCTTTCAATGAAGTCTAAAGTGACACGTGATTGAAGAACCCCTGATATCTATAAGATGAACTGTAATACATACAGAAATAATGTCATAACACAAGACGCTATTCAGTGTTTGCGGGCTGAACGACGTTATCCTTTGATTGCACGGTTGTCTGTGTGTATGCTTCTCCATATTATTAGTTTAAGTCACAAACCGGTTTAAAATAAAATGACTATTTTGTAATCTTTAGTACCAATCCAATTGCATATGTTATTGTTAATTATCTTCAATAGATCCGAGATAAGTCTGATCAACTCCAGAAGGTTGCTGACCACCAGAAAATCGATGACAGTAAGAGGATCTGTTGTTATGTCCTTCCTGGTTAGTCCAATACAATTCATTATGTGATACGGAGAGGCTGGGTGGTCGCAGCATTTTCTATAAGTGGGGTAGACCCTGCTCCTCGTTCGAATGGTAGACATTTTGGGTGTTCACTTGAGAGTCTGGTCAAAGCAGCCTGGGAGCATCAATCGCATTTGATCTCCAGAAGAGTACCAGTGGCAATTCCGGTGTACCAATGGTGCTCAGGTGGAATTCGACAGATCAAAATTGTTTAGATTTTTCATTGGAGTAAAGTTCTTGATTAATAAGCGAGAAGCCAGTGGGAGTTTCTTCCTCACTGCCCATTTTGGTCAATTTAAACGTGATTTTGTACCCACTAATGTAATGGAATCCATAATCCAACTGTTTCCTATTAATATGGCATATAGGTCAACCAATCTGCATCAGTTCTTATACCCTAATAAATCCTTCTTTCCCAAACTCTAACAAAAACTACTGGCTGCGGCAGCAAAGTTATTAACAACAGTGTGTTTCTGCAACTAATAGAAAGCATACAGAATGACTCATTGCGGTTACAATTATTCTTATGATTACATTAATGCCCTCTTCTAATTGAGGATCATACTAAAAGTGATCATGCTTAAAGTACACATGCTTGTAACAAGTATTACTTGTAAAAAACAACAAGTATTACGTGTAACAAGTATTTCTGTACAAGTATTACGTGTAACAAATATTTCTGTACAAGTATTACGTGTAACAAGTATTTCTGTACAAGTATTACGTGTAACAAGTATTTCTGTTCACGTATTACGTGTATTAAGTATTTAGTGTACAAGTATTACGTGTAGTAAATATTACGTCTACAAGTATTATATATATAAGTATTTTGTGTAACAAGTATTATGTATACCAGTATTACGTGTAACACAGATATTACCCATACAAGTATTATCTGTTTAAGTATTACGTATAACAAGCATTACGTATGTAAAGCATTATGTTTACCATGTATTACTTGTAAAAATTATTACAAGTTAAAATTAAAAATACTTGTACAGGTAAAAAGTATTACATGTAAAAGTATTAAAATTTTAACAGCTAATTTTTCTTACACATTTTATAGTTTTATTGATGCTCTACTTTTGATACCGCGTAATGGATAGCATAATGGTGCCATAGTCTGTTGAAAGGCATTTAAGCATAGACTGTGTACTAACTTTCACAGAGAGTGAATTGTAGTCACTTGTCGCAAGAGAAAAAAACAGGAAAACTCCCAAGCACCCACCCCGACATATGTATCAACATAGGATAAGGCTGAAACTCAACATATAAAAACTCCCGTTGTTCAGCAGTTGCTGGGATCGAACATGAGACCTTATGCTCTAAAGAGTGGTGTCCTACCATAAGGTCATTTTTACTAGGCATTTTTTATGTCCTACCACGCACTACTTAGATGCTCTGTGAGTGGCTCAGATGACAATCATAGTCTACAACAAGTTTTTGTGCGATAAGGTCTCTTATTCCATTATTCTTTATTGACAATTTGCTGCTTTATAGCTGCTATTGACGCACTACAAAAGAAACTGAGACTTGAATGTATTAATCTACAAACAGCTCACGGGGAGAAATAAATGAAGTTATGACAGACATAAATTTTGCTGATCAATCAAAATTTTCATATATGAAGAAATTTTCTGGTAAAGGGTTCTTTGTATTTGGGTGGAGATATATACGTAAGCAAAGTTTTTCTTACTTGAATATCAATTACAGTAAAAATAGATGCTGAGATTAATCTGAAATCTGTGATGAGGATTGCAACAATAAAAAAAACACAACTTGATTTAAAAATAAAATAAAATAATCAATTAATGTTGTGGTAAGTAAGGTTTTAAGATTTAAAAGAGATAGTTTAAATATATTGTAATTATTCATTTAAAATTCTATTAATGAAATTTTTAAAAATTTAAATCGTCCATGCCGATTTAAATGAATTATAAAGTGGATGTTCTGTCTTGTCTTTTTCATTTTGCTTTTTCTTCTGTTATTACACTACTGGCCATTAAAATTGCTACACCAGGAAGAAATGCAGAACAAAATGATATTTATTGGACAAATATATTATACTAAAAATAACAAGTGATTAAATTTTCAAAAAATTTGACTGGATATATAGATCCTGAGAAATCAGTACCCAGAACAACCACCTCTGGCAGTAATAACAGCAGTTAAACGCCTGGGCATTGAGTCAAACAGAGATTGGATTGCATGTACAGGTACAGATGCCCATGCAGCTTCAACACGATGCCACAGTTCATCAACCGTAGTGACTGGCGTTTGGTGACGAGACAGTCGCTCGGTAACCATTGACCAGACGTTTTCTATTGGTGAAAGATCTGGAGAAGGTGCTGACCAGGGCAACAGCCGAACATGTTGCGCATCAAGGAAGGTCCGTACAATACCGTCAACATGCGGTCGGGCATTATCCTACTGAAACGTAGGGTTTCGCAGGGCTCGAATAAAGGGTAGAGCCACGGGTCGCAACACACCAGAAATTTAACGCGCACTGTTCAAAGCACCGTCAATGCGAACAAGAGGTGACCGAGACATGTTCCAATGGCACCCCATACCATCACGCCAGGTGATGGGCCAGTATGACGATGACGAATGCACGCTGCCAATGTGCGTTCACCACGATGCCGACAAACAGGGATGCGACCATCATGATGCTGTGCACAAAGCCTGGATTCATCTGAAAAGATGATGTCTCGACATTCGTCCGCCCAGGTTCGTCGTTGATCACACCATTGAAGGCGCTCTTGTCTATGACCAGCGTCAAGGGAAGCCGCAGCCATGGTCTCAGAGTCCATGCTGATGCAAACGTCGTCGAACTGTTCGTGCAGACACTTGTTGTCTTCCAAACGACCCCGTTTCTTGACTCACGGCTCGTGACGTGGTTACACGATCCATTACGGCCATGCGGATAATGTGCCTGTCTTCTCGGATGCTAGTCATAGGTGGCCGTTGAGATCCCGCATGGCGTTACGTATTACCGTCTTGAACCCATCGATTCTATATTCTGCGAACAATCATTGGATCTCGACCGACGCGAGCAGCAATACTGCGATAAGATAAACCGCAATCGCGGTACGCTACAATTCGACCTTTATCAAAGTCAGAAACGTGCTGGTACGCATTTCTCTTTCTTACAAGAGGCATCACAATAACTTTTCACCAGGCAATAAAATTCAAATGCAATTTGTGTATGAGGAACCGGCTGAACAATTTTCTCATTTAAACACAATGTAGGTGTCGCTACTGGCGCCTGCTTTGTCTGAATGCGCTGAAAAGCTAATCATTTGCATATCACAGCACCTTCTTCCTTTCGTATAAATTTCACGTCTGTAGCATGTCACCTTCTTGGTGTGGCAATTTTAATGGCCAGTAGTGTAAATTGTTAATGACTTGAATCAATGGAAAACGACTTCTTAAACCGATGCTTTGTTTTTTTACATCAGAAATCGTTCTATTAACAAAATGAACTTTGACATTGTTCTCAGACATCCGATGGTGAACTTTGTCTTGTTTACTGCCGAATGCGATTTGAAGCTAGGCAGCAAATTCGTCGTCAAGTCGTCTCAATACGATGTCGTAATTAATTATGTGTGACGTACATGAAACGTCATAGATATTTTAAGCCAAAGAGAATTGTTTTAAAGTGATGTAGCAATGATTTCACCTAGAAAGAAAGAAATATCCATTTTATGGTTAAAAATGCAGAAAAAGTGATAAGTTATATTTGCCTAGGAAATACAATCTATAACTAAATGTATTTGAAGATGATATGAAATGAGCCCAATAAATAAACTGAATAAAATCTGTTTTATTAATTTTAATAACACAGTTATTTATTTTTTTATGGCACATTTTATAGCTTTTCTGGGGTACAAAATTAAGTAATGAATACATTGATCTAAAAAAGATGTGAATTGTAACCTTCCACTGCCACGCGCGTGCGATTTGGATATCAAAACAAACAATTCCCAAGTTCACTATAAAGTGATTAAGTAAATTTTGATATATACTTTAAGGAAAATTTCTGCATTATTCCAATTTTTAATGTTTATTAATAAATTTCAAACTATAGCTTTTGATGATTTAGAAAAATTATGAGTGATCATTGAAAAATTGTGAATATGAATAGCAAAAATGTTATTTTTGTGACTATGTGCTTATGGATATTTGATTTTTAATTATTTTAATGAGTCAATTAAATATCGATATCAATACTAAACTGCAACAAAATGCTTTTGTATTTCATTAAAACAAAAATGTAAATTTTGTTATTTTTTCGTATTAAGCAAGTATGATGAGTGTTAAATAGCATTTAAAATTTCATGAAAATGTGTTGTTAATGATCACTATGTAATACATTTATTTTTAAAAAAACATTTTATGTAAATTTAAATGCAGCATTGTTTACAATTTACATTATACATAAAACATAACTTATTATTGAACACTTCGTGGAATGTTTATTAACAGATCTTCTCCCTCACCTTACGATTCCTGAAAGAAATTTAAGATTTCGAGAGGTATAATCAAGAAATGAGAGACTTTTTTCTTCCATTAGAATAATTTGAATCCTAAATTAAAATGTAAATTGGTGCTTTCACAGAAAAAGTTAATGAAAATAGTTTAGCTGGAATTTAATAAATATTTTCATTGAGATTACAAAGTCTTCAAGTGATTTAATTTGATTATTTGTAATTTGGATTCACACATTCATTTGGTTCAAAATTAATTTTCATTTATTTTACAGCAATTAACTTTATCAGATTCATATGTAGTTTTATTAACATCTGCAAAACCCTTTTAGTAGTATATGCTTATATTCTTTTACAAGAATTAAGAGAAAAATATTAGAAGCTTTTGCCTAAAGCAAAGATAGTTGTGTACGTTTTTGTTTGATTGAGAATTTCATATTTGTCTTCTAACACAATATCAAATATTTTTTTTATGAAAACAGTGTTAAGATTAATTTTGATTTACATGTAATAATTTTAAATTCTGTTATATGTTTAAAATTTTTATTCGTTGTTTTATTTTCCTTTCATCAGTCTTATAAGAAAAAAATCTAAATTTTTACGAGATATTTTAATTCTTTTGGATTCAGATTGAGAAAAAATAAAAATTAATCCTACCTCTATTAAAACCTATACGGGAAATTTTAAAATTATAAAAAATAACCACGCTCAGAATTATAGTAAATCAAATTAATATATTCTGTATAAGATTCGAGATTTCAAACCACGAATACTTAACACATTTTACTTTATTTACATGCTTCAATTTCATAAATAAATATGTATTAATGTTTCGATTGAAAGTTTTACTATCCACAATTTTTTATAAGAACAATTAACAAATTTGTTTAATATCCTATTTTTTCATAAACACACGTTATACAATTAAATAGGAACAACATATTAATGTAAAATAATGAATGACAAAATCGAATTGATGTTTTAATCTCGTTATATAGCGTAATCCTGTTGTGCTATGGAGGCTCTCAGCATGGAAAGGATAATTATAGATATAAATACGAGATTTATAAAAAAGGAAAGTTGTTTTAGTAGTTTCTATCAACACTTTCTCAAATTTTTCTATAATAATATGTAAAATATCCCATTTAATTTTGCATTATTAACAAATCCAAATGATTTATGGATACAAAAATTTGAAATAGTGATAGATATCCTTTCTTTTCTTGTGGTTTCTTATGGAAAGAAAAATAATTTATGCCTATTTGTTTTTCAAGTAATTGCCGTTCGTACACTGAAAAAAATATGCAGAAGTCTTCTATTTTCTTTTTAGTTGCGACGATTTTTAAATTCTTGAAATAACCAATAATTAAGTAAAATCACAATATTTTAAATGGAAGTATTGCGTCTTATTACTCATAAGCAAAATAGCTAAATATTTTCCACACAATTGTCTAGAGTTGAGATTCTAGGAAATTTATAAGACTTATTTCATTTCTAGAATTTTCAAGAACTAAAATTCTTATATTTTTATTTTTTTATCATGACTTCATTAATTAGAAGGGAGTGTAGTGGAAGATTGGTTAACGAACATAATCTGTTACAAGATTATGTTCGATACCATAATCCTTTGTTAACAGATCCTCTATTTACAATAAATTTCATTGTGAAATCGATTCATTCGCTCTGGAGACCATAAAAGTTAAATTAAAAAAGGATTTAGAGAGAATTTCTTAAGGAAAGTTTATTGATAAAATAATACATAATTTACATATTAATCAAAGTCCATTTCATTTTTTGTTTATGAGGAGATAAGAACATGTTAATAGTCGATTGATTTTCACTCTTTTTCAGGGATTTCTGATGGTCTACTTTGGCTATAAATATTCTCGTGGAAAATTTTTTCCCAATATAGAGCTTTGAAGTTTAATAGGCAAGCAACATAGTTCAGAAGAGATTAAAACAATTTTTGATCTATTTTATTTGGCAATCCAGCAAATCATGCTCCGAGAGCCGAGAAGTGTTCGTTAGAATTCGTTTTAAATCGTTATCCGAATATGTGCTCATTGTCCGAACACAAAAATATTTTGTGAAAGTGTTCATTGTCCAATTTGTTCGTATTCTAAACTGTTCATTAACCGATCACCTACTGTACTTATTGATTTAGCTTGCTCACTTGATTGTCTCCTCTAAAGATTTCATTTATGCTGATGTTGGGCACCCCATTGCGTTTTTTATATTAAATAATTCAGAAATCCGAATGGAGTTCACGATACAATTAAACAGAAAATCAAACATAGATTCATGGTTAAAAAGAAAAATTTAAATGGTGCCAGAAAATTTGGTCTATGCATTGTAAAGGAATATTAAATAGCTGAAAAGTCATTATAAAACTTCTTTTATTATTCACAAAATTGGCCTTCCGTATAGACTTTATACATAAGGTGGATGGTATTCATGTGTCACAGTGAAAGAACTCAGAAAATTGACAAGCGCCTTTCCTTTTTAATATACATGCAGTAAATTTGAAAGCAAAATCATATTCTATAATTATTCAAAAGTAAGTGCAATCAAACCTGGGGCCTTCCATTCTAAATAACACATTTCTATTACTTAGACGACTTTGGGACTATAGAATACTTAGTTTGGTGTAACAGAATAATAAAGGTGAAAGGGATTTCTGACTGAATGATCTTTATTTACACGTCAAGAACATTCCACTCAACATGTTCTGTTATTTAAATTTTTCCCTTAAAAATTAATTGTTGGAATACTATTTACTATGGATAAATGCAGAACTAAGAGATATTGCTCCCATGAATTCACGATAAAATCCTAATCACCTGGCTTGATATAAATGAAGTTATATAAATGCGCAAAATTAACTAAATATGCAAAATAAACAGAAGATTTATATTATTTTTTGAACCTATAGTACAAAGTAAACGAGAAGATTTTTGACGTTTTTAATGACTCAAAAGAACATGACCTATACTAAGTGTTAGTCCTCGAGGCATCCAGCACCTTTTGTCAATATGTCTCCAGTCCTTGCGGTTAAACACGGGGGCTTTGGACGCAAAATGTCTGTGAGTGCTTGGTACAAATCTGCTTTATTGGAGAGGGGTTTTCCACGAAGATGATTGTCCAGGAAATAGAAAAGGTGGTAATTGATGGTACAAGGCCAGGTGAGTAAGGAAGATGGCACAAAGTTTACCAGCCAAGTAACCGTATGATATTCCTGCCACCCCGCATGACATGAGATTAATGCGCCCTTGTTATTAATCAGTGCTGGCTCCTTCTGTTGCAATGCCTGTTGGACACGTTCCAATTGCAATGAGTACCAGTCCGCAGTTACCGTTTGGTCCGTTGGCAGCAGCTCATAGTAAACCACTTGACAACTAGCCCACTAGACAGTAGTTTAATCTCAGAGGAACAAATATCCCGACCTGAATTTGTGACACCAATGCCTTGACGTAAATTCATTCATAGCGAACACAGTCTTGAAACGGATCACGTCCGTTAACCGATCACCCACTTTTCACACCAGTCAAATGTTGGCTTCATACTATTGCAAATTATAATAATATGAAGTCATGTGACTTAAGGTGAGTTATTTTAAAAAAGAAGCCTGTGAAATATATACAGATTTCTCTGATTAAAAAAAAAAGTAACATGCTTATTTATTAGAAATTGTTTTTCTTAGAATAGTGCGAAATACCTTAAAACTTTTTCTATTGATTTTAATAAATTTATAAGTATTTATTATTCACATTTTCGTTTGCATAAGTTTTATCTAGAGCTTTCTTTTTGTATGGGATTCTGGTTGATTACTCGTACTGATTGCAAACAAATATATTACTGTTATGGCTATTTTGTTTTTGCTTAGAATTTGGAAAAGATCATTCTTTAGTGTAAATTTTGAAATTTATAAGCAGTGCTACATATCCCTAACTACTTAAACTTAAATTCCCCAAGAAATGTGAAATCCGGTAAAAGAATCGTCTGAAAGTATTCGAAAATCTTTCCAAATGAAAGCATAAATCTTAAAAACTCATAATTCCATAGTTCAGAAACATATAAAAGAATTGTTCATAGAGTAAACTATTTAAATCATTTAACTTTAACAATTATTTAATTTTAAACAATCCAACAATCATTTAATTTTAAACAATCCATCAATTTTGACTTATGTTAAGATAAAACAAGTATAAAAAAAACTATAGTAGTTTTGACTTTTATAGTAGTTTTGACCATTAGTACATGATGATATATAATTTTATAGTTAGCACATATTTTAAAAGGAAAATATTGAACAATCTAATTCCATTGCATTCTAAAAATGAAGAAATAATCGTTAAACAAGGTTGGTTATACTTTCTATTAACGTACTTTACACATTATAAATTACCCTTATTATTATAATCCCTTAATGAAAGTTTCTTATAAGAGCATTTAATCAAAAAATTGTTTTTATTTGTTTGTGGATTAAGCAATAAGAAAAATTTATATAAAAATATTCCTGGGGAAAAACTAATATATTAAAAGTTTATACAATTATAAGCTTTACTAAAGCTTTATGCTTAATATTTTAGCTTAATGTTATTTTAAAAATAATTAATGTACTCTTTTTATTTCCTTAAAATTTGCATTCGATGAAGAATTTTTATATCGTATGATAACAGGAATATAGAAGAGTTTAGATATGTACTATAAATTTTGATAATATCCAGCTTTTAAATATTTTGATGCTAATCCAGCTTTTCCTAATTTTCAAAGACGGTTTTTCTTATAAAGACAGGAACCGGAAATTTCTAGAAAAAGCAAATTTTTACTAGATGTACATTCCATAGTGACTTTATTAAAAGAGCTTTTAATAAAATTATTCAAAATAATAAGATTTTTATCTATCATATTCGGAAATCTCAATTGTCACTATCCTTGGAATATATCTAAAATCCTATTAGTGATACAAGATTTCGATTCAGTCTTGATATCCGCTCTTTAAACTTTATTTCATTGGTTGTTTGAGCATGAAATTGTTGACATGTTTGCTTTCGATACCGAGCAGTGAATAGCCTAATGGTCATAGGCTCATTGCATTATAGCTACATAGCTCATACTTAGCAAAGCATTTGAGTTCCACCACTTAAATCATCTTCCTGGGGGACTTTTCGTGGATAGTTTGTACTATTTACGTATCTCAAAGGAAAAAAAAAATCCGGAAAACCATTTCTAGTTATTCAGCAGTGGATGGGATCGAACCTGAGACTTTATGTGTCGAAATGCGAGGTCTACTACTTGGCCAAAATGAGTTTTAAAATGTTTGCTTTAGACTAAAATTACACAATGATGTTTAAATATATCGAAAAATTTTTTTCGGAACAAAGCCTGCTTACCATAATCAGTAATGAAATTGCCAAGCTGGAATCCGATTGTTTGGCTCTTTGGTCTCTGTTTAATGGCTTGTTTAATAGGTTCAATTCCCACCTCGTGCATGGAAGTACATAGTAGTTCGGAAGGCTTTTTAAATTGTTTGTCTTAATGTAATTAGTTCTCATGTGCAATAATGTAATTAGTTCTCATGTGCAATAATGTAATTAGTTCTCATGTGCAATAATGTAATTAGTTCTCATGTGCAATAATGTAATTAGTTCTCATGTGCAACTAATGGCTACTGCACTTAAGCCAATGATGCATGAAAATTGATGCACCTTTCACTAAGCTTATTTACCAAACTATGCAAATATTATACTTCCATAAAAAATCTTACTATATGTAACCCTCATCAACGCGACGAATCTTTCTCTCTATCCACGATATAATTCAGTCACAAGAGAGACTTGTCTATTCAGTGAGATGTAGTTATTTAATAATTACATCTCAGTATAAAAAAATATTCTTCAAAGAAAAAATGATCTATGCAATTTCCTTGGATCAGGTGAATTTTCATCATAACATATATCACTCAAATTGAATGATTAGTCAGTGCACTTTGAAATCAAGTCCAAAATGCATATCCAAGCCCTATATTTACTCTGATTTCGTCTGGACGGGACAATATTTATGTTTCAGATTATTTTTCAGATCTTCATCAGTCAAGAGAAATTTGTTTTGACGTTTCATACGTGGTTGTTAAGGTCGCCAATGACATTGAGCTCTATTGGTTACCTTACACGAGACATAATGTTGATTATGGCTAACGCAAATCATCAATAACAGAGCTTCCAACTTCCTCAGTCTATGAGTTATTTTTTAAGCAAAAATTGATATTTGGATATGAAAATCGATACGACGAAATTATTGATGAAAGTCGTATTCATCCATATCGATAATCATGTATAGTTACAGGAATTACCAAATGAATGAATATGTAATCTATATAAAGTCTCTTTTGGTTTCCGAAATGATTAAAAATTAGTTTCTGTTTGATTAGAGAGTTGGTATGTCTTTTTTTCATGTGATAATTATACTTTTATAAAAAATAAGCTTAGTTAAATTGAGTTAAAACTTTATGATTTTATTTATGAGAAACTTACTATTTTTTTATTTATTCATTCTTTTCCTCTGACCTTTCCAATCCACTGGCTTTTATTTCTATCCATATATATTAAAATTTACATTCAACTGCTGTTAAAACTTTACTGTGAAACTAAGATAAAAATCAATGTAATGATAATACTTATATTACATTTTACATGTATTCTATTTATAAACTGTCTTATAATGGGGTTGCTATTGTATCAATGTTCTTTCCTGTATCTAACCCAGAGTTGGAACTTCGTTAGTTAGTTAAAAGTAGCCTGGAGAGAATCTTCATTATTTAAATGCGGGAACCTAGCACATGACCCTTTTAATACTTAATCTGGAATCCCACTGTTCACTTGGAAGACATTGCGATCTCGATCTATTTAACGTGTCTCAACCACTTTTAACGAACATCATTGATCTGTGGTTAAAGCGGAATTCAATCTGGTTACCTATTAATAATGAGAACAATGCTCTAAGCAATTGGTTCAACATGGCCCAATTTTAATAGACATTGGTATAAAAATAATAGTAAATTGTGTTTTCTAATTCTTCCATTTCTTAACAAATTTTCAATATTTTTCAAGTTCAACCATGGTTGAAATTTGTTTTATGTAATTACATATATATAAATATATACGAGGGTCACTCTGAAATTTTTGAGATGCAACTAGGTTTTTAAAGTTATAATTACAAAATTTTAGGTGTGTTCAAAGTAGTACCTCCAACATCAATGCACTTTTATAGACGAATCTTCCACAGATTGAATGCCTCAAACCATTCATTTCTTGGAATAGATGAAAAAATGCATTTATAGCCACATCAACCTCTTCTTCTGAATGAAAATGACGTCCACGTAAGTTCTTTTTTAGACTAAAGAATAACTAAAAGACGCACATAGCTAGATCAAGTGAATATGGCCGATGTTCGATCATTTTAATTTGTTTTTGTTTAAGAAACTCAACTGTGTTAATCCGGCTGTATGTGAAGATGCATTGTCATTGTGAAGCATTAGTCCCCTAACATTCAGTACTTGTAGAATTTCTGGAAGACATTTAGTGGTATACCAGTTTGCTGTTACTGTCTTCTGTCCTTCCAACTTGATGGCTTTGACCCATCCCGTACTTCTGAATAAAACGGCATACATCACTTTTTTCAGTGCGCGTTGTTTTTTCACCATTGTCGGCATTAGCTCATCTCCAAAGACCGATACTTTGCCTTCTTGGCGTGTTGGAACGTCAAAAAAACGGTATATACGTTTCATCACCTGTTACCATTTTAGAAATGATGCGGTGGCCACCATCATTTAGCAATTCAAGAGTTTCTTTACTGATTCTGACACGCTCCTCTTTTTGATGATCAGTTAGGTTATGGGGAACCCAACGGCAAACTACTTTTTTCATATGTAATTCTTCATGAATGATTTTGTGTATGGTTGCGGATCCAATGTTATAAGTTCCTTCTGTGTCATTTGATGATTACAGAGATTATCATCCATTAACATTTTTCGTATGGCAGACACATTATCCGGGATTACTGCCGACGGCGGCCTTCCTGTGTGTTCTTCATCTTGAAGAAAATTGCGACCTCTTTTGAATTCTCTAAGCCATCTGAATACAGTAGCACGAGCTGGAGATTCTTCACCAAATGCTAATTGCAACCGTTGAACGATTTCTTCTTGATTTAATCCTGCTTTAAAATCGTAGAAAATCATAGCGCGAAAATGTTCTCGCGTCAACTCCATTTTCTCTTCTGTTTAAAATTTATTCTACGCTAAAAAAGTTGAAGTAAGTCAGTAAAAAATCATCTTCTGTGTTAATACTTTGTTTTTTAAAATTCAACCGTTATTTTTATTTTGTAAATTCTTGTCTGCGCGTATCTTAAAAATTTCAAAGTAACCTTTATATATATATATATATATATATATATATATATATATATATATATATATATATATATATATATATATATATATATATATATATATATATATATATATATATATATATATATATATATATATATATATATATATATATATATATATATATATATATATATATATATATATATATATATATATATATAATATATATATATATATATATATATATATATATATATATATATATATATATATATATATATATATATATATATATATATAATATATATATATATATATATATATATATATAATATATATATATATATAATATATATAATATATATATATATATATATATATATATATATATATATATATATATATATATATATATATATATATATATATATATATATATATATATATATATATATATATATATATATATATATATATATATATATATATATATATATATATATATATATATATATATATATATATATATATATATATATATATATATATAATATATATATATATATATATATATATATATATATATATATATATATATATATATATATATATATATATATATATATATAATATATATATATATATATATATATATATATATATATATATATATATATATATATATATATATATATATATATATATATATATATATATATATATATATATATATATATATATATATATATATATATATATATATATATATATATATATATATATATATATATCTTATTGTCAAATTTTTATTAAAATTGAATTGTATAATTCACAGTTATTCAGAATTTCGTAATTTATCGAGATACTTTTAAAAAATATTTGTATATTCAACTATTAACATTGTAACGTATTTCTTTTCCAAATATTGTTTTTAAAAATTTGAAATGGTAAGAATTTTTGGAAATTAAAACTTCTTAATTTGGAATCGCAGACATGTAGCATATCAGGTCGAATGTGACCGCAGGAAAATTCTCTAGTCAGGCGGATGCACGATTTGACTGCCTGAAAACAGATGAATTCAGTGAAACAGTTTATTCTGACTGAGACGTTCAGCAAGCAATGATATTCCTCTACAGCACTGTACATAGATACTGAATTAATGTACAGCACTTGAAAGTACCTTAACATGCAAAAGTGTTGCATTTTCATTTAATTGATGAAAAAATTATTTTTCATTTTTCTTCAAAAATATGTAGTTTTTTCCCATTTTCAACGCACAATAATTAATTAAAATCGGCCCTTTTTTTTTAAAGATATCCAGTTATTCGAATATTTGATTATTCGAATGGGGTCCTGTCCTAATTCATTCAGATAATTGGAGTTCTACTGTGTCCTATAGTCTAATTCCAATATATCACATATAGACAGACTTAATATTATATTCTCACTACTAGTTTTGGCGACTCAGTTTGCTATTCTAGAAGAAAACAATTTCTTTGTTAAGGGTGATTTAATGTGAAAGCCAATTGAGAGAAAATATGCAAAAATTAAGTAACGAAAAAGTGGAAATTTTAGACAAAGTGAAATGTGTCCGGTTTTCACTTGATTTAATAGAAGTTCAATTAAAAATATATATCAAAATATTGGCTTTGAGAAACGCCAGAAAATATTTTTCTATTAAAAAACCTACTTTCAAATATAGAGCAGATGAGGATTTTTTATTTCTCTAAATAAATCTTAAAGTACTTCTTTAAGATTATTTTTTATTATAAGAATAAATATTAAGATTCGTAATTATATAATTTTTTAAATCATTATAACTTTTTTTATGATAAGACTTCATTATGAATATTTTTCCGATCAACTATATTAAAAAATATTGAATTTTTAAGATAAAATTTTTTAAATAAATATAGAAAAAAAATTCAATAAATTTTCAAGAGAATTGTTTATACTCTTTAAATTTTTAAAGTTCATGTTTTTGAGTATTTAATTTTCGATAAGTATGCAGCCAAATACAGTAATTCAATCGAATTAAAAAATAATCTTATTTATTTATAACAAATTTTTGGCATAGAAATTTAAAAACTATTTTCACTAAAAGAGATGTTAGCCATTTAGTAGTTAGATCTTGCTTTTCACAGGATAAAATACCTCAGGTTTGATCCTGGTCAAAACATGGCAGAGAGACATAATTCCTATCTTCACATTTATGGGAATACATTCTAAAAAAATTCCAAAGTGATTTCTTGTGCATTGTTTGTGAAAAGACCTTCTGGTAGGTACTATTCTCTGGATAGATGAAACCTTAAACTCTTAAATACTATAATCTACCATTCTGTCCACTACATAAGCTATCACTACACAATTCTGTCTATTATCAAACACATTGTGGCATAACCACTATCCATCAGTTTTCTTCGAATTGAAAGATTTTATATTTTAATTCAAATTGCTGGTGATCTATTAATTATTATATTAAGACAAATAAAACAGAAGCAAAACACACACTCAATAATTTTTTGTATATGATAAACAAAATACTAGATAAACAAAAATTCAGTTTTAACTGAAGTTTCGATTTAACACTTAAAAGTGTACATGCAACAAAATAATTTTCAGCTTCTCAGAATTACATTTTGCCTCACGAAATGAAGTCTTGTGCATGGAAAAACTAAAACTAAATCGAATGAGGTATATGCTTGAAAAGTCATTTTAATAACAAAGCCATTAAATATCAAAGTTGGCATTCTTTTCACCAGTATTCCATTGTCTTTCAAGCAGTGATATATTGAGAAAGGCCAAAACGCATTTGCTCTTAAAAAGACAAAAACAGAACCTGTGAAAAACTAATAATAGTTATTTAAGCAATTACACAATGGGGATATAGAAAAAAAAGAGGGATTACAATTATTTTTGTCTACTCTTAATGGCAATGCATAGATGACAATTTTAAAGAGGGAAAGAAAACACACCTATTAATTTTTGAAACGAAAAGAGCTCCTAAAAGAAATGTTACACTGCTTAACTAGAATACATCGCAACTCACGCAACTTTACATGAAGTTCAAATCAGTTTTATTTTATGTTATCCAGAGACTAAGATTTAGATTATGCATATTGTTGCACAAATAATTTCTGTCTCAAATGAAATAACTTTCAATTCATGTTTTTGTTACAGTACCGGTATTTAAAGTAGATTTTGCACTAATCTTTTCAATCGAATTTCTTTATACCAGAACTTTAATTTTATATTGTGAAAGAGGTGTGGTATACTTTTATAGCACTTACATAGGACATCACCTAATTAGAAGGTTGTAACTTTTTTGCTAATAGAAGGGGGGAATAGCTTAGATCGGTGAAAGGAATGTCTATCATTCGAGCACTGGTGGATTAAATCAAGTTAAGGAAAAAGCCACGCTATTATCTGTATTACATAAACTCGTCTTAATTTCTTTTTGTTATTTTAGAGCCGGAAGCAGGGTAACTCTTTGCATTTAGGATCAAGGTTGAAATCGTAAGTTTTAGAAGGGCACAGATGAGAAATCATCAGTCTATTACCTTTACTTAACGATCTTTTTATCTCTGGTTAAATAAACAATCAAGAAATAAATTATCATTTAATATCGATTTTTTTAAACTTGGACACGACATTGCTCATTGTAGTTACAATAATGGCATCATCTACTTCAGGGTTTCTTAACCTGTAATTCATGGACACCTTGGGGGTCCATGGGTCATATTTTGAGAGTCCGCCGACTGCTCCTAATTTTTAAAATGCTTGCACCAATTTAAAAAAAAAAAAAAAAAAAAAAAAACTTTTTTTGTCACGGGCAATTTCTGTAATCCGTCTGCCCTCCATTTTCCAATAATAGAGACCTCCACAATACGAGGAAAAAAACATTCTCAGACCATATAAAATTTGAAATTTTTAGAAACACAAATTAGCCTTTGAATTTTACTTCACTTGGAAATAAAGTAACGTTAAAATCAGTCCCGCAAAGTTCTTGCAAATTTGTAAAACGAAATATTTGTTTTACTTTTACATAAGTTGTGATTAAAGTATTTTTTCAAGTTTTTTTTTTTTTGTGTCGTAATGTTTGTTCTTAATATTTCATTTGATTATTTGATATGTTTTGTAGCCCAAAATGTCCAAAAAAGACAGTATGATGAAAATTGTGTAAAATATGGATTCTACCGCATGAAGGAATCGGACAGTGTGAAAAGCCACAATGCGTTCTGGGTGGAAAAGTTTTGGAAAACGCCAGTATGAAACCGAAAAAATTGATAGAGCATCTCAAATCTCTTCATCTTGAAAATGCATCCAAAAATCTAGAATTTTTTTACAAAGAAGAAAGCCCAGTTTTCGAAATCTGGAACATTAACCAAACTTGGGTTTGGTATTTCACAAAAACCTTTGGTCTAGGCATCTGTCAGAGTTGCATATCGTATTGCCAAAAGTAAGAAACCGCATACTGTTGGAGAGACATTAATTAAGCCATGTGCGCTGAAAATGGTTGAATTAGTTTGTGGACTGGAACAGAGAAAAAAACTTGAGGCTATTCCATTGTCAAAGGATATGATACATTCAAGAATAGTTGAAATTTCTTGCAATATCTTGAAACAGATAATCGATGAATTGAAAATATCGCCATTTCCATTTACTATGCAACTGGGTGAAACTACAGACATCTCGAATTGTAGTCAACTTCTCGTTTTTGTTCGTTACGCGTCTGCTGATACTATCAAAGAAGAATTCTTATTTTGTGAGCCTCTTTTGCAAACTACAAAGGCAGTTGATGTTTTAGCGATTTTAAATGTTTTCTTTTCCAAACACGACTTTGACTGGAAACAAAAACTTCATTCACTTTGTACGGATGCAATCCTTGGTTATAAATCTGGTTTTGCCCATTTAGTAAAAAAAAGAGGCTCCTAATGTTATTGTTACACATTGTTTCTTACACAGACATGCACTGGTTACAAAGACGCTTCCAACCAGTTTAAAAGAAGTATTGTCATTAGTTATTAAAATTGTGAATTTTATTAGAAGTAGAGCTCTTAATCATCGTCTTTTTAAAACACTGTGTCAAGTAATGAACGCAAAACACGAGGTACTTCTGTACCATACGGAAGTGTGCTGGGTGTCACGAGGGCAGATTTTGAAACGAATTTTAATGTTGAAGACAGAAGTATCACTTTTTTTGAAGAAAAAGTTAACTCACTTTTCGAATATATCAAGAAAAAAGATTTTATATGTAAATTGGCTTACTTGGCAGACATTTTTAACCACATGAACGATATATGTCTTTCAATTCAAGGGCCTGATACAACAATTATGGATGCCACTGAGAAACTATAGGCATTTTTATTGAAAATGTCACTTTGGAAAATTAGAATTCAAAATGAGATATATGCAAGCTTTCAAATCTTGGACAAAGTGCTTTTTGAAAATGGACATCGAAAAAATAGTTTGTTATTGAATAACTTGAAAAATGAAATATGTGAACACCTGGAAGTACTTCAAGTTTCATTTGAAAAATATTTCAATTCGGATGGAATAAATATAAAAGATAAGTTGGGGATTCGTAATCCTTTTCTTTGTGATATTGATTTTATCTGTGACATGAACCTTGCCAAAGATGAGCTAATTGATTTGAAAACAAAGTCCTTGTTAAAAATAGATTTCGATTCAAAATCTCTTGGAGAGTTTTGATCTTTAAGAGAAGCCTACCCATTGCTTGTAAAACGAGCTATGGCAGACATTATTCCGTTTGTTATAGTATATCTTTGAGAAGCGGGATTTTCAACACTTTTCACAGTTAAAACAAGACCTCGAAATTGAATGAATGTCGAACATGATATGCGCGTTGCTTTATCAAAAACCATCCCTCAATTCAATCTGTTAATGAAGGAAAAGCAGCAAAAGCCTTCTCATTAAAAATTTTAATTTCTTCAAATTTTTTATACTATTGAAATAAAAATATTAAAATAATTAAATAATAAAACAGAATTGTAATAAAATTATGTTTAAGCAATTTTTTTACTAAGGGGTCTGTGACATATTTAAATTTTTAAAGTGGTCCATTGTACCAAAAAGGTTAAAAAACACTGATCTACTTGCTGAGCCAAAAGTTGGTTAACATTTAAAATTATATGAGAAATAAAGAAATGATAATAAAAATGTGCAGTTCTCAAGAAAGTGTTCATTGAGAAATCAAATTTTGTTTAAAGCATTCGACAAAATTCGAATTTCCTTCACCTTTTACTGCCGGGCCATTAATTTTTTGAAGAACCGTATCCAAAATATAACTCGAATGTATCTGTGTATCTGTGCCCTGGGATCAATATCAATTGGGTGCCATAAAGTCATTTCTGCATTAAATCAAAGAAACGTTGTTACCTGTAATCAGATTTATACAAGATGACGAATAACCAAACTATGCCAAAAGATTCTTGTTGCAAACATTTTTAAGGCAGTGATCAGTCGAGCTTGCATAATCGTATGGCCTCCACAATCACCTAACCACAAACCGGCAGATTTATGAGTGTGAAATTATTTGAAATCACTTATCTACTGTTCATCTCTTTCAAAATTGGCTGAATTCAATTATTCAGACGGATGTGAAGTTCAGACGTATTCCATGCTGCTATAACAGGTGTTGAGAACTGCTTTTGTTACGTCGTAGAGTGTACTAGTAATCATGTTGAATACTTGCATTTACACAAATAAATTAGCTCAATGCACTATTGTTCTGTTCATTGTATTTCAGGTCATTAGGTCTCTTAAGTAGGTAAGAATACATAATAGAAATTTCTAACAAAAATGCATAACAAAAGAGAAAAATTGTGTGACAGTAACCTCTTCAGGAAGGTAAAAGCAATGGATGTTGATGTACCCTGTACCTAGGCCTGAGTTAGGCTTTTCCAGTTAGCCGAAGTATCCGGGTGGAGTCTTCGTGATTTTGAACCAGGGACCACAGGTAGAAGACTCTAATATTTGTCTTGCCACTTCCAGAGGTATCATTTCACTTGGAGGATATTGTGACATCCTGGTTTTAGAGTGTCCCAACCTTTTTTATCGAACAATAAAGATCCTCAATTAATTAGGGGTTCGAATTCACTGCCTTCTGATAATGAGAACGACGCGCTAACCAACCAGGCCACAGCGGCCTGAGAGCTGAAGTTGTAACAACTTATTACAAAGCACCTATCATTTTATTTTTTGTAACAGAATTCCTCATCATCATGGATATTTTGCTTGCCAAAAGTAGTTTCTTTTTAATTCTCGCTACCAACACTTACTGTTACTCGTGAAAAATGAACTTCATCCCCCACAATAAGTTTAAAGGCCACTTGTTAACCGGTTAAGAAATGCATTCGCAAAATCTTGTCGTTACTCAATTGGAAGTTCGGAATTGATATGGATATACTTAAGTAATATTGTGTAGGATCTCTCTGTCGCAGGATTCAGTAGCTGCAGAACATGTCAAGTACCATTTACCTCATGAAGAGTCAATGATGAGTGTGCGATGAGTATCAATGCAACAACAAAATTATCCATCTGCAAATAGATGTTTATAGTCACAGGAGACATGAAATTGCTCTCAAAATATACAGTTGGAAAATGCTTTGCAAAACTAAAATAAAAAGAATGAAAATTTTCCATAGGTGTCGTTCTTCTGCAAATTGATGTGAATTCGCATATATGTGAAAGGGTGGAAAAAATAATATTTATATCTTGATAAAATAAGCAGCAGGTTGGAGGAGGAACTCGACAAAAATCCTTATCCTGAGAGTATTATGGACTTCATTTTTTTTTACAATAAATGTAACAAATATAAAGTGCTTTTGTCTGAAAAATAGACTCTGCTGGAGCAGCTTAAGCTGCTGTTAGTACTATTAAGGGCCCCAAAGTATGTATATAATCAAGAGTTTCATTTATGACTATGAAATCTCTTTTTAGGTAAATTGCACAACTGTGAGGAAAAATCTTAGTGGTCGATACAGAAGAACAACTGCCATTGGATTTAATATACACTATTCTGCCGATGAAGAAATTATATGGAAATGCAATGGCATTTATAAATCGATATAATTTTGTGTTTATAATTACACCGCGGCTATGTCATCAATAAATCATTAAAAACTTTTCTCCTTTTATTTCAGTTTCGGAATATTCCTGATCTAAAAATATCAGTTTTAAGGAGAATTTGCCGTTCATTACCAATTGTAAGTTGTTATCTCATTATTGAAACAAATACAGCAGCATATTACACAACTCAAAAATTTTCTTAATTATCTAGTGTTGAGTGCTTTACTGAAGTATCTCATTGTTATAATGATACCAGTTAGAAAATAACGAATAATAAGTAATGATAAATAATCACATACCATCAATAATTGTTAAATTTGCTGAAGATCATGGTTCTTTTAAAAAAAATCTTACTTTATCCTCCTTAGGTTCATTATCTTTGATCCAAATCTATTTGTTCAATAAAAATTTCAATTCCTTTTTGCTCATTCAGGCTTCTTTGATATAAAATATTGTCTTCACACTCTTCGATTCATATCTCGAAGATGTTTTCTAATTTGTGGATTTGATATTTGAGGATTACCGTTCAGAAAGGGCTTATTCATGTTAAAAAAATTGAAAAACCCTATATTCCTTCACTGGTGAGACGTACAGAGGAGGTGGCTCAGATTTATTGAACTTGTCACATGAAAGTGGTTCAAAACTAGAAGTTAATTTAATGGACTCGTTTGTAGGACATAAGCAGCTGGAAATCTATATCTTAATAACTTATTTCATACAATATTACTTCTCTCCATCTTTGTAACTGCCCATTCAAAAAAGAAGAACATTAAGTAGAGAATAACTCGACAGATGTCAAGGTTTTTAAATCCCTAGACTACTGACAATGCATATCTCATTTTTTTTTTTTTTTTGAGAAAGTTTTTCATAGATACTGAGCCGTGATAGATATGAAAGGGAAGAAATATACCACACACAATTTCTCAACATCAGGCACTCATAATAAAAATATGCATGTAAAAGTAGTAATTAATTTGAGCTGTGCGCTGTCTTGGCTATCAGATAATAACTCCTCTTCTCCGACGTTCACAGAGTGAATTTTAAATTTTTTCCCTCTTGGGATTTCTCAAAGCAGAGTATAGGGAGTCTTTACAAATGTAAATGTATTAAAATTACTCCTTTTATGGACATTGTCTTGTAGGTGTCATGCGAAAAGATTAGTAAAATTCCAACCCAATATAAAATCAATGTTCTCCTTAAAATTCAGTAGCTTCGATGCATTGTGTACTCACCCAAGAGAAGCAATTTTGAAGCAGTGGAAATTATGATAGTTAATTATTTATACCAATCCAATTAAATACTGTATTCAATAAACGTAATTAACTAAACTTTACATTTGAGACACATTCGTATCATTTCATCTATATTCCTATCACTTCTTCATATCGACCAAATACGTTCCTCTCACTTATTCATAGAGCTTAAGGATGTTCCTTTTACTCGTTCATACAAGCCTAAGACATTCCCGTGATCCATTCATTTCAAATAGATGCATTTGTCTTTTTTATACAGACCAAGAGCATTCAGTTATATAAATAAAGTGCATTCCTCTCACTCTTACATTCAGGGTTAGGATATACCTGTCTTCCATTCATTTCATTTAAATGCGTTTTTGTCCTTTTCCATACATATCAAAAACATTCATTTATATAGATAAAGTGCATTCCTCTCACTCTTACATTCAGGATTAGGATATATTCGTCTTCCATTCATATCAATTAGATTCATTTTTGTCCTTTTTCCTACAGACCAAAAACATTCATTTATAAAGATAAAGTCCATTCATCTCACTCTTACATTCAGTTTTAGGTTATTCTCATCTTCCATTCATATGTATTAGATGCATTTTTGTCCTTTTTCATACAGACCAAAAATAATCATTTATATAGTCAAAAAGGATTTCTTTCACTGTTTTATATAAAGCAGAGGATTTCACACTCATACAAATTTTTTCTAAAATTCTACTCGTCGTTGAATTTTATATTATCATTTCCACTTATTATTAAAATATGAAATTTTGTTGAAATAAATCTGTAAATAAGAGACTATGAAATATGTAAAGAATAACGTAGAAACTTTTGTTTTTTTAATAGCATAACAACCTATTAAAGATCTTAGCTGTCTCTACAGCAAGCTTTTTCCAGACCAATTGGTCCAGATCGACACCTTGCCAGTTACTAAGTTTCAGTATCTTAAGGTCATTTTCAATGTCAACAAGCCATCTTGTTGGTGGTCTTCTTCGGGCGCGAGATCCTTCGGAGTTCTTAAACGTTGATATTCTAGTGGGGTTGTTTTCCCTGCTTCTCCAGACATGGCCAAGCCATCTTAGTCTGTTGCTTCTGATAACCTCGGTAATCTGGGGTTGTGTGTATAGTCTGTAAAGAATAGGCTGCAATGGTATAAACATATAGAGCCTATACAATTCAAAAATTATAGTTCGCCAGTAACCCTGTTCTTTTACAGGCCCATAGACAGTTCTTAATACTCTCCTTGCAAAGATTTCCACGTTTCGCTTGCATATTGCAGCACGGATAGTATGAGTGTATTGTAAATTCTCAGTTCTGTTTTTCGGCTGAGAAGTTTAGATCTTAGTTGCTTTTTCAGCCCAAAAGAAAAAAAAAAAGCATTTATGAGCTGATTTGATTCTGTTGGTGATTCCAGCTTTCAACTTGTTTTTATCATTACTAATTGTTCCGAGGTATTTGAACTCACACACCTTTTCAAAGGTAGGATCGTCTGCGTAAAAGGGAGTGTCATAACGTAGAAACTGTGAAGCATTAAAAGGATCTCTCCTTTTTTTTTTTTAACATGCAAATTGCAAAGCTCTCTACTAGTTTTTAGTAAAATTTATCTTTAAAAAAAAACTTTTATTATTGAGAATCATTTGAAATAGCGCTGTGTTTCTTAATTCAGTGTTATTAATTTAGATTTTTATTCATAAATATTCAATACCAGAGAGAGAGAGAGTTTTCTAGCCAGTGAAAAAATACTCACTAAGCATTAAAGAAGGAAATAACGGGCTTTTGGTATCCTACTATGTTTACAAAAAATGATTGATTAATTAAATTGGAAGTGTTTAAGTAAAAGAAGAAAAAATAAAAAACATCAAAAATTTACTTTATATTGTCAAGATCAGCACTGAATTCATTTCTTGAAGAAGGAATTATTTAAAACCCTTTTTTCGAATTTGGAAACAAATTGAAAAGAATTTTTTGTTTGCTCTTTTAAATCGTTCAGATTTTAAGTTGTGCTGGGTAACAGGATTTTGCTTACTCACAATGCATAAATCTACATAGAATCTTTCGTTTCTTTAAATAATACAAAACTCACTAGATAGTTGAGAAAATGTTGAAAAATATGCTTTACAATGTAATTACAGTCAGTATTATAGAAATTTACAAACAATAAAAATAATACGGTGATCATAAAAGTAGAAAGGGGGGGGGGGCGATTGTATTCAAAAATTAAAAAGCTGTCAGAATAATTTTCCAATTTCCTTTTTTAATTTAAGGACATGATTTAATTTGTACCCTATAGTTTAAAAGCTAGCCATTATGATTTGTATATAAAAAGGTTTATACTTCTCGTAAATCTAGAAATAAGAAAATATTTTTTCCTGAATAAAAATTCGTTTTGATTAACAAGAACGAGAAGGAAACAGAATGCTCATATTTATTATCTTATAAAAATAAGAGATCAAATGAAATGAAGTAGTAGCTAACTATAAAGAATTTTTTCCCTTACACTTATTTATTATAGTTGCTAACAACGTATTTAAAAATGATGATCGAATTTCCAATTTTAAAGAAAAAAAAATGATCACACAAATGATTCAAAGAAAGAAAAAATCTCTCTTTACATTTATATAATCTTTAATGGTACACACAGGTGACAAAAATTTAATCATAGTGCAGCTAACATGTATGAAGTAAAATATTTTACTTTTACTAAACTCATACCAGAGATTCGCAAATATTTTCCTTCTTAAGAGATCTTAAGAATTCTTAAGCTCCTTCTTAAGCGGATCACTTTCCTTTTACCTCTTTCCATACAGTATAAGGATGCAATAGATGTATTATTAATAATTGTACATAAAAACATTTAAACACAAACACATGATTAAGAACACGTGATTAAGAAAAAACATTAAAAAAAATTATGAAAAGGTGTTTCATTATTTGGTACTTAATTTCCTTTTTAATTTCATGTATATAACTAAGATTAAGAAAAAAGAAAGGTAGTTTCACGAGAGTTCGATTTATCATCGATTTTCTATGAACCTCTAGTGTGTTAGAGACTCCTTTTTAAACTTTCATCGACTCCAAAAGGATCCTAACGTAATATGAGAGAATAATTTTAATTAATTTTCTTCATAATTAATAAATATGATTCTGTGAAAGATTGTGTCGAACATTTTTAAAAATAACAAGAAAATTGTCTCACATGATAAAGCAAAATAAATAAATAAAAAATAAATCTCAAATACTATTTTATAAATTTAATAAAAAAAAATGTCAATTTGGAAACTGAAATATCTTTTCTCGTTTTCAAACAACAAAATCTTTTAATGATCTTTATAAGCATTAAACTGCATTGTTAGACCAGTTAAACGAAATTAGCATTGTTTTCTGAGTACTTCTCGTTCCCTCTTCTCTAAAAATACAAAAAATAAAAAAAAGTATTGCTTATCATTAGAGGATATATTTAATCACGCTTTGACCAGAATTATTTTTTCTATTTTCTTCAGTCAATATTTTCTATTGGTCTTAAGTTTCATTATTAGCTTATTACTTTAAAATCTGTTTTCCCATTTTTATTAGTATCTTATTTTCTTTACTTCCCCCCAAAAAGAATTCCCTTATATCACTTTACTAACTTATTAAAATGGTAATAAAAATATCAAAATATTATACGTCAAACAGCAGAAAAACTACCAGAGCGAGGTTTCAAGATCAAATAAGGACCTAGTACAATTTATAGCAGCTGCCATTAAAAAATTAAAATATGAAACAGAAATATTCACAATTTTGAAAGGATTACGATTCATAGAATAGCACAAAGTCTGATTTAAGTGAGTACCATTAAAAATCACAATTTATTATCGATGGCAATAAGCAAATTGCAACTTTTTCCAACAAGAAGAATGGCAGAATTGCTTCAATATGATTTAAAACATTCTAAAAAATTTTAGAAATTAAAAAGTAGTAAATCACATTTTTTTTTTCTACTTAATGTTGGTCAAAACAGTGTTCTTAGGCTTATCACTGGGGGAGCCTTCTCAAATCCAATACCAGCTTTGGAACTTCAGACTGGCCTTGACTGTTTGCATGATAGGAGAATTTTTGCTACTTTGATTCTTGGTGAAAGGTTACTACGTAGGGATGGTTTTTGGACTAACTACAGACCAAGCAATCTGAGACTAAAAACACAGCGAATATTTTTATCATAATTCCAGAGAATTTCCAGCTCACTTAGCACTCCAGGTAATAGAGCCCTTACAGCCAGACCCCCTGTCTTCCCAGGTATGTTGAAATATATCACCCCTGTCTTCGACCTTGTCCTTCCTGTTCAGAAGGGAGTCTCCCCTCAGGCAGAACTCAGGGCTGCTGCTCTTTCTATTATTAATGAGAGATACCCACTAGACAACTGGATGCACATTTATACTGACGGATCAGCTGAGAGAAGTAGTGGGAGAGCGGGAGCTGGTGTCTCCTCAAAATTTTTCCAACTCAAAGAGCCTTTGGGAAAAAACTCTGACAATTTTGATGGAGAAATGTATGCAATTTAAATGGCTTTCCAAAAAATTTTAGATTTCTTGGAAATGAAATTTGTTTTTCTTGTTGACTGTCAGGCTGCCATTCATACAGTGGCAAATTATACTCTCCTATCTACATCTATAGAATTTAACTGTAAGACCATCATTAACACTTTACTGTCTGCGGGAAAGAAAATTACTTTACAATGGATCTCTAGCCATTGCGGCTTGTCTGGTAATGAAAAAGCAGACAATCTCGCGAAAGAGGCTTCTTTTTTAAACCCTTCAGATACTCCTACTGGCTTGAGAAATGTCAAACTCCTTTTAAAACGGGTTATGCATCACCAGCGAAAAATTTATTACAAAGATAAAGCAGTTGATGCCTCTTGGAGGACCCTGCTGGCCTCATGTATCCCCAGAGATCTACCTAGATCTATAGGGATCTCCTGCTTCAGGTTACTTTCTGGGGATGATTTTCTCCAGAAACATCTATATCACATAGGGCTTGTGGATTCACCCAATTGCATTTTATGTAGGGAACATGTTGACATGGATGGCGAGCATCTTTGGAAATGTTCTGCCCTCCAGGAAGCGCGCTCTTCTTCACATTTCAAGACGCTCTCCACTCCTGGAGGTATTTCTTTTCTTTATTGGACTGCAAAACTTATTATGCTTGAAAGAGCCAACATAAGGACGCAATTAAAAAAAATTCTACAAAATATGACTATGAAAAAATGTTGGCAGCAATATGCAGAGCCCAAGATTGATAAGAGTTGCATAGAAAAACATTTTAAAAGCCCATTAAAAATATTCGGTTTAGAATACGTCACTCAGAGACAGTCATACCGACACTTAAATACAACAATCTCTGACGACATTAATAATTATCTAAATAGCTTGTGAAAAACAATGATTGCAATTAAATTTGTATGCAGATGCATTTTAATCAATCAAGCTATGTAGTGGCATAATCTTGAGCGTATTCTTCCCAATATATCTTAATTTAAACACCTGTTGATACATAGCTGTCAACCAGGAAAGACCACAGGTTCCATCAGCCTCTTGTGTCTCAACTATTCGATTTGAGTGATCGAGCGAATATTAGAGCAGATAGATGTTGTCTTGTTGGAAATTAAGTCTTTAAATCAGGCTTGATATCATCACAATGTATAATTTCAGTGGATCCCATTCCATGTTAATATCTACGGAAATGAATTAGCCAAAACTCTTGCAAAGGAAGGACTAGAATATCCTGTCCCTTTCACCTCAGAACTCACACATTTAGAGTGATTCTCGATGCAAAAGGCCCAAAACAAGGAAAAATGGTTAATCCTTTGCTTCTTAACTGGTATAAAGGCAAAAAACCAGGACTTTCTCTATATCTTCCTTACAGCAATATCTCCCTGGCAAGCCAACAGGTGTCTAGCCAGTGGACATTTGAGAAGTCTCACATTTTATGGAGGCAGCAAGAGGTTTCCTCTTTGCCTCAAATGCCATCAGAAACATGCATCACTTCAGCACATCTTGGACTAGACTGGAAGGATATCCACAATTGTCCATTTTTTGTATCAGACTTCATCAGTGTCAACGGTTTCATTGATCTGACCTGACTCCGTTAGAGAAGATGGGAGATTAAAAATAACAACATAGAGATGATAACATCATGCATAGAATATATAGTGTAATATTACTCTTTGCAGACTATTAACGTTAAGCGCCACAACTTCCTTTCCATGAAAGGTAATGCCACCCCAAGCCATAGTACCCAGTGCAATATCGGCTTAAATGCTTACTCAAGTGAGTATAAATTTTCATATGTCATATTCTTGAAATAATTCAAATGTTGAGTAATACGTTTATAAATGAGAAATAGGACTTATATAAAAAGTTAATTAAAATTAATTTATTTCATTAAAGTTCTTATTTATCACAATTACAGTTGTTATACTGATCCAACAGAGAACCACGACACGACTTCCCATAGCATGATACATCCACTTCTGTGCTTGACAGCGAGTAGGAGACAATCATGATCATATACTTATGAAGGTGGTCGCCAAACGTGGATCCGCCCGTTGTGGAGAAAAATGTAAAAGTGATTCGTCTGACCATATTACTTTCTTCAACTTATCAATCAACCAGGTTTTGTGAGTATGACATTAACGTTGATGTTTGGCATGCACATGTGGGACAAGTGGCTTGGAGACTGTCTCACCACCGTAAATTCTCTACTTATGGCAATGCTAACTGCAATCATGGATGAATGTAGAACTGATTGAACTCTGCGGTGATTTTTGCTGAAATTGTTCGCATTTTAGATATTATAATCCGCTTTAATACCCATCGGTCTCTTTTACTCAACTTCTCCTTCTTTCCACTTTTTGACATTACCAAGCTAGACTTCCTACGCTGTGTGTAAATAGTCATGACTTCAGATACCGTATCATTAGAAAAGTGTGAAAGTTAGCAAGGTTTGGTACATTGGAGCCATTGCGTATTATTTCCGGTCACCTCTTGTTCCTATATACGGCATTATGACAGCCCAACCTTATATGGATAATGTGCTGCGGCCGATGACGCTCCACTACCTTTAGAGTTTGCCTAATGATCTTTATCAACAGAATAACGCCTGACCGCACATTGCTCGCATCAGCCAATATGCTCTTCATGCATATTGGCTGATGCGAGAAGCAGTTGCTTCTCTTGCCACCAAGCTCACCAGATCTGTCACCAATGTTTGGGATAGGATTGGACGCCATTTCCAGACTCTGCCACTGCCTCCTTCAGAAAATGCAGTAAGGCAAATGGTTGACAAGGAATGGAGAGTCATTCCTCAGGACGTCATCTGTACTCTCATTGATTCTGTGCCTAGACGCCTTGCTTCGTGTATCGCCGTCCACGGTGCTCCTACAACCTACTGACCCGACCCTGTTCTCGCTCTGTATCATGCATATCATTTCGAAACACATATCATTTATTGTTCGTTGCTGTCTCTCTCTGTTTGTTTCGTCACTTTCTGGCAACTCCTTCTTGGTGTTGCATTTTCATTGTCGGTCTGTGTGTGTGTGTGTATATATATATATATATATATATAAATTAAACACATTTATTGCTTATAGTTTAGAAAAGACATTAAAAAATATCACTTTTATTCACTATGTTTCCATTATTTTCATAACCAGCACAGTAAATTTCTATTTTTAAATTAAAATACTGAATTTAAAAAAGTTTTGATAAATAGTTTGTTAGAACTAAATCTTTTTGGTTACAATTCTAAAACAAATCGGACTGGACAAATTCTACTAAGATTTGAAAACTCGTATTTTGGAGTTTTAGATAACGAAAGAATTGAAATCAGGACCAGTTCTAGAATCTCATGTTGAGCTAGAAGATACTTTACCGAATATTTAAATTGCAAATTTGATACCCAATATATTGCCAATTTAATATCAAATGGCTATTTAGAAGTCTTCATAGTTTGTAACTTTTAAGTGTTCCTCGCTTTTCCAAAAACTGATTTTTTTTGTCCATATTCTTATATGCCATCCAAGTGTTGTATAGTTTAAACTGTCAAACCGTTAGTATTTTATGGATTAATATAAATAATAGTTAGGTAGTTCTGTTTAGAAATAAAAATAAAAAATATATTTAATTTTCTCAGATATATAAAATATTTCTCTTAGAGATATATATAAAGAGAAACAAAATATGCTTCAATACAACTGTTGTTTTTAAATTCCTATATAATAGCATTGAATAATTGCTTAAGTCATTATAAGAGATATAAATGAAAAATATTAAAGTTATGTTTTAAATCTGGTATTTCTCCACTTTAAAATCATTGCTATGAGTTTCCGAAACTGCGGAAGAAGTTTCACTTTTAGGTCCCGTTACCTCATGGACTTTCCGTTACATGTCCCCACTCTCGAGGCGACAGAGGTAAGTCCTTCCTCCAAAACGCACCTTCTTCACTATATTGATCAGGGAGGGGAAGGCAAAGGTGCGGCGAGAAAATCCCAGGAGCGATTAATGCATCAACGGACGGACACGTGGTCTCCTGTTTCCTCATTGGTTCCTTGCCTATCTCTGCTACAACGAGGCTGCCAAGGCTGAGTAGTTGGCGATTTGAAAAATTCACCCGCTTGGCGCCGAAATATCTGAGTTATGCGAACCATTTCGAGCTTCATTAATACTTTTTTTTTTCCTTCTCTGCTTTACACTTTCTAGACGAAATTCTCTGAGGAGGAAACGAAAAATATTAATATATTTTCGGCGAAACAAACCTATTTTTTTTTTCTTATTTCAACGCGGTCTTTTTATCTCGTGCGGAGGTGTACTGGCGTTTAGTTATAGATAAAACGAGGAAACGTAAATTGGAGCAACAAGTGTGGACGAATTTAAGCTGTGGAGAGAAAAATATCGTTTCGAAATGAACTTCCAATGAATTTTTCGAAATAAATTTTCGAAACTATGTTTTGGAATGCCTCTCGAATTCGTCTCATAGATATCACTTCCGCGTGAATGAATGCTTAGTTAGTATGGATTTCAGAGAAAATTTTCACAATTAAACATTTTTTTCTTAAATTATTACGAGATAATTAGAAAATATAAAATTGGCTGAATGCTAAGTAAATAATGTAAATTATTATAGGTAATAAACAATAAAATGAAATAAAAAAAAATTAAAATAAATGTTTATTTATGTATAAGGGATATTACTCTTTAAAAGAAACAAAAAAACTATAAAATCCTATTAATTAAAAAAATAATAAATATAATCCTATAAATTAAAATTATAAGATAATGAAGAAATTTATATATATATATATAAAATTTTGTTTAATTAAATTAAACTGGGTAAAAACTTTCAAATTTGAGGATTTAACTATATTAAAATGAAAGGAAAAAAAAAGCTTAGGTACGATTATTAACAAATGTAAAAAAATGCAAGTTGTTGCATAAGCAAAACTAAAGATAATATGAATTATGCTACACTTTGTTCGTATAGCAATAGCTTATCATAAAATTAAAAAAAAATATATATTTATATATATATTAGTATTAAAGACATTGATGTATGTTTTTCTCCTATGAAAACGGTGTAGTAAGAGAGCAAGTTGAATTTTTATTGTCTAAAAGACTATTAATTCTTGCATGAACTTCTCTTTTTGTTCGCAGTAGGGTTTCTCAGTTCCCTGTATCTGTTGGCAAACTCGGGGTTCTTTAATTGATACCAGGCTCTTACCCGAGGTTATAATAGCAGGAAACCAGCTGTTACTCAGGTTCGTTAACCAGGCTGTTATTCATCGCGTATTTTCTTTATCAATATTTTATTGTCCACATGTTTTAGGTAACGAAGTAAAATTTTTGAATGGTAGCAGTATGGCGGGGATGCATTTTCTCTGTATAATGTTATTTATTTAGGTAAATTTTTTTAACCATTCTTCTATTATTTAACCAGTCTCTAAATATCTTTTTTAATTTATTGGATCAAAAATTTAGTTTTCTCTCTTTTTTGAGCTGTATTTTAGAATATATTTTTTACTTTTGACATATTTTGATATTTTATATAAAAAAAAATGGGGCCTTCAAAATATCTGCCAATTTTATAGACAGGAATTTATAGTTTTACGAGAATTATTTTTAATATTCTGAACACTCTTAATGGTAAATAATTCCCTTCATGATCAATAATATGATTTGGATTATATTCCCTTCTTGAATAGCACCTGAAAGTTCCTTCGCCAGAAATCTTACTCTGTAATTTTATTTTTGGGTTCCTTTTTAAGAAACGTCATTCGGTTTCAAGGTGAAATTCTGTTCGACAAAATAAAAAATCATTATATATTAAGTAATGTTAATTTATGTTAATACTTAAAATTAATTGTCCGGAATGATGAATAATGTTTAGCACACAAACACAAAGATCGTCTTATTCGTACTCGCTACATAAGTACAGAAGAAAGTGAATTTAAAATTGTTTTCACCATAAAATAGCCCTTTACATTTTTGTTTACACCATAAACACCAATTACTTTTTGTTTGCACCATAAAATCACACAATTATAATTAATTTTTCGTCTACGAAAACAGAAAAAGATATGACTTCTACGGAAAGTATCTCTTAGTAATTTTTATTTGGAAAATGTTCGTCATAATTATAGGTTGAAAAGGTAAATGGTACAAAGGATTAGAAATAAAATGGTAAGATGATATAAAAATAACTCTAGGAAGGAAAGACAAAAAAAAAAAAAAAAAGAATATATTAAAGATATATATTTTAATAATAAAAATATTTAATAATCCCAGAAAAATTAAAAAATAAAACTACGAATGAATGAAATTTCCATGAAAAATTGACTAAATTCAAAATTACCTTTGGCTTATATAGCTTTAAAGATTGAAACAGCTCTCATTTAAAACATTTCGTTCATATTTTATTTACTATTTTTCTTATCTTGTTGAACTTTCATCCAAAATGTATAAAAAAATTATGTATAGTTTATTGAATTAATTTAATAACTCTGAATTATAGTTCTTCAGCACGATTGTGAGTTAGTTATTGAATTGAATTTATATAAATAGTTTATAAGAATTCGCGAATTTATATATATAAAGTTTCATCACTCAATCTCTTTAAATTTTTCTGTAAAATACAAGTTTTGCAATGAAATTATCTATTATATATATATATATATATATATATATATATATATATATATATATATATATATATATATATATATATATATATATATATATATATATATATATATATATATATATATATAACTTCGTGTGGAAAGATATATAGTTCAACTTATAAACTCACTATTATTTCTTTGTAAATTCTTGAGGTGGCTTCAGTAAAAATTGTTACTTCATATCATGGTTTGAATATTCAATAGCAGGGAAATTCTCAGCTTATCGTTTTCACATATATATTTAGTTTTGTGGATTTGGTGTAGAATTGGGTACCCGTTAATTGGAGAAAAATTTGGCGATAAAATTTAATTTATCTTAGCTTAGATTTTGTTTGTGTAATTGCTATCTTCTTAGTCACATTTGTCGTCGATCTTGAGGAGAAAAAATCGGCAAAAATTCAAAGTGTACCTGATTGTAAACTTTTAACATTGTTTTATTTGTTCTCTGTAGATTGTTATTCTGTTTTGTTAATTAGATTGTAAGTGAATATGTTTATAGAAAACTATTTCGTTTATCCATCTTATAATATGATTTGCTAATATACGCTACCAGATACTGAAAATGCAACATTAAGAAGGAGTTGCCAGAAAGTGGTAAAACTTAGCAAACAGTGAAACAACAACGAACAGTAAATAAACTGCATTTCAAATACAAATATGCATAATACAGAGCGAGAACAGTGTTGGATCAGTGGGTTGTATCTTAGAATCATGTTGCTTCGTGTATTACCGTGGAGGCCGATATACGAAGCTACATATCTAAGCACATAACCAATTAGAGTAGGGATGGTATCCTGAGGAGTAACTCCCCATTCCCATTCCCTGTCAACCATCTGTCAAAGTGCGTCTTCTGAAGGAAGCAGTGGCATGGTGTGCAAATGGCTTCCACTTATATCCAAAACGTAATTGGATATGAGTGAAAGCCATTTGCACAACATGCCACTGCTTCCTTCAGAAGACACCCAATTGGTGAGACATCTGGTAAGCACGTGTCTACGGTGTCCATGGAAGCAGCTGTATACCTTGTAGAGCATGTTAGCTGATTGCAGGGCATCTCCCCTGAAGGTGGAGGAGTGTGACGGGCCATAGCACATCATCCAAGAAACGTTAGGCTCCATAGTTCTGTGAATATGAACTAAAGGTGACTTGGAATCGTACGCAATAGTGCCTCAAAAAATAATGCCACGTTGTCACACGAAGAAACATTCTACACTTGCTGCAGGATTGGACCTATCTCCACGTCGATGCCATACTCGTAAGCGGTAACTATCATTGAAGAAACAGAAGCGTGACGCATCTGAGAAAACGATCCTGTGCCACTTCATCGTTCACAACATTGATCCGGCACCCTTCCAGATATTGGCGTCTATATTGGAAGGTTACTTGCAGTCTTCTTAACGGACGCCATGCGCGAAAGCCACTAACAACCAATCGACGGCAAATGGTTCTGTTCGATATGGTACCATCCAATGTGTTTTGCACATGTTGCAGAATTTCGGTACTCGAGTTTTGCCATCGCCTCCCTTAGGACGAGTCGATCTACGCGTGCTGACGTTGCTCTGGCTGCACCGGCACCCCACAAAACGTTTCCCAATTCCTTGTTCCAACCATCTTTGCCCCAGTCAGTGCACTGTGGACCAGTCCAGGTGTCTGTCAGCTGCGATTTTCAGTAAGGACCAACCTATTCTTCTCATTCCATGGCCCTTGTAAATTCGTCTGTCTGCAGGAACTGACTCCGTTGACGATGGCCTAGAATTCTCTGCAATTACAAGCGTCCTTTACGGCAAGAATAAACTTACACTGATTATTTTCCAAGCAGAAATCTCACCTTGTATTTTATCCTACGTGCACTGGATAGCCGAGGATTTCACGTCATTTGCATAACTCAATAGAGTGTGTTTACCCAGAAATTTACTTAATTTTCTGACCATTCCTTCTCGATTTTGTATTTTCAATGTGGGGTAAGTGTATTAACATTTCTGAATAGCAATAGATGATTAAAAATAATTTTCATTTTTATTTCAGATCAAAAGATAGCGTTTTCAGATCACTTTGGGTTTCTAATGTAGAAATGTTTTGTATCATCTATAGTACTGAACAGATATAGTAGCAAATTATATTATACGATGACATATACACAAAACAGTTTTCTATAAACATATTCATATACAATTTAATTAACAAAACAGAATAACAATCTACATCAGAGAAATAGAATACTAAATTTGCAAACGGTAAGTTGAGTAGTTCTTTACTAAATAATTAAAATATGATATTAATTAAGCATTTATACTGAAGTGCCATCTAGTATTTACAAAGAAGAATAGTAAATTTGCGAATTAAACTATATTTCCTCATAACTTCAGGTGAAACATATTGACTTAGGCCATTAAAAGTTTTGTCCTATCAGAAATAAGATTTTGTGATATTGGGAAATAAGTATTTTGTGTAGTTTAAAAAATATATATATATAACTACATACATAACAGTGCTGAGATCCCCGGTCTGTACCTTATGGTTATCGGATTTGGAATATTTGCGTACCACTCAGTGCTTCCTAATGTTGATCCCAGTCTAGTGATGAGGTCACATCTGAGTTGGCATAATCTTCTCCACATTTACACCATACCAGCGTCATTGAGTTACGTGGTCTGGAGTTCAACCCCCAGAGAGCCAGTAACCCTGTAAGGGAGACATATTCAAGAGTTGAACGCTTTGTGTGGATTTCATTTATGATTTCAATGATATATGATCTCCGTATCTTTCTGGTCACATTCTTTTCAGACAAGATGCTTACGATGAAGTACAAGTGGCAGAATATAGATATACATACATAGCGGTGAAGGCGAGCCTCAGATAACGGGTTTGGAATACACGCCCATCACTAAGTACCTAGTCATTTCACATTACGGTCAAGTGATAAGATCACACCTGAGCTGGCAGCTTCCACTCCACATCAGTGAAATATCTTTGGACGTCACAGATTAACGTGGACACGTCCTCAATCCACTGAGCTCCAGCAACCCTAGTGAGGAAGGGTACGTGGTCACTTTCCCAATCACTGCCAGTTGCAAATGATGTTTCACTTTTCTGATCTTACGGGAAGAGACGTCAAGCTGTTGAGCTCTAAAAAAAAATAAAAAGGTTTTCAAGATTTTACATTACACACAATTCTGGATTTAACATTTTTTAATACTGCATTTTTTAAACTTGACTAATAACTTTGCAAACTACGGCTTTTGTTCTATAAAAACCACAAATTGTAACTTCATTATAGAATTCGAACATTTACCAACTTAAATTGATTCTCTGAGCATTAAATTTCGTCTTATTCTTTATTTCAAATATTCAGTGGACAAGAGCTTATTTCAGATTTAAAAATAAATCAAAAGGAGATTCAGATTTCCAGAGTAAATAAATATGAGTAACTGTGTATAAAAAGTTTCAGGTTAAACGACAGAAGTTATTAAAAATTAATAGTTTAATAAATGGTAAATCAATAAATGTTTTTTTAAATGATAAGTTAAATATAATAAAAATTAGAGCGATGGCAAGTAGAATGATTTATCGGTTTTGTTCAGATATAGGAAAAAATAAGTGAGCATGTTTGATTTTTCTAATCTGATCCACATATGCTAAAGCTGAGCACTAACAATATATAATTATAAAATAAATTATGTACGTTGAAATATTTCCATTGTGTGTTTCTAATGAATGCCCCTCATTCATATAAAATATAAAAATTTTACTTGATTCTCAAAAACAAAGAAGATATTGTCATGAAAAACATTAAGAAAAAGGTTGCAGTGCTTTGATATGGCTCCATAATAGTGTTGCCATTCCTCAAAATTCAATCAATAGAAAAATTATAGCTGTCTTTTTTCAGTAAAAAGTCACATATAAGTTGTGATTGATTTGAAAAATTTCTTAAAGAATGACGTCATTCTTATTCGCGCATTTGGTCTCGTTTATTTTTATTAAAATTTTTATAATGTTGAAAATTAGCTTAAATTTGTAAGAAAAAAAAGAGCCGGTAATCTAATTTATCTTTCATTTTGGAGTTAAGCCTGAAATGGTATAAATAAAATTTCCTTATTAGCATGAAATAGTAAAAAAACGATAATTTTAAGGAGAAAATAATATTAAAGATCAAGCAAAATAAACGAGTAGTGAATTTCAGAGTAGATAAAAAAATCTTTATACACGCTGAAAATAGATGCGGTAATAGTGAAAAGTAATTATTATTCGACACTTTTCTGGGGTACAAAGTTTAATTTATGTGGTTGCGACTGCTTTTATTTATTTATTTTTCCCAAATAAATATAAAATTACTACTTTCAAATAAGATATTTTTTTATAATTAGCTATGTTAATATTTTTATTTTTTATTAATCAAATAATTCTAATTTAAATTTTCTGGCATAATTTTAAAACATTGCATGCGATCCCGAATTTTTAATTACAATAGATGTGAGGGTAGAATCTTTGAATTGTGTTTAGTTCTAAAAATCATAACTTAGACCATAAAGCAATAAGCTTTGTTGGAGGTTAGCAGGTATCAGAAATATCTGAATTCAGTTAAAACTATCATCTCAACAAGAATTTTTAGAAAATTTTAATTATTTATGAGTAGTATATTTCAGTTTCATTTGCTAATACTTTAGGAATTTGAGCTAACTAAAATTAATTATTATGGTGCCAGGAAAATTAGTAATTTCTTTAAATAGATGTTCCCGAAATTGTCATGAAAAAAATATAAAATAAATAATCGTGTTCCTTTTTTGAAAAAATAAATAAAAAATTTAATGTTGGGTTAAGCAAGGCAATAGTCTTAAGACTGAAAGGATATTGCTTACAAAAATTACAATTATTAATTTAAAATTCTATTAATGAATGAATTCTTTTACAATTTAAATCGTCCTTGCCAATTCAAATTAATCTTAAAGAGGATATTTTGTTTTGTATTTTTCATTTTGCTTTTTTCCCTGTTCTATTGTCCATGTGTTGATGGCTTGAATCAATAGAAAATGACTTCTCTAACCGATGATTTGTTTCTAATATAAGATATCGTTTTAGGCGCAGTTGCCTTTTAGTCCAGGATTCCAAATTCTGAATTTTTTTGCCAATGAAGAAATGATGCCAAGATGACGTATCGTGACGTGCACGATGACGTAAATACTAGGGTTACCAAAACAGAATTTTTATAGGTCTCCATATATGTAACGTAATAAAAGCGATGTTGCCAGATGCACAAGAAAATCCTCCAAAAAATCACCAAACTCATAATTTAGCATCCTGGATTATACGACACCTGTCAATTTTATTAGCAAAATGAACTTCGACACTATTCTCAGACATTCCATGGTGAAACTCGCCTTGTTTTCTGCAGCTCAAAGAATGTGATTTGTAGGCAAACAGCAAAATCGTCGATAAATCGGATTTACAACGTCTTCTCAGTACGATGCGACGTGGTGAAACGTTATCTGACGTCATGTATACTTTGAACCAATGAGAGTCGTAATAAAGTGGCGTACTCAAGATCTCAACTTTAATGAAAGAAACAATCACATTATAGTTAACCAATATAAAAATCATGCTCAGCTTCGTTTCAACAGTCATGGTTCCATGTATAAGCGTAAATGTATAATAGTAATAGCTCTTAATCCATCTCAAAATCTAGTTTCTGGTTCAATTAATCTTTGTGAGTTAAATAATGACTGTAAGACGTCAACCAAACAACTACCCACTGAAATATTCGTAATATTAAGTCATGCGTTGCAAAATAAAACTAATTAAAAATTTGGTAAAATCTAGTCAGATATGTAGTTTTGTATTAGCAGTGTTTTCATTGTGAGACTTTGATTGTGACGTGAAGTTGCTATCATTTTAATCGTCCAATTAAAAAAAGTTATCCATTAGTCAAAAACAAAATAACGCTTTCCATGCTTTTCACGCCAAAGTGTATATTGCTCTCAGAGAAGAAGTGCTTTTGTACATGGCGATTTTTGGGTTATTTGAAATTTGAGAAATCAAGATAAATACGTTCATGCAAGATGAACATTGAATGTTTCATTTGTCAAATCAATTAACTCTATAAAACAAGAATTTGTGAAAAATGGTAAAATCTGTATATATTTTTAATTAACATTATTTATACATAGTTTTTGTCGTATTGATATTTATAACATATACGAAACATTTTTTTCGAGTGTAAACAATTATACATTATATACAGTTTTAATATTAAAATTTAATAAAAGTGGAGTTAATTGATTCGGCAAGTAAGGCATTAAAATTGTTTATGAATTGTTGCTATCTTCATTTAAGAAGCAATTTTCCATTAACGGGTAGTTTTGTGTCATATAAACATTCAATCTTTTGAATAACGAAAATATTAAGACAGTATAAATATTTGATTTTGCAGGTTATTGATGTATAGTTTGAATTATGAAATGGCTACTCACTATGCACCGAAAAGAAAACTATTAAAATGCATGCAAGATTAAAAACATCCTCTTCAACTGTTTGGAAAAGCAGTTAACTCTTAAATTGATTATTTTTGTGTGTCCGTCACTTAATCAACTTATTAATTTTAAAAATTTCGTCATCTGTTTCATTTATAATTGATAGTAAATCTTTTTCTCAGGAATTCAGTCTGTGTGTAATTAGCAAAGGAATGTGTTTATGATAATGTAAATCTATCAGGAAAACTTCCCTACAGCAAAAGATGAGGGTGTTGCGATGATTGATTGTGTTTGTAATACTACGATGACATTTTTAGTAATAATATAATGATTGTGCTAGAAATGTTACGATGATTATGTAAGTAATACTACAATGATTATGTAAGTAATACTATGAGGATCATGTTAGTTATACTATGATGATTGTGTTGGTAATACTACGATGATCTTATTAGTAATAATATAATGATTATGCTAGTAATACTATGATGATTATGTAAGTAATACTACGATGATTATGTAAATAATACTACGATGATTATGTAAGTAATACTACGATGGTTATGTAAGTAATATTACGATGATTAGGTAAGTGATACTACGATGATCATGTTAATAAGTTTACGTTAATTTAAACGATTTTTGCAGATAGCGACTTTTTGAGTAATTGTATTCACTAAGATAGTTATACAAATTGACTAACCAAGACCAGTTAAGACAACTGGTCCTGGTCGGTTGCAGAGTATTTTGCTTTTCGGCATGAGGCTGATATTTAGATCACGATTTTAACAAGTTGATGCTTTGATGGTATATTATTGATGCAACATTTGAATCAAGAAATCATGAATATAATGGTGAGATATTTAATGTATTACCTTTTTGTTTATAAAAATACACTACTGGCCATTAAAATTGCTACACCAGGAAGAAATGCAGATAACAAAATGATATTTATCGGACAAATATATTATACTAGAAGTAACAAGTGATTAAATTTTCAAAAAATTTGGCTGGATAGATCCTGAGAAATCAGTACCCAGAACAACCACCTCTGGCAGTAATAACAGCAGTTATACGCCTGGGCATTGAGTCAAACAGAGATTGGATTGCATTTACAAGTACAGATGCCCATGCAGCTTCAACACGATGCCACAGTTCATCAACCGTAGTGACTGGCGTTTGGTGACGAGCCAGTCGCTCGGCAACCATTGACCAGACATTTTCTGTTGGTGAAAGATCTGGAGAATGTGCTGGCCAGGGCAACAGCCGAACATGTTGCGTATCAAGGAAGGTCCATACAATACCGGCAACATGCGGTCGGGCATTATCCTGCTGAAACGTAGGGTTTCGCAGGGCTCGAATAAAGGGCAGAGCCATGGGTCGTAACACACCAGAAATGTAACGTGCACTGTTCAAAGCACCGTCAATGCGAACAAGAGGTGACCGAGACGTGTATCCAATGGCACCCCATACCATCACGCCAGGTGATGGACTAGTATGACGATGACGAATGCACGCTGCCAGAGTGCGTTCACCACGATGCCGCCAAACACGGATGCGACCATCATGATTCTGTACACAGAACCTAGATTCATCTGAAAAGATGACGTCTCGCCATTCGTGCGCCCAGGTTCGTCGTTGATCACACTATTGAAGGCGCTGTTGTCTATGACGCAGTGTCAAACGAAATTTTTAATCAAATTGAAGTGAGAACTCCCAATTCAAAACTTTGGAAACTAGTTAAAGGTATCAACAATAAGCAACCTCAATTCGAGGAGTGCAATTCAGTCAAAGATTATAATAGACAACTGTTTAAGAACGATCAATCTGCTGCCAGTGGACTTAAAACCTATTACCAACAAATAAGTAGGTTCAACTTCACCAACGAGGACAAACCTGTGTTACGCAAAGCAAGGAATATTGTACATGGCTGTCGTAACTCTAGCTTTGGTGATTTTTTTATGGCAGCTCACTTTTCTATGCGTGAACTACTTTTGGTAATGTCCTTCCTCGATCTCGGCAAATCTCCTAGCCCGGATGGTATCCATGGTTTTATGCTTGAAAACCTGGGATGCCTGGGAAAAATAAGAATCCTTGACATTTTTAACTCTTCGTGGACTAAAGGCAGACTCCCCCAGGAATGGAAAAAGGCCATCATTATTCCAGTTAAAAAGCTACACAAAAATTCTTATTTCCCCGAGGACTTCAGACTGATTGCTCTAACTTGTAACCACTAGTAAAATCATAGAGAAAATGATTTTGATCAGATTTCGTTTTTTTTCTGGATGAAAATAAACTTCTCCCTGAGCAACAGTACGGGTTTCTTAAGGGCCACAGCACCATTGATCTCATGTTTTGTTTTTTGCTCAAACCATCAGGGTACCTAGAACCTTAAACCTACAAATCACAGCGTTGTGGCTCTATTGGACTTGTCAAAGACTTTCCACAGAGTTTGGAAGCATAAACTCATTATTAAACCGCATAATACATTTAATATCCGAGGTAATACATTGGCTTCGATTTCTGGTTATCTCCACCAGAGGTATATAAGGGTTAAATATAACAAATCCTTCTCAAAGACTTCTCAACTTGGGCAAGGTGTTCCTCAGGGAATTGTTCTCAGCCCAACTCTTTTTTCCTTATATTTGACTGGTATTGAGAGGACTATCTCTCCTGACACTCGCATTGGAATATTTGCTGATGACATAGTTTTCTGGAGCTCTGGAATCTGCATTCCTGAGATAGAGTCTCTGATTAACAGTTCTTTGGAGGCCCTTTCAGAGTTTGCGATCGAGTTCACGTTGAGCTTTAATCCATCCAAATCAGTTACCACCTTCTTTACTACAGATAAGCACTTATATCACTACCAATCTTCTTTGATACTTAGTCAACAGAAATTTTCTTACGAGAAACATACAAAATAATTGGGATTCATTCTAGACCCGGAATTTACATGCAAACATATCGAATACATTACCTTGAAAGCCAGAAAACGACTACGTGTCCTGAAATACATTGCTGGTAGAGACTGGGGATCGGATGAAACTAATATTAGAAATACCTACCTAGCACTCATTAGGCCCATTTTTAGAATATGGCTTCCCAATCTACTGTCATGCTTCTAATTCCAATTTGGAAAAATTAAAAAAAGTTCAGTTGAGTGCTTCACGCATCATTATTGGCTTGAAACGCAGCTGTCCTTCAGAAATATTACTCTTCGAAGCAGACTTACAACTTCTCTATATCAGAAGACAATCCTCTCTGGTCAAATATTACAATAAACTCAACAGTTATGGTCAAGGCAATCTCACGTCAAGTTAACTAAGCAACTGGACTTCATTCCAAATATTAAAGAAGCACAGGCACTTCAGTCTGGTTAACTCACTACACTTAATAGAGAACAATATCGAACCACATGCCCTTCACTGCGGTCTGAACCCTGCTGAGGGTCTTTCCAATGTTCACTTCAATTACGAACTTTCTACGGCAGTCATAAAGAGGGATTGTTTACCTGAATTGCTAAAACAACTAGACTTGGAAACCATTAATACTATACCACCAAATGACATAAAAGTTTATACTTATGGCAGCAAAATAAATCACCGAACTGGCAGCTGAATTTTCATCGAGACTCCTCATGACAAACTCTCTCTTAGTCAACGTAATCTCGACTTCAGTTCAGTTTTTCGTAACGAACTAATAGCCATCAACATCGAATTGGAATCCATCATGAGTGAAACCTATTATAATGATGTCTGGATATTAGCTGAAAGTCGTGGTTCAATTCAACATCTGCAAAATTGGTCCTGCTTGGGAGACTAAACAAGCCTTTCTATTCTACACAAGCTTAAAATTGTCTCCCTTCGGCATAATATCTATTTTTAATGGATCCCGTCTCACGTGGATATTGGAGGCAATGGAATAGCAGACACTTTAGCAATGGAGGGCTCAGGTCATCCTGCTTCTTCTTCTTCCGCACTTACCTACCTTGAACTCTTTTCCCTGAGAAAAACCCAGATTAAAACCGATTGGCAGGTACCTAAGGCTCACCACTTCTACAAGGGTAGAAAGCCGGGACTTTCTCTGGTTCTTTCCTGTGATAGGAAATCCAGCACTTGCCTTGCACGTCTCGTCTCTGGCCACCTGAAATGCCTCACTTTTGTAGCGGGTAACAAGACCTTCCCCCTCTTCCCTAAATGCCATGGACACCAAGCTTCTTCTGAGTATATCTTGAATTATATGAATATATATGGGACGAAATCTACACTTCTCCCCGCCTTGTCATCGATTTCCTCTCCGTCAACGGATTCCTAGATTCTCTCTGACTCCGTCAGATCCTTGGTGATAAGCAACAACATTTTTGTTTATTTGTATATTATATTTAGGAATACAGTATTCGGTCCTTCACAGAAAATGACATCGATGTTAAACTTTTCAAATGCTTTTTACAAGGTAACGAATGGCTAATAATTGCTGATAAGTAGTTCAAAATAAGCATTTACTTAACAGTAATATTGTTGCAAGTATGTTAAGGAGCTTTGTATAAGAAGAATCTGCAAAAATAAAAATTTGCCCATGGAATGTCTAAAATGTGTTGATATATTCCGATTATAGGTGCCTTTCTTATAATATTATATCATCTCTAATCCATAATATGCTTTTTATCAATTTAATTATTGATTTTCAGGAGTGTTGATATAAATTTTTTATATGTTTTGAATAGAAAGGGAGAAGAATGAGTGAGATACTAGTATGACATAATTGTTGATGCTGTCACACTGTTTAGTTGTATGCCAACTATGTTTACTTGTGTCTTTTATTAATGCATATAAATTACTTGGACCAACAAGTTATTCACACTGAATATATCTGTTATGTGTTTAATTTTAGTTAATGGTAGTTTCAATTAATTTTACGTAAAATGTGGTGATATTCTCAGAATATTTAAGATATTTACTGTAAATTTAGTCTCGAAAAATTTTGGGAAATTAAAATGAGCTTCTTTGAAATCTTAGGATAATATTTTTCTTTTGTCATTTATAATTTAGAGCATATTGAAACTTATATATATTACGCCTGCTATCGCCTTTTCAATTATAAGGGGTCAAGCAGTCCAGTATAATATGAAGTAGCTTCAGAGATCTCGATGGTCATCACTGGAACGAACAACAGAAAGAGAGGGACAACTAAAGAAAAGCTCTCCTAACATAGGTGAGCTGTCACAGAGCACCCAAATAGGTGAGTTTGCCAGTTTGATTTTATATAAATGGGCCTGCATATAGTCATGCCCAATAGTAATTCTAAAACAAGCAACATTCTCTGCCCTAAGAAGGAGGGAAGGAAGAGGGCGCTGCTGGCCATCCAGAAAGTAAGCCCAAGTTTTCCATCAGTCACGTTTCTAAGAGCAGAAATTGTCCCATGTCTAGTTTTTCTGGCAAGAAATTTTCTAGCATTGCTAAGAGGAACTGGATGCGAGGGTAGATGTAAAGCTGAAGATTCCCTATCCAAAAAGATCAGCTCGTTCATTCCTGTAAATGCCGCAATAGTCTGGATCCACTGGAGAACGACCTCTCTTCCAGAACAAAGAAGAGAGTCGATACATTGTTTACATTCAAATTCTAGTTCAAAGTAGTATGGGTTATTATCAGATATGGTCTGGATTGGAATCTGAAAATCGATGAAGATAACACTGTTTTATTGAATCTAGGTATTGATTACTTCTTCTATAGGTTAAATATTTAATCTACATAATAGGTAGATAGTCTTCAGTTTTTTTATTCAGATCTACAGGTCATTTTACTATTTTTTACTCAGTGATTTTTAAGTGAAAGCGAAATTAAAGTTTCTAGGGGAAAATAATGTAAATCAATTTCGGGATAATGTTAAATTTAAAGATTTAATTGTTAAATGTGATTTTTTAACTAGATTAAGATTTCTGGCTCCTTTAGGATCTAACTTTTATTTTATTCGTTTTATTGCTTTTCAGATTTTGTTTGGTGCTGCGTTTTATAAGAACAGGATTATCGGTGAAGAGGAATATCTTAATAATATCCCTGCAGTTGTGGTTGAATAAGTTATCGACGAAGATCTTTTTTAAATATTGAATCCCACCATGAAATCCTTATGAAATCACACCATGAAATCCTTGTGAATATTCTTAACCCCATTTTCTTTTTATAATCCTGCATTATAAATTTCTTAAAATTTATTTATTTTTTCGAATGTTAAAGATTAAGTGTGCTGTATTGGTTGGCCATCGTGATAATAGCATGATTTGCTTAATTCCAAGTGATAAAATGAAATCAAATGTTTGTAAATTTAGACTGATCACTATTATGTATTAGTTTTTCTGAATTTCATTGATTAAGGCATTAATAGTACATTAAAATAATTTTTATATCAATGAATACGAATTGATGTATGAATTATATCAATGTAAGACTATCACGTGGTTATCTATTGCTATAATTCATAGTACAAAGATTACGTTTTAAGTGATCCTTGTTAAATTGCTCTAAGAACTTGACATTAACTAGTAGAAGGCATATTAATTGGTATGGCCTTGAAATGTTGGGATGTTTGTTGTTTTTGAAGAGAAAAGTAATTTGTGGGATTTAAAGCAGGTTCTGGAGAGGTGAAGATCAAACAGGTGCATCTATTAAAGAAGATGAAGAAAGTTTGATCGAAAGAAATTAATATGCATATATCATTTGCATCTAGTATTTTACTATTGTTAAATAGTTTTATTGTATGGTTTATTCTTTTTTCACTGAATAGATCATCATTTGATGTGCTGATGATGGTCAAGATATTTCTGTTACTTTTATGGTGGTTTCAGAGTGGAAATATATAGTAGTATAATTTTTTGTATACAAATATATGCTCATCAAAGGAATTAACATCTATGGTTTCCTCAAAATATGCAGTAAAATTTATTCAGTACTGGATACGAGATCACTATTGTCATCAAGTTACTGAATTACTTCTAAATAAATCGTTCCTAACAAATTTAAAAATGAATGATAAATTTTATCCATCAAAAGTATATTTTTGATGTATCAGTTAGGAAATATCAATAATCAAATCAAATATTTAGGAATAAAATGGAAAAAGCCTTAATAAATCTCTTTCTAGCTCTAAATTTTTTAAGTGTTTTTTTATCTATAAGTTAATATATACGGCCTCATATCATTTCCAAGCATTTTATTATTAAATCTTTGAACATATAAGCAATAATTTATCTAAATAAAGGCTATCAAAAGAAGAAGATTCTTTCCTCAATATTTAATTGGTGAAAACCGTCCATAAGCCAACATGAGAAGGAAATAAACATACGTTCATTAAGCTTAGTAATTTCACATAATATGACCTGAGAGTGAATTTATATGCAAAAAGAAAAATTCTCCTTTACATTTCTAAAATCAGAAGAATTAAAAATTCTAAATTTTATAATGTTAAAATATGTTTGTTTAAAAAAATCCCTTATGTATAAGACAATTTTTTAAAAGACAAAAAAGTATTATGCGGTATAATAATTAGATGAAATATAGTGACTCATAGCAAAAAAACTCTTTGATTTGGCTTAAAGACATAGAGAAAATTAATGTTTTCTTAACTGATGGATTTGTTTTAGTAAAAAATTTGCTTTAAAAGAGCAAGCTGTTTTCAAATAGTCCATTCTTCAATTTGTCAATTTGATTTCCTTACCAACCTGACATTCTAAGATTATAAATATCACTGAAGATGAATACATCCCAAAAAATGTAAGTACACAACAATATCTATTATTGAGTTTTCCTTTTTCCTTGAATGACTATTCAGAAGAGAGAGAGGGAGATGCAATGCCTCATTAACTTCACATTTACTTCAAAGAGATACACATGTATTCTTAAGCTGCTCCACACTTTCTTTGTCAATATGAAGTTAATTGCAAATATAAAAGGAGTATTGGGATTCTTTCACCATTCCAAGTAAGGCTTTCTAATTTCTATTATCAAGTATTGCCAATCAACCATATTCAGTTTCCTGTGCAACAATTCTATGAATCACTTTTGCTTTACGCTCCATCAGAGAAGAAAAATTAGCTGTTTTTTTATTATTTTCTAATTGATTAACTTCACCCGTTTATTTTTATTTTAGTATATTATGGTACAAAAGAGTATTTTTGTACATTTTTATGGTACAAAAGAGCTTCATAACGGACTTTTGTTAACAGTTTAGAAAACAAGTCTTAGTCAAGAGACAAAGTATCTTAAATTTTAGTAACAATTATATTATGAAACCGTAATATAAGTTCAAACTGTATATTATATATATATATATATATATATATATATATATATATATATATATATATATATATATATATATATATATATATATATATATATATATATATATATATATATATATATATATATATATATATATATATATATATATGTTTAAAATTAATGAACCGTTCAATTAATAAATACCCGGTATTTACCAAGATCACATAATGCCTACAATTACCGTCAAAAGCGTTATTCTTTGGACTAATTGACAGTTATTTCTTCGATGATTACCCAGAAAAAGGTCAAACGACGATCATCGTATAATAGAACTCCAATTATCCTAATGGCTTCCTGAATTTCATAAAAATAAATTCGATTGAAGAAGTGAAGAAAAATGAGGTAAAAAATCCAGGTATAAGAAAGGTAAGAGAAGGGATAAGATAAGAATGAAAGACGTGTCACTTGAGAAATTCAAAAACATTCTTTTAAAAATTTCTGGATGTTCAAAAGTAAGTGCTGAAGGTATAAGAAAATAAATTATAAGTGAGACAGCAGATTTCAATCTGCAAATAATAATTAACTTATGGAAAGCGTCAAAAAAGAAGACTACCTTAATGTCCATATTGCAGCAGATGCGAGACCATCAGCTAGTGAAGCATTTTCCGGCTTTGAAACTGCTTTGAAGTAGATGGAGCATCAGTCCGCGTGTGACCACATGCCAATTCTCCCTGTCAAGTGGACGTGCGACTTGGCTGTCCGAAAACAGATGAAGGCAGTGAAATCACTTACTCTGACCGAGATGTTCAGCAAGTAATTACTTTCTTTTACATCATTGTAAATACAAAGCGTATTAAAGTACAGCACTTGTCAGTACCTTAGCATGCATAAGTGTTTGTTTTTCATTTAATTGATTAAAAGTTCTTTTATTTAAAAATATGTAGTTTTTTTCTCCAATCTTTCACTTACAATAATCAATTAGAATAGATCCTTTTTTTAAAGAAATCAATTATCTGAATATTTAATTATCCGAATGCTTTCAGATCCCAATTGATTCGGATAATTGGAGTTCTGCTGTATTAGTAGTTTTCATACGCATTATATCTCAAGGCCTAACAAATTTTATTCAACTTACATGACTTACATGCTTTCATTCAGCTGACTTACATGCTTCATTAAGCTTTCGTTCAGCTTACATGAAAGCTTAATCTGACTGAACTAAATTTGTTGAATCTGATTCGAAATAATGAGTTTTTTGCTATTTTCAGTTATTTAATACAGACAAAAGTGGCCATAAATTAAGCTTATAGGACTCCAGAATTTTAGATCCGATCTTTGTGATTATTTCCAATACCACGCTTATAAGAAATACATCAAGAGACTTAATAAAACTCACAATCAATAATTTCATTTATTTAATTTTTACTATTTGGATCTTATTTAAAATGAATTAGTACGGGCTTACATTTTTACACACACACACACACAAGATGAGTGAAAAATATATTTCATGCCTTGAAAATTAATTCCTTTTAATAAATTGTATATGGGATTTTCAATTTATCATTTAGAATTTCAATTTATAACTTGATTCAACTAATCAGATTTTTCAATTTATTGCTTTATTCCTTAGATAAAGCTTCAAGTATCAAAAGAAATATTGAATCAGGCAACTAACAGAAAAGTTAATGAAAATGTATAAATAAATAAATTTTATTGTAACTGAGAGGGAAATAAGTCGTAAAATAACGCAAAATGAGCTAGGAAAATCAGAAGATGAAAAAGAAGCATAAACTTGAATAAATATATTACAAAATCTAGATAGATGAGAGGTAGATAGACAAAATATAGATAGATTGAAAACATTTAAACGCCCCTGATTCTGTAGCCTACTCTGAATTTTCTTCCATGGATACAAGATATTCCAGTGCCTCTGGAACATCCCTCCAGTGCACCACTGGTGTCAGGGAATGAGACGTAGAGGGATTTTGTCCCTCCAGTGTAGCAGAAGCGATCAGACAGCGATTACAAGATTTAAAAGTGGACATTTAAGATCTCAAGTATACAGTAACGCGGAAAAGACTTTTCTTGTCTGCGTGACGAGTCGTAGAGAACATGCGACTCCTGATCATATTTTGGATTGTCTGATTCTTTCCAGACTAATCTATATAGAAACCCTTTGGACTTTTTGAGAGTGAATAAATTCATAGACCTGGCTTAGCTCTGCTGAACCCAGGAGAAAAGTAACAACAAAATATAATAAAATTATATAAATATAGATTCCACATTTTATTTATATACTTATAAACAGATATCTTTTAAAATAAATCTAAACTTATCAAAAATTTTAAATTGATAAAAAAATTAAATACTTTTTAATATTTTTCAATTAATTTTTGATTAATATAACTTTTTGGGAAAAGTGTATATTCAAATTAAAATTCTTTTTTTTTATTCAATAGTTTCGCTATAAAGTTTTAATTTATTTAAAAGGATAATAATGGTTTCAATATATTTATATAGTGTAATGATAGTTTTTTATTTATAAATGTTCTGGAGAATCAAATATTTTATATAAATGAAAGTATATTCTCTGTGAAATTATCTATTGGAAGTTTACTTAATGTTAATAGAGATCCAGTTGGTTGCATCTCTATATAAATAATTCTATAAAAGCCTCCAAATGTCTGTTTAAAATTATATTACCAATTTTTGAGGGAATTTTTTTTGATATAATAATATAAGGAAGTTGATTTAAATGTTTTATTTTGAGTGATTATGTATTGAAAACTACATTTTTCTTCTGACAAGATTTATACAATTGGAAGAAATTTATGATTCTCTTATTCGTGATTTCAAATAAAATTAATTTTCCTTACTTAAAATTGTGTTCTAGTAAAACAATTTAAAGTATAAATAATTATAATTGAAATCATTGAAATGTGACTTATTATCTAAATTAGTGTTGATTGCAATGAATGTAACTGATTTTGTTACTTTCTTTATATTAATTGGAAATAATTTAAAAGAAAAAATATACTTGTCTGATATTCTCTTCAGTTTTCACACTTTTCCTATTGTTATCTTCAGACTGAAATAAAAAATTAATAAAGAAATACAGAATCATGTATTTCCAAACATATTTTTATAAAATAAAATTATATTTTTTATTTTTTAAATACTGCTGTTAAAAATATTTTGCATACCGAAAAATTTAATTCTGAAACAAGTGCAAAAAATTTGCGAAAACTTGAAAAAAAGGTGAAAATTTTCTAAAATAAAAAACATAATTCGAGGAAAAAAGTTGTATAACAAAATCTTCTGATAAGAAAGCATACAAATTTCTATAAAGGAAAACGTGAAAAAAAAATCTATGCGTTGTTTAAAAAGATCAACGAGAAAATTAGATTTCATTTTTAGATTTAAATGAGAATAACTTGCAAATGTGAGTTACATTTCAAGGAATCCTAAAATTTATAGTTTTTTAAGGAGGGTTTTTTCTAAAATTTGTATTCATATTTATTACCCATATGAAAAATTCACTATTATACAAGAATATTCGGACAGCATAATGTTATTATACTTTGATATTGAAACATTAAAAATTAATTTATGAAATTATTTAAACAGATTTTATTCCTTAATTTGAATAACAGTGAATATTATTTTTTTTATCTTAATTTTATAAAGCAATAAATACTTAGAAAATTTTCAGTGACATAAAAATTTGAAAATACTGATAATAACTAACACACTGCCCGACAGAGAAAATGCAACACCAACAAGGAGTTGCCAGAAAGTAACGAAACTCGACAAATAGAGATAGACAACAGCGAACAATAAGTGGTATATGTTTCAAAATCATATGCATAATACAGAGAAAGAACAGGGTCGAGTCAAAAGGCTGTAGCACCACTGTGGATGGCGAACACGTCTAGACACAAAGTCAATGAGAGTACGGAAGAGTGCCCTGAAGAAAGGCTCTCTATTCCCTGTCAACCATTTGCCAAAGTGCGTCTTTTGAGAAAAGCAGTCACAGGGTCTGCACATGGTGTCCAATTCTATCTCACAGGTATTCGACTGGTGTGAGATCTGGCGAGCACGGTGGCCAGGGAAGCAGCTGTACACCTTACAGGGGATGTTGGTCGACGTAAGCAGTTGCGTCCTGGTGCTGATAAAGGGCATTGGGCATCTCCTGAAGGTTAGGGAGTGTTACCGGCAGCAGAAGTGACGTGGAATGATACGCAAAAGTGCTCCAAACCATGATGCCCCGTTGTCTCGCGGTGGGGCATTCCACAATTGCTGCAAGATTGAACCTGTCTTCACATCCATGCCACACTTGTAGGCGCGTCTATCACTGAAAAAACAGAAACATGTCTCATCTGAGCAGACGATCCTGTATCATTCCGTCGTCCACATTGATCTAATCCGGCACCATTCCAGAGGATGGCGTCTATGCTGTGAGGTCAATGGTAGTCTTCTTAACATACGCCATAAGCACAGGCCACTAGCAACCAATCGGTAGCAAATGGTTCTGCCCGGTATGGGAGAATCCATGATGTTTTGTACATGCTGCAGAATTTCTGTAGACATGTTTTGCGGGGTTGCCACCACCTCTCGTCGGGCGCGTCGATCCACGCATGATGACGTTACTCCGACTGAATCAGTACCAAGCAAACGTATCACAGTTCCTTGTTTCAACTATCTTCGCCACAGCCGGTGCACCGTTTACGTGTCCAGGTGTCGTCAGCTGTGATTTGTTAGAAGGACCAGCCTGTCTTTCTCAGTCCGATCTTTATGCTATTCGTAAACTCGTCTGTGTGATGGAACTGGCTCCGTCGTCGATACCCTGGCATTCTCTGCAATTACAGGCGTCCTTTGCGCAAGAACAAACGTCGAAAAACTATTTTCCAAGCTGCAATAACGGGGCGAATATTACCCACCCTACCGGTTTCTTGACTTATATCGTATTCTACGTGACATGGAAAGATGTGTCTCTCGCATCATTTGCATAACTTGGTAAGGTGCATTTACCCTGAAATTTGCATAATTTTCTGGCCACTCCTTCTTGGTGTTACATTTTCAATGTCAGATATTGTATAAACAAAATTTTGACAATAAAGTTTGTGAATTTTTTTTTAAGTATAGTTAATCTTTAACTTTCCAATATAAGCAACTTGGATAAAATTTCCAAAATTATAATAATAATAATAATTTTTAACTAGTATTTTAGTAATTTTTACAAACTAAAGTGTCTTTATTTTTAGGTTTAGTTACAATATATTTATGTCAATATTTATGTTTAGGATGATTTTCCAAATTCGGGACATAGTTTTCTTTTAATTTTCCAAGCGTTTAGGTAATAAAGCACAATGCTACCGCACTCTACGTGAAAATGCTTACATATGAAGAGAGTAGATGCATGTATATAAATATACTTATTTATGCATAAATGCACGCAATTTCTTACAGATTGTGTGCCTTATAGCGTCCATATAATTAATCTAAGCAAAATTAATTTTATTTCTAATTAATCTAAGAATAATTAATTTTATTTTTAGGTATAATTAATTTTGAATTCCCCCCCCCAAAAAAAAAATCAAACAATTGCTTATAAAATTCAACAAAGCCATTATATATAAAATATATTTTAGTGTTATTATATTTTATATATAATGGCTTTGTTAGTGTTATTTAAAATATAGGTAAATTACACTTAAAATGGTACCCTGAAGTAAATAAATTTGTTTTAGTTGTAATTAGGTTTAATTCCTTACAAATTCTGCAATTCTTTTTCTTTTAATATTTTCCTGGATATAGAAAAAGCTGCAATTATAATATAGTTTCATTTAACTTAAAAATATAATATTTTGTATTCTGATAAGCTATTTACTGAAGGAGTGGTATAAATATGAAATTCAAGATAGAATTGCATCTTGTATTTCAGCAAGTATTTCAAACAAGCAAATGGATATCATTTTCCAACAATTTCTAATAAGAATGTATTGATAAGCTTAAATTCTTTTTCTTAGGCTACGAAGCGCACGTGTGAAGTAATGTTAGTTATGAAAGACACTGTATGTGTGAAATACACTTTATAAGTTTTACACATAATTTACAAGAATTTATTGAACTTGTCTGCGGATTATTGTATCTAATTTAAATAAGAAACCAAGCATTGTGATTAAGGATCTGATTTATCGGATTTCTCCATGCTTTGCATAGAATATATTAAATTCCTAGAAATGAAGATTTCAGTGTTTATCACTAATGTTGAAAATAGAATGATCATGAACTTTGTTTAACATATTGTGATCTCATGGGGAGATGAAATATAGTCAATGTTAAGTTGACCACGAAGCTTATTGTCAACTCTAAGATTTCTAATTAGTCACACTCTTCTAAATGTGAAGAAAGTTTAATAAACGATTCAAGAGATAATAAAGAATTAGTTGATGTTAAAGTTTTCTTAATTGCTGGGAATTTTTATTAATATAGCTTGAAACTATTTTTATAAGGGAAAGAAAGAAGCTGTTACAGTAGAAGTCTCTAAGCATCAGTTATTTTTCTATTACTTCAGTTTTAACTATGAATCTTATTGCCTTTAAAGGGATTCTTTTGATAAGTACATGCATTAAATGCAATTTCTATAGTTTATAAATCCTTACTCATTAAAATACAGTGACACCACAAGTCACATAATTAAAAGTTTCAGAGTCTGCCAGTTAATCAGCTTCTAAATTCTTTAATTAGTTTCTTTTCATTACCAGTGATTCCATTTATGAAGTTGATTTTGAAAAAAACCGGGAGAAAAAATAACAAATTTTACTTATTATTTTAAAATCGAATTCTGTATTAAAAAAAAAAAAAAAAAAAAAAAACAGGATTACTCCATCAAATAATGTGAATCGTGTTGGTGACAAGACATATTCGGAATATAGTTTGAGAAAATTAAGATTTATTTGCATAAAAATGAAGTTAACATATCTTGTTAGTGCATTATTTGTTTTATTTAAATTGAGTTATTTTATCCAACTTTTAGTGGCAACAAGAGTTTAGCTCCCATCGAATGGCAACAGGAGCGATAAACTGAGAATTGAACTCCAGCGTCCATGAAGTGAAATGAAGAAATTAATATAAATCATTTCGTTCTGCATCACTTTGCAACTCATGTTTATATATAGTGTTCTATTATAGAGGATATTGAAACAACTAATTCTTGGAGATAACCCAGGGTTTTATTTATTTCAAAAACAGTTATAATACACTATTTTTTCGAAACTAATATTAGTTTTAGTAACAAGAATTTATTTAAAATAATCTAGATTCGAGAAAATGAGCTAACCCAAGAGAAAGAAACAAATGACTAAATTTTCGAAATGATAAACATCCACATGCAAATGTATGTTGATAACAAATTAAAAATTCAAAGTAGTATAAAAAATTTAGGATAAGAATATGATTTATTAACTTGTTTTTAAAATGCCCGTTATTATATACAATAGTAAAGTTTTGATGTGTAAAAGGGTTTCAACTTTCCTATGTGGACTGGGTGGGATTCAGCAGTGAGTGTTGAAGATATGGGCACAGAGTGCGATTAAACTACACCATTTCTTCCTTCGCCATCGAAAGGAACCAGTCAAATTCGACGTGGAATAACAACTTACAAAACGACTTCTAGAAAGTCATGAATGACAACTTTTCTTTTTTCTCCTTGTGGTTCATCAACAAACAAGAAAACAGAGAATTTTCCACGAAATCTCCAAAGAATTTTTTGCTTATCCCATTGTTTACTCGAAACGGGTTTAAGTCAGATAACTTTAGTGGATATTTGCAAAATGCCATCTCATGGTCTCCTTCTACCGACTTCATTTTTTTTTTTTGCTGAACCCATCCGATGCAAAGTTAATTTTGATAAAAAAAAAAAAAAAAAACAAATGGCACGTTTTAATCATTGAAACTTTAGAAAAAAACTCCTTTACCTTTTCTTTTTATAAATATTTTTCCTTTTGTTAAAATTTTATAAATTCTCATTTATAAAAATATGAATAAACTTAATACACTCTAAATCCAGAACTAGTTTCTAAATTCAGAAATTATAATCTTAGAAAATATTCTTTTATTCAAATCTTTTATTTATCTCATTGTTTACTCAATCCTATCTGAATCCCATTTAATCTTATTCTGAAAATGATTTAGTTGATTCGGTAAGCATCAAATAAAACTATTTATCAAAATATCAATTTTTAATCTTCACGAAATACATCTTAATTAAAAGTAACTACAACTTTAATTTCCATGTTAATTTACAATACACAGCTTTAACTTAACTTTTATTTGCTATTTTAAATAAATAGGTCTAGATTAACTATGATTTAGAAGCCTTTGTTTAGATTTGATTCTATTGTTACATTCTTGTAATTCCTGCTAGGTAATGTAGCCTCGTCTTTCTTTAGCAAGAGGATTCGTGGAATGTCACAAAACTAATTTTTCAAATTTTCTTCTATGAATGATTTTAGAAATTTTGGTGTAAGAACTGAAAAAAAGTTTTTTTTAATATTTATGGAATTATAAAATGTATTCACAAGATACAAAAACAAATTAAACATCTTTCTGTCAATACTGTTTGCAGAACAAATGTATGTTTGTTTAAAGACTAAGTATATTTAAATTTGATTTTAAGCTTCCATTATATTTTACATAACTTATACAAATTTATAATAATAAAACATAAAATTTAATGAAAATTTTAATAGTATTTTGAGAAACATTTTAATCTTTCAAATTTTATCTAATACTTTGTTCGCAATGGATAATTTTTTCTTAATTTCTAAAAGGACGCAAAAGATTAAAAGACCTTTTTAAGATTCAGTATAGCTAGTTTTGATTAAATAAATTAATTAAATTCCACCAATTTTGCAAACTATTATGAAGTTTTAAATTCAATATTTAATTAGAACAACTTTAAATAAATTTCAATGCAATATATATATATATATAAATTCACTCTGACAATGTAAAACTAAAAATTGTGTTAAATGCAAAATTTGTTCAATCCTGTACACATTGGCAAAAAATTATATTTAATGACCTAATGTAAAACATTCATTAATTTTAGCATTAATTATTATTAATTTACCGGCCATTCATGTATTCCATTTCTCATTAAAACTTGGCTGATGCTGAATTTTCAAAGGAATCTATAAAAAAAAATTCCTAATAATCAAGGTCACTGCTTACAAAATATCCCCAAACTTAATTTTTGAAAATTTTTTTAATTTCTCTATTGTTTAATCAGTAAAAAATTAAAATGATGCAGAGTAAAATGTGTAATATGTTAAATATAAATTGAATTAAAATATAACTGTAGATATCATATTTTTGATGATATTATTTTAAGTACAATTCATACACAGAGATTTCTGAAATAATGAAAATCTATAGCTGCTTAAATAGTTAATGCTTATAAATTAATGCTGAAAATCGAAAATAACTTCTCTTAAAAATATTTCTGTATCGTTTTTAATCAGAAATGACATAAACACACTTATTAAAAATTATAGTGTTAATTTATGAACAGTATCTCTCATATGCAATGGCCACTTTTACGAAAAACATTTTGGAATTAAATTAAGATAAAATCTGCAATATTTTTAGCTTAAATTCCATTTGATTCTATATAAAGCCAATATTAATTTTCTCAAATATTAATCTGTTTGTCTAGAATATTCAAAAAGTAGAAACATAATGTGTCACAAAATATTTAGATACAAAAACATATTCTAGTAACTAACCGAATAAAATTATCTAATGAAGTTTTCCATAATTCTTATGTTAAAATGACATACAAAATATTGAACTTTTTTAACAAAATTTTATATTGAAAAGGAATTTTATTTATTTAGTAAACTTAAATTGCAAAGAAAGTAAAGTGAAAAATTATGGTGACCTAACTCACGTTCTCAATGAAGAAATTGTTTAAATGTGTGTGGACGATGTAAAAATGACGAGAATCTACATTACACGGTACAAAAAATAAAATAAGTACTACGTGGTGTAAATAATAGGTATGAAGTGGTACAAATAACAAGATGAGTAAAACCCGTGGTACAAATAATAATTATTACGTGTTACAAATAATAATTATCACGTGGTACAAGTAATAAGCTAAGTAACGCACGTAATACAAATAATAAATATTTACTTGGTGCAAATAATGAGTATCACGTAATATAAATAATAAGGTGAGTACTATGTTGTACTAATAATAAGTATCTCGTGATACAAATAACAAGATAAGTTACACCCATGGTACAAATAATAAGTATCATGTGGTATAAATAATAAGCTAAGTACTACATGGTACAATACCACATGATTTAAGTATCATGTGGTATAAATAATAAGCTAAGTACTACATGGTACAAATAATAAGTATTCTATGATACAAATAACAAGGTAAGTAACACTCGTGGTACTAATAATAAGATAAGTAACCACCTTGGCACAAATAATAAGTATCACGTTGTACAATTAACAAGATAAGAAACACCCGTGGTACAAATAATAAGTATTACATTGTACAAATAAGAAGATAAGTACTTTGTGGTACAAATAATAAAATAAGTGACACCCGTGGTGCAAATAATAAGTATCTAGAGGCACAAGTAATAAGATAAGTACTTCGTGGTACAAATAATAAGTATCCCGTGATACAAATAATAAGATAAGTAGCACCCGAGGTACAAATAATAAGTATCACGTGGTATAAATAATAAAATAAGCACAACGTGGTGCAAATAATGAGTATTCTGTGGTGCAAATAATGAGTATTCTGTGATACAAATGACAAGATTAGTAACACTCTTGGTACAAATAATAAGTATCACACACGATATAAATAATAAGATAAGTAACATACGTGCTACAAATAATAAGATAAGTACTACGTGGTACATGCAACAAAATTCGACAGTACAAGCTTCCTCTTATTAGATTACATTCAGCACTAGAAATATCGAGGTATGAGTATTAAAAAACAATTTTAACAGTCGTTATCATCAAATTAATATAAGTTAAATATATGTTGCAATTAATGTGTAATTTTATAAAATTGCATTAAAATTATAACTTTAATAGCTTAAAAACACAACTCTAATTAATAAATATAAAACTTTCTTAAAAATATTTAAAAAATATACTGCAGTTCCAGCACGACAACAAGCTATTAAAGTGAAACATGAATTTGAGTATGATAAAAAATAAAATTACACATAATATTTAAAAAAATAAATATTTTGACTTAGTATCTAAAAAACATTACGTAAGCTTAAATGCTTTTTTCTTTATCTTAAATAATAAGACAATTAAACTATTTTATAATTTATATTTTAGGTTTGCATTAAGTATCCAAGGTTGTTTGTAAAAAAATAAATTCCTTATTCTTAAAAAAACATTGTATAATTTTCTTTTGCAACGAATTTTAAATCTATCATTCAGTTCAAAATATGATATTTTGCTTAAAAAAAGTCCGTTATCATACATTAAACTATAAGTCATATTTAAAGCTATTTGACTAAAATGTATACTAATTATTTTGAGAGACCTAAGCATAATCACATCTCTTTATTCGTATATTTATTATATTTTACATGAGGTATCTTAAAATGTGTAATAACGAGACATTTAAATAAGAGAAAAATTTAGAATTTATTCAATTTCTATTCATAAAACATTATGGGTCATCTCTTTTATTAGTTAATTATTAGTTAATATTTTCTAACTATATTATGTTAATATTTCATCTATTTATTAGTCAATATTTTAACTTCATTTTGACTCCATATTTAACTGAACTTTTTAGTTAGTAAAGTATTTCAATAGTGACAAAAAGTAAAATGTAAAGGCCACATATAGAATATAATTAAATATATTATTCGAATAAAATTCTTTATTATGAAATTTTTTAATATCAATTTTTCCGAAAAATTTAGAAAAATATAATGCATTTTCTTCCATTTCATTCAAGCAAATGTTTGAATAAAATTTTCTTCTTACTAAAGAATTTGACAATTTTTTTCTAGCTTAACTCTTTTTGTGTTACATTTTATTTATTTATTTTTCCTATAAAACAAGTATTCAATTTTTTATACCCTTATTTATTTTTTTCTTTGCAACAAGCAACTTTCTTAAGTCTCTTACAAGACAACTCACTGATTTTTACTAATTAAGCTAACCAAATTGTGTACTTGCTAATGTTTTCGTAATATCCTTTTTTAAACGATCATATTAATTTTTTTGACCTTGTAACTTAAGAGCTGCTTACAACATTCTAGGTTTGACCTCAGGCAAGATGTTTTTTTTTTTTTTTTTTTTTAAATTATTGCGGTTATTTTTGAAGCTCGTTTTACTATTCTTCGCTCATTATTAAGCCTTAAATTAGAAATAGTTATACTAAATGATTTTAGATACTGCTGCAGTTTTGTTAATATTAAATATTCAGTATTAATAAAATACTTTAGCTAGAGGATTCTATTTTTTCATTCATATAATTACTTTATGAAAATGTTTAGATTATTTTACTTCGGAAACAAAATAACATACATTCAAAATAGAAAATTTTCAAGCATAAATAGAGAATTTAATTTGAAATTTAATATAGATATATACAAAACACACAACATTTGGATTTTAATACTATACAAAAACTATTTATTATTCATTTAAAAAATGATTAAAATTTCATTAAATTTTTAAAAGTTAAAATTGTTTTTGCTGATTTAAACTAACTATAAAGCAGATGTTTTGTCTTTTTCATTTTGCTTTTTCTTCTATTCTGTTGTCAACTTGTTAATAGCTTGAATCTATGGAAAACGGCTTCTCAAGCCTATGATTTGGTAAATATATAAGAAATCGTTTTATTAGCAAAATGAATTTTGTCACTATTCTCAAACATTTGATGGTGAACTTCACCTTGTTTAAGTCGCTCGAAGGTTGAGATTTGAAGGCAGGCAGCAAATTTATCGACAAGTGAGATTTACGAAGTCGTCTGAATAAAATGTCGAAATTAATCACGTGTGACATAGAAAAAAAAGTTATCTGAAGTCATGGATATTGTAAGCCAATGAGAATTGTATTAAAGTGATGTAGCTATTATCTCAATTGGAACGAAAGAAACAACCACTTTATGGTTAATGATGAATTTCCTTACACTTGATTTGTAAAATTTCAATATTATGAAATTTCTGTTCAACTAAAAGCATTTTTTTTTCTATTTCTTTATGAAGGACGTTTTGATGAAAAGTGACTGTCGCAAGTCAGGGAGAATGCAAACACCACAGAGTAGCCGGTATCAAGTGAATCGTGGACCATGAAAGCACCAAAGGAAATGAAACGGGATATCATCGTGTAAAACGAGCATCAATTGACAAGAGAATCTAAAGTTTTCATATTCCATGGCCAAAATCTAACTGAAGCATTTCCTTCAAGAATATACGTTAAATCAATGGCAGGGATATATACATAGCTGTGCAGGCAAGGCCCGGGCTGTACTTTTAGGTTAACGGGTTTGAAATACTCGTCCGTCACCAAATGCCTCGTCATTTTGAACCACGGGCAGGTGACGAAGTCACACAAGGGCTAGCGCCCTCCTTTTCACATTCACATCACACCAGGAAGAACTTTGAAAGTCGAATATTAACGTGGACACGTCCACAAGTCATAAAGCTCCTGCAACCCAGCGAAGATGAAACGTGATCACCCTCCCAACAACTGCTAGCTGCAAATGATGTTTCACTTTGCTGATCTTATCGGGAAGTGGCGTGAATCTCTCATTAAATATTTCATTTTAATGAGGTTTCCTTTATCTTTATTAATTTTTTTATAAACTTCGTTCCATCATTGTTTATAATTTACAATTTAAAATTTTATTGTTCATTCTTGTTGTGGTGATATGTTCTTCATTGAATAGGTAATATATCTATTGCGTAACTGATTATCGAACACACTACTCATACTTTTTCTTTTTACGAAATGATATTCCTGTGCATGATCGAGAGACAGGGTATACAATCACCAAGAGAAATTTTCCTTAGTAGCCACCTGAGGAGGAATGGCACACATACTTAACAAACAATTTAAACTTTTATTGTTCATTCTTGTTGTGGTGATATGTTCTTCATTGAATAGGTAATATCTACTGCGTAACTGATTATCGAACACATTTTTCTTAGACTAATATCTTCTCTCTCATATTAGGAAGTATTTAAGTTTAGTAGTTTACGTAGTTATTGACTGTTTTACTCTTTAAAAGTGGGCTATAATAGCCTAGTGGTCATCGGCCTACAGTCTGGAAATGCGGGGTGTCATTCCCAATGTCTCCAAAGACCCACCAAATACATGCGATATACGTGCTCATTAAATCTGTGGAATTGAAAGTCATGTGATTGGTCTTCGAACAGTTATCATCTGTTTAATCGTTTGGAGAAAATTTCTTCTCCCTTTAAATCAATGTCGAAATTGAAGGAGTGGATCTGCTGGTGATGCCTTCTATCGGAGAATTTGAACAGCAAAGTGGTACTTTCACCTTTGTGGTGCTCTGGTTAAACGAAAGACACACCCTACTGACTTAAATTCGCATAAGTAACAGCAACAACAACACTCCTTAAAAATCATAAAATTTTTATAATTTGCAATTATGTGCAAAACTGAGTCCTATTTAGCCTCCAGTTTTAGAAGATATTATTGGACCTTTTATGAGTTCTTTTTTCAGGGAATAATAAATTTCATAGGTTCACCAAAAATGAATGTACAAGCTTACTAAAATGCATGGTTCTTAGCTACAACTTATTCGATTATGATTTGATCCGGAATAGAATGAAAAGTGTCAATGTGGTACATATAGAGGTTCAGCTCGAGAGATTTGCTTGGAATGCTTAGATTATCCTATTGTTATTCGGATCTACCGACGGAACTACAATTTTAAGAAATAAAAATCAAAACAATGACCTTCAGCTTCTAAAATACGTTTGAATCATGAAAGTTGGATTTAACATTTCTACTTTCTGCTTGCAAATCCTTCAGCACTTTCCAGGTTTCTTATCTTGTGACAAGTGAATTCAACTCAGGGTTGATTAAAAATTCTTTTTTTGGAAATGGATATTAAAAAAAAATTTCTCAATAGCTCAGATCTGTGCTACATCTTGAGCATAAATAAGATATCTTAAATAATATGTTTAATTAATGAGGACTTATTTGAAATTGCATTTCTTTAATTCCTTAAAAAATTTACAAAAAAAAACAAAAAAAAAAAATTAATGTTGGTTAAGGAAGATATTAATCTTAAGATTTAAAATCGATTGTTTACAAATATTGAAATTATTAATTTAGAATTATTTTAACTAATGAAATTTTTAGATTGCCTATTTAAACTAACCATAAAGTGGATGTTTTGTATTGTCTCTCGGCTTCTCAAACCAATTTTTCAGTATTTTTTATAAAAAATCTTTTTATTAGCAAAATGGGTGAAAATGTGCTTTGGGTCCTCTGCTTGGCGCATTTCAAAAAGTCGCCAACTGGCGCGTTTTTGCGTGTTGTCTCGCGGAGTTGAATGCTCCGAGAGACGCTACGCAAAAACGGCGCTTCTATGGCAACGAAACTGAAATCCGTATTCTTAACGAATTTTACCTTTGGTATGGGAACCAAAACGAAAACAATGCTTTTTTATGAATTGTATAACAAAAAATACACATATAATTGTATAACAAAAAAGACACAATTGCCACATTTAGTATAAAATAGTCAGGGTTATCACGCTTTGCGCGTCTATCGCCCATTTGGCGAGAAAGGGGTACCTAAACCACAGATTAACCGCAAAATGAACTCCAACATTATTCTCAGACATTTGCTTCCTCTCGAAAAATGTGACTTGAAGAAAGGCAGCAAATTCATCGACAATTCGGATTTACGACGCCGTGTCAATACGTCATCTGACGTCATGGATATTTTAAACCAATGGGAATTGTAATGAAGTGGTTAATTATGAACTCAACTGGAAAGAAAGAAACTACCGCTTTATGGTTAAAAATTTCATTAGAACGTTTTTCTCTCAAATGCGCCAAATGGATAATTTTAAAAATTTAAGAAAAACATAATTTCAGTGGTATGTGATCAAAACTTTTCATAAAAATATGCAATTTTAGAATCACCTATAAATATTATGAATTATATATTGTAAGAAAATTATAATTTTAATTTTTAGTTTATCCCATTAATTTAGTTAATGTTAAGCAATCCTCTAAAATCGCTTAATTTAAATGGCATGAATTTGAAAAAATTAAGTCTGAAAAATTTACCCTATACTCTTAAAAATTATGAAAAAATTTAGTCATATACTATTCTGATTCATTTCAATATGTTTTTAACTATATTGTTATATTTTAACAATATTATTTATTTATATTACTTTTAATATAAATGATAAGTAGTTTTGTTTGTTTTCCAATTTCCTTTGTCTTATTTTAATAAATTTAAGTATTATTGCAGAAACGTTATGCATTTTTATAATTATTTTTTAGAATTATTACAATATTCTGATATCTTGTTAACCAATCATTGTATACATTTTTTCAACTTCCTTAAAATAATCAGCTGCAGACTATGACTTTGAAATTTTCTTGAAACTCTTATATTTTTAATAAGATTAGAATCTATACACTCTTATTTGCTTGTTTATAATTCAAGTTTACAGGTTTTCTTTAATAATAACTTTAAAGTGCTTTGTGATGGGGAATCTAATGAGTATTGGAATACTAATTAAACTAAGAATTAAAGAAAACATATTTTCTCAACAATTACTTAACAGATGGCGTAATAAAAGCATTTTTTAAAAAAATATTGGCAGGAGAAATTTTTTTTAAGACTTTTAAAAATTGTAATGTATTCAGCTTCTTTAATAATGGCTAATGTGATCGTTGAGAATTCATCATATATTCATTTATTTTTTTGATATGTTATACAATTCATATCATAATATATGGGAAATGATTTAAAGTTCGTAAGAATAATTTTCATTATGAATTTTTCCTTTTTTTATGCTTTATACATATTGATTAACAAACTGATCCAAAAATTTTGATATTTGATTTTTAAGTAAATCCAACTTAGAATCATAATTACTTATTGTTCTGTTTATGTATTTCGTAGGGTACTGATGCTTTATTTTATTTTTTTAAGAATATCTTCTAAGGATTTGATTTTAAGGCAATCTGAATCTGTTGACGCTGGGTTATTTTCGCATTTATAACAATTCCTGCAATTTTTTTTATTCTTTTGAAAGTTCAATTTCGGAGGCTTTACAACTTCATATGATGAAACAGCTTTTTAAAAATATAATCTTCCAAACGAAGAGCAATTCAAACAAAGCGCCCGTAAACCTCAAAACTTCTTATTGATTTCACAATCCCATCTATAAAAGTATACCTTTGGGAGGATTCATTATAATTAATCTTCTAAATTTTCCTATAAGTATAATTTTCCTGTAAGTACCATGAAGCTTTTTAACGATTGGTTGCTAAAATAGGTTCAGGAGCAAACTGCATGTTATATGTGATTAATCCTATGATTATATTTATAACTAGTGATTATTCCTAATCACCACACTAAACTTGGTAAATGTGATAAATTTTTGAATATTTATCACTTTTACTGGTAAGTTTATCAAATCACCAACTCCTATCAGAGATTTAGTAAATACGCGTTATTTTATAGAGAAATAATAATTTAAATCGAAAATATAAATATTTTAAAGTAGTGTGTTTATTAAGAATTATTTAATTTTTAAGAATTTGAAGAACAGCATGATGACTTAGCATAAAACTTACAAAAATATTTCTATTTAAAAATTCAAATAACTGTGACCATTTTGTATGCTCATTTCAGATAGTTTAAGACACAAATATTAGATAATATCATAAATTATATATAATACCTGTTGTGAAAGCTATTGAAAAATACAAAACAAAATCGAAATTACTGATCTATAAAAAATAATATGTATATATAAAGCAAAATTAGACGTATCATAAGCGAAAATTGAAATGCCTTGTATAGAATAGATATTACACTTATGTTTAGCAATACATTCAGCGCAAGAGAAGCTAAAATAGAGCTTGGGCCAGAGCAGAAAAGCTATACTTTGTACCAATGTGATCAACACCCCTTGATAAAGCTGGCCATGTTGGTACTTCGCTCCATTTTCGTTCCATTTATTTTTATTTTATTTCCTTTGAAATTTTAAAAAATATATTAAACATTTTTCCATCTATTTACTATATTTCGTATTTTTAATGTATTATTCTCCATCTAGTATTTGATTATTATTCTCCATCTAATATTTGATTATTAATTTTATAAAAATATAAAATATGATTCTATATATATATATATATATATATATATATATATATATGTATATATATATATGTATATATATATATATATATACATATATATATATACATATATATATATATATATATATATATATATATATATATATATATATATATATATATATATATATATATTATGAGTTTAAGGTTTGAAGAAAGAATAACTAAGATTTGCATTATCAAATGCCAAATTATCTTCAAAAATTAAAGTTCAATGTTTTATGCATTTAAATGTATAAGTTATAATTTAAATGTATATTTAAATGTATAATGTATAAATGCACCTACTCTCTTCCGTTAAGGATTAGAAACAGCTGAAGGATTCACAGAAGAGAAGAAAATATTTATGGTTTTTCTTGATTCAGAATAAATTACCACAGAAGTTTCATATTTTTACAGAGAATATTTGTGACAACTAAATTGCAGGTTTCGTTATTCTCTTATAAAAACTTTGTTTTTTAACATCTAATTTAAAATAAATCGACAAAAATGAAACTTTTTGAAAACATTTTTGTAGTAAATTATTTTAAAGATATATATTAATAAATGTTAAGTATAATCAGTCTCATAGAAATGTTTATGAGTTCGGATTTATCTTGAATGAGACTTCTAACCAATTAATTATATCCTTTGATATTTAACTCAAGTTATTGTCATAATTTTTGAGATAGTGCCACAACTTATGGGTAAAAATTTTTCTCTAAAAGGTATTTGACATTCTAACTAAGTAAAAGGGGCATTTGCGAATGATAAATAGGGTCTTTTAATTACTGTCGTTCACCTCGTATAAGGCAGCAGCTAGTTTATGGATCTGAAGGTAAAATCCGATAGTAGATTCAGAAGTTATTTGCTAACCACAATCGTTTGTAATGCTCCAGAAAATGTCAGTTAATCTGTAAGAGATAAAATTGCTTGGATCCTTGCATTTTCATTTTCAACTCCTGGAATCCATTAATGACTTTATACATTGTCAAGAATAGTTCAATATAGGTTAAAAAATGTTAGTTGTAGCTGATAATAATAAGAAAAGGATAATAAAGAAGGTCGAATCATTTTAAAGCACTTAAAATTAATTTATATTTTCTAAATGTAGAAAATTTGAATCACGAAATAATAAAAGACCATTTACTCTAAGAAAGTCATAAAACTATTTTTATGCTTAAAGTTATTTCAGAAACTTAAGATATCATTCAACGATGCAAATAGTCTTTTTTACTTAGAATTGAGATCAGCTTGTATGAGTACTATGAATTTTATACATGTAGTGTAGGATTGGAAATTAAGACAGATTAAACAGGGTAGTAAAGGATCAGCAAATTTGAATGTGGCTTATAGTACAATTCTGGTCACAATAATGTGGACACATGAGTTGACATATGAAATTGACAGTCATCACTTCCAAATAGTTAACTTTTGTAAGGATTGTAGGCAATAATGAGTCACAGTAACAATGGAGTAATCTTATGATGCTTCTTGATAATTTTCTCTGTTTGCATTCATGAAAGCATAACATTTAAAAATTAGGTTACCTAAGGCCATTATTCCATTTAACCGAACAATGAGGGTCACACAATTAATTTGAATATAACTTGTTTTTCTCCTTATGGTATATCGTCTTCCAAAATAATATTAGTTAAGCTGAATTTTCAATGATAGTTATTAATTTTATACTTATTTCCTTTTTATTACATTCTAAAACCGGTTTAAGAAATATTTGATATGTTTTTCGGTGGTGTTTCATGATCTTCACCACTTGTCCCTCCTCACAAAAAGAAAGAAGATTTCTGTTCTTAGTAGTTAATTCGTTCAAAATTGATAGTAATTTTTTTTTTTATTTGGACCTATTTCTTAATCTTTTTTTTTTTTTATAATACTTACTCTTTTAAAATAATTTATGAAGAAAGAAATTTTCAGTCATAAAACTGATTTCATATAACCACTTTTATTGTGATTTGCGATAAACCAACTTACTAAACATTCTGAACAGGAGGATCTTTTGAAGCTTCGTGATTTTCTTCACTCTTTCAAATCATAAAAAAAAAACATTTAAAAATGGAGCAGCCCCAGTTAATTGTTTCGTTTGTTCAAAATTGATAATCATGTTCTAACATTTTTTAAAAAATTTTTAACCCTGTTTTTATTATAACATTTCATTTTAAAAAAAATTAATTACATTGTACTGAATTCTCTAATAGGCATTAAATGGCTTTATTTTTAATATTTTGGTGAAAATTAAATAAAGGTATTGATTTTATGATTGAAAAAAGTGGTATATTCTCAATTACAAACAATTTAATTACAGGATGACAACTTTATACTGTTGAAAAAATTGTACTGTTTTCGATTGGTTTAATTCATGAAAACAACTAAGTAGATTTTATTTCCTTGTTTGAAATAATATGTCAAACCAATGACGACGAATAATTGCTTTATTTGAGACTGGATCAAAGCAAATTCAGATTGCCAGAAAGCTGAATGTCTATAGAGAAACGTTATTTATCACGTACGATAAAACGATTCTTGGAGCTTGGCCATGACGGTGATAGACCCCAAAAATAAAAAAAAAAAAAAAAAAGAAAGAAAGAAAAAAACTGTGAATATAAATGCGTGTGTGAAATTCGTAAAATTATCAAGAAATTAACTAACCGAAATCCAAGAAACTCCATAAGAAAAATAGCTATAAAAAAATAAAATAGGGGTTAATAGAGAGAACTTGGATTTATGCCATATAAAGTTCGAAAAATACGGAAACTAACTGAGAAAAATAAGCGCACCCGGTTGCAAAGATGTCGAGCTCTCCTTCGAAAGCCCGCAAAAGGCGCATGGAAGCATTTCATCTTCACGGATGAAAAACTTTTCACAATTGAACGATTTTATAATCGACAAAATGATCGTTATTGGTGATCTGATCGTCCTGAAAATTCTACAAGAGTAGAACGTCAGCAAAAACCAGTCAGTTATGGTTTCGGAAGGCATTTATGAATCCGGAAAAACTCTTTTAGTTTTAGTAGATCATGGGGTCAAAATGAACAAGACCATGTACTGTAATGGGATTTTACTGTCGGTTTTACTTCCTTGGGACCAAAAACATTTTAAAAACAGCACTTGGCCGCTTTAACAAGATTCTCTCCCTTCTCATAGAGCAAAAGCAACGCAAGACTGGTGTCAAGCAAATTCTCCAGATTTCATACCTCTGGGAATGTGACCTCCATATTCACCTGACTTAAACCCAATGGACTATAGTGTTTGGTTTATTCTGAAATAAAGAGTATGCTTTAGCCACATCGAAGTTTGGAACGCCTAAAGGTTAATCTTAAGAAGGCTTGATGAACTGAGGCCCATTGCAGAAAATTTTGCGCAACGTTTAAGACTCTGTACCGATGCCCAAAAGGGCCATTTTGAAAATACTTAAATATGTTGTTTCTAAGTAACAAATTAATTAAGTAAAGTTAGTTTTTTAAAAAGAAATTCCATGTTTTTAGTTTAATATAATATTTTTTGTCAACAGTATAAAGTTGTCACCCGGTATTAAACTGGTGGTAAATTTTATTTTAGCTGTAAGCTATATATCTATATAATAAGCTATTGGTACGGTATAATTTAAAATTCCGCAAGAAAATTTGATTAAATATGGTTATCATGATGCAAAGGAAAATTTGTCTTTCAAACTAGAATCAAGATCTGGCTGACAGGAATATTCTAATGGTTAAATTTTATTGGGGTGGCTTTATTAATGGCAGTTTTCTAATCTTCCAGGGTATATTTCCACCACATGGGGTTGGAAAATTTGGTCTCAGAAATACAATTCTTTTGATAATTACTCCTCCTGATTAAATTGTTATCAGAATCTTTTATAACATCCTTCCTACTTGTTATTTGAAAATTCGGTTAAAAAAATTATAACTTTAGTGAAAAACGCATCACATGATTGGGCCGTGGTAGTTGAGTAATTAGGGCATCGGCCTCCTATTCAAAAAGGAGGAGTTCAATTCCCAATGCAGCTAAAGACCTACCGAGTACATGTGATGTACGTGCTCGTTAAATCTGTGGAATCGAAAGTCCTGCGGCCGGTTGTTGAGCAGTTACCATGGGTGTAATGGTCTGAAAAAAATTCCCTTCCCCTTCAGATCAAAGTCAAAATGGAGGGAGTGGATACTCTAATGATGCCATCTATCAGAAGAGTTTATGGCAAAGTCCTATTTTCACCTTCGTTGTGCTCTGGTTAAACGAAAGACGCATCCTACTAACTTAAATTTGCATAGTCTACGGCATAAAGAGCTTGGCTTGTCCAAGTGTCATAAATAACAACAACATAACATAATGAGATTGTTGATTAGAACTAGTAACCAAAATAAATTTGCATTTACAGTTACATTCATTTAATAATTTTATAGTTGTCTCATTTAATAATAAAACAGTGAATAGTTCTAGTTTGACATCACTACTAAATGCGAGCAGTAATAATTATATTGCAGTTAATTTTATAATGATCAGAGAGAGAGAGTCTCTTAAGATATTATCATTTACTAACTATTTAGATTACCGTATTTTCTGGAATATAAGACGCAAAAGGGATTAAACTATGTCAAGAAAAACAACAGCTTGACCAAGCACTGGATTTTCCTACAGATTCAGAATAGTCTTACGCTGAATGAATTTTATCTGCACAACTAATCGTTGTTTCAATTTTATTATGAACTTAAGTATCTTGACTTTCATTTCCAAGATTGTATATTTTGTATATAGTTATTAAATGCTTAGTTTTAACTTAATTTTCCTCTACCGTTTTTCACTATTTTATTTATTGCTGTTTTCAATTTAAATGGTTGCTTCTATTTTAATATATTTACATGTTTATTAAACTTATTCTCTTGAAGAACTGTGATGCAGATCCCATTGAATATGATTCTGTAGGCTTTGATGTCAAACCATGGTGGAAATTATTGTTCGAATAATACTTGAGTGAGATTTTCGGCCGACGCACAGGACATCAGGTAGATGGTGTGGATTGCTCCAGTGATGTTAAAGGAGTTATACATGACAACCAACAGTTAGAGATCGGGGCTCCTTTGCATCGCTCTCTATCTCTCTCTCTTTTGTGTAATTTACCACATATTTATACTTCTTCACCATACATCATTTACTCTCTAATATACTTCCCATGAATTTTCTCTCAAAAACAGCCAGAATTTCCTTTTCTTTTCCTCTGTCACCGTTCCTATTTCATCTGACTAAATCAAAGCAGTCCTTATTGAATATTCCTATAAAGGATGACTTAAAACCTGTTCTATATTAGCACCTGAGTCTTCATACAACCATTGTTCTTTTCATCATAGAGTGCAGTACTGATGCCACACATCTGAAATGATTTGACTGCTGTTTCTTTTAGATAGATCCCTTTGGTTATACGGTAATCCCCTCTGTGACACGGAATTCTTATAACGCGTTTTCATATTAAGCGATTTCACGTCTCTCGTATAAGGCATGTTTTCCCTCCTATGACTCGTTGATTCTCCACGTTAAATTTTTTTATGCTGCTAACATTATGCCTTATGCAGTTCTCAATCAACTTCGCTTACGTTTACACATGGTGTCAGTAGAGCTCTAATAGAATAAGATTAAATTATGTTACTGACTCTGAACATTCTGCTAAAAAAATGTAGGTGGAACGTTATTTCAGATAGCTTCTACAGTGGATAAACAATTTGGAATTATTTCATTGACTAGAAAGTAACATTTGTATTAGGTATTTTTTTATTTAATTTGAATTTAATAAAACCTACACATTTCGTTTCTAACATAGTTTTTCCCTGATACTCGATTTAAACCCCCTTTTGCGAGAATAGTTGAACTGAATCATTTGTACATATAACGCTTTATACGAGGTCATACGAAATTGCGCTTTACGCGAATGCTCGTACAACGCGTTTTCCTATAACGCGGAACCAATATACCGTGTTATAGGGGGGATTACTGTATTTCTTTTAAACCCCCTTTCTGATTCCATCAAGCTGTTGTCACTCTCTCAGTTGCCCGGTGCGTCCCTAAGTACCTCTCTGTAGCCTTTTGTCCATACTTTTAAAACTACGTAATCACGCATAGCTTGTATGCTGTGTTATAACGATGCCGACATCATTTTTGGACCGTGACTAGCCAACAAATTAAGAAAACTGGACAGTAGGAATTTCAGGCTAAGAAGTCAGGCAAAAAAAATGGGAAAGTTTAAAGAATTAGCTGGGATCGTCATTGACAGTACGTACGCATTCACTGAACTAAGTGTAATATCACACGGTCGAAGTGAACTAGAAATAGAATAGAGGAATTTTTCAGAAGTGACTATATATGTATATATATATAGTCAAAAACTTTGAATGAATGTATGAGATGTGTTATGTTTTTAAAGCTTATTTTCAAAGGAAAAAAGTGCATCTCACGATGGTAAATAAGATAATTTTGAAATCAACGATGTAAAACGATAATTCCTTTCATCTTCATATATTTTTTAACATAATGATCCACATTTGTAACTTGACAAAATGCAAAATTAAAAAATAATTTTGGCAAAAAAGAAAAGCTTCAATAACTTCTAGTTTGTGAATAATAAAATATCTTAATAATTAATTGAAATAATCTGAAAATTGTTATAAAATATCAAAAATGGTTGAAGTCAAAATAAATGGTCAAATATTCGACTCAAAGAGGTAAAAAAAAAGAGATTAGTTAAATTAAAATTAACTTTTCCCGAGTCGATTTTTAAGACTAATTTCCAAAGAAAGAAACTGCGTCTCACCCTGATAAACAAGATAATTTTATAATCAATGCTGTAAAATGATTATTCCTTTCATTTTGATGCATTTTTTAACATAATAAACCATATTTGTAATTCGAAAAAATTAAAATTTTAAAAAAAATACTTCGACAACTTCTAATTTGTGAAAAGTATAATATCGTCATAATTAACAACAATAATCTGAGAATTTAAATTATAAAAACAATTGAGAAAAAATCAAAATAAATGGTCAAATATTCTACTCAAAGAGTTAAAGAAAACGATTAAGCCTGATAAAAGTCAACTTTCCACGAGTTAAAATTATGTAACGTAAACAAATCAAAATCAATTAGCTCCATTTAAGCTAAGAATTTGTGATAAGAAGTTTTTGAATCAGAGAATGGGGTTATATTTCCTATCTCTATCACCTGTTTTGTAACGACGCACTTATTCCACTTCTTTGATGTTCGCCGACGAGATAACGAATCACAATTTGCATTCGATATCGAAAAAGAAGAGACAATCGCTGGAACATTGTGGATCACCGTAAATATTTAGCTCTCGCTTATTGATCAACCCGATAACTTTAAGGGAATTTTTATTTTAGGAAAAGAATAATTCTCTGAGTTATTTTTTAGAAGAAAAAAATCAAACAAGATATATATTACACATTTACAAAATACTTATTTGTTTACATTGATTTTACCAGATATAAAATTCAAGAATTCCTCAAATCACCGAATCTTTTGAATCTTGAATAGAAAAGTAGAAATAAAATTTATCATCACAAAGATATGAGAAATGCAAATTAAATAATGTATATAAATACTTATTTATTGTGATTATCTTTAAATATGGAATTGCTCTAATTATTAAAGTAGTATCTAAATTATTCAAAAAAGTGGCGAATATGAAATAAACTAACAATAAATATTTTTTTTCAATTTCAATTTTTTATAATATTTATTTAAAATGATTCATTTTAGTATTGTTTTCATGGGAAAATATTTTGGCTTTTATTTTTAAATTGAATGTGTATTTATTTAAATTAAAAAATAATCCTTTGTTATAAAAATACTATTTTTCTGCATAAAAGAAACTTATATTATATAAATACAGAAATATTTTAAAAGCATTTTAAATATAATATCATAAAAAGTCACTATATCTTTTCATCGTTGACAATTTTATATTGTAACAGAAAAAATAAGCATATTTAGATGTATTTTTAAGAAATAGGATATATATAAAGTGAAAATTATATATATATATATATATATATATATATATATATGTATATGTGGGTCCTGTGGGCTTCATTGTTAGGAATTAACACATTTAGAGTTTAAATTATATAATTATATTTGCAAAGAACAAGATAAAGCTATTTACATATTTACAATTAAATATCAAAGCACATTGTCCATTCTGACATCTTTTAGTTACAATTCGAAATTAGTCTAATAGCAATTCGCGTCTATTTCATTCATCATATCGTCGTTCTCTTCTCTCTCTCGTCTCTTTTCGTATGTCCGACGGAGAGCATGTGAGTGGGCTTTCAATGTCCCTCCCCATATATATATATATATATATATATATATATATATATATATAATCTTTTAGTCAATAACTTATGTATATATATATATATATATAAGTTATTGACTAAAAGATTATTATACTAACAAACATTGACAGTGCTATAATTTTTCCTTTTTTAGAATCTTACTTTAAATAAATTTATTTTATCAATTACAAACTATGTAATTTTGGATGCGATAACTATTTTTTAATTTGAAAAGTTATTTCCTCACGCTTCAAAGTTTCTGAGTAAAAGATTAAATGAATATAACTTTAAAACGTATACTATAGTGACTAGAATAATTTACCTTTAAATTTTCATGTATTAGTTTATAGAATGAATTATATCAAAGAGTATATTCACAGATATATTTTATTCATTGAAGAAGCATTAATGAATAAATTAATAAATGCGAATTACGTAAACTATTTCAAATAGTATCGATAACTTAAACAATATAAATATTTTAGTTTCTTCATATATGTGACTTAAGCTTTTTCACAAAATAATATATACTTTTTACACACACAATTCTAGGCGAGAGAACTTATAATAAGTATTTACAAAAGTAGTTATATTTAAGGTAATAAATCGAAATATTTTTCCCCTGAGAGTTTTAAATATTGTTTTTTATAAATTAGGTATCTATCTGCTGATGTTTTAAATTTTTCCAGATTATTGTTAAGTGCTTGTAAATTTAATGTATATGATAATCGAAAATTTGAGTTGTGTTTATTTTCATTGAATCGAAAAATTGTTTTACATTTTTTTATTTAAGATTTTGCAATTCATTTATTTTATTTTATTGTATCTTTGATAAGTATCAAGATCAAAATTGTAATAGTGTTATAATAAGTTTCTTTAGCTCTCGAATCTTTACAATGTCCCCCATAGAGTCACAGTAATTTGAGTCTGATTAATTGTTTTTAAAAAATTTACTAATTGTTATTAATTTTAGTTTTAAATGTTTTTATTGTCTTCATAATTTTTTATTAGTTAATATATAATTCCTTTGAAAATTGCTAGGAAACTATTTTATTCTTACGTATCGAAAGATAGAAATCTTTTTGTGTGAACACAAAAGTTTCCAAAATACTGTTACAAATTTATAAATAATTATTGTATATGTCTTAAAATATCTCAGACAGATCGGAAATACTCACAGTTTGGGCAAAAATTGCGGTATTTAGACGTGTTATACGTTAAAAGCGGGTTTTCTAATGATTTGGTGACTTGGCGATGTTTTGGCGAGAAAACTTGGTGACTTGGCGACAGTTGGCGAGATTTTCGGTGACTTTGCGAAAAATATATATTTCTAGAAACATCCATCACCTAAGCTCTAGGGCCAATATTTAGCGAGATAGCCTAGAAGCTTCCAGAACCTTGGCGAAATTAGTAGATTTCCCCGCCAAGTCAGGTATAAATACAGCAGCCCGACATAGTTAGTAAGTTTTGTGAAGACAGTCAGTGAGTGAAGACGAATAGTCGTGACTGCTAGTCTAGAGAAGCTGTTCTCTGCCTGAGGTATTTGAGACATGTGACTGGAAGCTGTTACTTATTGTATCCGACGAATTGTAGCTGTATAATTGTGATTGTTACAGCTTGTATATCTAGTGGAATTTTTACGAATAAAAGTCTTGTGTTCATTGAGTGGTTGCTTTATTCAACTCTCAATCGACACGAACCCTGAAGCTCGGTACAATACATTTAACGTGTAGAACGATACAACCGTTTAGGGAAAAAAGGTGAGCGAAATATCAATACATAAATAAATAAATAGAAGAAGCTTATTAGAATAATTATAAATACTGTGATAGTTAATAAAATTGAAACACCATCAATCATCTTAAATAAAAAAAACATTACTATTCATGAACAACATAAAATAACGAAAACAATTAAATTTCCAAACAGCTTGATGGCTTACAAGGATATAAGATAAGTAAAAATAGTTTAAGGTTCTAGAAGTTAAAGCAGTCTTTAACCAGATATGCATGAAATCGAACAGAGGTTTGATGGCAGAAAACGCTGTTTCAAGACTATGTCGGAAATCAATTGTAATAACTGAAAAAGGATGGACGAGTCGGTCTTTCAACGAGCAATGGCAAGATTATCCAAATAGTAAGATTGGTGAGTTACTGTCAATGAAGATTTATGAGTTATTACAATCGAATACCTTATGTATTGTGCTGACCACAAATAGATATGATTTAATTTTTCTTGTGGTTTGCAACTGAAACTATTTGTGAAAGAGCGCTGCGTATTGTATATGGAAAGGGCATGGCGAAGTGCAGTAACGGGATAGCCTGGAACCTGTTCCAGCAGTTGAAAGAAGTGGATTCGAGGATTGGAGAAAGCGAGTACCGGTAGCGTGAAGTTGTCAATAAGGAGAACCGAGGAGCTGTGCGAGGGATATTCATCTTTTGAGCAACGAAAGGACATGATGAGACGGTGGACCAGGACGTATTATATGCTTTTCTGAGACTGTGACAATACTGCTAATTTCCAGTAACTAAAGACGAGGTGGAAGAACTCGTATGAAGGTTATTGTGAAAAAGGGGACCTAGATAAACACGTCACCATAGAGTTCCTGGTTATCTGGTACAGCAATTTGGCCTAACTGCGCGTGGGTTGCACATTCGTCTACAGATATCCTCGTAAGTAACGCTGAAGTTTCGTGTGTATAATTTATTTCAACAATGTATGCAACTTTTAGTTCCATTTTAAGAATACTGTTTTTTTGTTTTAATATTAAGTGTGTCAAAATGTCTGTTGATAATAATGAAGCCGACTCTACATTAAACTTGGATATATCATCTATTTTCATTCTAGACTAATCTTTGTAGTAAATTTATTAAAGAATATGAGCCTGAGATTTTATTACGTGCCTATTGCTAATAACATAACTAACGAACTCTAGTATAAGCAAAAATTGTAAAATATAGTAAGACACTCAGTACAGTATCAAATATCAGAACAAGATATGTAACATGTGCTATAGCATAATCCTGTTGAAAGAAGCGCTGGCTCAAAGATAAAGCAGAATCCCTGTATTAACTTGTCAGAAATGTACCAGTTGCCGTTCACATTACTGTCGATTCAAACTGGATATCGGTGTTTAGTGTACTTAATGTTTGCCTTTGCCATTACACGAGGTGCACATCCCTTGTGCCGGTATCGAATCCTACCAGGCGGCGAAATTTTTATTTGAACATCCAACACTTATATGAACACCAGGGTATCTCTTCTAAAAATCGCCTGAAAAGACAATGTCACTTTTCTATGCAGGTTTATCGTTGGGTTTACTAAAGTCACTGTCTTTGTTAAACTATAAGAGAAATCTAAAGAAATGATCCCTGTATTAACAATTCGAGCTGCTACAAATATCTTCGCATATTCTGCGCCTATATTTGTGTATTAAGTGTTTTAATATTCAAATATAGGCGCAGAATATGGCATATATAATCCGCGTGGAAGAGCAGTTATGCCTAAATGCTGTACCAGAGAATTAGGAACCCTTTGGGGATGTGTCCACTTGGATCCCCTTTTTCACAAAGCCATTCATACTATTCGTTCCAATGTTCTATAAAGCCATTCTACTCTTTCGTCTTATTTCTGGAAATTAGCAGTAGTGTCACAGATTCAGTGGAAATACCATACATCCTGGTCCACTGTCTCACCATGTGCTTTCACAGCTCAAAGAAATTAACATTCCTCATACAGCTCCTGGTTTGGATTCTGTTTACTGCCAATTCTACGCGTCCGGTACTCACCTTCTCCAACCGCTTCTCTCCCTTGCTGGATCCAAAACCTATTCCTGGCTACTCTGTTACTTCACTTTGGGATGTGCTCTTCACAGGAAATAATACGCATCGCCCCCTCACAAATAGTCCTAGTTGCAAACCACAAGAAAAGTTATGCATCCATTTGTGGTCGGCATATTCACCGAGGTATGTGCTTAGGAGTTTTCCCGATTACCACTCCTCTTGCAACATGTGAGTAGGATCCACTATTTATGAAAAGTTCTCCTGGAAGTAAATTTACGAAATGGGCATAAAAATGCTTGACAACAGCTTAAGAAGGTCCATGACACGGTATCAAAACTGAGTCGCATTCTACGAGTGAGTACAGGAAGTGCTGCAAACAAGCTCATTTCCTAACTTAGAGACTGTGATGCCCGTTTTTGAAACGCCGCCTTCTCACTGTGCCTATTCTCATGGATTTTAGTCGTGGGGAAGCATTGAAATTCTACATGCCTTACAGTTTGACCATCAGCAACCCCATCGATTTCATAATCGGATATGGTTACATTTCAACGATGCGAATATCACGAAACGATAATCCGCAATATCGATAGGCAATAATCATACCTCTGCTGAATTCCAGCATTTCTTAATATGCCTCTCATCTCATTTGAGGAGTAGCACTGTATTTCGAGAGAGTTCCGAGCTAATAAAGCGGTTTACAAATGAAAAATATACTACACAAAATTTCTTTTATGCAGTGCTTCATATGTCGCTTATCTCACCCGGCTATCCAAGTAGGCTGCCAGTATGTAATGTCAAAAAAGTGATATTCTCGATTTTGTTCATTCCATTTTGTAAAATTTAAATTTCCTTTGCAAGTATTTGGATTTAAGTATAGATCTGCCTTCAGTCGGTCAAGAACTACTTTTCAAGTGTACAAGGATGCCTTCGTATAGCTGACAAAACAAACTAATATCGCTAGGCTATTGTGATCATGATGTTGAAGTAATCGTCCAAAATATCATCAAAAAGTCTATACAGAAACAAATCCATCTGCCTGACTTCCATTGGTACATTTCTTTTTATTTCAAAAGTGTATTGGAATATTTAAATTCACCGATTACAAAGGACTATACATAAACATATCTATCTGCCTGGTTTTAATTGGTGTAAGAAAATACATTTCTTCTTATTTCAAAGGAGAATTGGAAGCGTATTAAGTTCATCGATTATAAAGGGTTAAATTTATACATCACAGTTGAAAAGAATAAAATATATTATAAAATAATAATAACCAACTTTTTTAATTTATAGTAATCCAAAAAAAAAAAAAAGAAAAAAAATTAAATGAGAGTTCATTGAAAACAAAAGTCAGTATCGTGTGAAACGAATTAGTAGAAATAAAAATAAGTTTAGGAAATGCTAATACCTTAAAAACAAAGAAAACACAAGAAATTGATTGGATAATAAGCTCTTAGATGGATTGTTTTGCTTTTTTCTCCAGTTGGGTAGATATATGAAAGGCTTGAAAGAAACATGATTATCCAAGATAGTCGATATGTTATCCACATATTAGAGAAGTATTTTCCTAAACTCCAAAATAACCATAATCTCATTTGCCGGCAGTTCGTCGAAAATTTATTTCATCATACATCAATCAGTGTAATCAAACATTGTTAATTAATTTGTCCTGAATTTTACTACTAATATGGCACTAAACTGTTTTATTTGAAAGTCTGTACAGTGGACAAATTTTTGGTGCATTGGACCAAAAATTTAACGAAAGAACCAAAACAATGAGCTTTCATAACTGTTGCAGTTGAAAAAGAGCAAATGACAGTACCAATTACAAATTTAAATAACAAAGAGATCTTGAAAACTTTTAATGTGTTTCATCACTTCTCATTAAATCTGAATGTTCAGATGGAAATCTCGTCTCTTCGTCAGTTTTTAAAATAGTTCTTATTTTGTGTTAAGGCTTTTCAAAACATTTCAAATCTACTCTTTTCAAATTTATAAAAAGTATCGCATTTTTTTGCACTTATCGTAGCCCAAAAGCAATCAGAGATGAGATGGTATGGTATTTGGTGCCTTTTTATAACCTTCTCTTTTATTAAATGTAAAGGAAATAGTACGGATACTCAGCTCTCTTTTCTAATTTATGGATATATTATTTCTAACTTTGGTATTATATATTTATATATATATAGTCGGTATCTGAATTTGGTTTCGTTCTTTGTAGAAATACAATTGTAGATTAGCAAAAATATTTATGCCTTGTTATAAAGATTTATATATATATATACATGCATGTATGTATGAAGTTTATACGAATAAATATTTGAGAAATATTTTTGAAGATAAAATTCAAAGTAAATTCAAATTTTGAAAAAGCATATGTATCCTAGATTTCATCATTTTTCTCAACACATTTTTTATCTATCCGTTTTTAAAAGAAATGCCAGAAATAAGCCTACATCCGTAACTGCGATTTGCTTTTTATCTTTTTTTTTATTCCTTAAATCAAATTTTTGAGTCTCTCGTGTGTCTCTTTTAGTATTGAATCGCCTTTTTTTTATCGTAATTAGATATATCTATGCTTCGTTTATTCTGAAAATACTTTCTCTTTCCTATTTCTTTATAAATACTTTTCATGTACTCCAAATTTTGTCTTTCTACGGATAAGGTGTCTACGCAACTGTCGGCGAATTAAGCTTTTTTCACTTAATTAAATTCAAATCTTTTTTAATTATTTTATTTATTGTTGATGTGTGGAAGTATTAAAATATTTCGTAATAGTTCTTTGGGGATTTTAGATTTTATTTTGAAGTAATCGATTCAACATTTGTATTATTATTATTAAAGGCATATAACATTTCCGGATATTTATTTGAATAATGTTTTTCTGATAACATCATAGCTGGTATTTTCTTCATTTTACACTAATAATATCGTTTAATTTACACCCCAAAATTTAATCCCTTTTTTGTCATTATGCTTTTCTTTGGATATAGAGTTATTAAATGATTTTTAAGCCATAAATTGCTTACGAATTACATTTTATGGCAGAAAATTAGATGTATCTGATTTTCGTATAATGTGTTGACAAAACTATCATCTAAATATTTTCAGATTTAAATCAAAATTATCTTCGAAATGAACAAACACCTTCAGTAACGATGAATAAGAGAAATAAAAAGTTCTGAATATGAAACTCAATCAACAAAAGTCATCCCCGTTAAGACTAGATTCGTTCTCTTGTAAAATCTGGATGCAAGTTTAGAAAGTACAAATGTGGAATGGCAAACGTGCAAAACATCAATCCACTGACTTTTCCTACAAAAACACATCAACTGTACAGAATATATCTTGCTTTATATAATTATTAAATAATAAAAATTTTGGCTGAATGATGAGGAACTTGGATGAAAGCTTTGGTTAAATTTCGAAACATTTTGTCGTATTAATAACAAAAATTTGAAGGACATAATTAAAAGAAGAATTAATTTCATTAGAGGAAATCACAAATGGTTAATGCCGACCGCCCTGTCTAGTGGTCAAAGTGCCTGACTGCTGATAGGATCCTGGGTTCGAATCCCGGTTCGGGCATGGATGTACTTTCTCTCTCTATCTATCCTGTCTTTGTCCTTTCTATGTATGAATGAGGTGTGAGTGGTTGCCTACCCTATAAACGGGTCCCTATGGCCTACAGCATGTGTGTATTGAAGAAGTCGGAGTCCACACCAAATATGGAAAAGTGGAGCAGCGCACCTCATATTGTCAATCTAAGCTGGCACAAGAAAAAAAGGTTAATTTTTTTACTATACACTAAACTATAATCATATTTGCTCTTCTAATTTATGATTCATAAAAATAAGCTTTAACCATGAGGAGGTAAGATTTTTGAATATTTTTTAAATACAACTTTATGAGATGTGTTTTTTTTAATGAACTTCAACATATTATTGGATATGACATAATATGGAATGCAGAAGAAATGATATTAAATTACAGCATATTTATAGGTTAAATGTTGTTTATTATATTAAAATAAGCAATTTCAATTGTGTTGGGCATGTAATACATAAGAATCAAAATTACGTATTAAAAGAAATTTTCTCAGGTAAACTCAGTATCGCAAGAAATGGAGAAAACTTAAACTTGTGGGGACGGATACAAAAGAGAAAATCTGTTTATTTATTCAAATAAAGAATTGGAATATGACTGCTAGTTTGTCTGGCTGGTAACGTCCAGATCAGAAGCCTGGTTCATCATGGGCTGTCATGCCACAACTAATGATGAGGGGCTACGGTGATTTGATCTGATCGAGTCAAGTGAAGTCAGTTTCATTACAGTAGCTCGGGGCCGCGATAGACTAGCTCATAGGTTCCCAAAGTGGTCCAGATGAACCCCAAAGGGTCCATAGGAGACCACACGGAGGTCCACGTAGATCTGAAAAGAAAACAAAGGTTCACAAGTTGTAAAGGGGATCCGCGAAAAATTTTCTGGTTTTCATAATAAAGAACAAAAATTTTGGCTTGAATTTACCTATCAACGTAGGCAGGTAGCGTCACTTACTAGGTAGGTAAACAAAAATATTCGAGACGCAGTTCAAACACAGAATTGAATGGAACAATAGATAATAGTACAAGTGTACACCACATATCAAGACTTGAAAAGTGTCACCTGTGCGCCCGCTCGTCCGGAATGCTTGTTTAAACCTGCAAAAGGATGAAATGCGACTTGCGCTGAGATTACAATCTGCATTAGTATAAATACGAATGCCTAGAACAAAATGTATGACTATTTTTTATAGTTGATTTTTATTCAATTGTTGATAGTTTATAATAATAAATGTTTATAATTTTGTAGAACCATAAGTATTATTTAAAAAAATAGGACACAAGAAAATGTGCTACTTTTTTTCTTCTTAACCCAATTTAGGGTGATATATTTTAGGAGTTTTGGGAATACATTAAAATGTAGCAGCAGGGGGTCCCAAAGTTTGGGAACCCATGGTCTAGTTTGTTAGGGCGTCGTTCTTATCATCAGAAGGTAGTAACTTCGAATCCCGGCTTAATCGAAGATCCGTCATATTTTCTAAAAGCGGCAGGGGAAAATTAAATTGATCGTAGTCGCAATGTCCTCCAAGTAAAATGATACCTCTTGTATGGTAGGACAAGTATTGGGGGTCTTCTGCCTAGTCCTAGTTTCAAAATCACGAAGACTCCATCCTGCTGCTTTTATCTAGCTGGCAGAGCCCAACTCAGGTCTAGGTATGGGGAAGCATCTGGAGGAACAACAACAATTGATGATGAATATGATATTGAACTATCAACTAACCAGAAAAATTTTCGCCTTGTGTGACACAAAAATTCAAGAACTCACGATTGATGGGATAAAATGGACTTTATAAATCGAAGTAAAAGCACCATTGAATGCGAAAGCTTTCACAAAGAGTGATGCAGGCTCGTGTATATCGTTGAAATAAAATACTCATTTTTTTAAATCAAAAAACGAACTATTTTGTTTTTGATCGCTTCAGTATCATGGATTCGTATAGTTCGCATATGATTGTCCAGCGCAAGGAACAAAAGTCCATCACTTGGGGAAATAGCTGAGAAGTAGAAAGTATAAGGAGAGAGAGAGAAGAAGTCTGTATTCTAAGTCAGTAATCACATTCTAAGTCATATATATGATGTGTGGTCTTGGAAGAATCGAACCTTTATTCTGTTCTCCCCATGTAGGCTGTTTCCGACGCAATGACTTTTGCAATTGTCTCAGTTGTGGTAAGCAGACAGAAGCATTAATGATCTGCCCGCGTGGTTGAAACTCTTGGAGGAGAAAACTAGCCGATGTCCACCATAAACATCCAGAAGCTTTTGGAAATGAAGTGGGACCTTTGCAGTCAAGAGAATCGGATCTGCCTTTAACAACCAATGATGTAAACGGTTGTGTCTGCTGTACTAGATTAATTTCTATCACAAGTCAGCAGATAATCCAAGAACAGTTCGTTTTTTCTGGCAGGAAAGAAGCAATGAGCAGATGGATAGCCTTTGAAGTTTATCAGTTATTTTTCAGTGAATTCGAGACGGAGCCAGTTGCTTAGCATACACATCTTTCACAATATGTGTAAACGAGCACGAATCTTTTCATCAGATGCCTGGAAATAAATTTCGCAAATTTCTGGCACGTTTGAAGAATATCCACTGTGATAGCACAATTCAAATCACAGCTATTTGCGACTGTTGGCATACCCGATCCGAGTGCATCTTCGAGTTATTTTCTTCCAGGAAAGGAAATTGAGATAAATGCGTGTGATATGCTTAGCTGCTTCGTCTCCAAATGTTATGCATATTTTTCGGCACGGTACAGCAGAGTTTGTGCCCAATTTATACTAATAAATCAAACCTGTTCTAATAATGTCCTTGTTTACGGCCATTACTAAACCTCTTTTCGAATTCCCGGACTAAACTGAAATCTATAAAATTTCATCGTGAGCAAGTCTTACATATCACTTGTCTGAAAATCATCGGCTAACTTCATGGCAAATAATGCACGCTCAAAGGGACAATTTGCCGTATCTAAAAGCGATAAAACTTTTATGATTATTTGATAAGTGTATAATAATTCAAACGAATGGCAAATCTTTTTACAAAATTGAAGATTTTTATTTTCATTTTAAAATGACATATTAACTAGTTCAGAAGGCTTTAACTTATCATGAGATGTCGCGTCACGATTGATAACGATTTTGACATTGAAATATAAGTATATGGTATGTCCATTATTAGCTTAAAAAAATTTCAAAATTTTCTATAACATTGACATTTTGATTCTTATTTTAAATTGACTTTTGCTTTTTAGTCATATTTAATATTTCTGTTACTTCATAATAAACTGAATCAAGTTTACTTAACAATGACTGTAACATTTTTTTAAGCATACGGTGTTCATTTTAAAATATTCATATCTGGGTTATTTATGGTATTTGGAGGGACTTTTAGAACTGTTTGAAAAATAAATATTTTTACAGTTTATACATAAAATTTCAGTCAACATAATGATACGCTTATCACTATATAACTGATTATATCACTATATTCCTATAACTAAATAATAAGCTTCGTTTTCTAAAACTTTCAAGACATTTTAGTTTTCGATAAAGTGGTCGTTGCTTCAGTTGAGATCATGATTACGCCACTTTATTACAATTCTCATTGGTTTAAAATATCCATGACGTCAAACAACGCTTGATACGCATCACATCGTATTGAGACGTCGTCGTAAATCCGACTTGTCGACGAATTTGTGACCTGCCTTTCAATCTCATTCCTCGAGCGGCAGCAAACAAGGCGAAGCTCACCATTCAATTTCTGAGAATAGTATCGCTGTTTATTTTGTTAATAAAACGATTTCTTATATAAGGACCAAAAGCATCGGTGTGGTACCCGTGTATGGTTGCTAATCCACCATCGGGCGCCTCCTCAGGTGGCGGATAGGGGAATGCTCCCCAGATTTGGGTGGTGCCGGGGAAATGAAATACCCGGGGTGGACCAAAACTAGCATGCAGCATGCTCTCCGTGTTAGGAGTGGCTGGCTTTTGGGGGCTAAGTCATACTTCAACCTCCGGTGCCCCAGGGTCCTTGAAGATTTTCACTTACTCTTTACCATGAAACCTTCCGATATTTTTGGTTTAATGTAGGTTGTCTAGCCTAGCTAGACAACCTGCATAAAACCTAGTGAATATTTTGTCTAGTCTTTTTTCATTTTTCTATTGCTTCTATTCTAGTGTTAACGTGCTCAGTTAACGTATTGTTAACTTATCTCAGGTTGTCTAGCTAGGCTAGACAACCTGAGATAAGTAACAACAACAACAGCAGCATCGGTGTGAGAAGCCATTTTCCATTAATTCAAACCATTAGCGCGTTAACAATAGAATAGAAGCAATAGCAAAATGAAAAAAGACTAGACAAAATATTCACTTAATAATTAGTTTAAATCGGCAAAAGTAATTTTTTTTTTTTTTTTTTTTTTTTTTTTTTTTTTTTACAATTTGTTGTCAACACGTTTTTTAATCGGTTTAATCCATTACATCAATATTTTTTGTAAATGCCTATTTATTTAAAACGCTCTTTGCCTGCAGAGAAATTTCATCACACACACACAACATATTTTATTTATTGGCTAACCTTAAATGTAAACTTGAACTCAGTTTATTCGAATAAAACATGTTTTTTCTTTAAAATATTGTGCAGGAGTGATTTTCTTTTGCCGCATAAGAGTGAAAAAATATTAGGCATTTTATGGAAAAATACGTGTTTATTTTGCATAATTATAATAATAATAATAATAATAATAATAATAATAATATATATATATATATATATATATATATATATATATATATATATATATATAAGTAAAAAATAACTTCTTGGTGATAGCTTTCCTCCTATTGTCCAGAATTTGGAATCAAACTTATGTTAGTCACAGGATTTCAAGCAAATTGGCCTTCCTGTTGGGGTGATAGACTTTATAACGTGGACTGCAAAGTCTTTTGTGGATTACTTGGTGCAAAAAATATCTTTCGATTCTTTGAAGCCGTAACTATTTTGAAGAATGTTGCGTTCTTTATCAGAAAAAATCCTTAAAGCGCTGTCAACTCAAGAAGAAACTCGTTTATTTTTACAACAACCAATCAAGTACAGCACCTCTTCATGATTCGTAATGCCATTCATAATTCCTGCCCTTAGTGACGCTAAAAAATCTCGTAGTAGTGTTTCACAGATTGAGTTAAATTAACATTTTGCAAAACAAATAAATAAAAAATACATATATTCACAGTTTTAAAAAATGCTTTTAAAGTGTAATTACTTATGGCGTGAAGATAATAGATACGAATTTATTATCATGAAAAAAAATTCAGTTTTAAATTGATTTAAAAATAGATTGATTACGATTGCTTTTGCTTAGAATATATTTCATTTAATTTCCGTTATAATAGGAAAATTTTAAAAGATTTTTTAAAAAAAAATTACATTATTTTACTGCTTATTTCGATTTAAATTCTGGAATAAATTTACTGTTTAATTAGTAAGATGAAAAGTGATTAAAATTAAACCAGACTTTCATATGAAAATGTAAATAAACTTATCTCTTGGAAATTAATTTAATCCAAATACTTCCATGAAAGAAGATACTTTATTTAGAATGAGTCGATAGATTTTTGTTAGTTAACAATATACATTACAAAAATGTAACATATTATTGATTTCAAGAAGCTTTTCTTGAAGACATTACAAAAAAAATCACTTTATGTAATAGTTGAACAACTTCATTTAGGAACATTTTCATTTTTTTCTTTACTTATATATAAGCAATCAAATTTATATAATTTAAATAAGTCGTATCCTTTTTATCTCAAATTACAGCGTTCATTGCCAGTTCTCATCCAATACATAATTAGCTTTCTTTCGACTTCTTTTTCAGTTTTTTTACCAAAACATTTTATGTATAATCTACAGCAACTAAAATTCAAATTTTTTTTCCCTTTATCTCTCAATGTGTGTGTGTGTCTGCCTATACACACAAATACACACACACACACACACACACACACATATATATATATATATATATATTGCAAATTATAAAAAATTTATGACTTTTAAAAAAGAATGTTGTAGTGCTTATGACACTTAGACAAATCAAGCTTGCTATGCCTTGGCTATGCGAATTTAAATCAATAGGGAGTGTCTTTCGTTTAATCAGAGCATCACAAAAGAGAAAGTATGACTTTGTTGTTCAAATTCTCCGATAGATGGCACCATCATAGGATCCACTCTTTCAATTGTGAAATTGATCTGAAGCGGGAAGAAATTTCCTCCAGACCATTACACCCATGGTAACTGCTCAATGACTGACCGCAGAGCTTTCGATTCTACAGATTTAACGAACATGTATATAGCAAATACTCAGTGGGTCTTTGGTGGAATTGTGAATCGAACCCTGCCCCTCTGGACGGAAGACTGATGACATAACCATTAGGATACCATGGCCCTATGCACGCGCACACACACACACAAATATATATATATATATATATATATATATATATATATATATATATATATATATATATATATATATATATATATATATATTGTTTTTTAATAAAAAACAATTAGTTGGAAACATATTTTATTGCAAAAGAAAAAATGCTTCGTTATTTTATTACAGAAAAAAAAGAAGTAAGTTTTAATAATAAAATAACTAGCTCTCACGATTCTACAAAGTGTCTCACTTATTTTAAGCGAATAGATAGGATTGCGTTATGTTTCTGGAAACAGTGTATAAGTGTATAGCGGGGTGAAAAAACAGAGCGTCATATGCATTGCCTTTGAAGAAGCTACTTGTAGGAGGAATCCATCACTGATATTTCGTTTCCTGGTAAATAACACATTTCTTCTCAGACTGATAAACTGAAAACATTTTGAAATTTGACCTACTGCATAACCTTGAATCGTCAACTTTGGTTTCAGAGGAACTTTTCAAATAAACGGTTATTTTTAAGGACAGGAATATTTTTTTAATGACGAGTTATACTTTTAGTTCCCTTTTTTTTCCCTTTTTCGTGTCATATTGTTTTTTTAGTTTTTAATTTAAACTGTTGGTTACTCTTATACACTAGGCAAATCATTGTGTGACACGATTTTAAAATTTTAACTTTTAAAACCATATTTCTTAAGCTTTGAAATTAATTTACAATTGGTGGGGAAAAAATCCTACTGGAAAACGTATCAAAGTGTCTTTATACAATTACAAATTGTATCCATTATGATATTTTTTCAAATAAACACATGTTAAAATTTTGATTTAGTAATCTGCAGGGCAAAAAATATTTAGTATAATTGTTATCAAAACTATCAAACAATCATGTAAAAGGAATTCATTGTATTATGAAAATTCTTAATACATATTTTGAATGTCTTAAATAAGAAAGTTACGGTTAATTTATTCCCTTATTTTAAAGATTCTTAAAATCATTATATTCAATGATTTTTCAGGATCTGACATCCAGTAAACTTTGAATTCTGTTCAATTTATTTTTGCTTACATTTGTATTTGCTAAGAAACTTTATAAACTCATTAGTGTTTGAGTGAGTTCCTTAACACGAAATTTATAATTGCGTTGTCCTTAGGAAATATACCAAACTCTTTTGATAATTGTTTTCTGGAATTACTATAAAACAATATTATTTATTAATGATTCATTTCTCATGAATAAAACATATTGAAAGCGGTTACTTCATTATTAAGGAGAATGCTAAGATATAAAATAATATTTTTAACAATAGTGAGAGACGCTCAAAAAATGAACTTTGTTATAAGTTTTAATGTTCAATACAATATGTGAAATTAAAGAATGTGATATGAAAATGAAAGAATGAATGAAAGAAAGAATCTGATAATGTGAAATGAAAGAATAGTTTCTTTTTTTTAACAGAAAACAAAAAAGCAGTCTTAATTTACGAGACTCACGTTAATAAAGTTCCAACATAATTAAAATATAGTGACTCCCAAGTTTTAGTTTCGGATAAAATTTAAAAGCTATTAAAACCATGTTCTGTATGAATTAAGGCATTTTGATATTTAAAATCATATTTAATTGAGAATTACTTCTTAAAAGATCATCCTAATCCCCAGGCAGTAAGGCAGAATAAAAATCTCACAAATTTTAAGAAAAGTGTGGTAAACAGTTATTGCGGAAATAAGTGATATATTTTTATGCATAATATCTTCTTTTTTTCATTTATTGACACGACAACCCCTAATTATTCAAGGCTTCACCAAGTATATTCTTCCATTTTGACCTATTTTTTTGCAATTGTGATCTCCAATTAATTACTCTTAAGATTTTAAAATCCCACTCTACACAGTCCGTCCACCTGGGAAAACCTATATTCTGGCTCCCAAAAACTTATGATTGAAAATTTTAAACGTTAATGATAAGGGGTTCATTCTGAAAACGTGGTGCACAAATTTTTTATGACTTTTCTCAATGAATTTGACGATGTTTATACTGTTAGATAATTTGTACGATTCAAAATTAAGTCGACGGCTCCAGACTTCATTTTCATTTACAACACCAGAGATTTTCCTCAGAGCTTTTCGTTCAAAGATAACTATTTTCCATAGTATTTAGTAAACGTCCAAATCTCAGATCTATAGGAGAGCACAGATCTGATTACTGATAAGTACTTTATATATAGTAATTTTAGCGTTCCTTCTCATTCATTTAGATTTAAAAAGTTACGTAAGCCATGAAGTCATCGATTACCTACCAAAATTTCTCTTTTAAATCTATATATAATATTTCCACAAAATGAAATACCCAAAATCGACAATATGCTACGTGACTCACAAATTGAAGATAAGCAGAAAGTTTATTCATATGGTCTGAGCTGCAGATTCAATTAACTGGGCACCGGAAAACATGATCTAAATAGATTGTAAGGAATCGCACACTACTGATGGCTTTCATTTATGTAGATCTTCATCTGGTATCTAGAACTGTTGTGTCAAAAAATACCATATGTAGGAAGTCAATATGTGCTTGGTAAACATATCGCAAACCGCAAATATTTTTATCGTAAAATCTAACTTATCTGTTTGATTGACGTGATGCGGACTAGCCACATAGACTGCAGAAAAATAGAAACGAGTGTTCTGGAATGATGAAACAAAACCCACCTTTTATCGTTAGGAATGCCGAGTTAGGCTAATGTTAGAAATCTGTTTCCTGTTAGACTATGTTGTGGTCATGTGACAAGTGCAAAAAGAAATAAAAAAGTAAATGTTAAAAAGACAAGTCAATTGGAACCAAAGGCGTGGAGCACTGTCCTAGCCACATCTTCAGCTTTTTGCATATAAAGGATGTCATGGCAGCAGTTAGGGTCGAGGCAACAGAGAAGCAGTTGAAGAGATGTCTCGGATCCAGTGGAACTCCTGTGCAGTGCCTATTTTCTAAGTAGACTATGTCGTACTACTGATGTTTGGAAAGGTGGTGATATTCGTTGGGAAATATTTCTCCATCTGTAACTTGGAATCTTTGTTCACAATAGTTAATAGGCTCAAAGCCGAGATCTGCTGCATTATTTCAATTACGAAATACTTCTTAGTGGTTTTACATAATACCAGCTTGATATTAGCTGGAAAGAAAGCTACGATTGTCATGTTGAGAGTTTGTATAGCAAAAATGGGATTCAGTATTTGTTTGACTTGTCCATGACTCGAATCTTCCAATCAGGCAAATTTGAGCGTCCACTTGAGAGATAAATATGGACCAAAATTAGGTGTTAGCTAACCCATCATCTCCTACCCGAAAAAAAATAACGATTTCCATTATATAAAAGTTGATGATGAATACGACCAAGAAAATCAAAGCTGAATTGTCTCTCACATAGGCTCCACTTATTTTTTAATATATACCTTTTATACTTTTTATCCTTTGATATTCAGTTGCTTATTAATAGGTATGGCTTAAGCTAAGAAAAATAAAAGCTTTATATGGGCTTGCAGTACTCGCTTAATCGGCAACGTACAAGTAGAGAACATTAACTGTAACTGTGTTAAATGAAATATACTCAATGGGCTGAAGTTCAAATTTTTAGTTAGTTGTTATATTTTCTCCTTAGCATTCAGACGAGCTCTAGCCATTCCATTTGTAACAGTATTTGCTTAACACCGCTTAATAGCGGATAATTCTATCGTTTAATTAGTAAAGAAATAATTGTTTTAAGCTTCTCTCCATTTATCAAAGATGCGACAACATTTTTCGGCACAAGTACCGTATAATCCATGAGGTCAAATTCTGAGTTTGGTGATTTTTTTTGGCGGAATTTTTTATGTGTCTGCCAACCTCATTTTTATTACGTCATAGCTACGGAGACCTATAAGAATTATTTAGAAAATTCTATTTTGGTAACCCTAGTATTTACGTCATTGCACACGTCATGATACGTCATCTTGGCAATATTTCTTCATCACCAAAAAAATTCAGAATTTGGAATCCTGGATTATACGACATCTGTGCCCATTCTTCAATGAATTAACTTTAGGGTTAACTTCAAGCTTATGGAAAATACATGTATCTATGTAAAGCTACATTGATTGAATATTTAGGAAATTTTTTTTTTTTTTTTTTTTTTTTTCCATGCTAGAGGTCTTGGGTTAAAAGTTCGCCAAGAATAACATGCAGAATTTAAAGCCTGATCACCAATATTAACAGAAACAACTATGATTATTAATACATCGAACGGAATTGGGCTTTGATGACAGATACGTATAATCCGTGCCATGAAGATACAAATCTAATCTGGATTTCATCAATCGTAATGGGTAATGAGTAATGACATTTGAGTCTTTCAAAAACATGAGGTCAGACGGTCTCAGTGGATCCACCAGACTTGAAGTTTATATAATTTGCATTTTAATACAATAGTCAAATACTTTTACATTGAAGGTGATCCTCACAACATGAGTTACATGAGAACCAACTTATGAATCCGATACAAATTAGATGATACAAAATTGACTTTTTCCTGCTGCAGTTATGGACCTTAATGAATCTCAAATGTAAAAGTAGATGTTTCTTGTCTCCTTTGAACAAAATGCACACAAAATTTAGTGGTCCATGTCATTATTTCTGAAGCTGATTCCATAAAACAGTGATGAATGCAATCTTACATTTATTTTCTGCCTGCTGTCTCTCAAAGTGCAATGCAATGTTGTATGCAAAATTTAAAAAATGTTGTGTTACTATTGAATGCAATGGTATCATTTGATATACCATTGGGTGGTGACATTGTTCTTTAGTAGCACCTGTGTCTCTTACAATGTCATTATCAGAAAGTTAATCGTTAGACTGTCGTTGAAATCATTATAATCTTTGATGGTAGCTAAGTTCTTGGTTTAGCTCGCATGAAATGTATCGTGACTGAATAATGCTGCAAAGTCTATCAGATGATACATGATCCTATTATATCCTTTCAGCTACTTGCTACTCACAATATTGACTATATTTAACATACCATGTATATTCTTCCGGGTGCTATTCACAACTAGCATTCTACTTTCATTATTATCTTAACAAAAGCCAACGACTCTACATTATCCCGAAAATCCAAATATTTAACAATAAATAAAATCTGCAAAAGCAATTACAATTTTGATTTCTCAGCTTAAAATCTTAGTTTTACCATTAATATTTTTAATCCAGTATCTAACGCTCCATAATATAAACATCATTAGGTTTCTGAAAGTGTACTTTTTAAATTTAAAAAAGCTTCTGGATGGTAATATAATGATAGAAGACAATTTATTTGTGCCCAGTTCAGATTACCATCCGAACTAGCTTTTTATAGGTTATGCCCGTTGCTCATGTATTGCATGTGAAAGAATAAGTTAAAAGCTCAAATTGCTTATTTTCAACTAATATAGCAGAAACTAATGAAAATGCACTTATTTCTTTTGTTTCGAACCTTATGAAATCGAGCTGATGTCATTCTACTCCAAAGTTGATAATATTAATTAATCCTAAAGGTAATAACAGTTTTGAAGGATCATTTTACATATTCAATCAATAAGTGAATGTGAAAACCTAAATTGAAAGTTTTCTTGAAAGTGAACTAAGATGATGGAAACATTTTATTCTTTCACTTCAATGATACGTGATTATAACTTTCTTTTAAACCGCTAAGTCAAATTGCATTTTTTTAGAAGGGTCTGTAACCAAGGAAGCAAAATTTGCTCAAAAATTTAAATGGTAAAATGAAAGTCTCCGTATGAAATTATTATTCATTATTAAGGAAACTGGATTTTAAAAAAAAATTCAAATTTAATATGTCAGTTTACGTAAAAGAAGTATATAAAAAAAATAAAAGAATTTTTTAGACATACACATTTCCAAGTTTTAATAAATACCTTATTTACTGAATAAAAAAAATATTTAATTATCGAGCGTAAAGACATTGTTAAAATGAGTTGTACAAATACATTTCTTTTTCTTTAGCACGATAGCCCGGGGTGGGCCAAGGCTTTCTTCAGAACACTCCTCCATTGTGTTCTGCGAGAGGCGGCAGTTCTCCAATTTGTCACTTTCAGCACTTTAAAGTCCTCCTCCAAACAATCACTCCATGTAAGTTTGGGCCGACCCCTAGATCTGTTTGCAATGGACCTATAATTCGAAGTTCTTGAAATCAAATACAAAGGTTCCATTCGACCGATGTGGCCCACAAATCTCAAGCGACATATTTTAATATATTTGACGATGTCAGCTTCCTTAAAAAGTCTGTAGAGCTCGAAATTGTATTTGTGCCTCCAGACTCCATTCTCATTTACAGCACCAAAAATCTTTCTTAGGACTTTTCGTTCAATTATTACAATTTGATTTGACTGAGTCTTTGTTAGAGTTCAGGTTTCGCAACCATAAGTGAGAACAGGTCTTATGATGGTTTTGTAAAGCGTGGTTTTTGTAGATCTTTTGATCAGTTTTGATCTTAAGAAAGTTTCCAGTCCATATAAACAGCAAGAATTCTTCGCTTTACTTCAGAATTTATGTCATTATAAGAATCAACGTTTGAACCCAGAATGCAAATACACACTTGCTGGAATATTCTTAATGACAGGCATAGATATCAAATGCATTGGATCAACAAGGCATACGCGATGGTACTTCTACCTCATACTCTCGCCAAATTGCTAAAAGTGTCTACAACTTGGATAGCTAATATTTCCTATTGACAGAATGACATTTAAGAAAAATGCCCTTTAAGAGAATTCTTGTCAAACATTTTAGGAATTTGTATTTATAAGTCTCACAACTCAGATTAAATTAACTAAAAAAAATTCTAATCCCTTCACGTTCTTTATGAAAGCGCATTTTTTTCGAGATATTGTTTTTATCAAGATTTTTCCAGGACTAATGGTAAAGTTTTCTTCTCAAAAAAGCTGGAAAGTGTCCATAGTTTTTTGCTTCAGAAATATTCGATGAGGGTGCACAGAAAAGTTTTATCGTTTCTGGATAATGAGAAATTACACACCACAAATATGACGTTGAAAGTAATTATTTTATTATAATTTGAACGTTTCCTATCATTCTTCCTTCTCGCTAATTTTCACTTATTCCACCTTTTCGTCGGATATAGGCTAACTCTGCTATGGCTCTTTAAGGATCAAACCAGAAATCTTTCCACTATTTTATTTTAAAAAAATAACTCTTTTGACACAACAGGGGAATTTTTGCTAGTATTATATTAAAGATGCCAATCCTTGAAAATATTTTAATAAAGTAAATTTTTTTTTATTATATCAATATAATAAGACTCCAGTATGCGTGTGTTAAAAAAATGAAAAAATATTATTTGGTACTTCATACATTTATCGGATAGCTAGGCTACTCATTACTTATATATTAATGTAAGGCAAATACAAATATTTGAAATCTGAGTGAGAAATACTATTATTTAATCTTTAAAATTATTTATATCGTAAAAGTCTTTGTAAATATTGTTGATTACAGATTTTCTCTCTCATTAATAAAGATATGACTATTTAGGTCAGCACAAAAATAATTATTTTTCTAACGTAACTAAAACCTGTTGCATTTGAGAGAACTTACTCACTTAAAACCGTGTCGACACAGTTACTGACCTCATCGGGATTTAATTTGAATAAAGACCGCATGCAATTTTCATTTATAATATCTTCATACTTATTTCCACTGCAATCTATTTTATGAATAAATTATGTATTAGTTTCGTACATACGTATTAAAATGAATATAGGAACTTGTTTTAAGATAATAAAAAAAAGTTCGACCTAAAAGAAAAAAATAGATACTCTTCATTTCAAGAAGAAGACTCTCAAATTCCACAACCAACAGTAGCAATAGAGCAGACAATAGCTACTGATCTTAGAGTAAATCTCACCTAATCCTGATTTTATGACTTCCCTTTGTCATGGGATCGGAGAACGCGGCTCAGATGTTGTTCCAGAAGATAGATCTTATTGGAGCAAGCCCCCCTCCGTCCCACCGTGCACTTCAACTTTTCGACTGGATCGTTACTCAACCTGTTGCTTCATTCCCTCCACAGTTCTGGAATTAATATTGCGGCGCAATGGAAGGGATGAAGATACAAGAAAATGGTGTTATTGTACGACAATGTATGATTTTATAATATAGGTTTATTATAAACTTTATTTTATTTGTATAATTCATTCATTGTAGCAAATTAATAATTTGTAAAGATCCTAAATTCTAGTCATTTTCCGAATAATTTAAGGAAAAATAATAAGCGAATAAAATTTGACAATATTAGTTTTATATTAAAAGTTTTATATTGTATTAGTTATATTATTTTTATATTATTCAGTTAAAGTGAAATTAAAACCTGTATCTCAAGTGAAAATAAAAGAATGCGAAAATGCAGGTTTCAGAAGTAATGTATGTGAATGCATAATTTAAATATCATTGCTATTCACAATTTTTTTTTTAAAAAAAAAAAAAAACATTTTATCATTATCGAATAATAAAATTTAAACGATGTTGTTTTTTAATTTTTAAACAAATGTTTTAATTTGTTTTTATAAATTAGCAATAGGAAGACAATCCTCCGGCAGGGAAAGGTCGACTCAGCCTTTCATCCCTTCGGTAGGTCCATAAACTGAGTACCAAGCATGCTTGGGAACTAAACACTGGGGGTTTCATTAGGCTGACCACCTAATCGGGTCATATGTTTCGCGCACCTTAGGGCTTCTGGGTCAAGAAGACAGAGATGGACACTGTAGGCCTTGGCCCATTTGGGCTGTCGTGACAGAGAATTTAATTTTAGTTTAATTTTAAGGCAAATATAATTGCATGAATCATATATTTATAACTATTTATGATTAATCGATTAGTATGTTAGGTATGAGATTGCTCGGAAGTGGTCTAGAAAACTTGAACATTTTGAATTACTGGTTTAAAAAACGGGCACTCGAACATTTTTAATTAAAGAACATTCATTAAATTATTTACACGAAGTTTTTAGACACTGCAAAATTACAACTTAACAGAGAAAAGCTATTGTAAAGCTTATATACGAATCATTAGTGATCTTCGATAGAGATATTATCATCAATATTCATATGATGAAAAAAATAAAACCTCAAAAACTCCCTACAGCTAATCCGATCGATATATGCATAGAAAAATAAGTGTAATATTTATCTTTCATTGTTTAACAGCTGCTAAGATCAAACCCGTAACTATATTTATATATATATTTATATATATATACACACACACACAGTGGGTGATCAGTTAACGAAAATAATTTGTTACAAGACTATGTTCTTTACCCGAACACCGATTTACCATAGATTATTTTGTGAAATCGATAGGAGACATTAAAAATGAAATTTAAAGAAAAATATATAATTTCTTATTAAATTTATAAAAAAAATTATGCATACATATAGTCTTGCATATAAATCAGTCCTTTTCATTTTTTGTTTATGGAGCGTTAAAGAACATGTAAAATGTTTTGATTGCTTTGCTCTCTTTGTCAGGATTTTTTACGGAAATAATCAATAACATTGTCGTTGTAAAATGATTAATAACATTTTATATGTTTGCCTTCTGGAATTCGTTATTCAAGTCTTCGTTTGAGACATTGAATGAACAAAGGGCAGGCGATCAAAATGAAATCAGTTTCGGTTTTGAATGAAGTCAAAACCGAAACAAAGTTGAATGTTCAACTTTGGCTATAAATATTCAATGAAAAAATTTTCCAATAGAATATTTATAACCAAATTAATGTAGAACTTTGAAGTTCAGTAGGCAAGCAACATAATCCAAAAGAGAGGGAAAATTATTTTTGGTCCTTTCGGTTTGGCAACCCTGCACTTTATGCTCAGAGAGCCGAGAAGTGTTCCTTAGATAATCATATTCATTATGTGTTCATTGCCTGAAACAAAAAATATTTTGTAAAACTGTTTGTTAACAGATCATCCACTGTAACGGTTAAAATATTTTTGTTTTTAATATCTGGAGGAATGTGAACAAGAATCTGTAATAGGCGCTGGAAAGCTACGAGATACATTGCATATGAGATATATTTGTAGTCAAGATATAATGTCGCTTTTTAATTTATCATTAAGCCAGATGATGTTGGAATGTGGAACTAAATCAAGAATTGCTTGTAATTTGTCATTTAAGCTACATTACGTTATTTAAGGATTAATATATTGATATTTGTAGCCTTACAGAAAACAAGATATCTAACTAAATTAGTGACATGACAGCACATATGAGCCCAAGGCCTACAGTGCCCATATCTGTTATCATGACTGAGGGCCCTGGGCTGCAAAGTATATTTTTCGGTTTGGTGGTCAGCCTAACTCGAAAACCCCAGAAATTAGCTTCCTAGTATGATTGGTAATTAGTTTTATCGACCCACTGAAAAGATTCGTCAAACTATAACTAAATAGTCAGTTGCTTCATTATCATTCGTTAAAAGTACTGCAGGCCAATATCCTTCATATAAGAATCTAGAATACTTTAGCCCATATATTTATGCCCCTGAAAAAACTAACCCAGAAAAGTTAAAAATTTGTGTGTTACCCACCAACGGATAAATTCAGATTTGCTAGAAAATAAGATAATGCATATATTAAATTCTAAAAATGCCATTTTAATATATTAATCTTTTAACATAATTAAATTAATCTTTTAACATAATCAAATATAATACATTTACTTAATGTGCGTCAGAATTTCAGCGGAATATTGCATCCAACTACATATATTTAAAGTTTGTTTTAGCAAGACTGTTGTACATGGATTAAGTCTGAAATTCCATTGTAAGATTAGGTTGTAAACAAAAGTAGAATCATTTCATTGTTCTTATCTCTTAAGAAATAAAAAATATCTACTCATACCACAGATGCTGTATAATCTAAGATACTAAATTCTGAGTTGGTAACTTTTCAGCTAATCTTCTTATGTATCTATAGCAACCTAGATTTTATTAGGTTATAGATATGGAAACCTATAAAAATTCAGCAGAAAATTCTGGTTTTGCAACTCTAATATTTACGTCCTCGAACAAATCACAATGCATCTTGGAAACATTTCTTCATCACCAAAAAAATTGAGAATTTGACATCCTATATCATATGGTACCTGTGCCTTATTCTCATTAACATAATAAACATATAAAAAATAGGGGTATAAATAATTTGAATTAAGAGTGGTTACATAAAAGATCTTAATATCATTAAATATCTATCAAATTTCTTAAAAATTGGTTCGATGGAAAAATAGCCTTTTTTGACAATTAATGGTTAATAATTTCCTTGAAAATGTGAACAATTGTTGCAAAACTAATGTCAGCATTCAACTGTTAATGAGCAATACGCGATGGATATTAAAGAGGACTAACAAAACCCTTCTGCCATTAGGCTGCTCAGTTGCAAATAAGTTACTAATAAGGGTTGAAGAAAGTTTTAAAATTCTTTCAATTGCCAACAATCACAGTTAGATGTTATTGGATAAAACTTACAAAAATTAAGTACTTTGAAATTTTGTGCATAACTTTTTTCTGTTGGTTTTCTGTATCCTCAAATGCAAAAAATTGTTAATTTCTTTTACTGTCGATCTTATTGTCATTTTGATTTTGAGTCAGACGCTAAACAGTCAGACGCAGAACTGTAGATATTTTTTGTGATGATGAAAACTAAAATAATTAAATGAATACATTAAAAATCATTGTATCAATTGAATATGTAAATGATCTTCTTAACCAAGAAACATTTTATGTTCTGAAATGAATTTTTCTTAAAAATTAGATAAAAAAAATGCTTAGCGAGAGATATTTCAATCAAATGATAGAAATTTGAAAATTTAAAAAAAATCTATATGGTGATTCATTGTAAGGAAATCTCTCTCATTTTGTTGAGATGAATCTGTAAACGTATCCTGCATCTTTGTCAATAGCCTATCAACATATTAAATAAATATAATATTGTTTCAGATTTACGCTCGGATTATTGTGAATATAGCTGCGAAACAACTTTATATTTCTTTAAGAATATATATATATATATATATATATATATACGATGGTCACTCTGAAATTTTTGAGATACAACTAGGTTTTTAAAGTTATACTTACAAAATTTTAGGTGTGTTCAAAGTAGTCTCCTCCAGCATCAATGCACTTTTGTAGACGAATTTTCCACAGAATAAGTGCCTCAAGTCATTCATTTCTTGGAATAGATGAAAAAATTCATTTATAGCCACATCAATCTCTTCTTCTGAATGAAAACAACGTACACGTCAGTTCTTTTTTAGATTAAAGAATAACCAAAAATCGCGCATAGCTAAATCAGGTGAATATGGCGAACATTTGATCACATTAATTTGTTTTTGTTTAAGAAACTCAACTGTTAATCCGGCTGTATGTGAAGATGCATTGTCATTGGGAAGCATTAGTCCCCTTAACATTCAGTTCTTGTAGAATTTCTGGAAGACATTTAGTGGTATACCAGTTTGCTGTTACTGTCTTCTATCCTTCCAACTTGATGGCTTTGACCAATCCCGTACTTCTGAAGAAAACGGCATACATCACGTTTTTCAGTGCGCATTGTTTTTTCACCATTGTCGGCGTGGGATCATCTTCAAAGGCCCGTACTTTGTTCTCTTGTCGTGTTGGAACGTCAAAAAACGGTGTGTACGTTTCATCACCTGTTACAATTTTAGAAATGATGCGGTGGCCACCATCTTTTAGTAATTTAAGAGTTTCTTTACTGATTCTGACACGCTCCTCTTTTTGGTGCTCAGTTAGATTATGGGGAACCCAATGGCAAACTACTTTTTTCATATGTAATTCTTCATGAATGATTTTGTGGATGGCTGCGGATCCAATGTTAAGTTCCCTCTATATCATTTGATAGGTACAGCGATTATCATCCATTAACATTTTTCGTATGGCAGACACATTATCCGGGATTACTGCCGACGGTGACCTTCCTGTGTGTTCTTCATCCTGAAGACAATTGCGACCTCTTCTAAATTCTCTAAACCATCTGAATACAGTAGCACGAGCTAGAGATTCATCACCAAATGCTAATTTCAACCGTTGAACACTTTCTTCTTGATTGAATCATGCTTTAAAATCATAGAAAATCACAGCGCAAAAATGTTCTCGCCTCAATTCCATTTTCTCTTCTCTTTAAAATTTATTCTTCGCTAAACAAGTTGAAGTAAATCAGTAAAAAATCGTCTTTTGTGTTAAAATACTTTGTACTTTAAAATCAAACCGTTATTTTTATTTTGTAAATTCTCGTCTGTGCGTATCTCAAAAATTTCAAAGTAACCATCGTATAATGATTTTATAACCATTATTAATTAAAAATTATCTAAAATTTAAACTGTGAATAAACATAAAAATTAAATACCTCATTTAAATAAAAGAAGAGGATATAAGTCTTCGAAGATGGGGGTGATATCAGTCGCCTGTATGTGGGGGCAACTGTTTAAACTAAACGCGACTGAAAACTTTTATCGGCAGAGAGTTCCCCGTTTCCGGCCTTAATCTGTGTGTGTGTGTTGGAGTTGCTTGCTTTCATATACTAACTGAACGTGCATATTTGCAAAAGCATTTACATTTTATTGGAGTTAAAAATTCGGTTGGTTGTTCTCTGCGCCATGAGGGAGATATGGAGGATGACCGCCACAGTTACTGTGCCATTGTTTTAAAGTTTTCTTGAAGATAACTCTAAGGCTTCTGATCTCAACTCTTTTCATACTTCATCACTTTATTAGCCAGTTTGTCAACTAACGGCAGAGATGCCAAAGAGGGGGGTAGGAGAAGAAAAAAAGTCTTCAAATAAAATTAATTTTAGGTTTAGAATAGAATTCTCAAACTTTAATTTGCATCAAACGAATGCAATCGGAATTGCAGTAGTATATCAAAATACTATATATATATATATATATATATATATATATATATATATATATATATATATATATATATATATATATATATATATATATATAGGTTTTAACAACATTTTTCCTAATAACATTGGGCCTTGTTAACTTCCATCAAATTTTTAAAAAAATTGGGAGTCTTAATTATTTTGACAAATGTTTCTATTCAAGGCAGAAATGCATTATCTTTTGTTCAACGATTTCGAGATCTAATTTTCAATTTCAGGAAAAAGAATTTTGTCTTAATCACTAAATTTTGATAACGATGTAACCGCATACCATTGTGCAATATCGCAAGATCAAGGGAAGCAATTTTTTTTTCTGTGTATAAAATCTCGCACTCTATTAACCAGATATATTTACAGGATTGTTTTTCGATTTCGTAAAAGAAAGCCAATCCCATTAACCTGATAAATATAGAAGTTCACACGCACAGCTACTGGAAAATCTGAGGGACATCCAGATTATAAAAACCATTTGGTTATAAAATTAAAGCATATAATAGTTATTAAAGGAAAAATAATTTGGTTACTTGTAAGCCTGAAGTTTGCTTCACTTTTCTACAGAGATACTTCCTGATTTTAAGTATTTTTCAAGCCTGATCAACAGTTTAAAGATTCCTGTTACACGCTTTTACCACCACTTCAGAATATCGATTTATCATTGCTTTTCCTGCCAGTTATAATAGAAACAAATCTGTAAAAAGAATATTTTGTGGATGTTGTAATTTATGTCTGTGTAAATTATGACAAGTCATCCAAAATATTGCTCAGCATGACCTAGTGGAAAGACACCATTCTTAGCAGTGAAAGGTCCTGGGATCGATCCCAGTCACCGTTTTGCACTTGAGAATTTTCCAGATTACCTCCTTTGGGATACGTGTATACAATCTATCTCTACTATATCACTATCTATCAACAAACTTTCCTGAAGGGGGTTTTACGCGGTGGACGTTAAAATCCCTGACAATACTCTTAACGCGCGTTTAGCAGTCCAACGTGGTATAAAGTCATCCAAAATATTTTTTTTTATATATTTCGCCCGGCAATTTGGATTTCTTCTGCACCACAGTTAATGGAAGTGATGGCACCTTATCTGGAGGAGCACCCACTGTCTGTGTGATCATGACCCCAATAGTGATAAGAAACAAATTAGTGCTTCATAATTTAGAAGTGGGGACAAAACATAAAACCCAGACTTAGCATTCCATCCTCAAGTGTATCAGTTCACATTGTAGATATTGTGACCTATTTTACGTGCCTAATGCCATTAGTGAACATGTCGGATCTTCGGGTGGTTTGGAGTTCGAACACACAACCTTCTGATAACGAGATTGAGTGCCCTAACCATGCAACTAACCACGGCCTCAAATCATCCAAACCAGAAAACAAGGAATGCTTTCTGGGTAAAAAAATCTGCTTTTTTCTGAAAAGCAATCTTTTCCTTGAATTTGAATATACCATAGATTTTGCATCTTGTGATAATGTTCATAAAAGTTTATTTGGTCTGTAAATCGATGGTCATTTTTTCATTCGATAATTATATGGAACTGGGATATATATATATATTTCAAAATATCGCTGAACTACTTTAAATACATCTTGCTGCACATTAAACGGTTAAATTTAAGATTTCTACAGATTTCTAGCTGTAGATTAGATGTTCTATTAATCTGCTGTTACAAATCTGCAACATAAGAATACTACAAATGAGGTGTACTAGAATACTGCAGATTAGGTGTTCTAGAGTACTACCGATCCATCTGGCTTGATTCTTCAGGAAAAAATTTATTGATTCGTGCCAGCTAAAGTTTATTTTCACGATTCTCAATTAAAATTTTTTAATATTCAAATATCATTCGAAATCTGAAAAGAAGAATCCTCTTTCAAAAGCATCATGACAGTTTGTTTGCAAAGTAACTGATTCCGATGTGTTTAGCCTTTCCTACTATGAAAAAAGAAAATGAGAATTGCAGTTTAAAAACGAATAAAAAAATATGATTTTTCTAATGATAAAGTTAAATAATTTTTTCGTAGCTTAATTTTAACAGAAAAAAATATTTTAAGGAAATTTTCTCTTCCCTTTTCTTTAAATGTTTCTTGTTTTTGAAAATTGTAAGGAATTTTTCGTATTTTAAAGAAAATAATTTCACCTCAACATTTTATCAAATTTACAATCATATATTTATTTCGAATAAGAGTCATGCAACGCTCCTTTAACAAAATCATTGTAGTAAAGTTCTCATTATTATAAATTACATGATATTCATCACCATTCTTTTTCGCAAAGTCAAATGTAGATGAAGTGCATAACCTCCCTGTAGGATGAACATGAACTAGCATAGTATCGAACCAAGCGCCTTCCAATCTAAACGCGACGCTTTTACCCAGCGGCTTCGCTACTATATTAAAGCCAGCTAAATTTAGAAAAAACGTACTTCAAAAGCAGACGAAAATATCGATTTCCATATCGATTTATTCCGAACGTAATGTCAAAATAATTAAGCAAAATTTCTCAGCAATACATTACAACTACAAGAGTTTTTCAATGTCATCAATTTGTTATTACTATCTATTATCCAAAAAGACGTTAGACATGGTATTTATTTGTGGTTAAGGAATTTAAAAGCATTGTTTTATCAGTTAGAAACACGGTGAGGAAGCTTCTTTAAAGGATGAGTAAAAAAACACAGGGTTTAGAAAATTTTAAAACGAAAACACAGGTATCTTTTGTAAAAGCAACATCTTTTTTTGAGATGACTGTACTTAATTCTGGTATGGAATATTAAACTGGTACTTCTGAAGCTGCCACAGATTCTTTTTTTAATTTATAACGATTAATTTAGTCGCAAATAAGTCTTATCCTTGAAATTTATATGTGACTAAATATTCAGAATCTCGGCAATACGCAATCAAGCAAGCAAACTCACTTCATTCGCATCACGACCTGTTTAGATAAGAGATATTAATTTTCATCTCATTTATCAGAGAAATTGATAGCTTTATTTGTGGCATTTGGTAATAACTATATTTTTTACATTTAATACTTTATTGTTTAAGAATTAGGGTACATATGTGCAACATATGATTCATCAGAAAAATTGATTCAAATCCAGCCATTCGATACTAAATTATTTTCTATTTTTCCTACAATGCATACTTATAAAGGGAATTAAAACTAAATGTTAAATTTAAAAAAGGAAAATTAATTTTTTTAGCCTATGATTATTTGTGGCTCAGTATATTATTTACAGAAATAATTAAATATGAAAACACTTCTTAATTTTATTATTTTAACAGCAAAAAATAATGTTTAAATAAAAAATTAAAAAAAAAAAAAAACAGCTTAAAAATTGGAATAACATTTTAATAGCAGCCCATATTATGTAGTAAATAATTTTGGAATTGCTGGAGAAAAATCGCACTGCTTTGTGCGATATTTTTTTTCCCGGTTAACAGTATTTCTTTTAGGCTTATACCAATAATAAAACTAATTTAGTTTCAATTAGTTGTACATTTTTACTAACAAATACTTTAAGTTAGATTGATCATATTGAAATATTGGTTTGAAATGATCTTTGTTGTTAAAATATATTCATTTATGAAATACGCATATTCTTAATTTGATATACGCGCTTTTAATAAAATATATTTATCATTGTATTTTTGATTTTATTTTACTCATGAATTATGTGGGTTCAATTCAAATTTTTATTGAAATTAATATTTCATCTTTGCTTATTCAAGTCGGGGAGCTTATTGAATGAAGCCCGCCCGGACTTCTGTGCGAAAAGCTATTTGCGTTCCGCTCAGCGCGTGGCATTTGGTGTACCGCACACTCCACCCATTAGAAAAGTGCGACCGGACCGCTCCGGTCCGCTCGCCGTAATGAGGTTGAACGACAGAAAACCCAGATATCTTAGGGAGAAAAAAAAACTACTCTGTCGAACGCTACGACCTCTACCGGAGTTTCTACGTACCTCTCCTAAGCAGTTTCGTCTCTCCGCGAGTCTGAAAAGAGCGAACGAAGACGGAAGGGGTGCGGAGGCGTGGTGGTGGAGGGTGGAGCGAAGGAACGCCAAAGAAAAGAGCGAAGAGAAGAGTCTTAATGGAGCGAAGAGGGGAAGATAGATAGACTACGAGAGTGACAGATGGTTGGAGGGTGGCGCGGGTGGTGAGGTGGGAGTAGCAGAATGAAGTGGGGGAGTGGTGGAGGAGGAGTGCGGATAGAGTGAACGGCTAGATCTGTTGGTTGATCGTAAAGTAGAGAAAAAGGGGTCCGATACATATTGAGGTGATTCCTGGATGATGCAATTCGGTAACACGTGTTTTTCTTCGCGATGAGTAAGATCGCTCGCTAGCATTCCGCCCGTCGTCGGGCGTTATTTTTATTAACTTTTTTTGTTGGAAGTCGCGTCAAGGGTCTTGAGTTGCACTTGTTACAGGAGAATCATGCGGTATTTTTACTCCATTTCATAATAACAGATTGTTCTGTTGGAAAGCCTTGGCACTTCGTCAAACACGCGTCTTCTTTGCTTGTAAGCGTTTCCGGAGGTTGGGCGATCAATATTCAATAATGTTGTTCAACGAAAAAATTTTGTAAATTTCCTAGAGTTTCAGTTGCTTTTTTTTCCGAAATTTTCTCCATACGTATTTTACAAATGACATTTAGAGCAGTATTACTCCAAAGACGGGTTAAATCGTTTGGTGTGTTCTCGCAAACCCCGTTAAATTTGATAATTAGACCCATTGGAAATATTTTTTTTCTCAAATAAATCTTGAAGACAAAAATGATTTTTAAAGCTATTTGTTGTCATTTAAGGTATCAGGGATACTCAAGACAGACGGGGTCATACCAACTGGTGTACTAAGTGTACGGCACAACTATTCATGAATGGCGATATGGTATATTGTTGCCAGTTTGTGATAGTTTTCATCATCAATAATATTATTTTCTAAACTCTAATAAACTATTGTGTTATAGTAATGTAGGTGTTGTTTTAATATCTGTTGTTGACCGATGACATATTGGATTTTGGACAGATAGCTGAATATTTTGCGAATCGGCGGTTTAGAAACACTGATTTAGAATATAGGTCATACTTAGTATACAGATTGTTTTACTGGTATAGAATTTTGAAAATATTTTATATAAGAAACAATTGTCAGAATTAAATCAAGAATTAATTTTATTCAAATAGGAAAACGTTCCTAAAAATATTGCAATTTTAAAATGTTGTAAATTTGTTTTTGTTCCGAATTATTGGGCTGTTCCACCGTTTCGGAAGAACTGTTTGTTCACCAAATTGTTTCTCTGGTCTACTGAAAGAGAGCGAGAATTAAGTGAAAAAGAGCACTTCTTTCGAACTGGTGTAAAATACTTGAATAAATCAAATTAGTGCTTGACGAACAATAAATAAAAAAAAATTACATTTTAAAATTGCAATTCATTTAATAACCAACATTGTTGAGTTCATCAAGAATTTTCGAGAAAATAAGTACAGCAACTATAGTCACATGCTTATACCAAAATTAAAATCTAACATTTTACTACTCAACTAATGTTATGATATGAAATTATGAAGTATTCAATGACATTTTTAATAATAAATTTGTTTTTAAAAAGAGCCTCTACTCAAGTTACGCGGAATCATATTATTCAAGAATATCACATTAGCAAGAAATCTTATTCTTCACGGAAATCAGTTAAGATATTGTTGTGAAAATATTCAATTGTAAGAAAGTGACTTTTTTATGTTAGTTTTTGAACTTTGGAGTACCAACGATCTGTTGTCAAATATGGGCGGCCCAGTTATGCAATATTAATTTCTTGATCCAACGATTTTACAACCTCCTCCCCAAAAAATTGTTTTGTGGATTACAGTTATTGTGTTCGACATGAATAACACACATGATTTAAAAAGTAGGTAAAATTAAAACTACTATTACTTACTTTAAGAAAACACCCAAACTATTTCAATTTTAAGATAACAATTAAAAGAAAATAGTAAATAAAGTTATAATGGTCGTAAATGTTTAAAAAAAGAATATTTGATTCGAAAATTTCTTTTTAGATTTTTGTGTAAGATATGCTCTTTATTTGAAATTATTTTTTCATTTTAATATACCATAATTGACTATATTTAGCATTCTAAAAGTTATAGATAAAATAAATGAAAAATACTTGATTCATAAAAAAAAAACCAGATTTCGCTATTTAACTTCGATACTTAAAGATGCAAATGTAAAAGATACTATTGCAGTCGTCCCGTCCCGTAGAGTGAAACGTTAACTACAACATAACTTACATCAAAAACATAATCCCCTATTTCATGTAAGAACATGCAGGAAAGCTAGCTATACTTATTTTACATAAAAAATATTACTTTAATATATTCTTCACGGAAATTTCTCTATCCAGCGATATAAGTAAAATATTACGTCTTCTATACCAGAAATATTACTATAAAACATTCTTCACAGTATAAAGTATTCAGCCTAAAAAGCTTTTATAAGAAAAATATTTTATATTACATCATAGAGATTCAAATCACATTAATTTTGTTAATAAAAGCGCATTGAAACTGGCGAATCATGAACGTTTTAAATGAATCTATAGGGTAATTGATTCTATTGTTCCTTTCTTAGAATCGCTCAATCGACAAAACGTGTGTATCAAGAATTGTGAAGATTTTGTTTCCTTTTCCTTTAAGTTGCTTGTAACTGCTCGGGGTGATAAATAGACTGCAAACTCGTGACAAGCAGAAAATGAATTTTCTTACTTTAAGTTTCACCGACTCTCAAGAAGAAATCCTTCTGTAACTGCTAAAACTCCTATTGGAATTACAAATGATGTAGGTCTCTAGCGTACACGGGGAATGAATAACAAATAAAGAGAATCTTCTTATTGAGAAAAACTCAAAAAAAGTGGATAAATAATTGATTAGATGTCATAAGCAGATGCTTTACTAGAAAATTTTGCTAGTTAGTATCTTTGGCTTTTAAAAGAAATTATTTAACTTTCAAGAAATCATAGCTATTGCGATTACATAACCATGTAGGATGTCCTCATATTTTCCTGTCTCTGAAATATATCTAATTTTCAATTATTGAACATTTTCAAAACATTCTGGAGATTTAAATGAAGATCCGTGTCACAAGCGCTGATTTAAATAGAATATAAATTTACCAATCATGAGCGGCTTTTTCATTTTCTATGGTGGATTTTCTATGGATATTGATTGATTTTCAGTGACAGTTTAGCACTTGTAGATCAAATAGAATTGATTGTTAACTTCAGCCATCTTATTTGCTTGTTTGGTTACTGTCCACGGTGAGAAATAAAGATGACCATGAGTGTGCAGAACGCAGTTGGGTATCTCCTCGATGTTTTTGGAATATAGACTCCTTTCGATGTCGAGGGGTGAGGGAATTCTTCGAGTATAGCCAGAGTTCTTAAAATGGCAGGGCGGTCAAAAATGTGTGCTGGTATTAGTGGAATATAATCGCAATGAACGCAGAGACGGTAGGCTCTGTTACTATGTCTCTGGATCTTCATATCTCGATAGTGACCGGTTCTAAACCCATGGAAAAATTGTTGCCATTGTTTCCGAGAAGGTGGAACTTTTGTCTGTCGGTCCACTGAAGGTATTTTGTTTCTGTTCCACCACCCAAAGGAAAATCCACAATGGTGGCATTCCCCTAACCACCACCTGGTGACGCACCATCTTAGGGTTACAGGTTCTCCCGAGAGTCTTATTGACTTGGATATGAATAATGAAAGCATTCCTGTATAACTTTAATCAAAATGCATTCCTTGACGGTACAAATAGGCTTTATAATGATTTCTATAAGATTTTTTTATCTTTGTTCACATACATTAAATAGACAAAAAATGACTCAGGAAATTCATTAAGGCCAGTAGTTGTCTTGTTGGTTGGAGTATCGTTTTGATTGTCCGAAGGTTGTGATCTTGAATCCCGACCTAACCGAAGATCCTTCATGTTCATTATATGAAGTTGAGAGCTCCAGTGGCTCAACAGCTTCACGTCGCTTCCCGTTAAGATCAGCAAAGTGAAACATTATTTACCACGATCAGTGATTGGGAGGGTGACCATATACCCTCCCTCACTAAGTTGCTGGAGCTCCATGTATTGGGGACATGTCCACGTTAATCCTGGATTTTTTTTAAGCAATTCGCATGGGATTTCTCCTGCATAATCTAACTTCGGTCTAACAGCCCATGCATTGCACATTAATGACTAGCTTCAAATGTAAATACCATGGCCGATCGATAGCGAATTCGTTAGCATTTTAACTTAGAAGCAGGTTCGGGCTTGAATGTTCCTTTCTCTCTCTCTCTCTCTCTCTCTCTCTCTCTCTCGCTGTATATGTCCTTTCACTTTTCTGGGCAAAGATAGTACACCCACTGGATGCCCTATTGCATAAGTTAATAGAGTTCCAGTGGTTCAATAGCTTCACGCCGCTTCCCATTAAAATCAGCTAAGTGAAGCATCATTTGCCGCGGGCAGTAGTTGGGAGAGTGATCACGTATCCTCCCCTTACTGGTTGTTGGAGCTCTGTGGGCTGTGGACGTGTTCATACTAATCTGTGACATCTAAAGTCCTTCCGCTAGTGTGGCGTGGATGTGGAATGGAAGGTGCCAGCTCAGGTGTGACCTCGTCACCTGACTGTAGTTCAAAATGGTGATGCATTTGGTGATGGGCGGGTATTCCAAACCCGTTAACTTAAAGGTACAGTCCGGGACTTGCCCGCATTGCTATGTATGTATATAAAGCTGAGGAACGCTCTCAATATCTTCCAAAGGAAATGATACCTCTGGGAATGGCAGGTCAAGTATTGGGGGTCTTCGGCTTGGTCTTTGCTTCTAAATCAGGAAGAATCCTACATTGCTGCTTCCAGATAATTGGAAGATCCCAACTCCAAGCTCGGCATTGGGAAGTAGGTTAGTTCAAATTTATTCGCCGCGAGTTGGTCCTCACTTTTAGCTTTGATCCCAGGTGATATTATTTTTGGCGTGTAATCAGCAAGCACTGCTGAGAAATTTTGGTCATTTCTGACATAATTGTAGCTTTAAGTTAAGTCAAATGTGCGATGTTTCGAACCATTCAAGATATATTTCATCTTAGTCTCTTTTATGTTTAATAAGCATTGAATACAAAAGTTGAATTAACCATTCCAACGGAATCATCAAATCAATTTGAGATTGCTTGAGCATAATGAATTTCTTAATGAAAGTATCCATTTAAGAGAGTGGATTCGAAGATGAGAGACATGATCAAATGGCCGCCTGAAAGCTTATCAGTGGGCACATGAAAAGGGTGAGATTTCTGAGCGCAAGGTCTTTTCACTGTGCACAAAATGCAATCTGAAACCGGCTTTTCCTGATTACATCCTAGATTGTTCGGGAATATAACTCTGGAGGATGTTTCCGCAAGTCCATTCCGCATTGGAGCACGAATTTGTTAGTGCTCTCGCTGCCATTTATCTGATCTAGCTGCCGCTAGATCTTTGAAGGATTGGAAAAAACAACAGCAAACATTTAAGAGGGAAGCTTTGTAGCCATAAGCATGTATCTATGATCGGAAATGATGTGGAGGATGTATTCAAAATTGTATTCACTGGTATCAAATGACTCAATGAATACTTGAAAAACTTATCTTTACAATAATTTTACAACATCTCACCTTACAGAATTGTCATTTAGAGGAATGGTATAATAAATTTATTTTGCTTGGGATATATTCTGATAGTGCCACCTGGTTGACAGTACAGGAAGCAAAATACATCGGACTAGATGACTTTTTCCAGTCTTCATATGATCAATTTTCTTATTGTGGGTAGCCATAATAGTCGCCTTTGCTTATATTTATGTGGTACCAAACACACTTTTGACAGTCTTTTGCGGTTCAAATCAAAGCTTTTAGTGATGCTTTGGTATCTGTATGGGCTGTATTCAGTTGCTATTTGTTTATCATCTATACTGCTAAGTTCAATATGTGCGACTTGACTTATATCTCGTTGGTTCACCAATCATTTTTGATAAGATAAGCTATAATCGATTGCAAATATTTTCCTCCTCTGCCAGTTTCAACATACCCAAAATATCATTGAGAGAGAAAATCGTACAAGAATCAACGTTCAGAGATTTTGACTGATGTGTTTCTTACATTGACAATCGTCCGTCAATCAAAGCCAATAAAATGGCACACCATGACCTTATAGCAGGAGCCAGGTTTCAAAGCTGAAAGTCCTGAGTTTTAGTTCCCGTCACACACTGTTGAACAGCAAGAAATGGATGTTGAACTTGTGTTTTCACGTATACGTCTATGGGGATGATTGACTGGGTGTTTTTAGAGTTTTCCCCTTTTCAACACGTGAATACGGCCCAAATAAGTGCAAAAAGTTTTTCCAGAAGATTGTTTAAGCGGGAGACTTAAAACTTCCTTTAGAGAGGTTAGTTTTTAAGTTAACAGAAATTCTTTGAAATGTTGGTTTTGCAATTAAAAGCAATATTTCAAATTCACTTAATCACACACTCAAACACCCTCAAAAAAAGAATAAAATTGGGAAATTCAGAAAGTTGTATTATTACGTGTGAATATGAAAAGAAAACAAGACACTATTTTGAAAGCTCAACAACGAAAAAAAAGTTCTTAAATATTGTCATTTCTCTTGCACAAGTCTTAATAATTGGAAGCTATAAAACATCAAACATAAAAATTCAACTCAATATTTAAATAATAAAGTAGCTTTTGCTTAACGAAATGAAAAAAATCCATTCAAAAAGAAAAGTTCTGTAACATTAGTAAATAAAAACAAAACTTTTAATATTTAATTTGACTTTCGCTTAAATCAAAACATCAAAAATGTAGAAAATATAACGTAAAGATTTAAATTTTTTGTAAATTAATTTTTTTTATAAATTAAATGTGTGAATAACAGAAGTTATTTGTTTATGTAATTAATTTCGATAAAGATACATTTTCCAAAAAGATTTGCCCCTTTCACATGTTGTGTCATCATAAATTAAATGTTCTTATAGAAAGGAATTGTTAAAAATTGCCATAAAAGTTTTAGTTATATTTGTAAAGTTATTCTTGAGTTGATGATATAACAAATATGAATTCATCAAAAAGAATAAAAAAAAATTTTTTTTTAAGTGGACAATCTAATATATCAAAAGCAAAAATTGTTCTTTACTGTATAATTGTTTTCATAATTAATTTTCATTATTCTTAATAAGTAACAAATAATAATTTATATTTCTCTTATCAATTTGTATACATAAAATATAATACAAATGCTTTTCCCTGATCTGAAAGTATATTTTTTGCTGTTTCATTATGTAAACAGATAAAAGAATTTCATACGAATATAGATTGAAGGAATAAAATTAAGAAATTCAAATTTGTCTTCAGAATTAAGAAAATTTAGTGATTTTTTAGATAGTTTCATTCGAGGTAATTTTCATTTAAAGGAACTTGTTGCTTTTCTTCCAGATAATGGCACAATATTTAAAGTTGCAAGATAAATTTCAAAATTATCCGCAGCATCTCCTAAATTTCTTTCTTCAAAACATTTAAATGAATTTCCTTTGCAGAATCAGTTTCAAGCCCCATTTTGCTTCACTTACATCCGCTTCTTGATTTTGTTTATTATATGGAGTAGTTGACATTAGATAATCCATTCATCCTGATTCTCCGAATGTTTTCGATCAGTCCTTCGATTTCTTCTTTGAACTATTCGTAATTGGTATTATATCTTTAAATTTCATTTTAAATTGATTCAATTCCTGTAAAAAAGTGTTGATAACTTCCAGCTATATCCTTCCATGATAGTGAATTCAATCCCTCCCATTCTATTTTAATCATTCCCATGCAATTATTTTTTATTGTGAATTGCTTCTCCAAATTACATTTCTGTTTTTTTAATTCATGCTTTTAATTGCAAAGAAATATCTATGTAAGTTTGGATGTTTTTAGTTTTCTTTGACACAATGACTGGATTTCAGGAGTTATTTTCGACAGAAAAAATAAAAAATTCCCTCAATATTTGAATCCAATATTGTGAAGTATTAAGTTTCATGTCTTGAAACAAAAATCTGAGGAATTTAAATCTCAATTTTTGTGTTTTTGAAGAAAGCTTGTTTATCGGATAGCTCCAGAGTATAACAATTCAATTGCCAATTCAAGTGATTATTATTATTGAGATAATCTTTCCCAAGAAGTAGCTTCTACGATAACGTTGTTGGCACTGTATAGCTAACTTACGTTTGTTTGACAAACTGAATAGAAATAAGCTTAAGGGTGTATGCAAAATTTAATCCAGCAAATTTTTATTTGATGAATGCTGAATACTTCTTGGAGAAATCTCTGTTTGTTTATCACTGACTTATATATTTATTTATTATTCTTTTTGGTGTTCATTTTCCAATATATCTCATGCAGATAAAAACACAGTTATTTTTATAATCTAGAGTTTTCAAGATTATAATATTACCAACCACAAGAATAAAATTTACGTATTCAAAATACTATAAGACAGTTCATTTTAGTGTATTTTTACTCTCTACATTCTTTTATCTTCTTTAATATATAAGTGCCTTTCATTAAACCTTTACTAGCATTATGATGGCAATTTATGTCCACATAGTTTTTTATTCGTGTTCTCCAGGACTTTCGGCTAAAAAAAAATACCTTTAGAAAAGAGCTTTTATGTAGGTTTGACAAATTCAATACACCTTTTTATTTCTTTTATAATAGTTGAAAAAGTTTAAGCACAGCTTCACTATTTCTTTGATTCAGTATTTTTTCTCTAATGTTATTTTATTAAGATTTTTAGAAAGCTACTCATATATGAATTTCTACGGTTGGAAATGAAGGTCGAGCAAATAAAACGATTATGATGGAAATATCTTAATTTTATTAGTCATCATCATGAAAAAAGAATTTATTGACATAAAAATAGTAAAATAAAGAAATTTTTTTTATATTCTTGAAAATTTTTTTATAATTTTGGTGAGTATAAAAAATTTGTTACAAATAGTTATATAAAAAGCTGTGTGGGACATTCATACATATCATTTCATAATATTAATTCACGATTTTATATGGAGAATCGTGAAGCTGGAAATTCTTGATAAACAAGAAAATATTGTTAAATCAATATTGAAAAAATTATGATTTCGTAGACATAAATTATCTTTTCAATAAATCATATAAGTGTTTTTATTTTCTCAATACAAATTCAAAATAAGAATTTGTATTGAGAAAATAAAAACACTTATATGATTTCTATATCTACATAACAGTCAACAATATTTATAAATAGTATAATTTATGTAATTATTAATAATAATATTAACAAAATAAAATATTATTAATTATTACATAAATTATACTTACTTTTGTTCGACTAATTTTGGAAATTCTCCAGATTAATATGAAATGGAAGTCACTTGTGCAATTTAATAAGGAAAATTAAGTATGATTGCCGTAGAATTGATGAATTGTCATTCTTAATGAAAGTTTTGGGTTTTCTTGAGATTCTGTTTAAATTCCACACGGCTTTTGCGAAGGAATTTGTGATTTTGACTCAATGGTAATGTAAGTTTGAATGTAAGTATTGAAATGGTAAACAGCGGATAATGAGCTTGCTGGATATGGGGGTATAAGTATTTTGCACTTGACACAAAATGTCGACACAAGTGGTCTGCAAGGTTAGCAGCCCAGTTAAGAGACATATCTGCTTTCGCTGCCTTTGAAATTTGTAACACTCGTGAGCTACAACTATTTTTGCTGCGATTGATGTACAATGGATGCATGCAAACGTTTGTCTGCTCCGATTCGTCTAACCGACCGAGCTACTCTGCTAAGTCTTATCATCATACACTTGATGTAATGGTCTATTTTCTGACAATGCTTCAATATTCCGCAAATTGGAATTCAAGTGTTGAACATTTTATCCGAGAAAAACAATTTTCATGAAGATTATTCTTGTCAATAGCCATTCATTTATATCTCGCGTCATCTTTCCCAGAATGGAACTTACTTCGGATTATTTTCAAAATTCAATGCAGGTTCAACCCAGCAACTTACAATGTCATGTGTGTGAATGGATTATTAGAAGATTGTATTTGTACTCTATCACGTAATGAATAATATATCAAAAAATATCAAGAAGGCGTAACTCATTCTGTATTTTCCTTTCCTCAAATATTTCAGTACTTTTATCAATTCCGAAAGTGATGCATGGATAATTATGGATACTTTATCGATGCAGTATTTTTTTCACTTAAAGTCATATGAAAAGTAAATGGGGTAGAAAAAGTGTAGAATAAATTTTAAATAGCTTATTTATATCAGCCATTTTATATTCTTATTGAATAATGCATATTCATTTTAAATATATAGAAAAAAGGTTCTTTCAGACAATTAGTAAGTGAATGCATTTAAACAATACTTAATTCAGTTAAAGTTGCTAACATAAAATTCTCTTATGATGGTATCAAATGCGTGATGATTAAATTGAAAGCCAGAATGTTAACCAATCATTAAACTACACATTTTTGCGTCTAAAATAATAATAATATATAATAATAATAATAATAATATACGCAAAAAATAACTGTTGACAAAAACATATCAAACATTACGTAATTTCTCTTTTTTCAAGCATTTCTCGAGACTTTGACTTGAGTCGATTTTTCAGCTCTGGTGCTCGTCTGCATCAACGGCCAGAAACACAAAATTCTAAGATTGCAACTTTGTTGTCAATACTCTCATAATCGGTTTAGTGTATCTTGAATTCATTTCCTACAGAGGTGTGAATCCAAGTACACATCTCTTGTAGGAATTGAACTCATGGATAATGAGTACGCTTAAAATTGATGACTATTATGGGAAACCCACTTGAATTGTCTTTACCCGGCTTTTTTCGGATTGAAGCTCCAATTAAAAATAATCCATCACCAAAATCATAATACTAATTGTTTTATCCCTATAAGATAGCATGGAAATTATATAAAAAACATTGTTTACAAAGCGAATTTTTAATTATAACTGCTCTTTACACATTTACATTAAATATTTATTAAATAATTTTTCTTAATGAGTGCGAATTAATTTTGTACCCTCCTACAAAAGGATATCTGTGTATCCGAATACCATCTGCTAATTTCTAAAGAACGATCTCATGTTGCCGACTATCTGAGGCAGATGGCCCTTGACAGAATTAGAGAATAACCGAGCGATGCCATACAGGTTTATACGGATGGCAGTAAAGATGAATTCAATCGTACTGGCAGCGGAATTTAGATCAAACAGCAATATAGTGTCTTTAGGCTGAAAAAGGGAAATCCTGATTATTGCTCGGTGTTCCTTAGTGAGCCTATTGCCATAGAGATAGCCCTGGACTCACTGAATTCACTTCCACATGGAGCTGAGATTTGGATTTTATCTGATAATAAAAGTGCAATACAGCATTTTACCAGATGGCAACAAGTGAGAGACATGACTGGGGTTTCAATACTTCAAATGTTAAAACGGATGTCCGGTATCGCATCATATTCACATACAATGGATTCCTTCCCACGTGGATCTCGAGGGGAATGAGATTGCGGACACTTTGGCCAAAGCTGGTGTGGCTGAGGACGGTGTGTCACTACCTTCCGACAATGAGAAAGACCCCATTTTTCAACAAGAACACCGTGGCTACCCCCTGGACTTACTGATTTCTTCATCATCTTACAAACATTGAATCTCAACTGACTCAAGCAGCAATACTGCGATACTATAGGCTCCAATCCAGAAAAATCATAATTCGTTCTCTGTCATGTATAAAAGTGCCTGTAAAGTGTATGCCTTCTTACAGGATGTATCACAAAATCTCTTCACAATGCCAAAGCATTCAAATGCAATTTGGGCATAAGAAACCTACAGCAGCTTCTTATTTAAACACACTCTAAATGTCAATATCGCTGCCTATTTTACATGACTGCATTGAAAATCTAAGATATTATACATTATAGACTTTTCTTTCTGCAACATAAATTTCACCTGTGCAGCATATCTCCTTCTTGGTAAAACAATTTTAATGCTCAGAAAGGACAATTTCTGGTGGACAAAGGCTTTCACGGGGACTTTCTTCCATTTATTCTATTTGGCATTTGTTCTTCAAACAACAACTTAAAATTTTGTAATCTCGCTTGATCTCAACTTAGGACAAAGCTTTTATATCTTGTATCAATGTACCACGTTGTCAACATGCTTTACTTTGTATCAATATTCTTTACCTTGTATCAATTTGCTATGGTTGCAGATGTCAAATATAAAATATAAGAGAGGTCCTTGCGTCAAATGTGATTCTTAATGGTTTATCTATATAAACTAAACGATCGCCCCATTTAAAAAAAATAACTTTTGTGATTCATATTGCATTTTTGTTCTTAAAAGCCATGTTTTTCTTAGAGATAAAGAATTTCTGAGAGCTTTTCGAACCAACTTGCTTGTTTGTAATTTAGTCAGTGTTTATACACCAGTTTCATCAGTATGCAAGCTTAAATTTAATGATTTCTTAGTATATAATAATTTTTACTTATCTTAAGCAATTTTATAAAATTAAATAAATTATCTTATGATTTTGTGTATGAACTTTTAAATTTTTATAAATCAATTTCTAGTGAGAAGGTTAATTCATGTGTTGTAACTTTAGAATATCATAAGGTTTGTATACAGTAATTGTCAAAACAATTATTACAACTGCATACTTTATACTATAACGACTTCAAACATCGTTTACCAAAACTTTTTTTTCAGAAAAGCCGTCATTTATTAAAGAAAATTCTTGTTTATAAAATTAGTTTTAAAATATTTTAGAAATTGTGTGATAGTGGTAGGGAAATCCAGGAATTGGAGGGAAAGATGTTATGATGTCCTCTCTTATTCTTATATTCAAAACAATTATATTTTGAATCCTTTTTATTGGGTATTTGTTTCGTAATAAAGTTTAAATATAAGGACAATTTGAAATCATTATTTAGTTTAAAATATAAGTTGTGCAAATGATAACAATCACAAGTTGAATTATAAATATATCATAGCGAAAAATTTATTCTGTTTCATTCAGCATGTGTGTGTGTTATGTTACCTAATTACCTAATTGGGTGATTAAAATCTGAGACAGCTCATTAAGAATGCAGCTTCTAAACTTTAGAATCCATAAAATTCGTAAAAAAAATACAATGTTGATTACAATGTATTAAATTAATGATTTTTCCTTTCTCTTAGTATTTATCTATATATTTCATCAAATGTCTTATAAATAATTTCGGCATGAGCTTTTCTCTATTAATCCAAAGCATACTTCGCCATACAGTAAGAAGTATGAATACTGTCATCCGATCACTTTCTAATTATCTTCCAAAATGAGGAATAAAAAGTTTTTGGCAACTTGAAGACGTAGGAATTTGTTTCGTTTTGCTCTTTACCGCGACGAGAGTAAAAAGAAAAATATTTTTTTAAAACAAAAAAAGTACAAAATTCGTTCTAAAATTCAGTACGGATATTTCGAATGCACGAGATTTTCACTGTACCCTCTCTCCTCCTTCTCGAAATGCGAGGAAGGAATAAGAATAGAGAAAGCGAAGAGCAAGAGAGAGAGAGAGCACCCCTCGAACGAAGTTTTCAGAGAAGGCGAAAGAGAGAATGAGGGAGAGAGAAGAGACGCTGCCGCCGACTCCCGCGCCAAGTTCACCCCCTCCCCTCTTCGCTCCATCTCTATCTCTCCACGAGAAGGGAGAGACAGATAGAATGAGGAAGAAAGGAGAGGGAGCGGGAGGAACGACAGAGAGTGAGAAAAAGACAGAAAGGGCAACGTGGCGGGGAGGAGGTGAAGTGGAGAACGGGGGTAGAGACAGAGATTCCCCATTCGATGTATAGTAAGACCAGTGCGACTTTACCGTCGAGTATTTTAATAGGAGGATTAGAGCAACCTCGCGCAAAAAACTATTGACTCGCGTGGGGATATTTGGGGAAAAATAGGAAAATGTGCCTAAAATATATCCTTTGTATATGGGGATTATTTTTTAAATGTACGTTTTATTTTAATTATCATATATTGTTTTTATTTATGAGCTTAAAGAAAGTTGTTTCCTTCAAACTAAAAGCATTTTTCAATGCTAAGATATTGATTAAAAATTTTTTAGATTTGTATTACACTGGTAAAAAAAAATATTATAAAAAATTAAACATTTAGATTCAAAATAATTATTTATAAACAATATTATTTTATTACTTTCACCATTTAATTTGATTCTCGTTATATAATCAGGAAACACTGTTGATTGATTAAAGATATTGATTAAATTTTTTTACATTAATGATACATAAATAAACTACAAATATTACAAGAAAGTCACCCCACTTAAGTTAGAAATATGTATTTATAAGCAAAATTATTTTAATACTTTAATTATTTATTTTAATTCACGTTATAAAACTATAAAATATTAATTTTGTAGATTTATAACGTGAATTAAAAAGTTTTATAGCGTGAATAAAAGGTAATTGATTAAAATTATTTTAGAAAAATATATTGCATAGCTAGATTCTATTATACTTTATTATAAGAACATAGCACGTTCCAGGTTTAAATTAACTATTTATGTATATGAGTATTTTAGTAGTCTGATTAATCATTATTTCTTTTTATAAAAACGAAGAAATTTTAAGGAAATCAAAAATATTTGGATTTGCTTTTAACATAAAAAAGTTTTTATCTTTATGAAAAAAAAAAAATTTAATCTCTATTTCAGAACACGGTTTAGTTAAAATTTCTATCTAACAGTTCCAGCCAAGATTTTCAATATTGTTAAAAATGATGTGTGTTTCGCTTTGCGATATCAAACGCTAATCTTTCGATTTATTTCATAAATAGGGAACAATTGTCATTTGTTTCCGCAGTTTTAATATAAGCAATTGTTATTTTACAAAAATATGGAAAACAACGGGATGAACCACACATTTTATGGATTTCACTTGAAACTAAAAATTTCAAGATTCTTGAATTATTTCAATTTACCGTCGTATAATAAAATAAAAAAGACAATATTATTTATTATAAAATCTTATTTTTGGCAAATCTTTTAAGAGCTACGGTTCCTTAAAAACTTTAAATCGTTTTAAATATTTGAAAATAAGTCACATTTTAATGCAGAATACATTTTCGAAAATTCTGCTTTTATGTGTATGTCTATTCTCACAAATAATTTATTAACTGTATATAAGGGCAAATAAGTGAAATCCGGAAATGATTTGAAGAACGTGAAATTCTTTTTACAATGTAGAACAGTAGTAGTTTGATAAGGAAAGGCGTCGTTCTTAGTTATCGGAAGATAGCAGACTTTGTACCAGAACCAATCAAAGTTCATTCGTGTACTTCGATTGTGATCGGTTAACGAACAGCTGGTGCTGCGAGCAAATTGGACAATGAACAAGTCCAGGAAAGATTTTTGTGTTCGGACCACGAGCACATATTCGGATAACGAACAAAAACGAATTCGAACGAACACGTCTCGGCTCTCGGATCATGATGTGCAGGGCTGCCAAATAAAATGGACCAAAATCGTTTTTCCTCTCTCTTCAATTACAGATGTTGCTTGCCTATTAAACTTCAAAGTTATGTAATGGTAACTTTTCCCCCCAATAGAATATTTTTAGCAAAAGCAAATCATCAGTTTCAGTTTTATTTTAATTCAAAACCGAAACTGATCTGTCCTCATTTATTCGTTGAAGAAGTGGGGTGGATGTCAGAGCAATGGTCTTAGAATGGCACTCAAACCAAACTGATATCAGTAAAGTTAAGGATCTTTGCAAAACAATACTATTAATCACTTCCGGAAAGTCTTCAAAAAGAGAGAAAAGCAATTGACATGGGGCATGTTCTTTAATGCCCCATAAACAAAAAATGAAAAGGACCGATCAATACGCAAGACTTTTATTATTTTTAATAAATTTTTACTAAGAAATTATATACCCTTTTTTAATTTAAGGTTTAGGGGCTCCGGAAAGAATGAATCGATTTCACAAAAAAAAAAAAAAAGGTCTACGGTAAATCGATGATCGGTTAACGAACAATTCGGATTGCGAACAGAGTCTTACAATGGATTGTCTTCGTTAAACGATCACCCATTGTGCACGATTGGCGGATAAAACATATAAAATTGTTTTTGTTGCTGTCTTATCCCACTTGATTGACATAGACATTGTTCAAGTACACGAACCCTTGTTTGTGTCATGGCGAAGCGTGAGAGATGGAGCTTCAGGAAGTTCGAGACCAAGAGGAATCAAAGGTTTTTGTTTGTCTTTTGCCACAAACCTAGAGAGCATTTAGTAGAGTAAGCTGGTTAGTCTTCATAATTTAGAAGCTGTGACACGAGAAGATGAAGATACCCGGATTTGGACAACCATCTTTAGTGGTATCATTTCACATGGAGGACAATGAGACCACGGATCATATTTTACGTACCCTAGCCGACATTATCGAACACGGCGGATCTTCTGTTGGGTTGAGATTCGAATTCACTTCTTTCGAAATACTAGAACGCCATAAGTAACCAGAGCACAGCGGTTGAAAAAAGCTTGTGGTAACAGTGACTTCCATGTGAAGTGATACTTCTAGGGATGGTAAAATAAGTCAGAGAAGTTGCTTATTTTTTGCTTCTAAATTGAAGGGACCATCTTGATATCAAGGTTACAGAGTTACTTCGACAAAAAACCCGGTTGAAGAGCCATTTTATGTACCGCCAGTTCCATCGTTTACATTACCGAAATGTTTGTGTATTCCAGAATGGCCAGGCACATTAGAAAAAAAAAAAAGAGAGAGAGAGAAACAATATTGATGTCTTTTTATTTGTCTGTCATCCTGCGATGAATTTTGCACATGAGGTCTTTCCAAACGATTACAAACCCATCCGAAATGGGAATCAGAAACGAAAACTAAAATCGGAAGTTAAGAAAGGTTTCAACTGCTAAACTGGTTTTACAATGAGGTATCTTGTGTACAATATACTTCAAGATTATTACAGTCAAAATAAAATCTCATTGGAAATAATTTACAGCAGGACCCCCACAATATGTGTATCGAAATTGCGTTGAAACAGAAATTCTAATTATAAGCACGCTATTTATGATAATTTCAAACGCTTCCTTTTTTCCTTGCGCTATTTTGAAAATTCTCTGGTATTTTCATTGATTTGGACTTCGTAACAAAGGTATTCGGTGATATTAAGTCAGAGACTCGTGGCTGCCGATGGTAAAAGTGTACCATGATTTCGAGATAAATTTGAAGTATGGAAAAATGATATTTATTATTTTTTAGTTTTATCTACCTTTTCTGCAAAGGAAAACTATGAAAGCGATCTTGAGTATAGTTCAACCAATGGAATGGATCTGAGTATAGTGATCTTGAGGAATATGATCTTGAGTATAGTTCAAAAAATGGAATAGAGGCGTAGAACGATCGAAAATTCTTTGTAGTTAAGAAATTATTGAATATTGAAGTCAGGAATACTTTCATCTATACATTCCTATGCATTCCCGATCAGTTCATACCTGGAAAAGCGTCAATGTTCTTAAATGCAATCGACAAAAACAATACTTTTTACATAGTTGGAAAAAATTTACATTGTAAAGATACAGGCGAAATCTGATGTCAAGTAAATATTTCTTTATCCCAAGCTCTGACAGTAGTTTTGAGAGAGCGTAAAAAACTAGCCTCCTTTTATGAAGCGAGCAGATTTCCGGAAATGCAGACATCAGCAACTTTACTGTGAGTTCAAATCTGCATTACTATTTAAGTTAACTATTGTTGTTGTTCTCGTGTGCCAGCTAATCTGGAAAACTGGGGTGCGCCGCTATACTTTTCCAACTGAATCGTATTTGGTGTGGAGTCCGACTTCTTCAGTACATACATGCTATAGGGACCCATTTATAGGGTAGGCAACCATTCACACCTCATTCACACACAAGGAAAGGACAAAGACAGGATAGATAGAGAGAGAAAGTACACCCATGACTGAACCGGGATTCGAATCCAGGACCACCCTATCTGTAGTCAGGCATGCTGATCACTAGGCAAGTTGGCCGGCAAATTAACTATTAATGATGTTGTTGCACCGTGCACCAAGCCCTGACTAGAGGTCTATAAGTAAGAGTGAAGCAGCCAGATAGGAACTTTCGTAAGCAAGTACTGAACAGTAGACCTCACTCCTTGATTTTCCATCCCATATTTCACTTGGAGGACATTGCGACCAAGACATATTTAACGTAGTAAATCTGCCTATAATGAACACGACGGTTATTCGATTGACTCATTTTCTTCTGTTAAGGAAAACAACACCCTAACTAACCAGGCCATTGCATTCCATTACTAGTGATACAGCCAAAATTTCGGAATAAAATGTAGCCCATGTTTTTAAATGAGCTAGAGACCAACATCTCCTCATATGTGTTTCATTCTATTCTATGCAACTGTTCTTATTCTTGTTTCTAACAATACCGAACAAAAGAGAATTGTGACTGTTATTTAGAATAAAAAGATTTTATTTCTATATATAGATAATTCTGAAGGAAGATATGTAGCACATACATTGCCTGAGTGCGGTGCAATGCAAATCGGTAATATAGGTACATTAGTGCACTTTCTTTATTTTATGTTATGAATTATGGTATGTAGACTGAAGTTGTTGCACCAGTATGCTTCCCTTATATACCCTTGAGTTGGCTCTACCAATCGGGTAGAATCTTCGTGATTTTGAACCAAGTAGAAGACTCCCAATACTTGGCCCGCCACCCTCCATTTCACGTGGCGAAAATGACGACAGTGACCTTCAGCGAAAACGACTGATCTTTTATTAATCCGGGACTCAAACTGACTGTCTTTCGATAGTGAGAAAGACGCCCCAAGCAACCAGTCCCCCGTGGCCCATAGACAGAAATCACAAATTGGTTAATCTATTAATAATTTTTTAAAAAAAGTACAAGATAATTGTGGGGGTAAGAATTTATACAAATTTTATATGAATGCAAAATGGATTAAGATTTGAACTTTCAAGAATTGATTCTTTTTTAAGACATGTTTTGCTTGCTTTGCTTATCACTCTAGAATCGCTTTCTAGGAACGATAATTAAATAAATCGGGACGCGTGGCTCATGTACATTAAAATAGATTCCAATCCACTATAAACATTTATGCAAAAATTCAAAAAGCTGTTATTGTGAAACGAGAAGCCCGGTGACTAAGTGGTAGCCTTTCACGCTTCCAAGGCACAGGTCCGAGGTTCGATCCTCGGGCTGGGCAAGGACGACTCAGCCTTTTATCCCTTCAGTGGGTCGATAAACTGAGTACCAAACATGCTTGGGAAATAAACACTGGGGTCTCACGTTAGGCTGACCACCTAATCCAGACATATGCTTCGCACTCAAGATCCTTCAGTCATGAAAACAGTTATGGGTGCTATAGGTCTTGGCCTACATGAGCTGTCGTGCCACAGAGTTTAGTTTAAAGTTAGCGTGAAATAGTTCATGAGCTCGATTCCCACATTTTGATTGTAACGTACTTGAATCGCTTGTACCACTGCTACGTGAATAATACCAGCATGACCAATAAAAGCAGGAGATATAGCATTGTTTTGGAACTTAGAAATCGAAGCTCATGACGTATAATATGCAGAATAGCTTTCATTATTGTTTCAATATTTATTTAACTTCCTTGTATTTTAATAATTTTGCAATTTATTTCTCTCAAAATTTAAAAGAATGTATATCACAAATATTTGAAGAGTTATAAAGCATATTATACTTCCATACATAATGACACTTAGTGTAACGAACGTATTAGGAATCATACTCAAGTAGACAATGTTCAGTTATTCATATGCAAGTGATGATGTCAGAGACTTTCCTCTTTAACCTTCTCATCACAATAGTGGAAAGACATTGCGTCACGATCTGTGTTAATGCGCACTAATGACGTCTCATGTGCCCCATTTTCGTTGGATCATTCCCACACTTGACAAATCCTGTACTGTGAATCACTTAAAGGTTAAAAACTGCCCATTATTGCCATTTTCTATACATGATTAAGAAAAACCAACAAACACCAAGAAAAAATTATTTTAAGCATTTCTCTGGTTATCATGAATTATATATCTTGAATCACATATATTGCAATTAATTATTATTCCGAAATATCGCGTTTATTGCATTAACTGTCTTGTGTAATTAGTTTTATCAAAACATTAATAGTACGGAAGCTTAGAGTAAAAGTAGTATTGCAGTTTTAAAATTGTCACATAATTTGTGACAGAAATGCTACGGGAAAGTTTTCGTAAATTATTTAATTGATGTGTGAACCAATTGAGATTATTATAACCACATTTCTAGATATGCGGGAAAGGATATAACTATATTATTTCAAAGCTGTAAAAACGATAAATTTCACATAAAACTAGCAAAAAATATTTTGTTTGATTATATAATAAAATAATTATAAAGATTCAATTTTTTTTTTTTCAAAAAAAAAAAAAAAAAAAAAAAAAAAAAATTTGATAAAGGAAGCAGTTAAATAAGTAAAATTGAAACTTTATTGGTGAAATAGACGTTCAACTGACATGAAAATGATAAGAATAATTTATTTAGTCAGGACATTGATGGTATATGAGAGCTCTTTGCGGCCTCACAGTTCTTTGCAGTTATGATGGAAAATAAGGTATTATCTGAAACATCCGCTTTATAACTCTTGATCGTAGTTTGAAATTATAAGGCATTAATTCTTGGTGCAACTTAGAGGAAGTTTAGAGATAATCTCTTCAACAATATTAACACAATAAAGTTAAAGAATAAAAAGCTTCTTGAGTAATTATACATATATATTATGTATCAATAAGTTTTAAGCAAGAAGTGTGCTCCTATTATTACTTTTAATATATATTTTTAACTACTGCATAAAAATATTTTATATAATAATTAAAAGTCCATATATATCTACGGAATAAAAATTTTAATCCCTGAATATTATATTACATGAAAAATGTTCAAAGACAGTAAATGTTATAACATTAAAATAACGAGCATTTTTTATTGTTGCTTCGTATGAAATATAATTAAAAAAATTAAATGTGGAACTAGTTGGAACATTTTAAAATAAACTGTAAAGTTAATTTTAAAGTGTTCAAACTAGTTCAAATGAACTTCTCTCAAAGTTCTTAAAAGTATTCGAAATACTGTTATAGAAATCAATGTTTCATTTTCTTATATTTTACACATATTGTTGAAAAAGTGTCAGTAAAATTACGCCACACATTGAAAATGTTGAATTATTCTTGGAAAAGAAAGAAATTCATTTTAGAAATTTCTAATAAAATGTACTTGAACATTGTAAATAAAAAAAAAATATTTTTTACTCTTTAATAAATTATAAACATAAATAATGAAGTGTGAAAAATGCACTGCAGCTCATTATAATTGTAGCCCTGACACAATTTTAATGAGCTACAGTGCATTTTTCCCATTTCATTACTATGAAGAAAGCAAATAAAAAAAATGCTTCCCTCCCGGAAACAGTACTGCAAGAAGACAAAAAAGATCAAAATTGTCAAGAAGTTTAGTGGGTTCACGAAAGAATAATATTAGAAAAAACATTTGAAACCCCAAGAGAGAGCTAAAACTACCCATATTCTGTAAGGCGGAGGGATAAACTGAGATTCGATGAATAAATGGGCAACTAATTCCATGCTGCTTTAAGTTTACGCAACACACCAACAGTAGTATTTTAAGAAACGTGGTAAGTATGTCTCTCTGCAATTCATGGCCAAATGTTTTCAATTGATGAAAAGTCTGGAGACCGCGCAGAAAAACAATAATCGAAAACCCTCTATACAGGGTGTCCCAAAACGACAGCATAAATTCTGCAAAGCTAGATTTCTTGTTGGGGTACATAAAAACTGCCCAAAAGAAGTGTTTCTGTACGATCCATAGTTTACGAAAAGTATGACCATCTTTCATCTACAAAATATATCAGATACTGGTAGTTTTTGTATGGTGTCCAGGTATTCCATTAGTGACTACTACGACATGCACTTGATGCAAGACCGATGTAATGTCAATGTCTTTGGTTCCAGCATGATGGGGCTCCGGTACATTTCTGTGCTCTTGTACTTGGTTGGCTGGATATGGAATACCCCGACTGCTGAATCGGACGTGAGGGTCCGGTTCTATGTCCACCAGATTTTACACCGTTGGATTTTTTCCTAAGAGTCCATCTCAAGGAACTGGTGTATCGAGACGTAGTGCCAACACTAACGGATTTAGTTGCTCGTCTGCACGTTGTTTATACTTCGGTAGACCCCGCGATGCTGCAACGTGTGATGGCAGCCATTCCACGGCGTGTTCAAGCCTGCCTCGACATTCAAGGCTGACACTTTGAACATCTGCTTTAAATTGTGCATATACATGTTCAATAAAGTGTTTTTTCTTGCACCGAAAGTGAGGTCATACTTTGCTTTTTCGTATTTTTCTCGTAAATTATGGATGGTACAGAAAACGCTTCTTTCGGCAGTTTTTTTGTACTTCCAACGAGGAATCTAGCTGTGCAGAGTTTATGTGGTCGTTTTGGGATACCCTTCATATAGGGAAGGACCGAAACACGCGCGCTTAACATGTGCTTTTGCATTATCTTGTCTGACTATGGCATTTCGTAGTCTTCGAAGATAGACCACAACCATTTGCCTTAAGATGTCAGAAATCTGCCAATCTGCAATCAAATGACCATCGATCCCAATTACAAATACACATATCAGATATCCAATGGCTGCCAATGCCATCTCAGTAGGTCCAGAGCCATTATGAGGATACCAAATGTGTGAAGTTGCAAAGCATAAGTTTAACTTTTCCAACATCTTGTTTTCTGATACTATTTGCAGTCACTTCTTAGCCTTTGAGGTTACTGCTCTTGGCAGTAAAATCTTTTTCTCCTTGTTGTTAGGGAGTTTCCCCGTTTTTCGCCATTCAATTATTTGGAGATCAGGAATGCTGGTTGAAACTTTACTGTTTTCATTCACGCGCTGGTTCGAGATTAAAAGGACTGATTCACCAATTAAATTAAAAGTAATTTCGAGCTTTTTATTGAGAGGAATGTATTGCAGATATTCTCCCGTACTTTCCCCCCCATGGTCTGAAGACTTGAAATGTTTGATTTTCTTAATCAAGAAGAAGATTTTATTACTTAATAATACCTTTGGAGACACACATTACTTGAATATTGCATTCATTCTGCGTATCTTGCATTCAAATACTTAATTTCTGCCTTTAATTCTCATAGCTGACAATTAGTTTGCAATTCATATCTTGCTTTCCGTTCTGCTGTTGTTGTACTGTTGTCCATCGGGCTTATCTCATTTGAGATAACGACACCGAACGTTTCGTCGTCATATTTATTGTCTTAATTTTTGCAGGGGTAAAACTAATTTACCAAACATTTTACTTGTATGACGATGGCGTCAAATTGATGCATATCCGTACAGAAAGTTATACAATATAGAGAAAATTTCAATACTTCAAAGTATTTTTGAAAGAAAAAAAAAACGCTCTACCCATTAGACTATCTAAATCTTATTTCAAGAAGATGAACCAAGGGAGAGGAATTAAAATCTCTGTAAGACCTTCAAAAACACCCCCTCCCTTTTTTTTTTGGTTAATTTATAAGAACAAAAATGAAATTCAGCAATTACATGTAACATGTTTTAATATTATTTACAATTTTTACTACGTTTTTATATTATACTCTATTGCTACAGTTTTTTCATGACTTATTAATATTTTTAACTCTTCAAAAACTGAATTTTTTCACCCACATACACACGCAATTAAATATTAAAATCAATTAAAAATATTTTCACATTACAATCAACTGAATTTCCTTCGATGTCCTTTTCAGTTTGATACTTGTTTCTTTGTTTAATAAATTATTTGATGGTAACATGAATGTTGAGTATGTTCGAATAAATTCCTAATTCACTAAAATCTGCAGTTAACGCAGATTTTAGTGAATTAGGACGCCGGTATTGCTTAAAACTTTAATATTAAAAACAATTCACATTATTTAGTTACAATAGATGCTCCATTGTAACTAAATAATGTGAATTGTTTTTAATATTAAAGAGAGAGTGGTGACTTTCATGAGAGGTGATTGACGTCAAAACCAAAATATCGTGATCATTTTCAATTATTGTATACAAAAACAATTCGAAAAGGTGTGTCTATAAAATGTTCTATGGGCGTGTCTTTGCAAAGTTATTTATAATATTTAATAGCATATGAGTTTTTCTGTTAATATAAATTTTTCATTTGAATCATAATGTATTTTAATCGTTAGTATTGAAGTAGTATATTAAATATTAGCAGAGCTAGAGGTAGTATAGTTTGAAAGAATATCCTCTTCATCACACAGGAATTCATTGCTATTATTTTTGCTATCCCAATTAGATTTTCTAGGTTAGGAATGATAAGTAAATTACTCTATTTTAGGAACATTTTTTTTTCACAAAAGGTAAGCAGTTAGGAAATGTCCTTGTCTGCTCCATATTCCCTACTTTTTTGATGCTCATTTTTTGCAGTTTAGCTCAAGTACACAGTTATTTGAACAGTTGCAAATTTATCAAAGTTTAAAGACTATTACTGGAGTTGCTTGATAACAAATACAATGAGGTATCAGGTACACCAGTTTTATATCACCTTTTACACGCGAATTTGGGATCATTTGTATCATTTCTTATTTCACAGCCATAGATTTTTAATTAACAGCTTTCTTCTAGTCAATGAGCAACTGATACGTGGTTGCAGGTAGCCATTTATCATTTAATCCCACGTCAAGTATGTGGCTGGGCAATGTATGACATCTGGTGGTGCATATGTATTAATATATAGTGGCTTACAATTAATACTTCGGGTGAATTTGAATAGTAATCAAGAAAAAAACTGTATTTAAGCTCATTCCTTTCCAAATTAATTTTTTTTCACCAGCAAATTGATTAGTACCTTGCTATCATTTAATTTATATTTAACCTGTTACCTTTCAATCGCGTTACCTCAAATCAGGTTATAATGCGTCTCTTACCTGCCAAAACACACTCAAGTATTTCTAATGGATCCAAAATCGTAATTAATTATTCATATATAATTGCATTTTATGATATCCACTCACCAATAACAACTCCTAGTAGACTATGATAATCCGTACAGATATATTTATATATACGAGGGTTACTCTGAAATTTGTAAGATACGCGCAGACGAGAATTTACAAAAAAAAAAAACACAAAAAAAAAAAAAAAAAAAACTGTTAAATTTTAAAATACAGAGTATTTATCACAAAAGACGATTTTTTACTGACTTATTTCAACTTGTTTAGCGTAGAATAAATTTTAAACAAAAGAGAAAATGGAGTTGACGCGAGAACATTTTCGCGCTATGATTTTCTACGATTTTAAAGCAGGATTCAATCAAGAAATATGCGTTCAACGGTTACAATTAGCATTTGGTGATGAATCTCCAGCTCGTGCTACTGTATTCAGATGGTTTAGAGAATTTAGAAGAGGTCGCAATTGTCTTCAGGATGATGAACACACAGGAAGGCCGCCGTCGGCAGTAAGCCCGGATAATGTGTCTGCAATACGATAAAGATTAATGGATGATAATCGCTGTACCTATCAAATGATACAGAAGGAACTTAACATTGGATCTGCAGCAATACACAAAATCATACATGAAGAATTACATATAGGAAAAGCAGTTTGCCGTTGGGTTCCCCATAATCTACCGGAGCACCAAAAAGAGGAGCGTGTCAGAATGAATAAAGAAACTCTTAAATTGCTACATGACGGTGGTCACCGCATCATTTCTAAAACTGTAACAGTTGATGAAACGTACTTACCGTTTTTTGACGTTCCAACACGTCAAGAAAGCAAAGTATGGGTCTTTGAAGATGATCTCATGCCGACAATGGTGAAAAAACTAGGCGCACTGAAAAAAGTGATGTATGCCGTTTTCTTCAGAAGTACGGGATGGGTCAAAGCCATCAAGTTGGAAGGACAGAAGACAGTAACAGCAAACTGGTATACCACTGAATGTCTTCCAGAAATTCTACAAGAACTGAATGTTAGGGGACTAATGCTTCACAAAGACAATGCATCTTCACATACAGCCGGATTAACAGTTGAGTTTCTTAAACAAAAATAAATTAAAGTGATCGAACATCCGCCGTATTCACCTGATCTAGAAATGCTCAACTTTTGGTTATTCTTTAATCTAAAAAAGAACTTACGTGGACGTCGTTATCATTCAGAAGAGATTGATGTGGCTATAAGTGCATTTTTTTCATCTATTCCAAGAAATAAATGACTTAAGGCATTTAATTTGTGGAGAATTCGTCTACAAAAGTGCATTGATGCTGGAGGAGACTACTTTGAACACACCTAAAACTTTGTAAGTATAACTTTAAAAACCTAGTTGTACCTCAAAAATTTCAGAGTGACCCTCGTATATAAAGTTAAAAGGGAAACAGTTTGATGAAATTGAGCGGGAATGATTTATCTTGTATGCAACTTGATGCATATTAAAAATTTGAGATTTGTATCTTCATTTCATTCTATTTACGTAGGATCATAGTAATTTTTCATTTTCTTATAAAACTATGTAATTTATTTTACTTGGAGTTGTAAAAAATGCAGACTGAAATTTTGTTTCATCGAGAGGAAATATATTTCATATTATTGTAAATTTAAAAATGTAGAAAATATTTCATTGTTATAAATTTTTAAAAAATATTTGATTGATACCAACCTACCCACACACCAACTCAGATTGCATTGGCCTTTGTTTGGAAAAGGCCTGTTTTTGATACTGGTGGTGGTGACAGGTTCTAATACCTAATAGAGCGGATAATCTGCCATGTTCATTAATGGCATCTGGAACATGTAAAATAAGTGGCGTTCAATATGCCTTTTTGTAGATCGATGTGGTTTGGAGAGGAGGTACCATTTGACATTGTGGCTCAAAATTACGAAGTGGTGGCTGTATTTAGTGATTTCTCAGTCAGCGGAAATAGAAAGTCCGAAAATTATTGCAAACAAACATACAAGACATTCTTCTAAAAATATTAAATCAAATATTGTTATTATGTAATGATTGAAAAATATTAATAAGAAGGAAACATTCTAAAAGTTTTATCATTTTCTGAGAAAAATTGTTTGATTTATACAATGAGTGATCAGTTAACGAACAGTTCGGTCTACGAATAAATCGGACATTTTCACATATGATTTTTGCGTTCGGATAACAAACATATTAGGATAACGAACTAAGCCGAATTCTAATGAAAACTTCTCGATTCTCGGTGCATGACGTACACGGTTACCAAACACAGCGGACCAAAAATCGCTTTTCATCTTCAGTTATGTTGTTTGCCTATTAAACTTCAAAGTTCTATACTGAGATTTTTTTTTCTAATAGAATATTCATAACCAAAATACAATCAGTTTTGGTTTTGATTTCATTTAAAAACGAAACTGATCTCAATTTGATCAGCCCCTCCCCCCCCCCCCCATTCGTTCGTTGAAGAAGTGAGAGAACGTCTGAGCAATGGTCTCAGAATGCATCCAAACCGCAAGCTGGTTAGGTATCTTTACAACAACAATGCTATTAATCATTTCCGTAAACTCTTAAAAAAGAGAGAAAAGCAATTGACATTGAATATCTTTTTTAATATCCCGTAAAAAAATGAACTGATGAAAATGCAAGGCTATACGTAAGCATAATTTCTTTAAGTACTTAGAAATAATACATTCTTTTCTTTGTTTAATTTTCAGGGTCTTCAGAACGAATGAATCGATTTCACTAAGAAACTCTATGGTAAATCACACTCTATGGTCAATTAAAATGATTGGTTAACGAACAATTCGTATAATGAATATATTCTTTGTAACGAATTATGTTCGTAAACTGATTACCCACTGTATATTATCACTGATGTTCACCAATTATAGACTTTTTTTGCTGTTAGAAATTAATGCGTCCTTTAACCTTGTATTTCAGTAATAGAACTTGCAATAGAAGCCATGAAAATTTTGAAACCATTTATTTCAAGAGCGAAATGGTCATCAGGTGGCACTTTATCAATGGATGAATCGATAGAATTCGGGATCGATAGCTTAAATAGTTTAATTCGGCGCATGTGACCGGGAAGCTCCATTTGGATATATGATATGGTAATTTAAATTGTATATGATATACAATTGAATTGTAAAGTCAGTCCGGGTATTATATAGTCTATTGAGAATTAGAGTATGCTTAACTTCTCCTCTAACAGTTGTAATGGATCTACTGCAGAAACAATTCATTCATTTTAACGGCATTTGTAATGTCCAAACTTATTAATATTTTTAAACAAGATCAAGTTTCAACAGTAATTAAAATACCCATTCTTTACAGATTTTCGCCAAATATTTATTTGTATGGTGAAAATCTGAGAAGAGTAGTTATTGAACTTTCGAATCAACAAATTTTTCATTCCTTCAAATCTTGGAAATATTTTCATTTTAAATTAAAGTGCCAATAAGAATGTAATAAGAACGCTTTATTAAAACGCTTTAAATAACATATAAAATAACTTTTTCATTGAAATGTGTTCCTTTATTTTAATTAATACACCTCTAATGTTGTTGCTGTCGTGTGTCAGCTAGGCTGGCAATTTGGGGTGCGCTGCTCCACTTTTTCAGCTGAACCGTATTTGGTGGGGAGTCCAACTTTGCCAGTACAAACACATGGCATAGGGACCAGTGTATAGGATAGGCAAGCATTCACACCTCATTCACACACAAGGAAAGGACAAAGACAGGATAGAGAGAGAGAAAGTACATCCATGATTGAACCGGGATTCGAACCTAGGACCTCCCTATCCGTAGTCAGGCAAGCTGACTACTAGACAAGTTGGCCGGCAATGCACCTATAATCTTCTTTAATCTGAAATATCTTATTTATTTTATAATGTTATATTAGAGCGTTTCGAAAGGGTATAGAGCAATGACAATTGAATTGAGCATCACACGTCATTTAGTTCAATAGTTCTTTAAGCTCGATTTTCAGCTTGGCTGTAGATGTTTTTAGGGATATGAAATCCATTTTAAACTGTATATTAAACTGATATTAGTTACTTATGAAAAAAAGAGTTTTTAGCAAGATAAACGATTTTAACAAATAGCACATGAAAAGTATTTATAATTTAAACGGTATTTTTTATATAAATAGGTCAGAAACGAAAAAATTTACAGTTTTAGTAAAATCTTTTTTAAGTATCATTCAAATTATCTTCATTTTTTTTAAGTACGAGAATTAGTAAATGTTAAAGTAATAGGGAAATAAAATATAAACACCAAACGATGTACAGACAAGTGTCATTTTTTGTCTAAAAAACTATATTATATATTTTTAATTGGTAGATTTATAAAGTATTGCCCATTTCATTTTCCTTGATTCTTAAAAAAAAAAAAAAAATCGAGATATTTAAGTCATTTAGAAATCGAACTCACAAACTTTTATTTAAAATCTATGCCATCCTTAAAGCTATATGTCCCATCGATAAATCAACGCCTTTTCTTTCAGTAATTTTTTTTATAATGATGAATAATGTACTGTTTTAGTGACTCTCAATAAATGAACTGATGAATTATGCATGAAATTATTTTTTTAATATCAAACTGTTCGATTATAACCCACAATTATTCAAAAATATTGCATAAAAATTCGAAATTTAGATTCCGGATCGTATTTCTGTGGTTATTTCTTTTCAGTTCTGTTGTGTTTATGATTTGGCTACATTTCAAAAGAAGGGACTTTCTAGGCCAAGTTCTCCCTGCACCCAGAGAGTAACAGGAGAAATATAAATAAATTGATGTGGTTACGCCAGACGTAATTTAAAATGAAGCTCAATTGGCGAGATGAGATTTCTTAAATTTGAATGAGAATGCAATTCAGTTGTCTCCACTATTAGTGTAATTCCTCAGTATTTCTGTTGATGAAGAGTTTGCAAGATCTTGAAACCGGTTGCGCTGCTTTAACAAAATGAAATAAATGATAAAAAGCAGGAAATCACAGAACTAAATGGCGAACATATCTTAGTCTGATGAATGTGAATTAGATTTGTAATCCCATTGCAAAAAAGTATTTCACTGTGCTTCTAAAAAGTTTTGGCCTACTTTGATTTTAAGTTTAAAATTCTAGGTGTAATAAAAAGAAATGTTCATATTTAATATATTTAGCTTAAAAATAAGTCTTTTTTGTTACAAATAATCGTTAAGTTTTTAATTTAATATGTAAGAGAAAATTTGATAGATCTGGAAGTAAATGTAGTATTCAAAATGAAAATGTGCTTTCACAAAACTTACATTCTCAATGCAAACTTTTTTTGAAAATTTTGAATAAATTCTACATGTTCTTGTTTCCTTTATTTTTTTTCTAATTCTGTTCAATTTTTTTATTTATTTATAGTTTAAAATCACTAAAATTAATTTTGGTTTTTGAATTAATTGTATAAATTTAAAATTTATAAACTTTCTTTTTATATGAAATAAAAAAATAATGCAGGAAAATATTAATTAAAAGTTGATATTATTTTTCCTTTAGTTGCTTTTTTATTGCATTAGTTTACTTCGTATAAGATTAAAAACTTTGATTCGTACAGTTTATTGATTGCATATCTTTTATTTGCAATAGGTTATTTTATATTATTTTAAAAACTATGACTTGCATTCAATAATTTCTTCAGACAGTTCGTTCAATAAGCAGAATGAGCAATGGGATCGTTTTCAACAATGCCATTGCTCATTCCACTTTTAACGTATAAATGTCCTGCAAGAGGACGCTTAGAATACTTTTCATATAAACTAAAATTGCAATTTCAGAATCAAAATAATTTAAATAATAAACATCATTAATTATAGTAATTTTAATTAAAAATAACAATTGAAATGTAAAAATAAAAGTGGCACTCATAAGTTGATCGAATATTTATTTGTCAGTGTTTATTTTTTTAGGTAAAAGATATTTCTCGTTTTTTCTCTAGAATACATAACTGTGCGCTAGAGAAGATATATTTCTTATGATTAAGTATGATTCAAAAAGTATTACATTTGTAGGATAATTTCATTGAATCATTGTAATACAGGCAAGAAAGTAATAGAAAAAAATGAAAGATAAAAACATTCATCTAAAATTAAAAAATAAAAACAAAATTAAAATAATATGCAACAGGTAGTTTTTGAGAGATATTTTTTCAGGCAGCATTCCATTTTGAGGTTTGATTTCTGTTGTACCGGCATTTAAACAACTTCAAAGCAAACAGAAAGAGTAAATACAAATTATTTAAAAATTTTATAATCTAATATAAAGGTTATAATAAAAGTAAAAATGAAATAAAATACCTATTATTTATAATAGAATGAAATAAAATGATTTTAATAATATTAAATTTCCACAACTTTCAGGGGACTTTTTTGAATATAGTTGAAAACGACGACTACAACTTTGGATTTATGTAATAAAATAGTAATAACATTGTGTATATAATAAAATGTAATTCTTTGACATACAGTATAAAATAACAAAAGTAGAGATTTAATAAATAACTCTTAAGAATTTTCAATTTAATTCAATTTTTAAATAACTTTTAAAGGTTAATTTTTAATGTAATAATTATTATTTTTAAATTTTTTTCGCCCAATATTTATCATCTAAATTAAAAAAAATTGTAGATAAATGTCTTAAAAATTTAAGATTCAGGAATATAATAATAAAAAAAGAATCATGTAATTATAAAATTTTCGAAAATATGTTAAAAAATTAATTTTTTATTAAGAAATTTAATTTATTATATATAAATCATAACTTATTTAAGAATAAGTATGAGCATTTTTTTAACTATAAATAAAATTCGCATTTCTTAACGGGGCTTATAATTCTCAATCGCACTATCCACAATGTCTTTACAATGAATCCAGTATTTTTTTATTTTAATACAATTAAATGTTTTCAAACATTTTTTAATATATAAAATTAAAATTCATTTCCGTTTACATTTCTTATATACCGGAATTTCTTAAAATCTAAATACTCAAAATACAGTAACTTCATTTCGCGCATAAATTTTTGCCACCAGAGTTCTGTTTTTTTTTTTTAACGAAGTTCACGATACCACATTACAGAAGCAAAAATCTGCGACAGCTGGTATGTTCGACATGGCCAGGAAACTGAGTCTAATTTCAGAAACTACCCACGGACACGAAAGAATGTATTTCAGTGGCATCTATACAGCTGCTATTGACTATTGCGTGATGTGCTGTTATGTCTCAGCAACAATGTTGTTTTAAAACAGATTGGCCGTTCTCCACATTTGTATCAATCGCATTGGATTTCTTTTTTAAAATGTTCAAGAAGTAAGAAGTTTTGGAAGAGATACATTTTACTTGGCATGATAAATTATTTTAATAATTGCTTCTTGGCAATTGTTATTTCACACAACTCACATACACAATAAAATTTAATTTTTGAAATATAGTAGAAAATTATAAAATCAAAATTCTAAGTAAAAAATTATTTTTGGAGACTTTTAAATTAAAAATTGCTTAAAATGAAGTAATTTAAATATTGAATACACACACACAACTGAATTAATAAATTTAACTACAAAGACTTTCGTTCTATCTTTAAGGAATATATCTTTAAGAATTTTCAATGTTTCAAGGTCAAACAGTGCTTCTATAAAAACTAAAACGATATACTCTTCTTTATTCAAACAGTCTATATATATATATATATATATATATATGTATATGTATATATATATAATATATATATATATATATATATATATATAATTAAAATTATTTGAAAGTTTATTATATTATATACGGTCCCTGATATGATTTTGTTTATTTGTTTTCTTTGTTATATAACCAAATTATGATTACATAACCAACAACCAACTATGATTTCAGAATCAAAATTCACCAATCAGCAGCTTAACAAAATTGAAAGTTTTATTATTGAGGCTGTGAATAAAGGGAATTTCATTAACTAAAACGGAGAAATTGATTATTTTGAAACCATGATTGATATATAAGAGCATGGAAAACTGCCAAATGTGTGTGCATATAGTGAAGAAAGTAGTTCAATATGAATGATTTATTCAAAAGTCTAAGTGTGATTTAAATTTTAGGACAGACAATAAATCATACAAATCTATTAATTATGTACTTGACTTATGTGGCTTGTTTAGTCATTTCTGACCCACATGAAAGAATATTTTGAGGGATTAGTCTGCAGTTTTTTAAAGTTATCATCAAGCAATCCTTTAGAATAATCAAGTTTGAATGGCTATTGATTAAATCTTTTCAACTGGTCAATGAGATGAATAAAAAGGCTATTTTGTCTACTATAAAGATACATAAAAAAATTTAATATTGGACGAACATTTATTTTTAAATTTATTTCTCTGTTGAATAATAAGTGCTTTTGCTGTGCGCATATTAGGGAATTTAAAGAAACAATACACAGAAATGCTGAACACAGAGTTTTCGCTTTAATATGCATATTCGTTATATTTACCGATGTAAAAGTTTTAAATAGATGATTTTAAGCAAAGTAAACGTAATGAAGCAGATGAGATTTTATATATAATTGCATTTATATTCTATGAGATTTCTTAAAAGTATAGTTTCCATGTTTTTGTAAAATACCGATGTATATATATATTTTACGAATTTATTTCTCAAAATTTGCATTTCATTGGTATACTTTAAAAAAAAAATTACTGATAACAATATATAAAAATTAATGTGTGTTATATCTTAAGTATTCAACTGCAATTATAATGATGATAACATCTGAACGTTGTTTAAACAATTTATAATAAAATTTATAAGAATGTGCAGCACAGGTAAATTATATAAAAGTTATTTTCATTGTTGCAACGATACTAGTTAGCGATACCAGTTAGCGGCATGGATTCTATGTATTAGATTCCATCTTTTTTTTAATTTTTATTTATGTATTCCAATCATATATGTTTACATCAGTTTCTTTACCATTAAGATGTTTTTGTTTCGTTCCTGTTGAGATCATGATTACATCATTTTAATATTATTCTCATTGATTTAAAATATCCATGGCGTCAGATAGCGTTTCTTTAACGTCACATCATATTCAGACGGATCCAACTTGTCAACGAATTTGCTACCTGCCTTCAAATCTCATTCTTTGATCAGCAGCAAACAAGGCGAAGTTCCCCATCCAATGACTGAGAATTGAGTCGAAGTTCATTCTGTTAATAAATATGATTTTTTGTATAAGGAGCAAAGCATCGGTTTGAAAAGCCGTTTTTCATTCATTCAAACCATTAACACGTTGACAATGAAACAACAGTAAAAGCAAAATGAAAAAGACCGGACAAACCGTTCACTTTATGGTTACTTTAAATTGGCAAGAATGATTTAAATTTTTTTAAATTTTAATTTATTGGTAGAATTTTTTAAATTAAAAGTGAGCATTTGCTTTTAAAAGTATTGCCTTGCTTACGCCAACATTAAAAATGTTTTGCCACTACTGCACACATTGCATGATCCTTGTAAAATAATAGCTACAACAATGAAAACCAACAAGAGTCTTGTAAAACGTAAAGGTAATCTATTATGTATTCATTTCACTGTGTTTGTCACAGTAACCAAAATTTTAATACGTGTAACGGTTGATTTTACAAATAAAACTGTGTCTATCATCTGCATAAGAACTGTTCTCTGAATATGGTAGCATCTGACTGATACCAAATATACAGACCATCTAATGTTTCATTTCTAACGATAAGCAACTGTTGCATTTAAAATTTGCAAAAATCCCTTGAAAATGGGAATTAATGTTTAGAAACATGTAATCTGTTTCCCTGAGTCGATATTACAAGCGTAATAAGAAAGTTAATGTGACTATTTTTTTTTATGAAAGAAGTTGTATGAAGCACTTCATCCATCATGCTGAGCAATCATTCTGTTGGATGATTGTGTAACCGGTTCCTCATCACCCATCATTCTTATTCAGCTTGTTTATTAGGATTGAGGAAATTTATGAGTGTTTGACTCTAAAATAGCATCTAAGTCATCAACTACACCTTTTTAATGTCGTTACCCCAAGATGATGCCTTCTTTGAATTGGATTATTCGCTTTTACATTGATGATATGTTGCATTTATAGATAAACGATACATTTGTACAGAAAAGATGGAATTCGAAGCTGAAAAGATGACCCATAAACTATCCAAATTTAAATCTTATCAAATATGTGCCATATATTGCAAGTTTCTGTTTTTAACTCACACTAGCAGTTTTTTTTTTTTTTTTTTTTTTTTTTTTTAACTATATTTAAAGCGAAATGTTGATTTATGCTTAGAAAATTTCAACTGTAACTTTTCTTCAACATAGCATGACAAATAACTTCTCAGGACTTTCTTTTTGGTTCTTAACACTTATATATATATATATATATATATATATATATATATATATATATATATATATATATATATATATATATATATATATATATATATATTTATGCATACACACACATATATATACCATGCGAAAATAAAATTAATTAAAATTTAATTAATTAAGAGAGACTCATAACACTGATAATTATATTCGATACATTATTCACTAACAATGAAACAATATGATAATAAAAACAGACGTCATTCATGCCAATGTATGAAACCCCTTGTTCGCACCAACTTAATATTTAATATTATTTGGACATTAATTTAATAATATTTTGTCTGACTGAATCACCAACTTAGTGACTGCAAAATATTGCTTTATTAAACCGAGTCATATTTATTATCAATAAAACAAAATTTTGATATTTGAGTAAAATGGTAATTGATGCAAGCCAGTGTTTTAATAAGATTTAATAATTACAATAGTTTGAAAAGGCCAAAAGTATGATATGTGAACTTAAAAACATATTACATTAGTGTAGAGAATATTTCCCCTTAGTCAATGATGAATTTGGTCCAAAACTCATCAGAAGATTAAGGTGCAATGCTTTGAACATTGCTACATTTGTATCAATTAGATTAAAAAAGTTCGCTTATTATTCTACAGATTGTTTTTCATATCTTTCCTATTACTTTAAAAAAAAAAAAAACTGTACAAAGTACAAATAGGTAATTTAACTTGATATTTTGAAAGAACCACATGAACATTTGTCTTAAAATATAGCATTAATATTAAAAGTAACTAAAGAAACATATGACAAAAGTATAGGATACAAAATATTTAAATTTATAAAAAATTATTGTTCTTGAATTTTATTATTTTCATGTAATTTTGGTTAAATTTGCAACAAATAATACGTGAAAACGTAATAATATTGCTAAGCCGAATTAATGGCTAACATTTCCCCTTTCATCCAGTAAGTCTGAATTCAAAACTCAAGAGAAATACAAGACACAAAGTTTTAAGTGATATTACTCCACCGACCATAACAAAAGATGTTTGCGTGTTATTTAATAAAAATATTTCCCATGCCTCTCATAATAAATATATGCTTCTGTGCGATATAAGGGATTATTTGATATTACTAATGCAATGTGTGATAAATTGGAGAATCACATGTAAAACATAATCATGTTTCAACCCGTCACCAACTGATTTGAAATCTTATCGGCAATCAATAAAATCCCATTTCAAAACTCACTCATTACACAATTGCTCAGTCCCGTTAATTAAATCTTTCTGATAATTTAACACTCTGCAAACAGCAGGAGTTACAATATATATATATAAAGACGAAAATGTACCAAACACACAGCAAGACCTTTCCCACGAATTTATTAAGGAAGCATTTTGTATCCATCACATAGTCGGTAATTATAAATCAAAACATAAAGCTTCAGTTGCTGGGAAGAATTTCCATTAAGGCTAGGGATTTCTCTGAGCAAATTAGGGGATAGTATAAATCGGCTAATAAGCTATAAGTGAAAGAAACCACACACAGCCTTGATTAATGGTGTTTGCTTCATTTCCTCTGCAATGATCATGCTGATTCATAGTCCTATACATAGTACATGAACTTTTGCTGAGGGAAAATTGTTTTTCCGGGAAGAACATGGTGTCCTGATTTCTGTGGGGATTTTTTTTTTTTTTTTTTTTTTTTTTACAGAATAGTGACATCAATTATTAGAAAAGTATGAAGAAAAGGTAAAGTAAATAAGCGAATAATAATATATTTTTATGGACAATATTAATGACCAATTCCTGTCAAATTTTATTACAAAATTAATTACATATTGTAACATTATTAAGAGAAAATTGATGCATTTATGAATGATTGTTAGATTTTCAGTCAAATAAACAAAAGGATTTGTTATTTATTAATAAAATGGAATGATTTTTTTTTAACATTTATTGTCTGAGTGACCAATAAACTCATTTTTAATGTGAATAAGAGATTTTATCGTTAATTAAAAACAAACTGAAGTTTTTATATTAAATTGTTTTAAAAATTCACTTAAAATTGTTATTTCCTACAGAGGATCCCAACGTGAACCTCATTTTTAACAAAATTTCCCAAAAGAAATCTCAGAAAAAAAATAGTTTGAGTTATGTTTAAAATATAATATTTTTAATTTATGCGGATGTTCTAAAATAAAAATGATCAATTACTTTCAGAAAGTACAAAATTTATATTTTGATATAATTTTATTACTTCCTTTTACATGTTCACTAGTAACTTTCATACTTAAGCAAAATTTTATCTGTATCAATCTAATACATTGCTAATGTGCTGAAGAGTTATTTTCTATATATTATTTTGAAACAAATTTATGTTTTTTTAAAAAAACATAAATTTGTTTCGAAAATTTTTAAAAATTAACAATTTTTTAAAAAATGTTTCACCTGTTTTTTTTATTTATTAAGTGGATTTTTAAATTACAATTGTAGATTATAAAAATGATCCGTTATTTCTTTTTCTTTATTTGAAAACTGCACGCATTTAAAGAATCACTTTCTTAAAATTTTGTAGAAATTTGAAAGAAAATGAAATTTTATAATTACCAAAGATTTCTAAGATTTTACATAACAATATTAATATTTTTGATGAAACATTTTTCTTTGTAAGGTATTGTTTCCTTCCACTGGTTACATGTAATAAAGAAATTCATGAATTTAGGAGACTACAAATTCGTTCATTGTGTGTAAAAAAAAAAAAAAAAAAAAAAAAAAAAAAACTTATACTTTTTTCATAAACATATTTCTTTAACTGTAGATAATTTTAGGAATCTTTGATTGTTTTTTAACAGAGCTTATGAGGATAATCTTAAAATAAAAAAAGAAATCAATTACACATAAGCAGTTTTAGTCCCCTCAACATTTTATAAAGTATTTCACATTCTAAATTCTAAGTGTAGTTTCATCACCCGTAAATGTCGGCATTTATAAACATTTATTAATTATATATATATATATATATATATATATATATATATATATATATATATATATATATATATATATATATATATATATATATATATATATATAATTGAAATAAATACAACTCATTTAAAATTTGGAGACTTTATGTAAGTAATTTCTGTACTTTTCCGATATATCTCCAAACGATGATCGCCGTAACTGGAATGTAAAAAATCTTAATTTATAAGCATCTTGTATTGTTTAAAAAGGTTTACGTTTAAGAAATTACTAAAAATAATACATATTTTATTTACATTTTATAAACTCAACAATTATCATTTATTGATAAAACTTATTTAAACACCAAATCCTATTTATGGCGGTAGTTCTTAAGCAATCGAATCGGTGATCGATTGCTTAAATATAATAGCATTTTTTTGCAATGAGACAAAATTAAATTTTGCTGTATTTAGTATTTTTTTGCCTTTGGTGAATTGGGACCGTAATGCTTCTTTTAACCGAAAAATTATCACTTATCAATCCATTGCTTCAACTAGCTTTGGTTTTGTTTAGCATTTTGCTTGTCTACATGATTTATCACTCTTTAGAAAATTTTAGTACAAAAGTTGATTTGAATATATTAGATTTAAAATAACATTTTGAGTCATTAAAAAATCATTGTACCTACATTATATTACTTTCTCTACTCAATAAAAAAAACATTCTATTTCTTTAAGGATCATAAGCGAGGGTACAGCGGAAAAGTAACGAAAGTTCCGAATCGCAACGGTAAAGTTTCCTTATAAGGATACCTTGACATTATTTTAGCCTCTGCATAATCTATAAAGAAATAAATGCTTCTTTAAGATAACGCCAGGAAATATCTAAAAATGGTTTTATGTTTATTGCATTTTCTTTTATTCTATGATTCTTATAATATCCAATCTTATTAAAATAAAAATATTGATTTGGTTATATTTTGCATTTTGAATGTAGCAATATTTGTATATGGCTTTTTTCTTCATCTTTAAATAATACAATTCATATAATTAGACATATTAGAGATTAATTCAAGACAGAACTCAATTTGACGTATTTTCTGGTTACTTTATCGTCAGAATCGGGCATAGATTCTAAAAATAGATGCAGAAGATAAATGTATATGAAGTTCTTACGTCTGTATATCGTGACTTTAACACATGTACACACGGTTACCGCTGCAGGTCGTACGTTTTGCCGAGAAAAATTATGAAGAACTTAGAAAAAAGTAGATTAATATATAATAGGAATAATCTGTTGGCGATTCGGTGCCGATCGATTTTCGATACGTTTCTCAACTTTTTGGAGGGGAGGAGTAGCGAGTAGGAGAGAGTTTCCCTCCCCCTTCGACAGGGAGGAACGGATTCTGCCAGAGTTCCGGATATTCCAAATTCTGTGTGGAGAAGTGAATTTTGGAAGACAGGCAATTTCCAAATTCTATATTCTTCTCAGCAATATTGTTGGTCAACAATGTTGTCCTCCTCAACAATGTTACTCTCGTCGAAGGAAGTTTAGAAACTTCACTTTTGTGCTGAATGCTTTCCGTTTTCTGTATTTTAAGTAATAGAATTGTACGTGCAATTATAGAATATTTCTAGGTTAAATTTTCGTATATCTCTTAGAAATTCATTTATTATTTTATAGAGTTCTTTTTCTGAAATTACTAATGAATTTACTTTTTATTGCGAGGTAGTTCTTTACAAAACATTACATGTGAGCTAGAAACCTTATAATGCCAATACAAAAAATTATAAATTTGAAAGATATATGAAAATAAAAGGAAAGTATTAGCGCAGAATTTTTGAATTAATATTTATTGAGATATTAAAATTATCTTAAAGTTAATTATTTCTACGTATGGATTAACATGACCGCTGTTTTTTAAATTACTTAATTTAAAATAGTCTATCAGAATGAATAAAATAAATAGTTCGTAACAAAAAATGCAGTTAGTTTATTTGTAAATTAATAACTAATAAATAAATATATTTAATTAAAAAATTTCTATTAATTTTAAAATAAATTTTTGTAAAATAATAAATTAAATACTTTTTATGCAATTTTAAATTAAATACATTTTTATATTTTTATTTCATTGCCAGCCAATATAAGTCTGAGAAAAACTAACAAATATCCTTTACATTTTTTTCTCATCATCTTATTAGTAATTTTATATGAATTTTAATAAACAATTTTATTAGAAATTAAAAGCAACAATTCATAGAATTCGTTCATTTCTCATTGTTTGATGTCTATATCGAGGATATTTTATAAATAGCAGATTATATTTACATATCGCAAAGCAGCCTTCTAAACAATTTCATCATTAATTGTGGTTTATTGGTAAGACTGTTCTTTGGTGAAGACGGTTCCAAGTTTAAATACGAATATCGTTAACCAGCGGAAAATGAATTTTGCGCTTCTGTTTTTAGAGCGCAAATCCTTAGCGTCTTTTTTGTGAGTTTGTGTATATCTGTCGAGATATATTTCCTGGTTTCTTCCCTTGCAATACTTAAAAAACCCTACTATTTGTGAAAAATGTTCTTCTGAATTTGACACACAGAGAATATTCAAACATCTTACAATAACTCGTCCAAAAAGTGCTCAAACGCATCTACAATGATTGAGGTTCATGCTGAAAGCAGAAGCGTGAAATCTTTTTATGACTTTTTATGACTGTCCAACCATGGTTACGATCAAATCCAGGAGCATGCACTAAATAGGCCACCGTCCTAGACTAGGTCTTGGTGAATTCAAACAAAAAAGATTAGAAAAACTGTATATTTACAAGTAAAGTCACAAACATTTGATATATGATGTTTGTAAACTGTAAAATTATTCATACAAATTGCCGATAAGTGGTATCAATTGTTTCAAATGCAGGCCAGGAATAGACTAAATAAGGGGCAAAACTTTTTTGCCACCACTACTGATAAAGCTCTGTCCAATCTTCTTTAAAGGATTCGAGACATCACTCTAGTACTGTTAATTTAAAACTTTAATATTATATTTTCAAGTGTTCTTACGTATTTAATTTTTTCATTCATTCTGTGAAGATCATTTGTAACAGTTTCTCTATCGGTTCCACTAGGAGCAGTTTTGAAAGTATTTATTCTTGGTTGTGAGTACTATATGAGAGGATGTATGTGTGGTTGTGTTAAAAATAATTATTGGCTGCACTACTCAAAGATTTGAACTATAGTAATAGTTGTTCCACACCAATATGTTTCCTTGTATCTACCCCTGAGCTGGGCTCTACCAGTTAGATAGAAGCAGCAGCCGGAAACAGTGTTCATGATTTTAAAGCAAGAATCAAGCAAAATACCCCCACTGCTTGTTTGGTCTGCCACACCCTGTAATTTTACTTGGAGAATATTACGACAACATCAAGTTTTAACAGTACCACAACATGACGCATCTTCGGTATAACCGGGATTCAAACTCACTACCATCCTGTAATGAGGACGACGCTCTACCCAACCAGACCACAGCGGCCGCGATCAGATAACTTTCATGCAGACAAAATCTAAGCGCATTTAACATGTCTATTTAGCAATCTCTTCTGCAGATGTGGTTTGGGAAAGAAGGCACTTGTTCAAACGTCATCTAAATGGAATGTAGTGCAAAATTGACCAGTATTCAGTGTTGGTTAACTTCCATAACACCTTAACATTTAATTCAGTTAGAAAACTTCCTCAGATCATATTCATCGTTGCAAATTTCATAATCGAGAAGCTTCCAGTACACTCGTATGCATAAATTAAAGATAATGACAGAGTCAGTAAATAAAGGTTTAGAAACAAAACAAACGAAAATTGCCCATAAAGCCAATTTATTAAAGAGATAAAGAACAAAAAGTTAGTATCAGTGATAGTATTCATAAAAGCAACGCTTTTTGCTCCCCGCAACAATTATAAAAATATCTTCTTTACAGAAACTGTACATAGTTGCTATGTTGGTTAATGGCTTGCATGGTTTCTAATAATTAATTCTACAGCCATGGCAACTCTAAGCAAATGTACAGATCTCTTGATAAATATAGCCCGTTATGGTTCTGATTGAACATGCAGATTTGTTCTGGAGCACAATATAAATCTAACACAAACCATCCGTCCTACACCACGATAACAGTAACGTTCGATGTTGTATTCGTGATAAGAGATACTTGACATCCTCCATCTAAAAGTCTGACGTAAATCAGAATGCAAGATAAATCTCTTCAAATAACATTACACTACTCCTGTAATGATATCTGTACTGTATATTCTTTACTGCATGTGCTGGAGACAGTCTCTTGTCATGAGTGGATCACGTCTGATAAAAATGCGAGAATATAAAGCAATATTTCTTAAATGTCTTTACACAGTTCGCCTCGAGACTGTACTTCTTGTGGCTGTTGGTAAATGGCGAGATATGTCGGATAAGGCAATCCGCTTGCCTCTTTTAGCAATTATGGCCAAATGTCGGTCTTCCTTCAGCGTTGAACTGGAGGGGGTAATCTGTACTACCACTGACATTTGTATCGTTTTGGAATCGTCGCCAAAGCTAATAAATGACAATTTTGGAAAATTTTAAATTCCATGGATATTTCCATCTGAGTACATTCACATTACAGACTGTTGATGATTCTACCTCGTAAAAGAATCTTCCACTTGCAACTTTTGTATCCTATTTTCTGTTTGGAACACTGAGTCGCTTACAGAATACTTAATGAAAAATTTTACTTCTTTAACACCATTCCTTTCATACCCTTATCTTAAGCTCATATCAATGTGTACAGGCATCGTTTGGTAAATTTTCATGTTTTGAGCTCTGTTCTTCAAGTATAGCATGCATATGGTAATTTTATCGTTGGAATTTTAGAATTTGATTTATTTAGTGTTTAATTTTCGTATCATTCTGAATTATAATTATTTATGAACATGAATGAATATAACTTTCATACGTAAAAGTAAAATGAGCGAGCAGGGATACATCCGCTGCAGTTTTCAAATAATTTCAAAATTAGAGATTCTTTCATGTTTCAACTTATGTGTCTCCCAACGTAGGGCCCACGCCCTACACAAGGACAATTCGAAAATGGATTCAACACGGGTTTAACCCTTTAGCTCCGGTCATTTAAATGCAATGCTAGATTTCTGTGCCAAAATTGAAAGAAAAAAGCAAGTTCTTAAACAATTGCGGTTAATAAATATTATAAATAGGTTTGACGAGACCAAAATATTAACTGGGTTTTTGGCATCGTCAACCTTCCTGTGGCAGATAACAGGCTCCGAGTGTAGCCCCGAACGCTTCGAAATCTCGTTAAACAACGCATTTGTTCGCATCTAAATGTCCTGTTGCAAGTTCTGTAGTGTTTTGCATCATTCAGTTGGTGTTAATTTGAAATAGGCGTCTATAGAAAGTGTTGTAAAATTATCATTGATTTATAAGTACATTGTTCTGATATAAATGGTAAGTGCATGATTTAATTTTTATTTATTTTAATTTTAGAAGCATAATTTTCTTAAAAAAAAACTTATCGCATGGAAAAAATATGTTATATTGCGGTGGCGGTGTGGTAACATACATTTAAATAAATATGCATTTCTTAGTATACATGTACTCTATATGTCACATTAAATTAATTTCAACATTTTATTTTAGTTTTTAATTGATCTTATATATATTTCTTTCAGCCTATAGTAATGAATGGAATAAGCAAGAAAAAAATTCGTCAGTATTTGAAAGAGTATTTAAAATTCGGGTTCATACCTGCTTTCTAAGACGAGAGGTTTCCTTTTGGTCACTTTATGCCAGCTATGCTTGACCAACGAATCAATGAAACGTGGTCATCTTGTGGCGCATTTGGAGGCCCATATTAATTCAGATTTGAATTACATTCAAACTTTAAAGAAACATTTTGAAAAGAGGACAACAGTAAATTCTCTATTTACTGCTCACACTTCAACTCATAATCGCATTCTTTAGGCTAGTTATCAAATTGCTTTATTCATCACTAAAACTGGCGAATATCATACTATAGGAGCGAATTTAAAAATACCATCATATCTGCATTTCTTAAAACGGTTCTTGAAAAAAAAAATGACAAATATATAAAAACTTTGCCATTCAGTCACAATACTGTTAGCCGAAGAATAGAAGAAATGAGTGAAGATATTGAAAAACAACTTGTTGAAAAGCTGAAAACAAGAAAATTATCCGTGCAAACGCATGAATGAACTTTGATAGACAGGGAGGCAGTATTGATAACTTACGTAAAATATATTGATAAAGGGCATTTTGCTGAAGAAATGTTGTTCTGTAAAAGATTAGAAAGCACCACTACCTCCAAAGATATGTATAGTAAGCTAAAAAAAAACTACTTAGATGTCAATAACATACCAATGAAAAATATATTATCTTGTGCTGCAGATGGTGCTCCCAATAAGATGGACAAGAAAAATGACTGCTTAAAATTGAGGAACGATGAGAATCCAGAAATTATTCTTGGGCATTATGTTACTCATTGAGAAAACTTGGTAGCTAAAAACATCTCGTCTGTTCCAAATCGTCAAGTTAAGCACTACATTCAGTAATAAAGTGTATTAAAGCTCTAATGCCGAATGTGAGCATCTCTTCAAGCTATTTAGTGAAGAACAAAATATAGATCTTGAGATACTTTTACTTCACTCTGAAAATAAAATGGCTCGAAATGTGTGAAAAGATTTATGGAACTGTTTGATATTCTTAGTGATTTTTTTAAGTGACAAATCTGAAATGAAGTATTTGTCAACAGTAAAGCATTTGCGAATTATTTAGCCTATATCTTTGAAAAACTAACTATATTAAATAATCAACTTCAAAGAACAAATAAAACTCTTGTTGATGTAAAAGCGAGGATATTTGGTTTCATTACCCATATTGAGTTATATCAGAAACAAATTAACAACACAAATTTTGAACACTTTCATTGGCTCTAAAAATGTGAAATAAATGACATTGCTTTGCTTGTTATTGATCATCTGAAAATTCTATCAGCTGATTTAAAAGAAAGATTTTCTGATTTAAAACAAATTAAGTTTTTTAACATGGAGGATAATGTTAGTGGATTTGTCTGATACATCAAATACGTAATATTCGCGGAAATGCAAAATGACGAGTCACTTACAACTTTATTTTAATGTAAAAGGAACGATGAGCTCTTTGTGAGGAATCAGAAATCAAAGACCCAAATGTTCAAGAAAAATATTGTTACTGTTTCCATCTTCAAATTTAGCTAAATCTAGATTTAGTGTGGTAAACGCGCGCAATTTACTAGTGAAAAAAAAATCTTTATTAAAATTATCTCGAATTTGAATTTTAGTTTTTTCATTATATGTTTTGAAATTTTACTTACTGTGTTTCGTTAATAATTTTCTAGCGATTTGTTCCTAAAACCTAACTTTTCAGTTTCTTATGAGAACAATTCAATTTTTTAATATTAAAAATCCTGCACATGTTACATAGAGGGGGGCATAAGAATTTTAGAAAAGCTTAAGTGAGGCATGGCACAGAAAAGGTTGGGAAACACTGTATTATAGATCATAAATACGAATAATATGGAATATTTAATCATGTAAATAATAAAATCTCATCAACGCAAATAACATTAAATGGTACATAACCTCCTCGATGTTGGATACAATATTATAAGGTAAATGATAAACAATGGCGTGTGTGTTTTGAATGGAAATAACTTACATTAACTCCATTTAACTGTAAATTCGGTAAAAATTTTATTCAAGATTGAATGATTCTTAATATATCGGTTACTTTTTAAGGTCGTATGTAAATAAATGAGATAAAACATCAATTTAAACTTCTTAAGAAGTTAATGGTCAATTTATTTTAGAATTGACTTCTTTCTTTTGGTATTAGCTTCCAGGAGCAATTCGAATTTTCACAGGCATAACGTGTAATAAAAATATCCATACTTGTCACGAAACGTTTAAGTTAAAGTGGTCCGGAATAATCAATCTGTAATTCAGTTTCGATTAATATTTTTAATCACAGATTGGGAATGGGAAAATGTCACGTCATTTTAACATTAGCCCAATGGGCTCACACTTCTCTTAAATCTCTTATGGGATTGTCTGGGACACAACTTTTTTGAGGAAATAGCAATTTATGAACAATGTATTGCTATGAAGAAAGTGCAGTCACTTGTATAAATAAGTTTTTATATTATTTTTATGATTTTGGTCTAGAATTTATGAATATGTAATAAACAGTTTAGTGAAATAATAGCATATATTAATAAAATATTGTTTCCTTATATAAAACTGGTTATTATTGAACTGGTGAGGGAAAAATTAATTTATCCATTTATATATATTCCTTAAAACAAACAAAATCCTCATTAATATTAACAAATATTTTTGCCAAGAAAAGTACCCTTAACGTTATATATATACACACACACACACCGCTGCAAGACATTGAAATTGCAACGCCAAGAAGGAGTTGGCAGAAAGTGACGAAACTCGGCAAACAGAGAGAGACAGCAACGAACAATAAATAATCTTTATATCTAAATGTTATGCATAATTCAGAGCGAGAGCGGGGTCGGATCAGTAGGTTGTAGGAGCGCCGTGGACAGCTATACACGAAGCAATGCATCTAGACATAGAGTCAATGAGAGTATAGATGGTGTCCTGAGGAATGACTCTCCAATCCCAGTCAGCCATTTGCCGAAGTGCAGTGGCAGGATCGGAAAATGGCGTACAATCATATTCCAAACAGGTCTGTCAAGCACGGAGGCGAAGGAAGAAGCTGTGCACCTTGCATTGCATGTTGGCTGAAGCGAGCAATATGCCGTAAAGCGTTATCCTGCTGATAAAGGGCATTGAGCCCCTTCCCTCTGAAAGTGGGGGAACTTCATTGGCTGCAGTACATCATTCACTTAATATTAGGCTGTCATACTGGCGTGAATACGAACTAGAAAGGTGACCTAGTATCATACGCACTGATGACCAAACAATAAAGCCGCATTGTCATGCGGTGGGATGTTCCACAATTTCTGCATAATGGGATCTGTCTCCACGTCCACGCCACATTAACACTGAAGAAACAGAAGCGTGACTTATCTGAGAAGATGATCTTGTGCTACTCAGTCGTCTACCCAGTTCCAATCCGGCACCATTCCAGAAGATTGCGTCTACGCAATGGGGTCAATTGCAGTCTTCTTAACGGAATCCATGAGCGCAGACCACTAGCAACTAATTGACGATAAATGGTTCTGCTCGATATGGGAGCATTCAGGGTACCACGCACATGCTGCAGAATTTCGGTAGACCTACTTTATAGAGCCGGTACCGCCTCCCATGGGAAGTGTCGATCGTCGTCATTCTGGTTGCACCGGAGTCCCGCAAAGGTCCACCAGTTCCTTGTTCCAACCATCTTCATTATTACCGGTACACTGTGGATGCGTCCATGTGTCTGTCAGCTACCTTAAGAACTTACCTGACCTTCTTAATCCGATCACTATGCCCCTCGTAAACTCGTCTTTTTGCTGGAACTGACTCCGTCAACGACGGCCTGGCATTCTTGGTGCTTACAAGCGCCCTTGATTACAAGAACAAACTTTCAACGATTATTTTCCAAGCAGGAATAATGAATATTGCCCACTCTACCGGTTCCTTTACTTATCTCTTACTTTACGTGCTCAGTAGAACTGCTCATTTCGTAAAATTTGCACAACTCAGAGAGGAGCGTCTACCCTGAAATTCGCATAACTTTATTTCCAACTTCTTCTTGGTATATATATATATATATATATATTATATATATATATATATATATATATATATGCGTGTGTGTGCGTGCATGTATGTGTGTGTACACCATATTCTAATACAGAGTGGCCAAAATTTTCCATGTCTATGCACCCAATACAACACGGGCTTCTTTTAATTCGGTCTATCTGCATTTATCTTTCCATGGAACCTATTTGACAGATATTTTTTAGAATACTTTTTCACTGCAGCATATTTCATGTACGAAATGTTTCGCAAGATATAATTGACATTTTAATAAAATAATTTTTCAGTATTTGAAGCAAGTGATGTAAAATTGGGATTATAGAAAGGTATAAATATCCAAAAAGCAAGAATCAAAAGATCATTCGATAGCAGACTGTGATTAGTTCCGAAGAACTTTGTTTTTTGCCATGATCTACCGATATTCAAATGAAGACTATTTTTATAGTCAAAATGTTCTATCTTTGTAATAAGACACCTGTAGAAACGTTCAGGAAGTTCTCCAGTGTGTCTTTAAATATAGGTAATCCTTCCTTATGCATGGAACAACATCGAATGTCAAGTTTGAATGAACTTAGTTGCTGTAGATTAGTGCGGCTAAGTGTTAATGAAAACGTAAGGAAAAATATAAAAGACAATGAAAATCATCATTCTTCTAAAACATTAAAAAAGTCATTAACAGAAATTCGACTTTTCTCTCTACAACATAGCGTCCGTGTAGGTTGAAACAGTTGTCATGTCGTTCATTTAGTTGTCATACAAAATATCCAGAAAAAAATTGAAGTTTTTCCTTATAAAATTCAATTGGGATATTGTTCAGCAAAGAGACTGCTTAGAACAGCTGGATTTTGCCAACAACATGTGACAAATAACAATATTCAACATTGCTTACAACTATATTATTTATGTACTCAAAGTATAAAATAATGTCATGAAAAAATACATAAATCGATTTCTTTTATTTGATTAGAAGAACAATATTCATCAATATTCAAGTTTATGATAGAAAATCAAAATCAGAGAATAGCAAAGTGAATGACTAAAATATATAATACATGGAATTAATTTATACATAATAAATCTAATTTTTTTAAATTACGAATATGACTTGTTTCATAATGATCTCTTTGAAATAGGACCTATCAAGTCTATCTTGATTATGAACAATATTTAACAATATTTGATGAGTGAAGTTCGTTTGATAATAGAACAAAGTTTCAAAAATAGCCTTCCAATTTCTTGCAAATATTGAAATTATTTCTTACTATTTTAATAAAAATTTAATTTTAAGTAAAGCATAGTAATTTTGTTTGAAGCTGTTCTACATTTAGATCTCTCATGAGATAAAATGAAAATCCCAAAGTTAATCACTTACATTTCTAACCAATATTAATATCTTTCTTAATAGAAGATTTGTTGGCTAAATCTGAGTTCTGCTCCTAGAATAAGCGAAGGAATATCAATCGATATCGCGTATTTCCTATTTTTCCATTTCCAACAAATTTCCGACTATATATTCAGAATTTTATTTCAAACTACCATTAATAAATGATTGTATTCAAATTTTTTTTTAACTTTGTCATATACTACAAGCAATTGTGAATATCACAAAAACCGTTGCGTAATTCTTCTTAAACTATAACTTCTTCTTCTTGTGGACAAATAGGTCTACTAAAGAGTTTTGTTAATTTTTTCTTTTTTGCAACATTTCTCTTTGATGGGAGCCACAATATAAATACAAATGGTAATTCAAACCAGAAGGTTTCTCAATTCATTTGATCTCAATATTTCTGTGTTGACATCAACATTCATTATTCGCTAACTGTATACTTCAACATGATTTGTCATAAGACGAAACTTATTTTTCTGTAGAAGAAGATTCTTTTTTCAAAAGAAAGTACGATTCGGTAATATTTTAATCTTGAAACTTAATCGTTGAAAATAATAGATGATAAAACTGCTCCCTAAGGCGTAATGATTTTTGCCGTGGAGGAAGATTCAATTTAGCGGCAGAGGCTTTTCAACTTGGTTGAACTTTTCCTTTGAGCCAATCCATCAATGTACGTCATTTTAAACATTCAAAAGTGAGTAATTATCGTGATAAATACATAAGGAAAAAAGTGTTCTTCTATTTCATTTCTTAACTTGAAAGATATATTTTGTATCTTGACGTCTCTTTCTTCTGAGACATTTAAAACGCACTTACAAAGTATGCCATTTGCTTAAGAGTTGTTGTGGTGGCGTTTGCAGTGAATCCCAAAGCGAAAAAAGAATAATCGCGTGTATGAAGTTTTGCAGGTGAAGATCAGAGCTAATATCTTCCGTGATTAGTGAAAAATGACTCGAAATTCACACAAGATTGATCTATTTGTGTGCTTGAAGGACTTAAATGCTGGGTAAAATTATATATGTATGAATAGGTATTTTGCCACATCTTTATTTTTTGTACCAGATTCTCCTAAATTTGGATTCTAAGTCATAGCCAAATTTGCCAAAACAGAAGTACAATCTTAATAATAGCAATTTGGAAAAGTCACTTTTAAAAAAGATATTTTGAATTAGCTTATTTGCTGAAACCGATCGTAAAATGCTAGATGTAATCCTAATATTGGCATGAGAATTTTATTATACCGTAATCACTGTTTTTAAAAGGGTTGATATAGGAAAGTTAGCATTGTATTGAACTAAAATACACAAATTTTGAATATTTTGCTTTTGTGGTGAGACTACTCACACATTCTTAATATTATATAATTATTAAATTGAATTGAATCATATTTGAATATTTAATATTTCCAATGAATTTCCAAAGTTTGCTTCTTTAAAAAATTAAACAAATGTTTTATTACCAAAAATTAAAATAATTCCTACTAAATAATATGAAAAAAAATTATAACTCAATATATAAGCGAAATGCAAGAACATATTTCAACATAGGTGAATTACAGAATTTTTGGACTTTTTCCACTTGTATTGCTAACTTTCTCTAGATATCACAGTAATGACAATGCTTTACAATGTTAACTTGAGAAAAAATTTAAAGAAGATATTCTTTTAGTTGCTGCTTATCCCCCTTGGCTTAGATAAACTAAACCAATCTCAAGAGACCAACCACGTGGCTCAATTAGATCAAAAACAACATCTTCGTCATTCAACAGTTGTCTCACAGAGGAACGAATACAGTCTGAAATATGAGAGGGAGAAGCGATGGCAGAACAAAGGCAAGGTACACACGTCTTCTGATCTCCGTTGAACATGAGACTCTTCTTATGACCATAAGTCTAGTTAGAGTAGTCTGCGCAAGTCTTGAGCAGGAGCACTGCCAGGACAATCCAGGGGACTCAGCAGCATACCAGCCATGATCAGGAGAAGTCCTCCAAGTGGTGTAGATATTGATCAAACACAGGATTTGAACTTTAGAAATACTCAGTTCGGTGGAAGAGGCAGTGGAGAATTTGCTATCTTCACTAGCAAGCTGGTCAGCAACTTAGTTTCCGTAAACTCCCACATGGGAGGAAACCTACTGTAACTACACAAGGGTCAAAGCAGCCAATTTTAAAGTAATATCCTGTCCCAGTATCTAAAATATTAGGCCGATTCTTTAGGTACTGAATGGAGCTTTAACTATCAATCAGGATCTAAATATCAGCTGCACCAGCCTCCAAAGCAAGATTTAACGCCTCACTAATAGCAATAAGATCAGAGCGAAAAACTGAACTGTGAACGGGATTTCTAAAAAAAAAAAAAAAAAAAAAAAGGTCCATATTCTTCCGTGCTTGTTTTGATAAGAATACCACTGTACACTTTTTCCGAATCAGATCAACCTGGTAGATCTGGCTTCCATCAGTACAGAAGACAAGAGCTTGGGAGGGAATACTCCTTATGAGTTCAAGGGAAAGCTGGCATAACAGTTCTGGTTGCTCGTTTTGTTTGATAAAATCTATACTCAGGTTCTCCTTAAAAGTTACCTTACTGAGAGTAATAGTAGGTATCAATAAATTAAAAGGAATTAGAGACTCAACTTCAAAATCCCCTAAAGCCTGTTTCTAAATAAAACCAAGTGAACCATCTTTCTTTAGCCTTTTATTATCCGCCCATTCCAATAAAAAAATAGATGTTCTGTTATAGAGTCTAAAACTTTTAAGTACTTCACTGTATTTTCCACAATTTGCTCTTCATCTCAATGACAAGGTCTTGAGGTCAGCCTCATGGAGAACAATACCTCCGGGACAACAATGTCTGAGACCAGTGACAATTCTGGATGCACTAAGTTGTTCGCTCTCTCTTTTATCCAGGTTCGAAGCAGCAGCAATCCAGTAGCCGTACTCAAGATTTGGTTGAATAAAAGTAGTTTACAGAGTTTTGAGAGTCTCTGTCTTGGCACCTCATTCTTAGAAATAGACTTAAGGAGCTTAAGTCTATTCTACCTCTTTCAAGTAAATTATTAATGTGTCTACTTCCAAAGTGAGAACCTCAAATAAGTAGAAGTCTTAGTAAATTGGAGCATTTGTTTTTTTTTTAGATAAATCTCCGGTCGATAGTTGAACAGGTGTCTATTAGTAATGAAAAGGCAGGTTAGAGATTTTAAAGCATTAAAGGTCATCATGTGATGCTCTGCAAAACATTATATTTTAACCAAGGTATCATATTCTTTTATAACACAGTAATATTGAATATTTTTTTTAACTAATAGCAATTATATTTCTCTGAAGAGCACATACATGGCTTTTATACAGTAAGGATCTTTATATATATATATATATATATAAACGTTATATCTTTTTCTCAATAAAAGAATAGCAATTAAAAATGTCATTCTGCTCATAATAAAAAATAACTATGTATGTTGCTAATTCTTTTTAGTGGTGTTTCAGTATAATCTGTATACTGTACTATCTGTATGATTATGATACTAGTCCCGGATATGCTTCGGGTATTATCTTGTTAAATGATATGCTTGAGTAATGCAGTTTTATTTAAGATTTTGAGTATGACGCATTAGTGCATGAACGAGTACTTGATATTCTTTGATGATATCCGCAAATTATCGCTCTTTTTGTCTCATATAGCGTTTATGCTTAAAAGAAGAATTAAATCATATTGTCACTTAAAAATGATTCAGATTTGTGGCTTGACTCTGTGAATACAATTTATCTGATCATAAATTATTTAACTTGTAATTCTTATGTTCTTCTCGGTCATATTTTTCTTTTTTGATTTGACATATCTTACTCCATGTTTTTAAAACATCAAAAATAAAATTAGTGTTAAAGAGTCGTAAACATTTCTGAAATAAAAAAATATTGAAAAAAAGATGCTTTTTTTCCTTACCCCTGAAATTTTATGAAACACGACTTAGGTACTTTTTCAGCTATTTATTTGATCAATTGTATACCATACGATGTTTTAGCTGTATGGCAAATGAAGTACTCTTTTTATTGGGGGATACTATGCCAAGTGTTTGGTCTTAATTTTCTAAATTCTACATAAATATAATGTACTGAAAAATCTTCTAAAAATTCAGAAATTGTGGTGAATTTACATTCATTCAATAAAAAAATTAGAATGCAATACGCTAATCTTTTAAAAATCCCATAATTTAAAACATCACTGACAATTACCATATAAATATTTTCATACATAGCTTTTAGAAATAAATGAATAGTAATTGAATAAAATGTTTATGATTACTGCTGAACAGATTTGAATTATGAGATGACAACAATCACACTTTTCATCGCGTAGGAATCCGTACACTAAAATTAAAAAGAAGATTTAAATAATGAATCTATATGTAAATTCCAAGCGCAGATACAGTAAACAAATAATTGCTTTTAGTCTGGACAGAAAAATGCCACCAATTCGGAATGCTTTTGAAGAAGATCTGCATCAATGTTACCTGTATCCTCATAGAGTGAAACAATACTGCAATGCAATATTCGCAGTAACTTACAGTAAGGAAAAATAGATAATTTAATTTTGCTTGTAGCTTTTGTTGACCACTCTTAACATTGTTTCCCACCCTGCGATTCTGATCTAATATGTTTCCAATTTTTCATTGGCGTTTTGATTTATTTTTTCAAAGTTTATAATAATTGCGTGTTGCTATAATTTTTTTTCAAAGTTTCATAATTGAAATAATTACTCACATATCCACTGTTGATTTTCTACTATTTACCACTAAAATAGGCTATTTTGAAACTCCATTATTTTTATTTTCAGCTTAATTTGTTTAAAACCATACTCCGCTGATTTGATTACCTCATATACGTACCCTCTTATTCGAGCATTAAGTTGTACGTTGGAAATGTTATTAATCATATCGCTCTATTTTTTTTTAAAAATTATGTCACAAGATTGAAATTTTTTTGGAAAAAATAAGTAGTTATAGGGATAATTTGCATTTTACAATGACTTACTACAAAAGAGAGCCACAATGGCCTTATTGACTATGGAGGCGTTTCAGTTAATTGAAGGTAGTGAATTCGAATCCTGTCTTAACCACAGATCCGTTGTATTTCCTAAAGGCGTCTGGAGCACATTAAATATGCCGTGGTGGTCACAATGCCCTCCAAGTGAAAAGGTTCACACAAAGAAAACTTTTCACTCAGATGACTTTGCGAACACGACTTCTACCGCTTATTCCTTTATTCGTCATGTGAAATTAAATTTAAAAAATACCAACATGGCATATATAAATTTATTTACTGTTATATTTCTCCCTAAGTAAAGTTGACAGCCAAGTGAATAAAAATAATTAATACGAATATATTTGAGTTATATAAAAGGCAGTGGTGGCCAGAGGGTGTAGGCACTCGTTATCGGAAGGTAGTGAACTCGAATTTTGACCCATCATATTCGCTACTGGTGGCTGAATAACGAATCATAATATCCTCCATGTGAAGAGATACCTTTAAGAGTAAAAGATCATGTCTTGAGGGTCTTCTTCTTGGTCCCTGCTTCTAAATTGATAAGACTCACCTGAAAATTGCATAACAACTTTTGTACTAAATAAGAATATGTTGCGTGTTTTGCAAAATAAAAATTAATAAAACGTATTCAAAATCAATGCCACAAATAAAATGTTTGTCAATCGTATTCATGACGATGTTAGAAAAATTATTCAGTGCTCTTGCAGTCATGTGTTCATGAAATTTCAAGACGTAGGTTAGAGCTTCTTTTATTATCACATCATCATTGTGATGTTTTTCAAACGAACTGGATTTTAATAAGTTAAGGAATGTCGCAACCGATCCACAATGAAGCAGATTCTAAAGAGTATTCGCTGGTAACTTCGCAGACAAACCAGGTGAGAAGGTAGAGAACAATGTTAGAAACCGTAATTACTTAGAAAAACATGGTATTTGAACTGCTAGATCCATTCCAAGGTTTAAAGAAAGTCATGCACAATGATTTCATGGAAAACCCAAAGAAAATAATCAAGAAAAGACAAATCTGGCTATAACGCCACTAGATTGAGCCGCTATATTTAATCCACTTGTACTCAATGAAGATTCCAAATGGTCACGTACACGTTTTGCCTTATGTCTCGTCTAGTTGAAATCCCATTCTGCCACTTATATGTGCAGGGACATCTCTTAAAGAAAGATGTGATACTTATTATTGCTCAGTCAAGGTATTGAGGTACGTGTCCCGACTAAGCTTTCTCACGATTTCCACCCACATATTGTCAGTATAGCAATGTTGTGGGCTGTCTAAAGTCTACGTGTTCCTGTTATGCATATGGAGTACTACATCACGTGCAAATTTGTTTTACTACTAAGCATGACAGAACTATGAAAAGGCATGTTGCTCACATTTAAATAGAGAAAGCACTATGCGAACGGGACCCTTTACGGTTGATTATCGGGTGGCAATAGCTGAATTCATTGAAGATAAAAGAGATGTAAGGCTTCCATTTCAGTTTACGATACACGGTTAACCGAGATGTTCCATTGGCATCAGTTGGCACCCTTACACTCTGTCTGGAATTTCATTCCATACCATCAACAGATCCTCTTTGAATAAATATGTTCGAAAAATGTTTCCTAATTGTGAAAGCTTTTTTTTTTTTTTCAAACCAAAGAATGCTTTTAGCATTAACTTTCAAACTTGCCATACTTACTCTAGTACAATAATACTCGTTTCCAGCATCTCAACCATTTTAACATGGAACTAAAATGTCAGAATGCCGATTTCCCTTTAATGAGTAACTACATTGAATAATTTTTCCTTACAAGTTTTTAAGTGAGAAAGATTTTTTTCTATAGTTCACCATATTAATAATGAAATAATAATCATAATAAAGTGAAAACAAAATATTTGGGTTTTATATATAGTAACATTTTTTATTTTTATTCCATTAAAATCAATTTGAATAAGTTACTAAATTAGAATGTTATTTTTCTACACAACTCTAGTTTTTAATTTATCTATTTACCGTTATTACCACAAATAAGTAACACGAGCAATAAAATATGTGAAATAAAAAGTTCTTTTTTATTAATGTGCTGAAAACGTCAGTTGGTGTGGAAAAATTATTTTATATATTCTTTTCAAAAATCGAGTAGGGAGCTCTTATCGAACAAATGTCGATAAAATTATACATTGGAAACAAACTTGGTTTAATTTGAATTATTTTTCGAGCTAGGCATATATAAACTCTTGAAGATAATAAAAACAATTATTTTTTTTACAGTAATAATATTTTGATATTTTTCTCTGCAGTTTAGAAAATCTAAAAAAAAAAAATTGTTATTTTATTTATTATATAAAAAATTAATTTTTACATTATATATACATTGAACAATCGATATGGAATATATTTTTTCCTAACTTCTATAACTATCTTCAAAATAAAAAAATCGTTTTTAAAATTTTTTTAAGGAGAATAAGATAAGAATTTTCACAATTTATTTTTTAATTCTTTCCTATGTATTTAGAATTGCAGTTAAAAATTAGTTTTTACTTTCCAATCGTCGCGCACTTCGTTCATTTGCATATTAGTCGGACGACCCCAGGAAGATCACATATTTTTTTTTTTTTTATCAATGTCTAGAAATCAATGGTGAGGAACTATACTTGGCCATGTTTTCTAGGAACCAGGCTCCCAACATTTTCGTTCCCAACCCAAGGAACCGGGGGCAAGAGAAGGGGTGCACGCGCAAAACGATGGGAGAAAGGAAGGAAGGGTGCGACAAGGGGGGACAGAAAATCATGCATCCACATGCCCTATGCAAGCACCTCTCTCTCCACCGATCCCACTACTACCAACACATCCACGCATTCACAGCACAAACTTCTCGTTCTGTCCCCCCTTCCGCCCACACCACCCGCCCCTCCGAAACCACTTCTGCGCAGTCTCCGCCATTCTCTCTCTCCAGCACCCTACTCCCCCACTCTTTCTCTCCACTCTTCTGTCGTTCTCCCTCTACTATCTGTCGTTCTTTCCTAAGCGCCACGAGAGCTTGGGTATAGTTAGACCAGTTCGGCGTGGCTCATTCTCAGTTTTCGGGGTTGGGGCGCCCAGCGAGGGTACAAAGAATAGCGGTGGTTGGTGGACCCGCCCGCCCGAGTTTCACGATTTACCTGAAATGTGATCAAAAATCGATAAATTGTTTTCTTGACCTAAAATACAAAAATGTATTTATTTTTTTTTTTTTATCATTCATATATTAAATATCAGTTGAAAAGTTATTTCTTAATTTTTTTTTTTACTATAAGTGGAATTGAACCTATATAATAACTATTCGATGTCATCAAATCATTTTCTTAAAATATTATTTAGATGAAACCTGTTCATTTTTCTTAAATTAAATAATGCCATCAAACTTGGAATTACAGGCTGTTTTTTAGGAAAAAGTGTTTTCCTTTTGTAATTTAAAAGAAACTTGGTAGAAAGTCTCAAAATTGTGTAATAAATGTATGCCAAAAATTTATTATTAATTTCAGAATATATCTTTCGGTTTGAAATTCAACAATTTTAAGAGAGAATAAAATTAAACTCAACAGAATAAAATAAAATTTTATTCACTTTAGAATATTAGTCGTGCGTATTACCCAACTGGGAAGAAATGACGCATTGAAAAGAAGGCAATAACTTTAATTCTCAATATGATCAAGGAATCAAAAAGCAATTTCTTTTTTTAAAGAATAAAGCTTAAATTGTAGTTTTATTTATTTATTTATCTTTGAGTCACCCATTCCAAGTCTACACACTAATATTTCATTTAATCCATATTTTGAATTTTTTCATGACACTATCCGAAGGTTATTCTGCTGTTAACAATAAGCTTTCTTGCATATAATATGAGTATCGATTACATCTATTAAATCAACTTTTCTTTAAACTCTTACGTGGGACACTGTTTCGTTTGGTAGAACAGTGTTCGGATGTTCATGAATAATCGTGCCGTTGTCCTAGATGCAGGTTCTACGCTGTTCCGGTCGAAAAGCTCGCAGTTCGATTAAATAGTGGGAGAAGTTTGTGTTTCTACATTCTGCATGTACACCTGTCGAGGAGGAAGTTGTTTCCTATTTTTTCTCTTTTGCAACACGTGGGTAAGGTCTACTTTTGATTGGAAAACTTCCCTAAAAACCTAGTAACGGTGAAAAAATTATATGAATTTTATGAGATATTGAGTTAAAGTCATGGATTTAAAGACTAGTAATTTTCAGAAAATAAATGATAGTAAAAGGTTTAATTTCAATGTTATTTGTATGCATAAACCACGTCATAATGAGTACATATTTAAAAACAGCTGACAAATTAGTTCCGTTGAGATTTAATGACCTGTATATATATATATATATATATATATATATATATATATATATATATATATATATATATATATATATATATATATATATATATATATATATATATATATATATATATACAGGTTATTAAATCTTAACGGAGCAGACAGAAAAGAAAAAAATTGTTCAGCCAAAATATTTAATTTGGTTGCCACTTTGCACGCTTTTGCAATCAGGACACGCATATTCTTTTGCAAGATCATTCGACTAGGACTTATTCAAACTTAAAGTGAATTCCAAACAACTGCAAACTGTAATACCCCAAGTGGAAATTTAATTCATGAAGTTTTGAACCAAAGACTAAATATGTAATCATTCAATTTCCAGATCAACTTACTGTATGCAGTGTTCTGTTTCTTGTTTGATATTTCTTCAAAGTTGGTTTTCGATTTTTTGAGCAATCGATCTTCGATCCCACCAAAGATTGGATGCTCCCATATCGAGCAGAACTAATTTCAGTAGATTGGTTGCTAGTGGCTTGTACTCATGGCGCTTGTTAAGAAGACTGTCATTGACCTCTCAACATAGACGACAATGCCGGCAGTGGTGCCGGAGCAGAGCAATGTGGATGACGTTGGGATACAGGATTGTCTTCTCAGATGAGTCATGCTTCTATTTCTTCAGTGACAGTCGCCGCTTAGGAGTGTGCCATCGACATGGAGACATGTGCAATCTCCTGCAGCAATTGTGAAACTCTCTACCGCGCGACAATGCGGCATCATGGTTTGGGGTGCCATTGCATACGATTCCAGGTCACATCTAGTTCACATTCACGGCACTATGGCAGTCCAATTTTACGTGGATGAAGTTCTTTAACTTATGACACTCCCCGACCTTCGAGGAGTGCCTAATGCAGTCTATCAGAAGGATAACGCCCGATCGCCCATTGCTCGCATCAGCCATTATGGCCTGCAAGGTATACAGCTGGTTTCCTGACCACCGTGCTCGCCAGATCTGTTACCAATCGAACACGTTTGGGATATGATTGGGCGCCATTTGACGATCCTGCCACTGCCTCCTTCAGAAGACGCACTCTGGCAACTGGTTGACAGGGAATGGAGAGCTATTCCTTAGGACGGCATCCATATTCCCAATGACATTTAGCCTAGATGTGTTGCTTCGTGTATTGCCGTCCACGGTGGTCCTTCAGCCTACTCACCCGATCCTGTCCTCGCACTGTATTATGCACATCATTTCAAAATACAGATCACTTATTGTTCGTTGCTGTCTCCCTATGTTTGCTGAGTTTCGTCACTTTCTGGTAACTCTTAGTACTGCATTTAAATGTCGAGCAGTGTATAATGCGTGTGAAAATGCTTTTCATTTTTATATCGTTATTTTGCTCTATTATATACAAATATCAGTACGATATTAAATATTGTACTTAAAAAACTGCTTCTCACTAAACAGAGGCCAACTTTTTTAAATAGCATATTCCTTTTCTATAAATGGAAATATATTTTGATATCTTCAAATAAATGTTTACGAAAAATTTGGAAATAAAATATTTGCATTAGAAGCGTTTTTCTCAAATACAAAATTTATAGCATTAGAATCTTATTTATTTCATCTTTTTATTTTTTTCTTTCTTTATATTTTTTCCCGTCTGTGAAATTTTAATATTAATATAGTTTATTTGGATTAAACTTCTGTCTCCTTTTTTATGAATTTTTATTTTAGGGAATCAAATACGGTGAAATAAATCTTAAGTTCTAACATATTTAGAAATTTTTACACAATCTGAAAATAGGTTTTTCACATATTCGATAAAAATATTTCATTCGATGAATAAAATTTTTTATGGTATATCTAACATTAGATAACAAATCATTTGAAGGAAATAGATATATTCTCCGGTAATCAATAAAATAGTTACGATAACAATACAATAAATTACATATTTTACAAAAAACTGTGAACATAGTGATTATACAAATAATAAGATTGTCATATGGCAAATTCGTTCATTCCATGTATCATGGCAATGTTAAAATATTATTTGTGAATATATTTATATATAAAAGATGATAGATTTTTTTTACCTTAAATACTTTTCTGAGAATAATTAAAAAAATATTTGATTGAATAAATTCAAACGTTATGAAAAGCAATTTTTTTCAACCAGTTTGAATTTTATTTCCTAATGTACACTTCTTAGGTTCTTAATACTCATGGCATTGCAAAGACTAAATATTATGGCACTTTATACATTGGGGCATCCAGTTGGTGTTTCATCATTTCTCTAAAATAGAGGGTCTTTGTAATTTAAAAGCAGAGACAAAGCCGAAGAATCCCAGACTTCTCCTGTCTATCTCAGAGACATAATTTTACTTGGCGAATATTGCGACCATATTTTTTTACATACTTCAATAACTAATAATGACCTCTATAGATCTCCGGATAGATCAAGGATAGAACCAGCTACCTAAATCCTTTTTTTTTCCAATGGCAGATTGTAGACAGTTACAACTGCAACAGAGTCTATTAATCTATTGTTCTCTAATACTAAGAAACCGGTCAGACACAGCGACCTCTTATCCGCCGAGGCGTTGCCCCGAGTTCACCACACGGGGTGGGCCACCATCGCACCCTCACACTTGCCATAGGGACCCGTTTATAGGGTAGGCATCATTCATACTTCATTCACACACACAAGGAAAGGACAAAGGCAGGATAGAGAACGTACATCCATGCCTGAACCGGGATTCAAACCCAGGACCTTCCTATCCGTAGTCAGGCACGCTTACCACTAGACAAGTTGGCCGGCTACCTAAATCTTAAAAAAAAAAGATGAATACAATATTCCACCACTATTTTTAAGCAATTTCAATTCAAAAAATTTAATCTTACATATATGAAAACAAAGTTCGTGTTTTTTGGTACATCTGATGCACATTTTCAAATTAAGAAACAATGTTTTTGGCTTGCACAGGTATTGAGTCCATAAACGTTCAAACATGAACACGACATCTTATCTCAACAGACAAACATGTCATGTCTCAGTTAAAAAATAGTAAAAAAGTCATTTTAATTAAAAATATCTATGTGTAGAAATACAAATATAAACATTAAATACAGAATGATAAAAGCATAAAAATGTAGTATAAATTACTATACTTAAATCCTTTTCAGTAAGGAATTTTGAATGTTGTCGTAATTTTTGTATTTAAATGATTTTAATCTATAAAATGATGACAGAGAAATTACGAATACGTGAGAGTCATTACTATTTTTCAATAAAATTAATTTCAAGGATTCACTTTGCTGAGGACATTTTTTCCTCTCAAATTTATTTCTAGATAATTATATTTTTTTTGTACATCGATTGATCAATGTTCATCAGAATGCTGCAACAAGATTATGGCCTTTATTCTTCACGCGGCCATCGTGTGAAGGGGGGAAATTTGTTGATTAGAAGAGCAACAATTATGCTTGCTGTTGGGGCAAATACGCAAATAATTTTTTGACATCAAGACAATATGGAAAATAACATTAATTTTTTTTACAATGCTATACATTTCATAAAATATGAAAATGTATTATTATTTTACAAGTACAACATTTCTTAATATAATATGTTACCCATATATTCAAGTACTTACCGACAAAATAAAGCCTTTATTTATTAGCTATATTAAAGCTAATATGCCTTTCCCTTTTCAACTTTTCTCATCAATGATTCATTTTGATTCTCATATTTTAAGACTTTGTCTAGTTAAGCAATGAATAAAAATTTATAATTTTTGTTAAGTTAAACTTTTCCCCCTAAAACTGCATAAGAAATACATTGATAATTCATATTAATTGAAAAGTAAATTAATAGTTTTAATTTTTAGTTTACATAAAATAAATATCTCTTTTTTTTAATGGACACTTTATGAAATTTTCGCATTGAGTAAAAAGTTTCGCACCATCAAATTTAAATTTAAAATTAAATAAAAGAATAGTTCAAAAATTTATTTCTTTCATACCAAATAATCTATTTACAAGTGAATGTGAATTGCATATAAACCATATATTAAATTCTCATTTATGCTTTCCTTCCACAGATCAGCATATACTTTATTTTTGACAATTTTATATAGAAAGATCTTTTAGCATATTTCAAGAGGCATTCCAAGACGGGACAAACCGGATGACCTCCTATAGGTCCATGCGTAGAAGGGAGTCTCGAGGCATCTTCCGGTTTTAAAAGTGGAAATACCTTGTTATAGCTTAAAAAAACTTAAATAATGAAATATATATTATACATTACATTGCTATATTCCCGGTGAGTAATTTATGTATACAAATTAAAAGTATTAAACTATATAATCCCTATCTGATAAAAATGAACAAGTGTTTTGCGAATTAAGCATAATGAATGTATTTGATATTTAAAGAAGAAATAAATATTTAAAAATTAAAATATGAAATTTTTCAGAAAAATTTATATCTTCCTCCTTTTTTCGTTCGAAGTTTTTCAGGTAATACTTTTATTATAATAATAAAAAATTTTAATTTTTGGAGAATTTTTGTTATTCTGTTTGTGATCAGTAGCTATGAGCTACTGACATAGTTGAAGTTTATTTTATGTTGAAATTTGACTGGATCTATATATATTGAAGGTTTATTGATCCAATTCGTATGACATAGTGAAAATGGAGAACCAGCTTAAGTACTGACGTCATAATTTGACTATGACTTAAAATTACAAAAAGATAAGCTTTAGCCGTTGAAAATTAGTCAGTCGGAAAAGCAATGAAGTAACTCATCGTTCTTCATCGTAAAATAAATTTCATTTATTTTTAAAATTATAAAATAATTTTACCTTGACTATTTTTTAAGTTAATTTAAATATCATCATTAAAAAATTATGTTTAATGAAATAATTTTGTAATTGTTATAAAAATTAGTTTTTTATGCAGAAAATAAAATGGACATGAAAACATATCTCCAAAATTGAACTTATTCTTACCTTTTTTAAAAAAATTTAGTTTAAGTTAAACTGAAAATGCAAAGAAATTTCTCCATCTCTCTAAAGCACGATTAAAAAACAACAATGTGTGAACAAAGGTGATTTCCTAAAAAATGATTGGTACTTGTGAAAATAAACGAGTTTCTTCTTCTCAAGATAAAAGAATTTTAATATTTTTTTTTTTTTTGGAAGAAGTATAAAATTTCTTCTAAACAGTTGTCTGCTGAACTAAAAGTAATATACCTTGAGCATGGCCTTATACTTTACGTTGGTTTTAGAGGATAAATTTGTGAGAAATAGGCAGCTGAAAATGTTTCAAAATAACTTAACCACACTTTATTATTACATTATTGGAAATGATTTATTCCCTCTAAGTGGAATCAGTCGATATAAATCTAAGCACGTAATGAATTATTTTCGCTAAATATAGAAATAATGCGTAAAACCAATCTTATACGTTTGTATGACTACCAAGCAGCACTGTTGTATGAGAATGTCCTTGAAACCCACAAGACTGCCCAAGTGATAGGATATATACGTATTAATATAATTTAAAATTTGATACAAATTCTCCATTTAAAAATTAAAATTGGATGTTAATTTACTTGCTGGTTTTAATATTTAATCATTGTGTTTTGGTACAACTGTTACTCAATACAACTGGAAACAGAATGTTTACCGAACACTTTTATAACACAGTTTTAAAATTATAGTACTTAGAAAATATACTGTCCACGTTAGGAGATTTTTAAAATACTGCTAAAAATACATACTTTTTCAATGAAATTTGCTTCCTAGACAACTGATTGGGAAAGTGAAGTTTAATTAATAATTTGTCCCTTAATATCACATTAAGATTGCACAATGGGTTGTTAACTGCAGTCTGGCTGGAAATCAGAAGTAAATATTCAAGAACAATTCCAGATAAGGTCCAGGATATGAGAAAATAAGTCAATAACCAGTGCTTCGCGTCAATGAACTAATCCCCTATTCCACATAAAATATTTGAATAGCATTTTATTTCTAATATTTAACAATCATTTTAAGTATAGTCGAAGACATTGCCTGCATTATTTATTTGATTTATTTACTTGTAAAGAAAAAAATTTGGAAATATTCTTAATGACCTTAAAGAATATTGGAAGAATTTTTGACTTGACCTCTTAAATGTTTCATATCATACCCTGCAAAAAGGAGGTTCCCAAACTTTGCGTCGGACAGTCATCCGGAAGATGTGTTTGCTTGGAAGGGTCATGATTACATCAACTCATTAACAGACCTGAAATGATTTATGATAATCATACGCAATTCATTATTATAACCACTTCATTGATTAAAGCATTCTTAAATTCATTTCCCAGCAATTTTACTCCTAGTTGTATTTTTGTGGCCTTCTGTTTAGTAGTTCGCGAACTTCTTTCTCACTTTCAGCAAGAATGCTTATGACGGTTTGGGAATCCAATTTCAGTGGTAGGTTCCGATTTAATTAGTAATTGTGGGCCAAAACTGGCTAAAAAATCAAACCAAACCTAACCTACATGTATTTTTGTTTAAAAACTGAATAAAACAATATTGAAACGAAAGAATAAAACTTTAAGTTGCATCCACGAGAAGTAAAACCAAATCAAATATTTATTTACAAGAACAAGCTCTCTCCAAATCTACCCTCATCGAAGGTAAAAGGTAGAACAGAGGTTTTGAAATGGAATTCTCTAGAAATGGTATCCCCAACCACTTAAATAACAGGAAGCTTACTTGTTGAATAAAAGGGGATTGGTGTAGAGTAACACACGTGTCAATATAGCTTACTGTCTATGAAAAGTCTTCCCTAAAAAGAAAAACGCCAAGGTTGCTCTATTATGGCTTAATGAAATTAACGTATTTTACATCGATTCACTAAAATGAAGTCCGCAATACGATGCAAAAAGATTTCTGTTAATTGCGAAGGTTATATGAGAAACAAATAATATATTTCAATCAGATTGAAATTATTACTTTATTAAGAATATTAACTCATATCCGTATTTTAAAATAGCTATTAATGTATGTCAAGTAATTAGGCACTTATGTTTCACGTATGTAGCTCCACTAAAACTAATTTTAGACAGGAAAAATTGAGTCCTACTTAATGAGGCATCAACGCAACAATGATATGAAGGGGAAGGTGCATACCACGTACCCTAAGTACAAGTAACGTTTGCTAATAATTTGGCAAAGTAAAGTCTCGCAATCAGAATTCATATTTTGCCATCTGAAACACAAATTCGAGTCTTCTTGGTTTAAAGTGATGACTGATTCTTTCTTTCTCAAACTCCTTCTTAACACTAACAGAGAAAAATCTAGACATGTCTGAACAAGACATTTTTGGATGAGATTAAAAACCATGTAGTAACAAGGGTGACCAACCAAATAGTATTGTCCTTTAATTTAAAGTATTTTTTTCCAATGGCAGATTGTAGACAGTTGCATCTGCAACAGAGTCTATTACTCTATTGTTCCCTGATACCAAGGAACCGGCCAGTCATAGAGACTTCTTAGCCGCCGAGGCGTTGCCCCGGGTGCACCACAGGGAGTGGGCCATCATCGCACCCTCACGCATGCCATAGGGACCCGGTTATAGGGTAGGCATCATTCATACTTCATTCACACAGACAAAGAAAGGGCAAAGACAGGATAGAGAGAGAGAGAGAGAAAGTACATCCATGCCTGAACCGGGATTCGAACTCAGGACCTCCTTATCCGTAATCAGGCACGCTGACCACTAGACAAGTTGTCCGGCCTAATTTAAAGTATGTAATAAGAAGCATTTATATCGATATTTGGTTACACATAGAAAATTGAACTATATCCCCAACATGAATCCATATATATAGTTAACTATATGATTTAAATTACTAAAGTTTTGTTCATTTCAATAATTTAAATCATCACTCAATAAAATACATTTTTAGTGATTTTCCTTTACCTGTTAGGAAAAGTGCTCCGTCATCTTTTCTCTAAAGAGTTAAGAAAATAATACCTAAAAATTATTGAACGAGTGGAGGAAAAGGAATAAAGACAATACAATAAGTTACTTAGCAAATAATATCTTCCCATGGTTCAAATTCTTTTCAATTTCAAAATACAAGATAGGAAAAGAAAACTTTTTTCCAGTCTCATCTATTCGGGATGATATCGATCTGAGCAAATACCCTTTTCCAGAAAATAAAGTATGATTTTTATCCCAACAAAAACATTTTTACATTACAATTGACGGAATATTCAGTTTCAAGGTAAAAAGAGTATTAAATCGAATAGTAAAAAGGGTCTTCTACCATTCTTTTCCAACTATTCAATTAATATCAACACATATATTCGCGATTGGATGAATTAAAATATAAAATTAAACACACATGGAAATTTTTTGGGATTAGAACATGGAAATTCACATAAATAAAGTTGCCCTCCTTAGACGAAATATGTATTGAACAATAAATGCAACTCAAAAAATATAATAGTTTAAGATATTTGTTATATTTAGTTAAATTCCTCTATAAGTAAATTTGAAGTTATTGCTTGATTCGCTATTTCTTTAATCCACAGTTAGCCTATAGCATTTTACATCAGTTTCGATGATAATTGACTATTTGTTTAATCCACAGTTATCCTACATAGTTATAGTTACTTTAGATCATTTTTGGTATCTAATCAGGCTATTCTTTTATGAACAGTTATTCTACAGTGTCGCAATTATCTTATATCAGTTTTGATAATGATTGTGACCATTCCTTTAATCTATAGTTATCTTATAGGCTGGTAGTTGTTCTACATCAGTTTCGATGAAAACCTTTAAATAGCAGTTATCTTTAAGCTATAGGTTCTATAATTGGTTTAAAATAAAATTTAATTATAATAGTTTATTTTTATTTCTAAATATATATTTTAAGTTTAAATATATTATTTTAAAAGCTTTTGTGATTTATTTCTTTTAATAAAACTTTTTTGCGTTTGCATTAAATTCGTATGAGTGAAATGAATCCATACCTTATTCTACACAATATTATTGAATGAGTGTAGAGTAAACTGCGAAGTTTTTGAACTCACTTCTAAAGTTAGATTTTATTCTATAGCTGTATAAAAAGGACAAATCGATAAACTAGAAGGACCAAAGCCATTCAAAGCTTTGATCCTTTTAGCTTATCGACTGCATTCAAAATTTAGTTTTTATTTATAAACATTTTTATGAAACTATCCTTCTCTAGGACTTCACAAAAACATGATTTAAGTTAGCTCGTTAATCACATATAATTGTATTAAGTTATATTTGTTAAATTTATAAAAACTTATTAAACAATCTTAAAAAATCTTAAAAAATCAGTAAAAGATGTATGTAGAATATGTTATTAATGATTAATAATTATTAAATATATTCAGGTTTGATGTAGAGAAAGCTACTTTTTTTGTGTTGTTGTTACTTATGACACTTGGACAAGCCAAGTTCGCTATGCCATTGGCTATACGAATTTATGCCAATAGGGTGTGTCTTTCGCTTAACCAAAGCACCAAGAAAGTGAACATACTACTTGCTCTAAATTCCTCCGATAGAGGAGACCACCAGAGGATGCACTCCCTCAATTTTGACATTGATCTAGAGGGGGAAGAAATTTCCACCAGACCATTACACCAATGGAAACTGCTCAACGAATTACAATTTCACGTATTTAACGAGCATGTATACTTTATTATTTGTACTTTTATCAAGTAGCAAATATAAAATGAATAAAATGGTATGAAATTTTCTCCAAAATCTTCCCTATTCTGCAGATTTATTTCCAAATGATTAAGATCTCTTCAAATCACACTCATCTTGAAGAATAATGTGCAATTTACAAGAAACCACCAGATCACGCCGATAATACTTCACAATAACGAAAGTGTAAGAGAGAGGGAATGGTTTCAAAGAAATAAAATTGTTCACAAGCACTTTAGAAGCCTTTCAATGCAATAGCCGCATAGTTATGGCACAAAAGAAGCATTTGGATGATGTTTTACGTGGTAGAATTATCAGTCATCTGGAATGTAGAAGTATCCAGCTGAAAGTATCCGGGGAACTTAGAATCGCCCAGAGTGTCATCTCCAGGCTTTGGCAATGGTTCCAAAATAATGGTAATGTGAATAGACGTTACAGCAAAGGCCGCCCCCGAGTTACAATGCCGAATGAGGACTGGTATTTGGCAGTTACTGCCAAAAGAAACAGACGGAGGGCAGCATCAGACCTGTCTTGTCAGCTCTCTTCAGCTACAGGTGCTACATTTTCAAGGCAGACCGTGCACAGATGCTTAGGGCACATTGGTGTATAGGCTCTAGGCCTGTCTGATGTGTTCCACTTACCGCAACCAACTGTCGCTTGCGGTTAGCCTGGAGTAGAGAGCATGCATTGTGGACACCGCAATAGTAGTCTTGAGTGATGTTTTCCGACGAGTCCAGATTTAGCTTTTAGTCTGATTCTCACCGAACTTTCATTTGGAGAGGGCCAGGTACCCGTTACCACCGAGAAAACACCATTGAACGACACCGTTACGGTGGTGCAGGATTGCACGTTTGAGGAGGAATTATTCTGGATCCTAGAACTAACCTGCATGTTCAGAATATATCCATGATAGGCCACATCTATCGGGATGCCATTCTGGAACACCACGCACGTTTGTTTCGGGGCGCCATGGGTGCAAAATTTCTGTTTATGGATGATAACGTCCGTCCTCACCGTGCAAACATTATAGACGAATGCTTTCAATCGGTGGATATTACCCGTATGGACTGGCCATCATACTCACCTTATATGAATTCAATAGAGCATGTGTGGGACAAGCTTGGCCGACGAAATGTAGCCCATCAACCCCCTCCTACATGTCTACCGGAACTTCGGAGAGCATTGCTTGATGAATGGTGTAACATTTCCCATGATCAGATCGATAATTTGATAATCAGCATGCCTAAGCGTTGTACAGCCTGTATTGCATCGTCTGGGGAGGCGCATACTATGTAATAACTATCATAACAAACATGTTATATTAGTTTATGTAAATAGGTTCTTTTTTGAAATTTGCACCAAAGAGTAAAAATCGCAATTTTTATTAATGATGTCAAACATATAGGATCTTTTTTGCTCTTTACCTTTTGTTTAATAAATAGATTTTACACAAATAAGTTACATTTGTTTTGCTCTTCCGTCTCTTTCTTTGCTGGAATCCTTTATTTATGGACACGAGTGTAGAAGCGCATAGATTATGGAGATCTTTATGTTCAATCAAAACTTAATTTTATAATCAACGTATAGCATTTTGAGTATTTAGAAAGACACGAGTGTAGAAGCGCATAGATCATGGGGATCCATATGCTCAACTAAAACTTAATTTTAATCAACGTTTTGAGTATTTAAAAAGATAAAACGGCGGACTTTAATATACATAACTTCTGATGCACTTTATCATTTAAATTCTTTTATCGGTGTTTTAAAAATATGAAATCCTCTTCCACAATTCGCGAAGGATATTTCAGAAGCACTTACTTGAATTTAGTCTGACATGTCATCGCTTTCTTTTGATGCCCACTAACTTCGAACATTCTAAGGTATCTTTATAATAGTCTTAAGCTATTTTTTGTTAAAATCTTAAATAAACTGCTTTTTAAAAAATCATAAAAATTATAATTTATCTATACAACTTTAAGCTATTTTCGAATCTGTTAAAATCTTAAATAATCTGTTTCTTAAAATCTTAAACAATCCATTTAAAATCTTAAATAATCTTAAATATTTTAATGTATCATATAACATTGAGTTATTTTAAGATCTGTTAAAATCTTAAACTATTTGTTTTAGTTTATTGCATGAGAAATCTTTGCTGAACACTTGCCTTCATGCCCGAAATTTCTTAATTATGGCACACAATATATTGTGTAGGTCAGTAATATATTTTCTTAAAAAAAAAACAATTTTGAAACAATTAATAAATGAAAAATATTAACTCTCATTAGACTTAATATTTTTCATTAGACTCCCATTAGACTTAAGTTTATACCAATGAAAGCGATTTATTTAACTAAAGATTCCCCGCGGAATTTAGCAGGATTCTTGGAAGCGTGAAAGGAACCTTTGGTATTCCAGGAATCTTTGAGAGGGGCGATAATGATGGATTTGTACATCATGGTACAAAACATTGTAGATAAGTGATTAATTGTAAGACGAACAACACTTTTTACGCATATTCTCAGTCAAATAGACATGAGTAAGTGCAATTAGTTAATATCATTAAAATTATGTTCTATATACCCAAGAATCTGTATTTATTCAATAGCTTTACATCAAAATGCTTTCCAAATTTTTTTAAATATTTAATATTAGCATTTTTTAACTCTTGTTAAAGTGGACAAATGTGTTTACTTGCCGTTTAAAATCAATTACTGTGCAATTAGCTTTCATCAACTGAATTCCGTAATTATTTTGAAAAATTGCAATAAATATTAAATATCTTTTAGTTACTTTATATTTCAGGAATAAATATTTGCGAAGATTTGGGATCGAAATTAAAATATTATGTTCTTTGTTAATTAACTCTTGTGTATAAAAAGTTATCGTAGAAAATCATTTAATTTAAAAAAAATACCAATAGGGTATCTTATCCTTTAAAAAATAATATTTTGACCAACAATACTCTAGCAGAGTTCAGAAAGAAAAAACAAAATAATTCATATTTAAAAAAAATATATATCTTGGTCTCAAGTCATTTAAAATAGTATCATTTAACAAAAACAACAATAATACATAGACTATTTGTAAAAACATGATTCTCTGTTTATTATTATAAAATAAAATGAAGCAATTTTGCTTAAAATTATATTCAGAAAACATTTATTATACTTGAAAAATGAATTTTAAATCAGAAATTCTCTTGATGTTGAAAAGAAAGATATGTTAACCAAAATTAATAATTAGTAGATATAAACGACAATTAAATAATAATGTTTATTTAAGTAATGTTATGTCTTACTTATTTTAATACAAAATTTACGTGAAATATCATCATAGAAAGCATTTTTGACTTAAATTATGTGTATCAGTGATCTTTGCACATGCAAATTAATTTTTGTTACAGAATTCGTATTTTGGAGTGATCAGTTTTCATTATACTTTTGTTCAATGAGCCCATAACTCTATGAACCCTTGACCTTCAATTTTTCTCATTAATTATAAGGAAATCTGACCCCACCGAATCAGCCCATCTTAATCGCGGTCTTCCCCACTTTCTACTTCCAGCAAGTCTGGAACTACAGAACCTTTTTCATAGTGTTGCCATCATGTATTCAGAACACATGAACCATTCTGTTCATTCTATTTAATTTTATGCTGTTGTTGTTGGCTTATCCTCTTTAAAGATCTGACATTTGTCAGATGAACTCCAATAAATTGTTGACAGTTAGAAAATCAATGACTGGCAGGGGATCTGAGGATAATTCCTCCCGGGAAAGTCCGACGCAATCCAGAATACGTTTCGGTGAGGCTGGATGGTCACAGCCTTTTTTACAAGTGGAATAATTTTTTGTACCATGGTCAAACGGTTAACATTTTAGATGTCCCCTTAAGAATCTGGCTAAAGCAGTTTGAGATTTTCGGTCAAATTTTATTATCAGAAGATGTTCCAAAGTACCATTGGTGTGTTGGGGGAATTTATAATTCTATATATATCAAACAATATCAGATTGTTTATATATCCTATATAATTCTGAGTTAAATCCTTTTCCGTTATTGTGCTCCTCTACTACCCCACTTAGAATACTCCTCAAAATCTTCCTTTCAAATTTTTTGCGACAGAATTTTCTCTAATGTAGTCATAGTCTAGTTCTCAGAAGCATACGTCAAGACAGTTTCACAAATGTTTGTAAATTAAAAACTTTATATATCTAGAAAGAAACCTAGATTTAAAAAATTTTCTTAGGCCAAAAATGGCCCTATTTGCCAAAACAATCGGGTTTTTTTTTTCAGGGGATATTCTGTTGTTACTAGTAATAACTGAACTTAAATAAGGGAAACACTTAATTGTTTGAAATTTATGCAAACCACAATTTTAGCCCTTTTACTTCATTATCGACTATTTTACATGCCATGAATACATGAGCATTAACTTCTGCTTAATCTTCAATAGCGTCTAACTTTAAAAACAAGACTGGATACCTCAACAGTTCTGTACGAGGATTTTTTGACTCACAATTAAATATATATATTCAGGACATTATTTGAAAAATCTGATGCATATCATGAGACTATTCAAAGCCACCAACGGAGACTTTAAATATATAATAATTATTATAAACAGCGAAAAATTTTTGAGGTTGGATTTTTTAGATGTGAATTACGAAATTACATTTGCGAAACTTCTAAGACTTTTTTTTTTATTCTGTATTCAGAAGTTTAGTTTATTCTATATTTTATTTTGTACTCTAATGTTTGTGGTTTGCTTGTCGCTCAATGGTTTAGGGAACTGTCAATTAAACAATTGTTATTTCATACTGGGTTTAATGGCGCTATTAAAGAAATCATCTCAATTAGACTAAATCAATATATGAATTCTTAATCAAGCATTTCCTGTTCCTTCTTATTATATAGCAATATATTTTACATACATTAACTGTAAATGACAATTCAATAATTAACTCTACATAATTTAGTCTTGCATAATTCTAAACAATATCAATATTGTACATGGTAACTATTGTATATATAAGTATTGTCATTTTTTATAAATCACATTAGTGTTGTCGTTCTACCACTTGTAATTTACTTTTTATTAATAAAGGCTAGATGCCTTTTTGTTGTAATCTTCCTGGGGGATGATTTTTGGTGGACCCGGGCTGGTGGTTGCCGTGCTGCGGGCAATACTGGACGGCGTCTGGAAGTCATGGACTTTGGCACCATATCTTCGTTGCAGTGATAGGACGGTGGCCTTTCGCACTCGGGTTCTCTACAGCGCATGCCATCGTTCTGAGTGGGACTTCTCCTGCGATCGGTCATCAATTATAACCGTATACCTTCGGGTGGGACGGTTCTGGCTTATCCTGTTGTCGCTCAATGGTCAGTTTTTGCACAAGAAGGCTAATTAGACCGGAAGCTATAGTTTAAATAATTAGAATTCTATTAATAAAGGGGATTCTGAAAAACTACAAACATCATGTCTCATGTTGGATTCGTACCCACGTGTGACGGACAGACCAATAATCTTTGAGACTGCATCTCGGTTTTATTCTAAGGTCGACACCGTTTTTATACACATAATTCTGAAGCTCTACTAGGGAATTTATTCTGAACAACTACAAACATCATGTCTCATGTTGGATTCGTACCCACATGTGACGGACAAACCAATAATCTTTGAGACTGCATCTCGGTTTTACTCTAAGGTCGACACCGTTTTTATACACATAATTCTGAAGCTCTACTAGGGAATTGATTCTAGTAAGTACAACTTTTTATCTTGATAATTTTGTTTCACTTCATTTATTATCACATAGTATGACCGTATTGAAAGTTTCACCATTTATAAAATGGTTACAATTTAATTTACATAAGCATAATGGTAAACTAATATTTCAATTTATTATTCCGAATTTAAAATATTTTGATGAAATTTATGTATTTTTTTACTGTATCTACACAGCTGCCTACCGTAAATGTAACACCCTGAAGAAAACATGCAAATAACATGAAATTTACAACATGCATTAGCGGGGGTGGGATATGCAAATGATTAGCATTTCAGCACAGACGCACATGACGCACGCCGGTAGTGCCACATCAAAATGATATTTAAAGCTTGGAGATTTCGACGATTTTAAGTTCGTAAATTTTTTTTTTTTTTTTTTTTTTTTTTTTTTACGATTAATTATGACTTGTAAAAAAACAACAATCAAGTTTTGATCAAGTGTCGAAGTACGACAGTGTAAGGATAATGGCCTACCCAGATTGTGGATTATTTTTCAGGGAAATCAGTAGTCGTGTGGGACGAAACCAAACAACTGTAATGCGGATATGTGATCATTCGATGCACGAGGGTACAATGGTCCGATGTGTTCGATCGCATCCATCTCAGGGGACCACTTGATGTGATGACAAGACCATTATGCACATGGAACCGCCTGGATCACTCAGCCATATCACGAACCATAGCACAGCACATTCAGTCTGTAACGCATCATCCAGTGTCTGCGCGTGCCATTCGATGCCGTTTACAACAGAGTGGTCTGTCCGCAAGGCGCCTATTGCTTCGTCTACCCTTGACGCAGAATCACAGATGGAATGATGCGATGAAAGAAGGATGCGGATGGCAGAATGGAATAAAATTGTCTTTACTGAAGAGCCACGCTTCTGTTTGCAACACCACGATGTTCACATTCGAGTCTGGAGACTCCGTTGAAAGAAGATGCTGAACATCTGCGTTTATATACCACCACACTGGTTCATAACGCAGATCCCCCGAATATTATAGTATGAGGGTGATATTGCATATCACTCTCGCACTTCTCTAGTAGACATTGCCAGTACTTTAAACAGCCAGCACTATATCTCCAAGGTGTTGAAGCCAGCTGGCCTTCCTCACCTTCAAGGCTTGTCCACAGCCATATTTCAACAGGATAATGCGCGATCACACATTACACATTGGCACACATTCTCCAATGGTTCTTCGTCAATCGCCAGATTGAACTGCCTCCCTGCTCGGATCGCTCTCTGGATAGAAAACACGTGGTCGATGGTTGCTCAGCAATTGACTCAGATTACAACCCCAGCTGCCACACCAGATCAACTTTGGCAACGCGTGGAAGTTGCTTGGTCTGCTGTATTCCAAGAACACATCCAAAGTCTCTTTGAATCAATGCCGAGGCGCGTGGCAGTGGTTATCTGTAACAATGTCGGTTTGTTTTGGCAGGCACCACACTTCACAGAAGTCTATAAATTGAATCATTTGATACTTGGTTAACAAGTTATCTAAAATATAAATTTCTTTGTGATACCTCTTGTCTTTCTTGGTGTTGTGCATTTTCGGTGGCCAGCAGTGTATATATAATTAGTCGATAATGTTAAAAATTGTAATTGAAATATATACTTAGAATTTCCAAAAATAAATCAAATTCAAATTAAAAGATATTCCTGAAAACTATATCATATATATAAAGAAAATAATGTTTTCTAATTTTTGAAATTCGTTACTTACTAAAGTGTGCAAAAATAAAAGTCAATCTCATAGAATTACACCAGCATCGATATCTAAAATTTTAAGAGAGAATGCTTATTAATAAGATTTTATTGAACAATATCAATAAAATATAAAGTAGAATTAATTATCAAAATATTTATGCAATATTTTATAGTGTACAGCATATTGCTGATAATAATATATAAATTAAAATTTAATGACGAAAACAAAGAATTAGAGAAAAGTAAAATGGTTATTTATAAAAAAATTAAGCATTTATTTAATTATAAATGATATATCTGAACAAGCTTAAGCACACAGAACACTAATTGATGAATAGCACTAAAATGTAATTTTCAACAGAAATCATTTACAATCAAAAATTGTATAAAATCACAAACAAAAAATACAGAATGAAAAAAATGTATTGAATCTTATTTGTTACTTATATTTATATATTCTTGTTAAAAAATACACTGGTGTGCAAAACTTAAGCAACAAGTGGTTTTTCGGCCACAGCTCCCCAACAAAGTATAAGATAGCCATGAAATTGCAATATAATATGCACATAATTCAATAGAAAGATTATTTGCATGCAAATTTTCGAAATAAAACGTCATAGGTGGTGTAAGTGTACGTAAACCTTGTGGGTCGGCGCGCGCAGGTCAAAACTGTGATAAAAGGATGAAGAGCACCGTAGTTAAAGACATTCGCTGTAAGTGCAAGTGATTTATTTTGTGGAACATGTCTTCAAGAAATCATTTAGACGACTTTACTCGAGGAAGAATGATTGAGAAGCTTGAGGAGGGGCATAGTGTGACCAGTGTCACCGAAGAGTTCGGGATCATCAAAAGTGTTGCTTCTCTTGCTTGGAATGCCTTTAAAACTATTGGTACAGCTGTTCGGAAGGTTGGTGGTGGCCGTCCAAGGAAAACAACACCAAAAGATGACCGTTACATTGTCCTCCAGGCGAAAAGAAAGCGTTTTCAGTCAGCCAGCGCCATATCTCAGCAACTGTGCACAGCCATAGGACGACAAGTATCAAGATTTACAGTGTCCAGACGCCTCCACAAAGGTGGCTTATTTGCTAGACGTCCTGAACGCTGCATACCTTTAAAAGTTTGCCATCGGCGGCACCGTTTAGAGGGGTGCAGAGAACACGAAACCTGGACACCTCATCAATGGAGTCGCGTCCTCTTCACAGATGAGAGTCGTTTTTGTGCTACAAGCGATTCTCGACGTCAGTTGATCTGGAGAGAGGTTGGAGCTCAATTTCATCCTAATAACATCGCGGAAAGAGATCGTTACGGTGGTCCTGGAGTTCTCGTCTGGGGTGGCATTATGTTGAACGGGTGGACTGAGCTTCAGATCTGCGATCGAGGTTCTGTAACTGGAGACCACTACTGCAATGAGGTAATCCTACCCCATGTGCGTCTGTTCCGAGGGGCCATTGGACCAGACTTCATATTTTTGGATGATAATGCCCGCCCACACCGTACTGCTAATGTTTAAGAGCTACTGGAAATTGAAGATATCACACGAATGTACTGGCCAGCTTACTCTCCAGATCTAAATCTAATAAAGCATGTGTGGGATGCATTAGGGAGACGTCTTGCGACACGACAGTATCCTCCTGGTAACACCCATCAGGTAAAAGAAGCGTTAAAGGAAGAATTGAGACGTTTACCCCAAGAACTCCTGGATAATCTGGTGCTTAGCATGGAGAGACGATGCCAAGCAACAATTACAGTAAGGAGAGGGCATATCCCATACTAGGGAACATCTGCCAGTTGTACTAACGCTTCTTCAGGCAATCATGTGTAACGCCACTATATGTCAAATAAAGCCTTTTTTGTTCCATACCCTACTTTAAGCTTTATATTCATTTCTGCGCCATTATTCTTTTACCATCGTTTAAGTACAGAATAATGTACATCATATTCAAATTTCATGTCAATCGGATGATTTCCTGCAGAGTTATGACAAAAAACACACTTGTTGCTTAAGTTTTGCACACCAGTGTAAATATACCACACACACAAAATTGGAGGGAAATGACTGCAGCTAGAAAAGTGTACTTAATTTTCCTTTATTTTTTGCAGATTTTGAGACAATATGCATAGTTATATTTTTGTATTGTATAAGTTGCATTATCTGATTTATTTATAAAAAAATGTCACTAAGTATTAGCATTGGGGGGGAAGAAATTATGCTGATTTCCATCTTTACTGAATGATATTTATCTGTAAAAAGCTTTATAAAAATTAAACTTTTTATAAAAATATGCCTCTTAAAAATTTTTTCTCTCGAGATTTTATAGGTTGATATTTCAAATTTAAAGTGCTAAATGCTAATAACCTTTTATGTGTGAAACCTACATATTATTTATTTTTATCAATAAATTACCTTTTCAATTTCCATTTCCCGGTAGATAAATTCAGAAAATGACAAAAGGAATTAAATAAAGTTCATTTTAGTCTAAGAGATATTTTTTGGTGAATAACCTGGAATTTAATTAAAGAGGTAATTGAATCCATTCAAACGAAATTGCAAACTTAAGATTTCGCGCCGCATTTTTAAACACTGTTAAACTTTAAATTGATTTCAGTCAGAAACTATATGATACCTACACCAAGATAAATTAAATGAACTATTATTTATATATATATATATATATATATATATATATATATATATATATATATATATATGATATTTTTTAAAAATATTTTTTCTCAACAAGTAAATTGTGTGTAAATTTATGTTTTTGTTCCAGTTGCTAAAAGTAAATTATAAATATGTTTTAATGCTTTTAATTTTGTTACATATAATATAGTTTTCAAAATTAAATTAGAATGTTTTAGAAATTGAAATTTATATTAAAATAGGTTGGAAATTACTCTTAATTTGTAATGCCTTTAATTTATAGGATAAATTTTCTTACATTAAAATATTAAATCACTTATTTTTATAATGTTTTATTAGACAAAAAAAGTAAAATGTATTCATACTTTATTAATCACCACAAGCAAGTTATAAAATATAATTTCTGAAATTTAAATCAAATTTTTATTTTAGTATTAAAGTATAAGACATGTGTTCTTGTTGAGTATCATTTCGAAATACATACTAGTCCCCTTTATAGAAAACAAAATAAATTATAAAGTTATAAAAAATTAATTTCTTTGAGGAACTATCAATATCAAGAAATAAAATTCGTATTCGCTCCTTGTATTATTAAAGTAATATAAAGATGGAATAAGAACATGTTTAATTTTGAATTTATAAATTTAACATACCTTTTTACCCTTCAAAATATTGTGTATTTTATTTTGATTTAATTTTCCTATTTATAGAGTATTTTTATGCATTCAAACGTTTTCTGTGAGAAAAATAACTGAAATATTAGTAAGTTTTGGAAAAAAAAAATTAATTTGAGATTTGATGAATATTAGAGGTTTAATTCTAAATAAAATTTAGGCTTGTACTTGTAAATGTTATCCGTTTTTATTAATGTTTATAAATTAGCTTTGTATTAAAGCTTTAAACTCTTATAAAGAGCATTACTGAAACATTCATATCTTTCAATGTCTTCGTAATGCACTGTCTCATGGCAAAGTGCCACTTTGAGTTTCTCTAGAACATTTTCTTCAAGGCAATTATTACTTACATGTCCTCAAAAATTGGCGAAACCAACTCTCAACTTGTCTTTATGCACTATGGAGTTAATATATTTAAAAAATATATTAGTTCGAATGTTTCATGCAAATTTCTAGATTAATATGTCTTTCATAAAATAAAAGATTTGTACAGTAAAATACTTTTTAATTAAAACAAATTTTACTTTTGATTGTTAATGTTCAAAAATTTCTTAATAATTAATATATAATTATACAGAGGGTATTAACACATTTTTAGAAATATTTCGTGTCCGTTTAATTAATGTTTAAAATGTAAAGATTACTTTTTTAAATGATCTTTACATTAATGTAGAGATATAGCCCTTTTCCTGGACTATAAGATAGCCCTTTTTCTGGAATATAAGTCTGCATCATGATTTCCATGAAAGAAGAGCTTTTCGCAATATTTCCAGGGGTATTGCTTTCCATTCCTCTTCCACTACTTTCCAGAGTCCATCTATCGTGGTGGGTTTGCGTTTATAAAGAGCCTTTTTAAGCAGACCAAAGGCACAATAGTCCATAGGTGAAATGCCAGGAGACTTCTCTGGGATATGTTGAAAATGTATATATGCAAATCCTGTATTAGTCATCATTTTTTCAAGGAATGCAGTGGTAGTTTATGAAGTATGACTTATACCTATGTCTTGATGAAATTTCTCTCCTTGAAAGTCATTGGGATAAAGAAGTGGAATTTCTTTGGTAAATATTGGGAGTAAAACCTTCTAATGATAGTACGATGAGTTGATTTTAACATTTCTTTCCACTTTTCTTATTTTTAATTTCCCATTGTAGCAGAAACCTGCGACAATCATAAATTCCTAACTGAAACTTTCTTTACATTGATGGAAACAAGTTTGTACATTTTTTCTCATTTTCTATAGTAAAAAGACTTTTATTTGTTACAGTCATTTAGGTAAACCTATGCTTCATCAAGGGTCACAATGGTTTTCCATTTATCTCCTGCTAAGTGGTTTTCATACAGGATTCTACAAAATATTTTGCGTTGAGCCACATGTCTCGGCAAAAGCTGGTGAACAATATGTTTCTTAGCATTTGTAAGTTGTAAATACTGGATTATTATTTTATTTATTGTTGCTACAGATGTATCTAAAGACTTTGCAATTGATTTCTGTATTGGCGGATTTTCGCTTGTTACCAGCTTATTCACTTTATAAACATTTGAAACAGTACGTACCTTTTACAGATATTCGTTTGGAGTCTTCTTTCGATGTACAAATAATGATTGACAGTTTTTACCTGTCCGATTAATAATATTGCTTATTTTGCACTTAGAAATTTTAATACCATGCATTTCACAACGTTTTTGAATTCTGGAATAAGAACGCTTATCGTCGGAAAGCGCAAAAACATATCCTTCAGTTCGGAACATGTTTATGTGTGACATTTTGAAAGAAGAATAAATTTAAAAGTAGCAGACGATATTTCTCATTTCAAATAATTAGCTGTGGCTGAAAATTTTTATTCTAAAACACTTACTTTTTTTAAATTCGTTATCGAAATCGTTCTAAAAATGTGTTAATACCCTCTGTACAATGCGATGTTTAAGCTTTTATTTTCCTTAATATTCATTTTTTAAACTATAGGTTAAGCTCTGATGATTCGCTGCATAGGCAATGTGGTTTACCAAGATGAAGATTCATCAGTTTGCAAATGGAATGCATTACAAAAAAGGTTTATTATTATTGTGTTCTGTGATTCAATGCTTAAGATTTTAGTAAGTTCTGCAAAAAATTTCTTTATTATTATATTTTTCCTGTTGTGAATATAAATATTTTTAGAATCATTTTTCCTCTTTGTAACTGTATGAAGTAAAGTGTACATATTTCAATATTGTTTCTAACGATAAAAAAAGAGAAAATATTTGTAAATTGTGTTGTCTTTGTTTTGTTTCTAATATTGGTGTTTTATTATTTTATGCTTGAAACTAAAAGTGTTAATTTGCTTAAAAATAATATGCATGCCGTTAATTTTCTTTTAAATGATTCAGATGGAATTTTAAGCGCTTTATTAAGGTATCATTAGGAAATGTGTTAAGCAAATTTAACTCCCTGCAGATTAGGAAAAGGAAAGCTTATGGTGTACTCTTTCAATATAGATAAAAAATTTTTCTATATACCATTGTTTACATCACACAGATCATTAAGTACACATAATGAGCGTATTTTATATTAAATTATACACGGTATAATATATGAAATAAATCTTCAGTGTGATATTTTGCTTCAAAATTTTCTGAATATTTTAAATGTACGAGAATTTATAAGAATATTTCATAATATTGATGCGCAGTTAAACATTCTGTCGTAAACTTGAATATATTTTAATTCCTTTGAATTGATTGTTGGTTGTTATTTCAAGGTACTTTTTAAATAAGTAAAATTAAAGTCTAAATGTTTAATTTAAAAAGGCTCTTAAATTTTCAAAAATGAAATTTTTACGAAGAACACAAGTAAAGGACTTATGAAACTTTTAATTTCAGATTTTATATCTTGCTGTATTAAATAATATCAAGTGATTAAATATAAGAATATGAACTGCGATAATAACGGTGAAGAGTTTTTAAGACAGAAAGTGTTATGGGGAAAACAGTTTATGGATTGAAAAAGAATAAGAAGAAAAGTTGACCATTCTTTGTAAAAGAAAAAATCGAATTTGAAAATGTATTATTTTTAACTACAGACACAATGACTTTTATATTCAGATACATGTAATTGTGATATGGATTATCCTAAGTTTCAGCTATGCAAAATCATTCCAAAATTCAACCCTTAAAATGATAAGATCAGACTTTACCTTAATAGTTTTTGAACTCTAATTAAAATTCTTGTACATTCTAGAAACTACATGAACCACTTATATATATTTAATCGAATTCTTACCATGTAATATGGTGCAACCTTTTGCAAGAAAAAAGGAAAACGATTATCCAAATTTTAAAGAAAAGATGAAAGAAATACTTTTAAAGTATTCGTTTGCTACTGATAGTTGAGAGCACAATATTTTGAGACATAGAAAATATAGTGATATGATATGGAGAGTTTTTTTTTTCATTGAGCTAAAATGATACTTCAATGCGTTGATAAAATAATTTAAGATTATAAGCTTCGAACAACTTAAGAAATTGATCATAGCCGATTAAATAAAGAAAAAAAAAACATTGTCAAATTTGTGTGATCACTTCTTGGATTTATAGACTAGTTTGGATACTTTTTTAGAACAAGAGGAGAAACTTAATGCATACATAAAGAAATAAATAAAATAAAAGCTTAGTTGAAATAAAAAAAATAAGAAGCTCGCATCAGAAGAAAAGCTTGACTACCAGTTTCCACAATCTCATATTCGTAGGAAGAAGATTTATCCAATACTTCGGATGTGAGACGCCTGGTGTCATAAGAGCAAAGTCCATAAGAAGAGGAAACAATGAACAACGTGAACTTACATAACAATTCTACCATTTATCCTTTCATTGTCCTGAAGTGAGAAAATTGCCGTATGTGCTGTTACAGGTGCTTCACATTACATCGCAGGAGAAACATTCAATCAGTTTCCAAAAGTGCATACACTTTGTGAATAAGAAAATTTTGCTTGCGCAGACTATTAGAATTCGACAACCCACAATTGTTTTAAGTACTGTTTTAAATCTATTCTCAAAAAGGAAGATAGTGTAAAGACAGAACCTCTTGTTCTGCCTGAAGCAAAAGGAAACAATAATATATTAGGAACACATTTTCTTCATGGAACTGGAATCATTCTGAATGTCCAGAGGTGAAAATGGCGCCTTTGCGAAAATTCTTCAAGAATCCATGCAAGAATCTGAAAATACGATGGCCACATCCTTGTAAGCTATCATTCCTGACACTAACTTGTAGAGAGATTAAGGAAAATATTCGACAAAGATGAAAAGTGGTGAATTCAACTATTTACTTCAAAATTACGAGAGTTGTTTCAAATCAGAGGAAGAGCTTATTCTTCACATATAGCAGCATATAGATACAGTTGATGACTTTTCTATAGCTATGAAACCTTATCATATATCCCTTGTGAAAAATAATATTTTAAAAGAAAAAAATCGAGAATTTGTTAGAGCATTGAACTATTGAAGAATGTGAATCTGCTCATGCAATTCCAATAGTATTGGTTCCTGAGCCAAATGGCAAGGTAAGTCTTTGTGTAAATTACAGACGTCTGAGCTCGGTTACGAAAGCTGATATTTAATTATTGCACATAATGAAAAATAATGATCAAGTATCCGATAGAAATGAAAACTGAAAATAATGAGTTGCACATAATGAAAATCGATCTTCAATCCGGTATTATGAAATGAGAGTGAGGCCAATTAAAACAAAACTGCTATAATTTTTCTTTTTAGTGCTTATCATTACTTCCATATATCACAGCATTATATTCAAATAGCACAGGATTCGGACTGAGCTATGCACCCCAAACGTTTCAATAATTGATAGGTAAATTTACAAATGGCTCGATGAGGACTACAGGAGAAATCTGTAATAAATTGGCACAGAAACAGACATCTGACTGAATCTATTGCTATTTAAAGAATATAGATATGTACTCCAATTAAAATAATGTAATCCATTCTTTCTCAAATAAGATTCCCTCAGTTCTGTGTGTGTTTTAATAATGTTGAAAAAAAGAATATTCCTAGAGGTCGTGGATTAGAAAAAAAAATTTTTTTTATGAAGCATTCACATCTTTCAGCCGTTTTATTTCTCACGCATTTTTAGTGGGAAAATGTTAAATAAAGCCAGTTAAAAAATAGAGAGAAAAAGGCAAAAGAAACTTTTAATTACACCCAAGTAAAATCTAGTTCAAGATTTCTCATATCATGATTTCTGAGAATTCTCTTTAATATTATTTTTACGAGTCATTAGTTACCAGGCAAAGAATCTTCAAAATGATAGTGTGGGGAGGAAGTGAATTCAATAAAGAGGCAATATAACGAAATACGAAATCAGATGTTAAAATCTAATATTACAATATATATATATATATATATATATATATATATATATATATATATATAAAAATATATATATATATATATATATATATATATATATATATATATATATATTGAAATTCAAGAAACGTCAGTTTTTAAATCGGAAATTTTTTTTAGTGTTCTTTAATCAAATATTTGTATTTTATTTCCATTCATTAAAATTTTAATGAATGAAATAAAATTATATATATATATATATATTATATATATATATATATATATATATATATATATATATATATATATATATAATTGAATTATAGATATATAATTCAATTTTTTTTACTTTCTTTATAATGCGTTTAAAAAATGCTGATTATTTTTTTTATACTTACTACTTTTTTCATCTATGCATTCTAAACGGAAAACCTTATTTCAAAAATGTAGATCATTAAAACTTTTTTCTAGTTTTTGTATAAGACTATTATACAAGAGTTATACAGAATAAAAACTTCGCGTTTAGCTATACAAGCAACATTTCAAATTTCAGAATGGTAAAACTTTTAAAAAATTAGCATTTTTATAGAAAATTTATAATATTTGATTTTTTTTTTCATGCGTTGTTATATAATAGCTTTGGAAATCATTTCCTATGCAAAAATTGCATCAATGTCAACACTCTAAAATTTTATAAGCGACAACTTTCCTCTCTACTATGTCAAGATAAAAAGGAAAATAATCAATAAATTGAAACACAACCAAATTCAGTCAGTTTTCGTCATGTGATATTAAACCCACAATGAAAGTCGAATTTCTAGATTATGCAGTAAGAAAACTGCCCTTATACCGCATAAAAATTACTTCCATTTTTTTATTTATTATATATTTATTATTATTATTATTTTTTTTTTTTTGCAACTAAAATTTTTTTTTTTTTTTTTTTTTTTTTTTTTTTCCCCATCACGCAGAACTTTTTTCTATATTATTTGAATTCTTATGCACTTCAGACCATCTGCTAATTTTTTTTCCATTACTGAGTGCAATACATAATCAAACAACAAATGAATGAAATTTGAATAGCGTTGAAATCGAAACATAATCTCAACCATATATTTTTGCATTTTTGCACATCGTGAAGAAATTCTGATGATTTTATATAAATATAAGTCACTCAACTCTTAAATTCTAAAGGTAGAAATATTTTTTGCGCCCACAATTTTTGTAGGATAAAGTTTTGATTTGAATAAAAATAATACTTAGATTTTTAAACTTTATCTTTGATATTTTTTAAATTTCAACTCTGTCAGAATGTGCCATAACATAATTATAATATAAGTAAATTGTAATTTACTTGCATTACCGGTTTCCCTTTAAAATAATCAAATAAAAAAGTAAAGAGTTTTTTTTTCTTTTCAAATTTGACTTAAAAAAATAGCTTTCTAGGGGACGGAAATAAGAGGCCGATATAAAACCGCATCACAGGATTTGAAAATGTTAGATTGTGAAGCATAAGTTGGTAAAAAAAAAAAACCATAATTTAGAATAATCAAAAATTATACTTTCCCAGAAGGAGTAAAAAAATGAATTTTATAGTTCAGAGAAAGATGATTTTTTCAACTGTTTTTAGCAGTAGGATTGGAATCCAAAAGTATATAAGTATTACTTATTGAAATATCTATCTATCTATCTATATATGTATATATATATATATATTGTTTGTTTTGTATGATTAACACAGTATATATATATCAAAAATTATTCATATATATTGCTTACTGGAATATATGTATTGTTTTGTATCATCATTTTAATGTGCGATGCAATGAACAATTTTAAGGAGTAATGAAAATTATCAAGCTAAATACTTCCTTTGATACCAATAACAATTTTTTTTTCACTTGAAGGTCTTATCATATAGGAATACACTATAAAGTATTTTACGTATTTCTAATTCCTTTTTTTTATAATAGTTTTATTTAATTCATACCTCATAGTGTCTTTACATGATAGTAGCCAGGTTCATTTGGCAAAGTTGAAAATGATGAAGACCTCGCAAAAAGCCTAATCGAATCGAGTTACCCCACTGAATATCGCCAAAGTATCAATCTAATTCAAAGGAAATCATTCAGAAAGATGATATGGATGGTTTGATTAGTTTCCTTAAGTTTTTTTCTTAGTAATTCCTGTATATCCACAAAAGTCCTTACAATGATTAAATATCTCGATGATTGCACTGTTACCATCGTGATTTGTGAAATAAAATAACTACTTCTAGTGTTTTAGGAAATTTTTATGACAGCATGAAGATTTTCAGTATCAAAAACATATATAATATATTAAGATTGTTCAGAAGTTTTTCATTAAGTCCAGTTTCATACCATTTTACCAAACATTCATAAACTTAGCATCGTAAAATGATGCATTTAATGTTACTTGTTGGGTAATTTTTATTATAGTGTCTTCACCTGGTAATCTAGAGATATTTTTAACAACTGCAGACAAAACATCTGAAATTATTAACTCTGATATAATTTTTCATTTTCTAATAGGTCGAGATTTCTAAAGATATATTCTTTTAAGTTTCTTTATGTGGTTTTCTCTGCATAGGTTATTTAATTTTCTAACTTTACGAAATTTCCGGTTATCTTGAAGTCTACTTAATGTTTAAAAGGGTTTCCAGAAGTTATGATTATCTTTATAATCTAAATTATTGGTATTGCTGTGTTAATCTTGCATTTTGAAGATTTATCTGAGTTTTACACAAAATTTCAATGACGGTAAAAAGGAAGTTGCCTCATTTCCTTCATTGGTTATACTTGGCACTTAATTTTTTTATACTTTTTTATAAGTTTTTTTAAAAAACCAAATATGGTGAATAATGGGATCTTATAGAGGATACTTTATTTTTATCTGTATCCTCTTAAGATTAAATATATCTGTATAAATGGATAGCATGTTGTCTAATAAAATGTGTAAATGAAATTGTTTCCTTTAATACAGAAAGACCAATTTACAATTATTATAATTATACATTATAAGATTTTACATGTTTTTCATATTCTAGGTACCCTACAGCCTTAATAAGTCTATATAGCCTAGAGTGTATATTAATAAAATTATTGTTTAATTTTTGATTTGTAAGGACTTCTCTACAGCAAATTAAGTTTATTTATATGAAGGCAACTATTTTTAAATTGATTTGTTTCTTAAAATTTTTTACTTAACATAGCTTCAGATTTTCTAAAAAAGAAAATACATTTTTAACAACAAAGTTTTAATTATTCACTTTTAAACTAAATTAATGATTATTTCGACACCTTATCTCTTCCAAATTCTTTAATTTTATATTGTAAAAAAATCATTTTAATTTTAATTTTTGTTTTGGAAATGTTGGATTTAAAGTTTTTGAACAGTTACCCTATCAAAAAAGATTATTTTTTAAATGAAAATGATTTTAGTGTTGAAAGAATAAACTTAAAATTTGAGCACAAAATTGGAAAAAACTAGCAATTTGATTGATATGGAAATGAACGCATTTTCAGTGTTCCTTTGTAAAATAAGACGCATAACATTTGCTTTTCTCGTAATTGTACAACTACATCGATCTTTCCTTTCTTTACAAAATAAAGATTTCACATGAGTGTTTTTATCGATTTTATTTTATGAGAGTAATGAATATTAACGCCAAGAATCAATCATTTCTTTACATTAATAAAATTAACTAAATTAAATTTCTCTGAAGTTTCCCAAGTATAAAAAATAAAGTCTTGAAAATATAATTGTTCTTGGAAGTCCCATATTTATAAACAGCTTCATCTCCAATAAAATTTTTCCATTAAGTAAGTTATTTCTGAACCATAATGGTCTTGGAATAGATATGTCTCTGTGTGTGTACATTGTATCTTTCTGTACTTCATCACATTATGTACAAAAATTATAATCATTAAGATTATTTTTGCTTAGAATATCTTATCGTTAAAATAAACTATTCGATTGATAATGAATACACTGGTATTATGAACCTACACTTAATTTAAAAAATTAACCACCAATTTATTGAAGTAATACATTTAATTTTTACTATTTATAGTGGATAATTCAAGTACAATATAAGTTTACCAAGATAACTATACAATTTAAAAGTACAATTTTGGATTTACATTATAATATATTTTGTATTGTGAATATAATACATACAATTAATTTAACTTATAACTTTAATATAAAAGGCTCTTATATATTTTTTCAATTTCTTTTTTTTTTTTTTTTTTTGATATTTTTTTGAAAAATACTATAAAGTTTTTTTTAATACTATTAAAAATATTTTAGAAAGGTAGATAAATAAGAAAGAATACATCTTTATCTTCTGGCTTAAACAACATTAAATGCGTAAAATTTGCATATGTGATTAATTTCCCTAAATATGAATTTAAAATGTATTTCTAAAATTGATTGTTATATTTATTGTTCAGTTCATATTAAAAAAATTAAACTAATATTCAATTTAATTGTAAGCACATTTAAAAATATTATCAAATGTTATTTAATCATATTTTGAATAGCTAGTACCATCCTAGTTTAAAATAAAAATGATCTTAAATTGCACCTATCAATATATGCAGTGACTTAAAAATTATTACAAAAATATTTCACAGTTCATACTCACAGAAAATGTATTATTTCATTTCAAAGTTTCCTTGCTATGCATCCTAATAATTGAACATAGAATAAATAAAATTTTAATGAGAATACACGAGTTTTCGTTATGTAAATGTTACAATTCGCGGCATAATATATAAAATCTTCTATAATAAATAATGTTTCATATACTGAAGATTGAATTGAAAACAGTTAAAAAATTTAATTAAAAATTCTTACATTAAAAATTACCACTTCGAAAGTTTTTAAAAGTTACTTTAGAATAATTTTAATTCGAAATAGTGTAAGTAGACATGGAAACGAAAATAAGGAAAATTTTTGAAACTAAAATTAAATAATATGAACATTCCGAAAAAAAAACACACATTTTTTTGTTTTGTTTATAGCCCGATATGCAGATACTGGCATACTTTTAACATTGATCACTACTTAACAAATGGACATTAAAATGTATCCATAAAATAATTGCTATAATGTTTCAACACTTCAATAAATTTTCTAATGTTCGAATTCCATGTATAAGGTAAACAAAAAAGTGTTTGCTGTTTTCAATTATCTAAAAGAAAGCGAAGACTATATTAGTCGTCGAAGGAATCACCATCGGCACCCAGCACTTTCTGCCAACGTGTCTGTCTCCTATGCGGTAAAAATACGGAGCTTTTGACGTAAAGAAATCTGCGAGTGCTTGGCACAAGTCTGCTTCGTCGGTGAAGGATTTTTCACGAAAATGATAGCCCAGGGAATTGAATAGATAGTAACCTGAGGGTGAAAGGCAAGTGAGTAAGAAGAATGGCACAACCCTCCCAACCAAGTCGCTATGTGGTATTCCTGGTCACTCGAGAGACATGCCTTGCGTTATCAACCAAGTACAATACACCTTTGCCAAGTTAGTAACAGCTTATAATAGACCATTTGGCGGCTATATCACCAGACACAAAGCATAATCTAGCGTGGGTCATACAGGAACAAATCTCCCGACCTGAATTTGTGAAATCAGTGTCTTGCCACACATTCATTCACAGCACTATCCCCAAACGCATGACATATTCGGTGACTTGATGTAACAGCTGATAAGACCACTTTGAAGTCGTAAAGCAAACAAGACTGAACGAGCTCCATTGACACGTCCATTTCTCTTCACTAATATACGATTTACGATTGTTGAATGTGCGCAGTGAACTTGCTTTTATTAATGACCGATATTTCTACTCTCGATGGACCTGTGTCTAAACCACGTCATACACTAATTTGCATTGTTTTCCTTTCATTCAGTGGCAACACGAAGACGGCCAGAACTATCGTTTTAACCTTATATAACAAAAATGAGAATTTAAAAATACTGACAAATGGATTGAATTGAATATGTAGAGGTTAAGATTTTGATTTATACTTCAAAGAGGTCTGCCCAACCACTATACCATGGAAAGCTCCAAAATCGAATGCTTTAACGTTTTTGAATCGCAACCAAGGGCTGATGTCAATGGATTGGGCTTGAAATTCCATTTCCCAGAGGAGAACAATAGGTCTTGTGAGCATTTAGCACGCATGAATCGCTAAAGTACAGTTTTTCTGACTCACACAAGGAAATTCAAACGAAAAACAATTCTTTTTACTTATTAAATTTCCGTAACTCTAATCCACGACATTTTTTTAAAGGATGTTTACTATACTTACACTTAATTGGACTGTGGTGTTTTGAAGAGCGCTGACGCCCAGTATTGCCGATAACTTTAAATGTAAATGTTGTTAACTATATTTAAAGTGACCACACCCTGCATACTGAAAAAAAGGTTAACTCAGGTGGAAATATTTCCCAGCAATAATTGTCAGAGAGAAATGATAAGAAATGAAAGATAATATGAACAAATTTTAAATTAAACATAATAAAAACTTTATCGAATTGATTAAAGTGTAGTTTATAACGCTTACTAAATTTCGTTTACCTTTTTTTACAAAAAGTTGAGTATACTTTTAAATTAACAAAAGTATTGACCTTAAAGAAGGTTATTAATGAATAAAGAAAAGGTAAAGGGACTACAGAGAGATAGCCACTAAAAGGGAGGAAAATTATAGCTTTAAGTGGAACTGAAAACATTTCAGTTGCTTTCCTCTCAAAAGCTTTAAGAATTGTAGCTTTTGGGGGAAAACATTTCGGTTGCTTTCCCCTTAAAAGCTTTAAGAATTGTAGCTTTTGGGGGGGGGGGAAACATTTCGGTTGCTTTCCCCTCAAAAGCTTTAAGAATTGTAGCTTTTGGGGGAAAACATTTCGGTTGCTTTCCCCTCAAAAGCTTTAAGAATTGTAGCTTTAGGGGGGAAGGGATATTGTAGATTTATAAATATTGTTTTGGAAAATAAATCATTAAGAAGCTTACTTGTTGAACTGAGAAGAGGGTTGGTGTAGGAATCCTTCTGCACAAAGTTTAAGATAAAATAAAAGGCTAAGTCACATATTGCTGGGGTATACAATCGAGATTTCGGATAAAATTTTTAAAATAGCTGAAATCTTCATTTCACTTCATAATAATAATGAAAAATAGGGATACAATCTAATCACTTCTCAGCAGTGCGGGATGAGTGACTTCTTTGGAGGGATTTTCTTCATTTCCCCCTTCATTCACTGCTGGTCTCTACAACTGCAACACCGAGAAATACAAGAAATATCACAACAAAATTTATTTTGTAGATTGAGATCAAGTATCAAAGGATTAAATTTATAGACTTCTGTTAAGTGTGACTCCTGCCAAAATCAGTGGCCAGAATAGCCGACATTGTTGCAGATAACCGCTGCCACACGCCTCGGCATTGATTTAAAGAGACTTTGGATGTGTTCTTGGGGTACAGAAGACCAAGTAGCTTCCACACGTTGCCAAAGTTGATCTAGTGTGGCAACTGGGGATGAAATCTGGGTCATTCGTTGAGCAACCATCAACCACGTGTATAGGCGAAAGATCCAAAGAGCGAGTCGCCAGGAAAGCAATTCAATCTGGCGATTGACGAGGAACCTTTGAACAATGCGTGTCCCGTGTGGTCGCACATTATCCTGTGGAAATATGGCTGTGGGCAAGCCCTGAAGGTAAGGAAGGACAACTGGATCCAAAACCTCGAAGATGTAGCTCTGGTTGTTTAAAGTACTAATAATGTTTACTAGAGAAGTGCGAGAGTGATATCTAATACTGCTCCATACCATAATACCCGGTGCAAGACCAATTACCGGTGTGTTTTCTAATTGCCCAAACGCAGCTGTTCAGCATTTTCTCTCCATGGTGTTTCAGAATTAGAATATGACCATTACTACTACCGAATACGACAAATACTACTCATCAGATAATTGCATGCCATTCTGCCATCCACATCCTTCTTTCATTGCACCATTGGTGGCGAAAACATCTGGTGTTCTTTGTCAAGAGTAGACGATGTAATGGACGTCATGCGGACAGATCACTCTGCTATAAACGGCGTCAAATGGTACGCGCTGACACTGGATCTTGCGTTACAGACTGAATGTTCTGTGCTATGGTTCGTGATGTGGTTGAGCGATCCATGCGATGCCATGTTCACAATTCTCTTGTCATCATGTGAAGTGGTGCACTGAGATGGATGCAATCGAACACGTCGGTCTGTCGTATCCTCCTGCATCTAACGATCACATATCCGCATTACAATTGATTCATTTCGTCCAACGCGATTACCGATTTTCCTGAAAGATAATCTACAGTATCAATAGGCCACAATCCTGCCTCTGTCTAACTGGGATACTTGATCAAAAAAATGATCACTTTTTTCTACGGGGCATTATTAATCGTTTATATATATATATATATATATATATATATATATATATATATATATATATATATATATATATATATATATATATATATATATATAATTTAAAAAAAAACAAAAAAAACGTAAGTGCCGAACTTGAAATTGTTGGAATCTCCAAGCTTTAACTAGCGCTTTGAAGTGACACCACATTCACTCGTGATGTGCGTTTGCGCTGAAATTCTAATCATTTACATATCTCACCTCCGCTAATGCATGCTGTAAATTTCATGTTATTTGCATGCTTCCTACAGGGTGCTGCATTTACGGTGGCCAGCACTGTAACACGTGTACCGAGCTGGCACATGTGGCTGGCTGAATGGTCAGCGCTCTGAACTTCAGTTCAACATTTCGTGAATTCGATTCCCATCCAAAGTTATACGTATTTACACATGTGTCCGTACGGCCTCGGTGTTCATTTTAAATAGTAGATTCCAGTGTAATTAGTTTTCTCTTGTGTAAACGATATTCGTAGATCGTCAACCAAATCTTAATATATAAACACATTTTACTTTTTAAAAAAAACTATTCGGGAAAGTGCATTTGGTGAGAAAATTATATTTACATTACTGTGTGATTTCAAAAAAATATTTTCCCAAGTATTAATAAATATCATTTAATATCGAATAAATTAATGTTCATTCACAGCATCAGTTAAATTAGATAAAAATAAATGTATTTTGAAATGAAGAATTATTTTCAATTTTTTGTAAAATACATTTTAAAATTTATAACAGTAATCCTTCAGTAACAGAGAATTATAATACTTAAAGTGTGTATAAAATTTTCTAAATTATGATACAATATTTTTCGAAAAGTGTTTTTCTATCTAGATGTGCGATTTTAGTACGAAATAAAATTTGCTAAAATCGCACATCATGAATGAAGTGCAATCTAGAAATAGAAATGTTTTGAGATTCACAGCTAATCACAAAACATTTGTTTGACATTGTATAGTCTTACTCCAAAAGGATATTGTAAGGATTTTGGATATTTACCATGTAATTTGCCTTCCAAGAGGACTTTTCATATCGTCGTTGGTAATAAACCATATAGACTTGCGCAAGGGAGGAATCATTTGTCGGGACACGTACTTGAAAAACTCTCAAGTATGCATCCCGACAAAAGATCATGCAGAAAGCAAAAGCTTTCGTTATTCAACAAAACTAAATTCAAACTCGGTACTTTTCACAATGCAATTCCACCCCTTGGCACTTATTATTTCAAGTAATATATAGTGTGAGCTCACCATAGCCTAGTAGTAAAATAGATTTACTGTGGGCATAATATCCCAAGTTCGACCTCAGCCATAGAAGAACAATAAAAATGGATGTTGCGCTTGTTTTCGGTGTACAGGGATAGGGTGCTTGTAGCTTTTCCGGGTTTCTTCTGTTGTGATATACGTTGCATACCGTCCGCTACGAATGATAAATCCGTAAATTCATGCGGTGGATGCAAAATGCCTTCCAATTGGCCTCGATCATGTGACTGTTCACTAACAAGTGAAATGATACCTATGGGGGTAGCAAGAAAGTATTGGGGGTCTTCTGCTTGGTCCCTGATTCAAAATCACGAAGACTCCACCTGACCGCTTAAGTGGTGGAGCCCAACCCTGGGCTTGGCACAGGAAATCGTGTTGGTGCAATAACAACTACGGTGTACTTCCTTGGATCTAGGTCAGAGTTTCTCTTTAACAATAGTTGGTTGGGAATCTTCGCAAATTAAAAGCGCAGAACGAGTAAAAGATCTTCAGTACCTGACTTTCCACCGGATGTATTATAATATTTCCCTTGGTTATGATCCATTTAACAAATCTAGCTACATTTAAAGAACATTGCTGATTTTCGGATTAGTCAGTACTCGAAACCACTTCGCAGTATCAAAGTAATCAGTTGTTACGTAGCTTAGTTAGTGGCTCTTCAGTGCATAAAATCAAGGGATCTATTCGAGCTGTTGTTGGACATCGTGAGATAAATATTGCTTTTTTGCATGCATTTCAGACAGAGTAGTTACTTTAGGAATCTTCCGGGTTTCCTGTCTATCTCTAAGAAAAACCTCCCCAAAAAGAAACTCACGCTGTGGATATTTAAATAACAGACATAAGGTTCCGCTTCGAAGCAGTACCCAAGTTTCCAAGCCGCAAGATTATGCCCACAAGCATGATGATTTCGACCATCAAACCACTAAGGTCCTTTTCAAGTGGCACCAGCAAATTATGAGTTCATAAATATGTTAACCATAATGCCCATATGAAAATTTTTTGCACTTATTAATCCAATTACATTTTAAAATATTCTTAATTTATTATTACAAATAACAGAACTTAAAAAAAATTAAATGATATTTAAAATAGAAATGTGTGTGTACCAAAAGCAAAAGATTTAATGCAATGATAAATATATTATTGAAACTGTAAAAGAAAGCTTTGATATTCCTGCTTGTAATAATCACATCGATATAACCAAATACCGAATTTTAATACTAAAATTGTTTTTGCATATTATGAAATCTTACTATGCTGAGATTCAAACTAACACACAAAAATGAATAATAAAAATATAAATTTTCAAATTTCCGTATTTTCAGAGCTATAGCAGAAATTAGTAGATCGGTCATTTTATGGATATATAAGAAGCAGAGTTACGTTCTATATATAGTTGTAATTCAGTATTTTTAAATTAGGTTTATTAATTCTTATATAATAGGCTTATAATAGTTAAGATGATATGCCACTTTAAATATACTGACAATAGTTTCCTTTCAATATATTTTAAATCAGATTGTTCTTCTTATATATTTTATTTCATTATAAATAATTTAATTCTTGTAGTACCCAGAAAAAAATGTTGTAATTTTTAAATATTAATTGTTTACAAATTTCTCTCAACACATTTTCATCTACAGTTAAATATTATTTAAATTTTTTCTCGTTCATTTACGCTTAACTATCAGTTGATCGGTTTTTACCTCTGCCCTTCGAGTCAACGATTATAGAGTTCGATTCCCACTTTGGAGTTAGGAATTTGTAATAGTTCGGAATCCATTTTAGGTTGTGTAGATTTTTCTGACTATAGAGTATCAAAAATGGCCGTTAAAGCCTCAAAGCTAACCTAACTTCCCTATGTTTAAAACTATTACTGATTGGTTAGTATTCTGCCATCACACGCACAATTTAACAGTTCGCAACTTCGATACCTCGGTCTTGAATATTATTAGTGATTTAGAAATTTCAAGTGGGAACTAAATAAAACATCAAATGTACGTTGTTTTTTTAAAAAAAAGTATTTCATTAAAACATTGAATTTTACTCATTACAACAAAAAAAGAAAAAAAAAAGAAGTGAGAATTAGAGAATAGGTAAAGTTATGTTACAGTGACAACGCGTAGTGAAAATCGTATTCCTAGATGACGTTTAACAATGCGAAAAATTAGTGAGTTATACTGTTAAAAATTACTATTTTTTAAGGCCATCACATATAAATACTTAGAATAAAAAATTTTGTCTCGAAGACAGTCAAATGTTAGTCAGTGACACCCACAATAAAAATCGCGGCCATGATGCATGTATAAAAATTTCAAATTTCAAGTGTTATGTATAGCCCGTGTTCACAAGTGATAGCGAATGAAGCTAAAAATATATATCATATATGATTACATCGATCGAGTAATGATATGTTAAAGTTTTGAGGCATAGTTAAATTCACAGATAAAAAAAATTTTTTTTTAAACACAATATTCTTAATTAGTTAAGTTTTCGGTCACTAAAAAAAAAAAAAAATCATAACTGAGTTTGATACTATGGATTAATTCTTGTTGGGGGGAAAACGGAAGATAGATGGCGCTTTTCTGCAGTGTGAAATCGTATATTGGATCAACTGTTTTGGGGATTTTCATGACTTAAAAACTAGCTCGAGTAAACTTTCCGCTTCTTTGGAAAGACACATGGACTTAGAATAGCTCTATATTTGTTATATAATTTACATGTTAATCGACTAATATACATATTTCAGCTCATTGTTATGTTTGAATGAATAAATGTCGCGAAACAAAACACTTTTTTATTCTTACATAACAATTATTAAAACTGATAAACGTTGAATAATGATATCGCTGGTAATGCATTCGAGAAATAAAGTAATAATCTTTATTGAAATTTAAGAAAAATCTGATAACCAATAATTTGGCGTTATTCTTTTTTTCATCAATGAATCTTAACCATGATATTTCATTGTTCTACATTTGTTACCGTTTGACTTTTGGTCCTTCACAAAATTTGATCTGAAAATCAAATCGCATAGGTACCGCGAGTTGAGTTGTAAATCCTTGTTTTGTTTTCATTCTGTGCTGAACGTAATCTAACTATATAAGTTATTTAAATAAAATTTGTTAATAATTTAACCCAACACTTCAAAATCCACATCAAAAAATCAAACTTCTATTAAAAAATGTTAATACTTTATTAATATATTTATTTCTATTATTAAATAGATTTTTTATTTATAATTTAACTTATTGTATCAATTAACTTTTATATATTAGTTTTTATAATAATTATTATCAAATTATATATTTTTAATCTCCAGATAGTCTCATTCAAATTATTAAATATATATTATTTTTTTCCTTTAATTAAAGGATACACTATACCACACATGTTATCTTTTCCTATTTTTTTGTATGATTAAAAAAAAAAAAAGAGTCCTAAAGTTATTTGACTTCATAAAAGAAATACAAACTTTAATTTAAAAAATTAATTATTTGAATTTTTATATAACATAAATAACTGATAAGATCATAATAAATTATTACATATAATTAATTATTGAAATTAAGTAAAAGTTAAGAATTCATTCTGCAATAATTTGCTATTCATAAATGAAGCAATTTCTATGTTTTAAGGAACAATTGCAATTTAGATATAATAAGCATTTTTTTTATTCCTTAATAGTGTAAAAAAAATTTTTTTTATCCTATTATAAATCGCAAAGGCTTCCATAATTTCACCTCCTTTTACTCATTGATAATTTTTGGTTGTTTTATTAAACTGGAAATTTACAGCTCTCTGAGTAATTTTTAGCAAACATGAAAAACGCGCATTCCTAAAATTTAATTAAATTTTTCATGTATTTCAATTAATGTTATAGTAAGATTCTAGTAATATTGTGATTAAACTAAAAATACCTCGAATTTTTCGCAGTTTTTCGCGTAAAATGTTTCATTTCATTATTCTTCGATAAGATTGCAAAATTAAATTTGCTAAATATAATAATAACATTAAGGATAGTTCGAAGAATAAACATTCATTAGAATTTTGAAATATAACACATTTAATAAATAATTGTATTAAAACTAATTAATTCATATAAAAAATACTTTTATATGTTTGTAAACAATTTCCTATTACTAAATTTTATTTTAAATGCACCAAATTAAAATCAAACAGTTATATCCACTTAACTAATTTTTCATGACAAAACTCTAGTGATAAAAGAATTTTCTTTTAAAAGAATGTTAAATTTTTATGCTAGTTATGAGACATTTTTTGTTTTCTATAAGGAATTTCTGCGAAAATTACTTCACGCTGAAATTCTTTCGAGACTTTTGTCTGCTTTCATTTATATTAATAGTTGCTCCTAGATGGCGCCAACTGTAATTGGCATTCTGTCGAGAGAAATATTTCCAATTTTTGTGTATGAACTTTAAAATATATCTTATCTTCTTGATTTTTCTGTTAAACAGGAAGTTAAGAATTTTTCTAAATTTCAAACAAATTTGCAATTTTCTCTTTAAGTTACTTGTGTTTTTTTTTTATCTTTTAGTTAAATTTTCCCGCGTGAGATAGGAAATATATCTATTTTGCTGTCTTCACATTTTTATAAGTAGAAAATAATTGAATTTGAGGTTGAAGATAAAAAAAAAAGTAATGATAATTTCCCGGAAAGAGTACGTAATTTTTTTTTTTTTGTTTTATAACAAAAAAATAAAAAATTACTTTCGACAAGTTAGTTAAATAACATCGCAGTAAAAGCAAGGCACATGGACGTCTGCTCGAACTTTGATTGGTTAAAATTCAGTGCTCTACTTCACCAGAGCATGCGCATACCTATCGTATGGGGAGGGTAGTTGGAGGGGGTGTTAGTTTGATGCTTCTCGCAGCTAAAACTGGATACTATGAACAATGAAATTTGGTCGCTTTCGCCTCGTGAATCGGCCTTGTTTGTTTTAAACGACTTTGTTCACAAATAGTGGGAGATATATATATATATTTTTTTACAATTAATTTTGTAAGCAAAGATAGTTAACAATATTTTGCTTTCATTTTAAGTTTTTTTTACTTTCGAAATTAATTGCGAAGAAAAGCAAATTTAGATAAATTATTAATTAAATCACAAAATAGTTATCTACACATTGATGTTATTGATTTTGAATTCATTTATTGTGTAACACAAAATTGAAATATTTTTTAAAAAATGTATTTATATATTTATTTTAAATATAAGTAGTTTAAATGACTTTGACAAAAATAAGTTTAATTTTTTGTTAATAATGCAAAATGTAATTAAGAATTAGGAATTTTGTTATATTTGTGTGTTATTAGAGTGTAGTAAATTATATATTGCAAAGGTAATTCTTTTGCATTAATTTTTGATTTGGTTGCATTAAATTACTCATCATTATTTAAATAAAGTTTAAAATGTATTTTAATTTCTTCTTTTTTAGAGCTTTTTAATATCACACTAAATTGCAGATAATTTAATAAAAAAAGTTTAAAAATTATATTTCTTACTAAAAGTGTTATTCATGTAACTCAACTGCACTAATTTATAATGTTTTTATTACAATACACTATATAGGACTTTGAGTTTTTAAGAATTTCAATGACATAAAAGTGTTTGGATTAATTACTAACCATGAGTTTCAAAAATCACATGGAAATAAAATTTATTAATTTACATTTAAAATAAGAAATAGACATTACTTAAAAAGATTAATGAAGTTTTAATTATTATGCTTTTAATAACTTAGTATATTTCTATTTCTTTTTTTATGTTTTATTAAGTAGTTTTGATTCAACTTATAAATTGAGTCTCAAAGAAGAAAAAGTAATTGATGAATTATTAGTTTCTTTCAATAATAAATGCAGTTCTATGTATATTTGGAAGTAATGAAATTACTGTAATTTTTTTGAAATTAATGTTATTATATTGATAATAATGTTAAAACATTTTATTATTTATTAAGCTACATCCACTAATAAAATAGTAATTTCAATAGATCATTTTAATAATTCACAGATTACTGCACAACCACTATATTAATGAATTTTATATATCAAGACTCTATTAAATCACTTACAAATTATTGATAAGTAATTCCATTCATAACTGGAAATAATAACTTTAGTACTTTAACGTTCTAAGGTAGCTATCTAATATAACCATCTTCTATGAAAATCATTACCTCATACTATGAAATAATCGAGAAAATGTACTGTGACTCAATACATTTTCGATCCAACAAGAGAAAAAACGTATTTATTTTCACACTAGATGGCGCCAAGGATGACCTTTTGATTTATGACTTTCATTTTCAACTTCATTTATTTTGATTTAATGTAATTTCCAATGCTTATATATGTCTTCTTATTGATACGTTCTCCTGCAATTTGGATGGAAGTTTAAAAGGTAGATAAAAAAAAAAATTCTAAATTTTAAGATTAATAAACTTTTTAATAAGTATATTGTGTAACTGTTTTGAATTCCTTATTTTTTCAGTATAACATCAATTAACAACAGATGGGAGGAAACATCAAAATGGTTAATTATTTTCTTATAAAGAAATCTATTGTAATATCTCTATTTTACTTAACTATTCATGTTTTTGAGCTTTTGATTTAAAATAATAAATAATATATGTAATTGAAAAATAAGTATTTAAAGGTTAAGAATGTAATGACAGGTAAAATGATAAGAAAGATAAAATAAAACAATAATATAAAATCAGGTTAATTTTTAATTTATCCAAATAAGTATTTAATTTAATGAAATATTACTTACATTTATATATATACAATGGAAAAATTAGACTGCAGAAGAAATTTTAGAGATACGTTTTGTTCAATTTATAATTATTAAACTTTTACTCTCAATATAACCAAGTCGTCTTAGTTTTTATATCTTATTGAAATTAAAAGTTTCAGCGTTGTTTTTTTTTTTTTTTTTTTTTTTTTTTAATTATTTGAAACTGGCAGAAAATAGTTTCAAAACATTTATTTAATTATAAGAGACTTTTATGGATAAAATTAATAATATATTTAAAAAAATTACACTATACTTATGAAGTAAATATTCGTGACATGATTTTGTTACAAATGAATGATTCAAATGTATAATATATATATATATGTATATGTATAAATTCCGAAAAAAATCTAAATACACTTAAAAATTTCTTGCTTTTGAAATGATATCAGGAGAAAAACATAATTAATTTTACAGTACTTAATTCAAATAACATAAAAGTGTTTTAACCGAAAAAAAATTACATTAGTATTATCATTGTTCTAAAATTTAAAAGAATTAGTTCCTAAATTTGAATGAAATGAAGTATTTCAAATAATTTTATTTCTAAAGAGACGAACAAAAGAGCAACAAATAATCAAAGAGGTCTTGCATGGAAGAAAAAAAAAAAAAAAAAAAACACTTAAAAAGCTTCGTGAAAAGCAATCGAGACAACGGAGAGGAGAACGGTAAGATTTCAATGGTCCGACTATACATCACCTACGCACAAGGTCGTCAACAAGTGACATCGATTTTCGACTGGGGCGCCCTCTGTGAGCGGCGTTTTCCGACTTGCGGGAGTTGTTATGCAAGTATTGGCGGCGAAGACGAAGTAATAATTAATCCACCCCTGTCTCCCCGCCCCCCTCCTGGTACAGGTCATAGAGTGGGGTAGGGAGCGTGACTTATAAATTTGTATGACCCCCCGTCCCTTCTGTACCTTTACTGCACCGATGTAAGTCGGAAACAAATAGGTTCTCCCTTGCGATATGCGGATTGGTTAGGCACTCCTGGCCCCCCCGGGACAAAATGTCGTATGAGCCTTGGGAAATCGCACTGTGTGTTTTTGATATTTATATTCCGGTACTAACTATCTCCCCCGTAATGATTATGATTATTAGTTTTTATCTCGAAATAATGGTTTTCTGAAAGGAGCTCGGCGCCACAGTTAAGAAAAAGTTATAGTGCCGTTTCTAAACTTTATACTACCATACTGTTCTGAAAAGTCAAAAATTATGTAATTTATTATTAAATTATATATTTTAATTTTTTCGATATAAATTTTATTGTTAAATTAATATATTTTATACGTTTGCATTAATAATAATTTTATTGAAATATATTTATAATATGCAAAAACGCGTATTGTGCTGTTGACTCTTAATTATTTGCAAGTTAAATGTTCTTTTTATGCAAATATTTGGTTTTTTGATAATCGATTACATTTTATCTTCGCAGTTTACTTTAATGTTAGTAGTAGAATTCTGTATAACATTATTCAATGTTGCCTAATATTTAATTAAAAAATGTACTACATTTTAATTCATAAAAGAACTTTGAAGATTAATTTTTTATCGAAAAAACAATTAAAACAACTTTTTTAAAAATTCATTTTCGGACAGTTTCCTTAATGATGTGGCGATGATGGATGTCATCGAAATTTGCGTTCGAACACTACAATTTTTAAAATCATATGCTTCATGTTTAAGAAAAACTTTTTTTTTTTTTTTTTCCTTCTTCTTTAAAATCATTTTCTCCTCAATGAACCATAACCGCAAAGGAATTAGAATTTTTAAATTATATAAAAATTTGTTTTTAAAATACAGCCAATTAAATGTGCTAACAAGTGCTTCATAAGGTAAAACAATCAAAAACACTTTTTAACTACAAATTTTAAAATTGTCATTGTTGTTGTCTTGGGGCAGTTAGGCTTGTAATATGGGGGTATCCCTACTCTACTTTTCCAGCAGGACCGTAATTTAGTGTAGATTTCCAATTCTTCAGTACACACATGTCATAGGTACGTAGAGTAGGCAACCATTCACAACTCCTTCATACAGAGGCAGGAGAGATAGAAAGTACATCCATGACCCAACCGGGATTCGAACCCAGGACATTCCTATCGACAGTCAGGCACGGTGACTAGTAGAAAGGGTGGGATGGGCAAAAATGGTCATGGTATTTTATAAAAGAGTTACGAATTTTTTTGCATCCAAATAATATAGTAATAAATTTACATTTTACTTAAAAAATTGTAGAAAAAACATTATAAATGAGTGGAAATTTACACTCATTTATAATGTTTTTTCTACAATTTTTTCAGACCAGACAGATACACTTTTGGGCTACCTCTTGCATGGATACGTGATGTAATAGGTGGAGCACTTATGCGTACAAGCAACGTATGATGGTTTCTGACACTTCGTTGAGCAATGGCCTTAAATAGAATCTCTAATTCGACCAAACTCATAGGCTTTCCAACCAACCTACTTAAATGATTCCAGAAATGTATAATCCGTGAAAAACTGTGGTTTGAGTAGGTCAGAAAAAGGTAGAAGAGCGGAGATATGTCAGTCCTGTGAAACACTGTATGTGGGCGAGTTTTTTTTCTGATGAAAAATTACTTTTGGGGTCCTACCATAAATGACAACATATATGGAATGTAACATAGATCATGTTGCGATGAAGCAATATATTTGGTAATCGCGTGTCGTATGCGAGGACACCAAATACCAGAACATCAGTTGTGGGAGTGGAGTGCCGCCACACAGCGAGAGCAAGATCGAGTCATTCTCCATGGGAGATTTCACACGCTACATGATTTTCATCACTGCTCAAATTAAATCTCCGTTCGTTGCTGAAAACAATCTAATTACATTCTGTTCCATTCTGATCTCTTCAAGCACGACACTATTCATAATGGTGGCTATCAATGTCAATGCTCGCAATGGACACTGCTCTAGCAACTGTACTCCAGTCAACTAGTGATGTTACGCAGTCCAGTCTACGGACTGATACAGCCACTCGTATTCAAGATGCTGCACGTGTATGGAGAGCAGACAACGAAGTAGTTGGTCTTAAGCGAGCAAGTCAGTGATGGTTTTTGGGATGATTGGTCTGCCCTGGGCGCCGCGCATCAGATCTTTCATTTGTCTGACAACATCCGCACTTCCTCACAGTCATTAGGTGGCGAGCGACTCTAGGAGCTAACTCTCTGGTTATCGTCATTAGTATGATATTCTTTCTTTCTCGAACTTTAACAACTCATATTGTCTCTGATGGTGGCATAAAACCATCTTTTGTTAAAAAGAGAGTCCCTTTACAGCACTTTAAACTCACGCAAACAAGTTCTGTTCACATATTACGTAGTCCAAGCAGAACCGAGTTTATCGACCTTTGGCGGCATTAAACATTGAAAAGTTAAGTTAAATTTTTAATCATTTATATATATATATATATATATATATATATATATATATATATATATATACACTTAACACATATCTTTATGTCTTACTTTGTAAGATCCCACTTTTATTCCTTAGTATCCAAATATTTTTTTAAATGATTGCACATTTACTATATCTTGACATCGGCGTATGCACATGGATGAATTTCAAATATTATAAACTATTTAAGGAATGAAATTATTTTACCTTTAAAACGATGATTTAGAATATAAATCATAAAATACACTTGCAAACATTTTTATGTATTATTGGTGAACATGCAGTACGCAGTATCATATTTTATCAAAAGCGTCCAAAGACACACATGGAATACTTTTTTTAATTATTTTTATTTTTACCTCGAGCATTTTTAACCATAATAATAACTGAGATAATGATTAAGATACTTTATTACAATTCTCAGTGGTTCAGCACAAAGTAATTCCTCCGCTAAGTCTGGAACGTCAACTTACAGAAATGCTGGTTTGACTCAATTTACTGAAACACACAAATATTTATTGTTTCGGCGAATTGTGATTAAATTTTTTCAGAATGTGCCACAACAGCAAAGGATAAGTCATATGGTGCTTGAAATGGCTTCTTTTACTGCATCATGCCTCAAGAAAACATGAATACATTTATCCAATTGTAGATGAATGGAAACAGTTTTGTTTCCATGAGAGGATGTAGGTAACGACTTTATGTTCCTCATGACCTCTTTGAGGTTTTACACAAATTCGGATTTGTTTTGCATTAGGAAATTATGAAAAAAATTACTAGGTAAGTGAATAGTTGCTCCATAAACCAGCTAAAAAGCTGGTGCAAAGCATAGCATTCGTCTTCCTTGATTACAGAACGCAGACTGAGGAGAACAAAAGAAAGCACTAGAGTACGACTTGAAGAGACATGGGCCATTAGTGCAACTTTCAGTAAACGATGTTCCAGCTCTATTATGTCATTGAAACTAGGATAGTAAGGTGTTGCATATATCTTTTAGATGCCAAAGCATGCAGCTAGTTCTTTGAAGAGGTGTGACTCAAATTGGCATCCCTGGTCAGTAGTTATGAGACAAAGAATACCAAATCTTGGTATCCACTCTCTTTTCAATGTACCAGCAATTATTTCAGTGGCCATCTCTGTGACTGGATATACCTCGGGCCACCAAGTAAAGCAATCAAAGACCTAAGACAGTAGGAATATCCTTGTGAAGGAGGATGTGGTCCCATGATATCCAGGTGAATATGCTCAACGCCAGGAACTCGGTGCGATCCAGGGTAACAGATTATGTGTTTTTGAACTGTCACTCTTTGGTAAGGGATACAGGCACATGTCCATCTGAGTCTTAACGCTTATATTTCCAAATAAAATTTTGTGGCTTCACAAATTTCAAGATATGGAAAATTGTGTAAAGTAAGAAACATTTGCTGACGGAGAGGTTTTGGAACATATGGACGAATCGTACCAGTAGAAATATCAAAATAATGTTCAGTTGATGAGTCATGCTCCCGCAATTTCTGCATCGGGAATATTATCAATACCTGGAAGATATCTAATATCTGTAGTGAGTCGGGAGATGAAGTTTAGATGACGAAATTGACTTGAGCTAGCTTTCTCTGACTTTTGGTTAAAAGAGAAAGACAAAGGCTTATGGTCAGTGTACAATATCAGTATCCGTCCCTCAACCATATTATAAGTATTTAATAGTGGCATAAGCTGCGAGCAGTTCTTGGTCGAAAGCATTAAATTTGCCTTGAGACAGGGTTAATTTCTTAGAAATAAATTCTACAGGTTTAAAACCAATTTTGGAGATTTCATTTAATGAGGTAACTAACCCAAAACCACGTGCATCAATCATTATGGCGAGATCTGCATCGTGGGAAGGATGAGCTAAAAGGGTGACATCAACTTGTTTCATTTTACATTGTTCAAATGTGTTAATCTAATCAGCTTCCCAGGGAATTTCACGCTTATAATTTTTCTTAGAATCCTTAAGGATTTTATGTTAAGAAGCTTGAACCTGTGAAACTTATAGTAGAAATTTCAAATAAAAAATCATAATTCCCAAAAAAAGTGTCTAAAGTCACAAATCGTAACTGGTCGTTTATACTTAACGATCATATCGACTTTTTCGGGTATAATGGTAATATGCCATATTTATTTATAAGATAACCTACAGAAGGGATCTCTTTGCAACCGAATATGCATTTACTGGCGTTGATAATTAATCCGTAGAAATCGAGTTGATTTAGGACTTTTCTGATGTGATTTTTATGGCTACTAGCGTCTGGCGATATAATAAGAATATTGCCTAAATATACAAAAGAATAATCTGAACCTTTTAAAACCTCGTGAATAAAAAGCATTCAAGTATGGGCAGCGTTACGTAACTCAAAAGGCATAAAGACAAATTAAAACAATCCGAAATTTGTTATTATCGCCGTTTTATGTTTATCATCCTAGTGAATGGGAATATGATGATACGCTGTTTGGATATCGAGTTTGTGAAAAGGGCCTTACCTTGCAGATTATCAGTAAAACTTGTTAAATTTGGGACCGATCAGGTTTTGCTAGCTGATTGAAATCACGATAATCACTACAAGGATGATAAGAATTATTGTCTTTTTTCGGAACCATAAGAAGAGGAGAACTCCAATTTTAATTTGGAAGGCACAATAATTCCGTGATCGAGCATGTATTGAGATTCATCTTTAGCTGCCGCGGACTGTTGTGGATTTAAATTACGGACACGAACAAGTACAGAAAGACCTATAGTTTCTATATGGTGAAATGTATTGTGTTTAATTTTTTCATTGAATGCACTTGGTCTCTTTAAATTGGGAAATTCTTTTGAAATATCAGCATATTCCGAATTAAGAGTGTCGGACAAAGCTTTTATTCTTAAATTTTGTCCGGTAAAACATTCGCCTTTGTTGATATCTTTATCTCTAAATCTATAAGACGTCTATTTTTGATATTAATGATTATAATCCAAAATTATACCAATGATAGAAGTGCTTACATCTGCTATTACAAAATTCCAGGGGAAAGATCGTTCGAGAGCAAGAAATTTTTACCCATAAGTTTTTATCCGCGATTCATTAGCAGGGAAAAGTTCAAATTTGGTGGATTTCATAAGTATATCTGGCTTAGGAATAATACTCATATTGGCTCCAGGAATCATTAAATAACGCTGTTGAGTTTTCTTATCATATACAAATAGACGACATTTTTTAGAATTAAAGTTTTCATGATCACACAAGTCGCCAGATAGAGGTCTTGAATATTTGTAAGTTTGTAAAAATTTACGTATATTATACCAAAACCATCGATGTTTATAACAAAAATTATTTGGGTTATAACGTTTGTTTCTTGAGCGTGAAGATGACCTACGCTGAAAAAATGATTTGTTATGGGTGCTTATGAGCTATTTGTAGTTGTAATTCTGCAATTTGCTTAGATAAATCTTGAATCAAACTCGAGGCAGGAGCAACAGAGGTTGCAGTAGCGCATATACACTATAGCAAGTAAGACAATGTCCACCACTTTTTCAATAATTTCAACTAATTTATACAATTTCTCTGAAGAAACAGATAAAATAAATTGAATTTGAGATGATAAATGTTGCAACCATAATTTTTAAGAAACTCATCCTGTAATTGACCGACCACCCGACAATTCTTTCATTTTGCGCAATAACTGACTTGGCTTGTTATTTCCCAGTTGTAATCAGTTATTAACTTACAATTTCATTATTTCATGAAAGTGGAAATTGTATCACTTCAATACACATTAATTCAACAACCTTAATGCTGAATTACAGCTTGTTTCACTTAAGAATTTTCTCGAGTGATGTAGTCTACATGAAGAAAAAGCTAGTAGCATATTTTTTTCTGTGAAATTTGTCTTTTTCGTCATATTTAAACTATTGTAAATTATGACATGTCAAACACATCACTCACCAGAAAACAAAAAAAAAATCTCTTTTAATTATGAAAACATATTTCAACGCTACAAATATAACATTATAAATATAACTACAAGCGAAACATACAATAATTATTTGCAGATACTCCCCCGCATGTACGTGAATGCGTGTTTATTTTTTGCATTAGTCTGGTAGACTTCGTTCTTTCCTACTTATCTCCTTTTCCCTTTAGAATCTTCTGTTTTCTTTCGGTACTAGAGGACATGCCTGTGATACCATATAACGACCAAAGTAGAGAGCTTAAATCCGAATATTAGTATCTGTTATACAAGAATATTGAGAAAGGGAAAATTCCTATGTTATCTCTTTAAAATAATATTAAATGATTCACAATATTTGTTTGATTTATTGAATCGTTCAAAAAATTAAACTGACCATTTATAAGAATATAAACTATTTAAGTAAGAAAAATTATTGAACTTTGGTACCATTTAAGACTATTATTAATCGCTTTATGGATTGAAACTAATATTAAACTGGAGCTATAATGAAATTAGGGAAAAAATTAATATTTTTACAAGCTAAATTTATTGTTATTGTCACCAAAAATAGAAATAATTAAATTGTCCTTGCCGATTTAAACTAACCATAAAGTGGATTTTTTGTCTTCTCTTTTTCAGTTTGCTTTTTCTGCTATTTCATTGTCCATGTGTTAATGACTTGAGTCAATGGAAAACGGCTTCTCAAACCAATGCTTTGCTTCTTATAAAAGAAATCATTTTATTAACAAAATGAATATTTCGACAATATTTTCAGGCATTTGATTATGAATTTGCCTTGTTTGCTGCCGCTGGAAGAAAGTGATTGGAAGACAGGTAGCATTCACCGATAAGTCGGTTTTACAGCGCCGTCTTAATACAATGGGGCGTATGCTATCTGACGTCATAGATATATTAAACCAATGACAATCGCAATAAAGTAACTTACTCAGAATCTCAACTGTAACGAAAGAAACAACCATTTTATGATTAAAAATTTTTTTCCATATTCATACTAATAAAACAAGCTGTTGTTAAAATTTCCTTATTGGAAAAGAAAACAAGCAGCAGATTCTTTGTACTTATACAATGTAATGGGAGCCAGGTCCTTAAATTTAGAAGTAGTTTGCAATACATAACGTACAGAAATCTTAACATAGAATTAGTGTCCTTTAACGATACATGTGGTTATTTTATTAAATTTTATTTCATGCGTCTTCAATCCTAAGATAAAACTTATTATTTTTAATAACTTTCAAACTGCAGTCAATATTTCCGAAAGCTGGGACAAAATATTCATATGAGGTCGTGAATCCCAACAAACTGCTGCTTAAGTCGGCAGCTGAGCGCCATCTGCATATTAATTTGAAAATCAGAATTACGAAGAAACGTAGCAATCGATTACATTATGTCTTGAAGATGAAGCGTAATCATGTGATTTAAGAAATTAAGAAATTAATCGGCAATTTATTACATTACAAACTGTGAATAAGAAGTAACTACAACGTATACCACACTCCATACTAATAAGACAAACACTCCCTCCATTCGATGATAATGAGTTTAAGATGGTAATCTTTATTGTCTTTGATATTTTCAGATAGGAATGCTTGGACGTACGATCTGTCATCATACTATATGAGGAATGGATATTAATTTAAAAAGACGATGCTGTGACCCATCTACATCTATTTGTCTTTATTTGTTACACCACTGAACGACATGCTTGTTCCTGCTGGCCTGTCAATAAAAACCCCGACATTCGTCTTTCTTTATGGTGCAAAAGACATTTAAAGAACATTCATCCAGCTTTTAAGCAAATGATTCGTCTAAGAATATACGACATAGCTGTAAGTTTCATTATTCCATTTATTCAATCAGTTACCATTCCCATTAATGTCAATTATTACAATGAAGCCTAAAAACGGGAAGGTTTTGATTATTCAGTCATGATGGTTTCAGCCGTGGTTTTGATTTAAATTTGGTGCATTAGAAGCACATTTATAGATTCTGCAGAAATTTATTTTAACTTGTTGTACCAAACTTTTTGCACATAAAGGCTATTTTGGATTTATAATCTTAGAATAGATACTGTCAATATCCATGCTCGACTTAAAAATCCGATACGGCAGAATAGAATAAATGCATTGAAAATCAAAACAATGACTATTGACGTATCAAGTCTTTCAAGTGCAGTAAAAGTTACTTTCAAATCTGACATACTTTTCAAATAATTAATATGATTTTATGCATGCTAATACGTTTCCTTCAAGAACCCATTTGACAACTAACCCACGAGCATAAAGTGTCTTGCGATATTTTAAACTAAACTCTGTGGCACGACAGCCCATTTAGACTAAGGTCTACAGTGCCTATCTCTGTTTTCCTGACGGAAAGGTTCTGGGGTACGAAGCATAATCACCGATTAGGTGGTTAGTCTAATTAACGCGAACATCCCATTGTTTAGTTTTCAAGTATGCTTGGTACTCAGTTTATAGTACCATTGAAAGAATGAAAGACTGAGTCAACCTTGCTCAGCCCGAGGATCGAACCTCGGACCAGTGCCTTGCGATCGGGAAACGCTACCACTAAGCGACCGGGCTTCATCTTGCGATATATAAATGTTTAATGGTTGGATTATTTTTTTTCTTCCAATGATTTATGATATAGTTTTGCAAATGACCAATTTCATGCTGTATTTCACGTTGTACCCAATGTTCCATCTGTGTAATCAGTTCCATGTTTAATAACAGAATGTACCATCCTACCCTTTTTTTCTCAATGGATTTGTCACAGATTGTAACTGAAACTTCTGAATTTATTTATTTTTGAATAATTGTACCAGCATTGAAAAAAATTGCTTTTTATGAAACAATCACATCATGTTTCTTTGATGAAGAACCAATTCAAGCACAAATTAAGTAAAACCCTACCTGGCTGTGGAATAAAGCCTTGATTCTCGGATCCTTATCTTAAATTAAGATGTTACTTTAAAATGGCATTGGTTTTTCTTTACAAGCACATAATTTCTATTTCATATTCACAGTTTTTGACGCTTATTGGCTTCAGTTTATCTAATATGATTATAGTAATGTTACATTATAAGTGTTGTTTGAATTACAATTAAAACCACATTTGTCAATAAAATATAATTGAATTTGAATTGTCAAATAAAGTTATAGATAATTTATAGTAACTGCCTAAAAAATTTCTTTCCATATTAATCTGTTTCTACAAAGTTTAAAATTTGATTTTGAATTCATAGTCATTGTGTATTTTTATTAATTTTTCATTATAAAAGTGTTGCGCATTATAATACTTGCTATCGGTGCATGAAGCTATAAGTAATAATATAACTATTATATGAAGACTAGAAGAATTAAACTTGATGGATCAAGCTTGGAATTCTTGAGAGTATTTTGCAGTTGTAAAGATATTTAACCCTTTAGATAAATTTGGGGTTTGTGGAAAATATTCTCTTCGATATTTTTAATTTTCCATTTTTATCAACTTTTGCGATTTGTGAAAATTCTTATCATTGTATTGTCATCGCAAAATTCAACTTCTGGAAGCCAATTTTCTAAATATGTAAATTTCCTTCTCGTTTAAATATTACAAAAGTTTGAAATGGGAGTTATTAGAATCTTTAATTCGCCTAATTATTCATAGATTAGTTTTCAAGGAAAAAGAGCTTTGAAAATTAACTATTCGGAAGAATTCGAATAGTTGGGATTCAAATTATTTATTGAAATATTGAGAATATCCCAACTAAAGCTCCATATTTCGAATAAATACTTAAAATTTAGCTATCCCAACAATAATTTAAGTTTTCGATTTTAATTAAAAATTATTATACTTTAGAATACAGAATGAATTGAAATCGAGTATCGGAATAATTTTTCTTTGAACAGGATTCACATTCATTTGGAAAGTACTTTCTACATAAATGTTCGTTAAAAAGGCATTTCATATCTTTAAATAAAAACTAGAAAAAGTGATGAAAGAAAATTTCATTTAGTTATCCAATTAAAGAGAGAGACATTTAATCTATTTAAAATAGGAATCTCATGTCAACTGAATGATTCTTAGATTAAGAAATACAGAATTATTAATTATTTTCTATCACATTTTGTTACCTGCTTACTTAAAAAAAATCACTAAATTGTCTATGAACTATAGTAATTAATGCGATAAATTATATTTTAATAATGAAACTTTTTTCTTGATATTTTTCGCCATCTTAGTTTCTAAGCGCTGCTCCCAAACGACGAAGAATTTATCCTCGATATTCTCCTAAATGTTCCATCAATACGAAAAATCGTATCGCCGTTAAATAGTAACGCCATTTAATGTGAGCAGAATGAAATAATTATTAGACTATTATTAGTAGAATGAATAAATTAACAGTCTATTATACATAGAATAAATTAATTACTAATTTATTATAGGCGCTATGAATAATTCATTCAGTCTATTTTTAGCAGAATAAATAAATGGAATGCTTTCGTTATAATAAAGCTCTACTTTTTCTTTTCAAGAAAGAGTTATCATTTTCTAGTAGTAAACTTATAATAAATAGGTTTATATATATATATATATATATATATATATATATATATATATAACGCGCGTGCTTATAAGAATTATATATATACATATATATATAAACCTATTTATTATAAGTGTGTGTGTATATATACACACACACACACACACACACACACACACACTCACACACACACACACACACACACGCACACACACACACACACACACACACACACACACACACACACACACACACACACACATATATATATTATAAATCAGTAAACACATTTTACACAATACGTGAAATTCCATTGAATCAATAAAATACAATGGCAACATATGCATATTTTTGGCAGTCTAAATTAAGAGGATATCTGCCAATATAAATAAGATAAGATACAATTTGAAGAACAATAACATAAATAAAACAAAAGTTGAAAAACTACTCACAAGAATAGCATAAAACTTTGCAGGGTGGAGGGAAGGTATAGGAACCACGTCTTCGTCAGGAAGGAGATGGTCATCTATGCAAATGAAATACTCTTTTCTGACAAGTGCGAAAGACAAATGTCTAAAAATCTTCACACAATTCGCAGAAAAGTGTATTCAAGGATTGCAAATATTGTAGTGAAAGTCCATTAGGATATATGAATTGAGAATATTATTAAAATTTAAATTATTGAAAATAATAAAAAAAATCGTCTATGTATGGGAAAGCTAAAGTATACTGATAAATAAAGCTTTTTTCAAAATAATGTAAAAAAAAATATAAATTTGCCAATATACTCGAAAAATTATAACCCTCTGGACTATTACAATTCTGGATGAAAATGTTTTCACCACTATATATGTAGTTTTTAAAGATACATAATTTTAACCGACTTATTCCAGACTTCAAGATAAATATTTAAAACATTTTTATAATTTTGAATATAAAATATAATTCATCATTTAATTTGTCAATTTACTGTTAAAAATCTTTATAATCAAAGGAGCTAATACTATAAATACAATTATTAAATAGGAAATGCAAAAATGTCTATTATTATCTCTCTTTCTCTTTCTCCAAGAGAGTTCTCAATAATCTCCAAGTTACTTTGGATTTAATATTTTCTAGAGTGAGAGATATTTAGCAAAAGTATAACAGCGGGTTTATTCATATAAGACTTAATGCCACACATAATGAATCTAAATTTTATACAAAATTCATGAAATTTTGGAATTTATAATTATTTATATTAAAAAGTTTATAAAAATAACTCAGAATTTTGTTTACTAATGATGTTAATTGTAGAATTTAAATGTAGGTATTAGAATTTAACGTCTCTTTATCAATTGAATGCAATATACCATAGAAAGCTTATTGGATTAATTGGAGCCCTGGTAATCCAGGTTTACTTGGCCGAATGAAGAGTGCCAAATGAAGAGAAAGTGAAAAACAAAGAGCACACATAGAACAAATGTATACGAAAAAAATTATAAATAAATAGAATATATTACAACAAAATTTGCAAAAATTAATGCCAACACGTAAACATGTCAAAATAATCTGCTTATCTTTTAAGAACTATTACAAAATAAGAGGTTAATCGATAATGCTTTTTTATCAAAATATTTTTCTGATTAACCAAATTAACCGATTTTCTTATACCTATGAGTGGTCATTCAATTTTTTGAGAGCTGTTTGAAGCTCTCCTTAAAGTCGAGTATAAATTTTAAGAAATTGCTTTTCGTCGAATTGGATTCTAAAACCAAACTTGCAATCTTCGTGAAATTATTTCAAATAGTTCTTGTGTCGTATCGGTCCTAGTCAGGCACGGTTTTGATTGTTTCTCATGTCAAGCTGTGAGAGCCTTCCAACCATCCCAGGAGTTTCTTGACACATTGTTCAGGGGGAAAAGGCGCTTTTGTAGAACACGACCGAGTGTGGTATCATTCTATTCTCCTTCATTATCGTTCTATGCATTGGGATTCGAGGAAGCTAAAGAAGTTAATTGAAATGGAATGTGGTGCTTTTTACATCTTCATTTCCAATTTCAAACAAAAGAACATATACCGCAGAGCACAAATATTTATTTTTAAATAATATAGTGAAATATTATTTCTTAAGGAAATCAAGTCAAAGCATGAAAGAGTTTGTCACGTCTGCAACAGCCGCATGTTTGTAGTTAGCATGTTCATATGTTATTAAGATATTTATTTTTCCATAAATCGAGATTGTATTACAAGCTTCAATTTATGGGATAATATATCGTAACTCAAATCTGCGCTACCGGCATCGCGCCAAAATATCATAACAACAAGTGTAACTAGCAACGTGAAAAAACTCTTACTCAAATATTTTATTTTAAGAAAGTAGTTATTAATAGTACTATTGTTAATAGTAAAATTGGATGCACTGACACTACTACGTAGGAACCAAAAATTAAAAGAACTAGTTAAATTCATTCATAGCATTCTTTAATAATATCCATTCTCGAAATCTAGAATTTTTCGGTAGGACTGCTGCACTTTTTTGGAAACTTTCGCCCAAAAGACTGAAGTAATTTAATTTTTTAAACTCTTTTGTGGTAAGTCTTTGATGTGCTAACTTTGGCAAACTTGACTTCTCTTAAGATGTGATCATATCAGCACAAACATTCAGCATTTCAAGAATTTTCATTCTGAGGATAATTCTATAATTTACACGTACTTCCTGGGTGGGGCTAGATGAGCAACAACTTTAGGCATTGACAGTTTACACTAAAACAATAAAGATGAAAAATAATCTTTTTCCCGTACTTCTATGGAATGCTCAAGGTCTCTCCAGATCAAAATTTGAGGAAATTAAGGAGATTGTTTTTGAAGAGAATGTTGATATACTGATTGTACAAAAAACAACCACCCACCACCAATGAACAAATCAAAAGATAAAACTTGTTAAAGATTTCACAATGTACCAACCTTACAAGTCTAGCCAGATTGCTAGTAGAATGTTTGTTGCTATTAAAAACAAATTAAATTTTTCTTTCAAAGTAGTGACAGTAATCAAACATCAGAAATTGGAAAGATTAATGTATGAAATGGTAACTCACATTTTTCAAGCCCTCAAAACAGCAATAATCTAAACCTAGATATATTGACACCATTCAAAAAAACCATTATAGTAGAAGACAACTACGAATTAAAATCACAATTTTTCAATCCCATTTTAGTAAACGAATTTACAATGGTAAATTTCAAGCAAGCAATTAAAAACATTTAGACGGAAGCAAAACCAAGTCCGGACAATGTCTTTCCAGAATTTAAAAAACAATCAGGTACACCAGGTTTTAAAACCGAGGAAACCAAGAGACAATGGGAAACCAGAGTCATATAGACCAATATCATTAACATCCATTTTAATAAAACATTTGTAAGAATGGTATCGCTAAGACTAACCTTGCGATTTGACAAATACAAAAATCAATCATCAAGACACCATCAAGGAGGCAATATCTCGATCACCAAAAAAACATTTTGTAAATAGAAGATGAATTATAATCTCGTATTCGATGAGCGTCAAATTCAAAATAATATATAAGTTTAAATCGTGAAAATTATTCTATAATAAATAAATGTTTTCGCTCTGTTTATTTATATGAAAATTAATTTCATGAAATATCCTATTTTTCGCTAGAATTTTCTTTAAATAAGTTGTGGGATATGACATTCAACAGGGAAATTTCCTTGAATCTAAGAATTTGGAAAATGTGCACAGAAAGCCTTGCAAATTTCTGGTGAATGATTTTTCTTGCATCTTTAATAGCTTTGTATTTTTGCCTTGATAATTTCTATTTGAAATCAATAAACAATAACTCTGTTTTACTTAATCGCTCCAAATACTATATTAACTGTGATTATAGTTAAACTAATATTAATGACATAATTTGTTTTTATTTTAAATTAAATTAAATTCTTCTTGTGTTGTTATTACTTATGGCATTTGGACAAATCAAGCGCGATAGCCGACGGCTATGGAATTAAGTTTGAAGGGTGCGTTTTGTCAAAACATCGCGAATGTGAAAGTACGACTTTGCTCTAAGATTCCTCCTATAGATGGCACCAACAACCACTCCCTCAATTTTGATTTTGATCTGGCGGGGAGGAAAATTTCGCCATACCATCATTACACCCAGGGTAACTGTTCAACGATCAACCTCGGGACTTTCAATTCCACAGATTTAAAGAGCAAGTATATCGTATGTACTCGGTGGATTTTTGGTGACATTGGGAATCGAATCCAGCCCTTCCGGACGGAATACTGATGCCCTAACTACTAGGCTACCACTGCCCTTTTTGTTGTGCAAGGGTAGCGTGGCCGAGTGGTCTAAACCACCGAACTTAGGCACCAGTCTCCTTGGAGGCGTGGGAACAACTTAAAAACAACTAAAAAACTTAGTAGAAACAACTTAAAAACTTTTTTATTGTTATAATTTAACAAGAAATGAACATTCTTCTATGTTCATTTCTTGTTAAATTATAACAATAAAAAAGTTTTTAAGTTGTTTCTACTATTTTTATATTTGAAGATCTTAAGTACTTAATGAATTTCATTATTCAAAGGGTGCAGTCAAACAATGGATCTGAAATGCATTTAAAATTTTCAAACATGCAAACCAAATGCATATATTAAAAAAGTCGTAACTATTATCAAATCATTCAAAATTAGTAATAGTATTTAAATAATGAGGAAGAGAAGCACATTTTAGTGCTTCATCTACATTTTAAATCTTCATTTGCTAACCGCCCTGTCTAGTGGTCAGAGTGCCTGACTGCGGATAGGGAGGTCCTGGGTTCGAATTCCGGTTCGAGCATGGATTTTTTTCTCTCTCTATCTATCCTGTATTTGTCCTTTCTGTGTATGAATGAGGTGTGAAAGGTTGCCTACTCTATAAACGTGTCCCTATGGCATGTGTGCACTGAAGCAGTCGGACTCCACACCAAATATGGTTCAGCATAAAAAAGTGCAGCAGCGCACCCCATATTGTCAGCCTAAATGACTCAAGACAAAAAAATCTATATTTTTCTTGATCATTATTAGTAGCATTGGTTAAGTTTCTAAAAAAAAAATGAAAACTTTATTTGAAAAAAATCAATAATTATAATGATGTTTCATGAATGTAATAATGATTTACTCTCTATTATATACGTAAAAAATCGATGTACCTCGGACAAGTTTAGTAAATTGAAGTGGATGTGAAGGAAAAACATAGAAAAACAAATGATCAAAACTTTAGTTCTGGCTAATAGAGCACAACGCTGGGCTAGTTACAGGGAAGTATACTGGTGCTTACTCACAATTGTATGATTTATTTCAGAACTTTATCTTTACAGTGCATGAAAATCAACAAGTCATACTTCTCTTTTTGTTGTTCATCAACCTATGCAAGGTAATACCACGTAAGCTATTAACCTGCGTAAAAATTTCGGATAGTGTCCAGAGGAAATTTCTTACCAAATTCACTCCTCTTGTTGGCTAAATCGTCAATTTGTTGGAAGGATTACAACCATCTTTCCAGAAAATTATTAATATGCTCTTTAAAAGGAATCAGGTAGCCTTCCTAATTGAAGAAGTTTTCCCAACAAGCCTTAAGATAATTCAAAGAAACTCTAATCTTGTATAAAGCCGAGTAAGATCTTCTTGTAATTACGTTTGGCGAAGAATTTGGCGGCACACAAAAGTACCGCCGTTCAATGGTTGAGACACTCACTGTAATACACTCCCTAGACTTTTAGCTATGTATTGCTCATCACACAAGCTGGCGAACATATGTGAATTAAGACATCTGAATTTAAAATCTACCAACCAATATCGTGAAACAAAGAGTGTATTTGATTTGATTGACGCTCAACAGTCACTGTTTGCATTAGAAGACTTATTGGATCTAGACTTATAGTTTAACATAAGTTCAAAGAAAGAGAGGGAGAAAGAGATGCAGGAGCGCGCATGCGCGCACGCATAGAGAAAGAAACCCTCCTGCATATCGTCAGTAAAAGAATGAATAGAAAAAAAAAGGGTCAGTAATTGAATTTTTCATTGAATCAGAGTCACATAAATCTCTAAATGCCTTTAAAAATAAAATACAAAGAGAATTATATTCTTTAAATATTTTATTTAATGATTCATAATTTTGTAGATTTTTTAAAATGATGTACGTTTAATTATAATTTAATTTACATTTCATAACATTAACATCTTTTCATAGTATGTATAAAAAACAAAAATAAAAATTAGCCATAGAACGAAGAGTATTTGACTATGGCATTTTTTTCTAGCAATTTAATAAAGAATGACAAAAAAATAAATGGACTGTGAGCTGATTGGAGTAAGCAATTATTTCAATCAAATGAATAAATTTAGAGCTGAATTTATCAAGGTGAGTTAGATTGAATTGAAAATAGGGGAAATATCCTTTAACGAATCAAGCATATTTGAACGAAGAAAACAGCGGGAATTCCAATAACAACCAAAAATTTTAGCATAATTGAACAGGACTAATATTTTTTTCAAGAAATTTTATTTCCATATTTTAAAATATTAGGATTTTTGGAAAATTATTTGGAGAAGACAAAGATTGTAGGAATTTATTTAAAGAACTTCCTTCATCAAATAAATGGAATTGGAAGTTTTCTTTTAATTCTAAAATTGAAGCAAAATGAAAATATCTAACAAATTTTCATGATTTATTTCAGCATGATATTAGGGAATTGAATTTAGAATGGAAGTAATATTTCAAAGACAATACAATGCGATTCTTAAATTGCGATGCGAAGAGGAGGTATTTGCAAGTTCTGGTTACCCGAGGTTTCTCAGTTTTGGTACCCAGTATAAAACATTTCCCAAGAAACGAATAACTAAAAATTTCTTATTTATTTGTCAGCAATGAAATTTCTATTTTAAAATACCCTCTCTTTTTGAAAAATAGACAGAAATAGTCAATTAAATAGATGGAATTTTTAAAAAATTTAGTGCTGCCATCTATTGACTATATTGAAGATATAGAAGTTTGAAAACGATGTAAACTAGAATTTATATTTTAATTCGTATATCGAAATATTATATTAATTGCAAATTTTTTCATTTTTTAAAGAAAATTCATTTTAGTTACAATATAATGAAATGAATAATTTGTATTATTTAAATGAAAAAATAGAATTACTAACACGAATAATTATTATATATGCTATATGAAAATATTTTTGGAGTTAAAGAGCAATCACATAGGCAAAAATAGTACAATAATGATTCATAAAATTTTGAAGATTTTTTTTTTTTATAAAATTTAAGATTTTAAGTAAAAGCTTTAGAAGAGTTTTACAAAAAAAATGGAGCAAAATTATTCAATTTGAAAGCTTGTTTAATATTTTCATATTAATTTTATATAATAATTATTAAAATGAGCATATCTTTTGTAATAATTTATTTATTTTTATGAATTTTTAGAGGTTACTTGTGTAATTGATGCTGCTAATAAGAGTTAAAAATATTTAACAAATTTATACATAATATATGCAAAGCAATTTTTTATTTTTTAGTTTTGTAAAAATTTAATTTGTTTTATTTTGTACATTTTATAAAGATAAAAACTATTTTTTCTGCAAATCATTTTAATAATATTCACCTTTTTATGAGAATATTTTTTATGCTTAATACAACTGATATTTAAATATCATTTGAAGAAAATACTTTCATTGATTTTCTATAATTACTTTTTATTTTTCACATATTTATTTATTTCATATCCTTATATTATATCACATTCATTTATTTATTACAGTTTAGTATGAAGTATTCGATATTTAATATAAATTAAATTTATATAGAAATTTATTTTTGAACTAAAATTTAAAAGACACTAAAGAGAAAATAAATTAATAACACCATATAAAATTTGGTGAAACCGCGTGCACGAAGCTACTGCGCATTGTGATGAAAATTGACAAAAAAGATCTTCATGGCAGCGGTGGGATTCGAACCCACGCCTCCGAGGAGACTGGTGCCTTAAACCAGCGCCTTAGACCGCTCGGCCACGCTACCGTTGGTATTGGACCAAAAAATAAACATTAAATTTACAACTTACTCTGCGTTTAAAATGTAGAATTCTTTTTTTGTTTGAAAGATACCGTAATATGGAACCTAATTAAAAGATGGTAAAGGGATAATTTGAAACATTTTTCGTTTCTTAAACAATCAAATTGTGGTCAAAAAAAAAAAAAAAATCAATGCAAATGATTTATGCTACTTAAGTAAGTGAAAACATTTTGCGGAACAGTATTTTCATGCAATTTTTATTGGCTAATGGTTTATTTTGGAAGTCTTTTGGTTCTAATCTTGTAAGATTCTTCACATGCTAATCCGACATTAATTTTACATGTCTTCATAAGCCTGCAACCGCAGATTCCTTTATTCAACCCTTATCAATTCATGTCTTGTTGGTCAGAGAAATTACTCTTTCACATAATGCTAATGTTCTGGGTGAGCAGAATGAATACTCATCATTCTTGATCAAATTGGAAGCTGATATGTGATTATTCCTGAACTAACCAAACAGAATGAGCCATTTTTTATTTGTAATAATTACATTACTTTTCCTATAGTTTTGATATGGTACAGAAATAAATAACAAAATAATTATCTTAAAAAATACTTCATAGTTAATTATCTTTAGACTTTTGGTCATTTATAAAATCAAAGGAATTTTTTTTTACCAGGGTGTTAAGTAATCCGGCTTGGACACCTGGATTTTATCTGAAAATTGAGATGTCTGACAAGCATAACTATAAAACGTATTCTTGCTAAATAATATAACTAGCAAAACATTCCATTTGAATTTAAAGTGATTTAAAAGTCTGTCTTTAGAATTTGTTTTAGTAAAAAAACGTGCTTGAAAAAATCATTAATATATATACTTTCATAGAGCCTGAAAATATGAGGTCGTTTCCTTCGTTACAGTTGATATAATGATTAGGCCAATTCATTAACATTTTCATTAGTTTAAATATCCATGACGTTATATAACGTTTACTTTACGTCACACATAATTAATTACTACATTATGTTGAGACTTGTCAACGAATTTGTAGCCTGCCTACAAACTGCATGCGAATTCGCTGTCAAATGTCTGGCGATGAGAAAAAATCCATTCGTGATTTTTACCAGTAATAAAAAAGTATTTTTAATCATAATTTTCTATAGTTTGTATAAATTTTCAAAATCAGAAAAATTACCTGTTGCTAGTTTTTGAATTTTCAAATCCTTAGCAATATTGCTTTCAAAGTTGAACACGTTATAAATAGAACAGAAAAAAAAAAAGCAAAATGAAAAAGACAAGGTAAAACATACAATTTACGGTCAGTTTAAATCGGCAACGACAATTTAAATTTTTTTAATTTTATTGAATAATAACTCTGCAAAGCTTCAAGAAAATTTTTTAAGAAATTAAAAAATAGTATCATGGAACATCAGCATACGAAGCTTTAATTATGTAATTAAAAACATAGACTAATTTAAATATAAGAATGAAGTTTGTTGATACGCGGTTTTGAATCAATTATTTAAGATAAAAATGAATTTAATAAAGATTTCATACGAATGTTATTATATATATATTATAGTTGGCTTTATCCGGAGCATAAGTTGACAACCTTCGCTTCTAATAAAACTGTTTTGAAAACGCAAATTTTTAGTTAAATTTCAAATACTACCCCGGCACATTTGATGTAAAATTTGGGAAACATTTTAAATAATTAAATTAAGCTGATTAGATAAAGGAAAGGATAAAAGAAAGAAGAAATTCCGCGGTCAGAGTTTTGATAAAAGATAGAATTTCAGCTACGACCAGCTTATCTAAACGAGAATATAGTTTGTTTCTCAGGAGAAAGAGTTCCCTAACAGCTGCTGATTTCAAACAGAAAAAATGTTGTAAATTAAATGAACTACTTTAAAGAAAACACATTAAAAATTAATTCGATAGAATAAAGTAGTTGGTATGCCTTCAGTTAATTAAATTTATTCTGGAATAAGACCTATTGATTAATATTATTACGAAACCATTTACTTCAATGTGAAATTAGTAATTAAAGTTTCAAAAATTTATTTAAAAAATTATAGTTATTTTTAAATAGTTAAAATACTGGTTAAACATTTTTTTTAAAAAAAATTTTTGTAAAAAATTACATATTAACAAAAAAGTAATACATGTTGTTGAAATAATTACGAATTTTTCAAGTTAACTAAATGAAAAAATAGCTTTAGACTAAGCAAATGAATACTATGATTTTACTCATAAGTCTTTAAAAAAATTTTTTTAAACTTTGCCAGCCATTGTGTTTATTTTATTTGTGTTTCTAGCTAGTTTAAAACCATGCATAGGTAAAGCCACATATTTTAGCCACACACACATGAAATGTTTTTTTAAATTTTTTTCTAACATATTGACAGTTTCTTTTATTGGAAACTTCATTTTGATAAATAAAATATTAAATGCATCAAAAAAGCCACTTATATATTAGTGTCTGTAGTTCAATTTTTATAAAGTTTAATTTCTTAAATTTCTCCAAGGATTTATAAAAGAATAATTCATTTCAATATATTGAATAAAATAGTGTCTCAAAGTACACACACTCACGCACGCAAGCACGCACACACACACACACACACACACACACACACACACACACACACACACACACACACACACACACACACACACACACACACACACACACACACACACACATGGGATTGGAAACTCGGCATACCATGCTCCGAGAGCGAAGAAGTGATCGCTAGAATTCGTTATCCAAATATGTGTTCGTTGTTCGAACACAAAAATCTTTCGTGAACGTGTTGGTTATCCGATTTGTTCATAATCTGAACTGTTGGTTAATCAATCGCCCGCTGTAGTCATAATTCAGAGATAAATTTGACACTTGAGCCATCTGTCCCCACTGCAAACTAAACCTACAAGAATTGTTTGATTCGTGATTAAAGTATAAATAGTACATTAAAACAACGAGGTAACACTGAGTTACAACCTATTGAGCATTATATTTTTGAATATGTAAAATGGATTTGAGTTGCATTAAGTGTGAGATGGAATTACATCCCTAACGCGCGCGCGCGTCTTTTAAATTGGAAAAAAATGTCGTTGCAAGAAACGGGAATTAAATCTCTATGAACACAAAAATCATCCATTTGATAATTATAAAAAAACAACTTTTTGATTTGAGTATAGTTCCTATAAAAAAATTGAAGTAACAATTTTCATCATTAGCCTCAAAGAATTCACTAAAGCTTAAAGACAATACGTACTACAATGATCAAACGCTTACGATAAATTTATCTTCCCTGCAATATTATTGAACATGTACTTCAGAGAGTAAAAACAACGTTTCCATTCTCTGTATTGGAGACATAATTGACATAACTAATATTGGAGACATAATTGGAAACATAATAAATAATTGTAAAAACAACATTTTTACCCAATTATATCCCCGAAAACACGAAATCACGATTCAGAAATTATTGAGAATACACTCTTGTTGAAACTAAAGATTATGAAATTTATATAGGCTCTCTATGTAAGCTAAAATTCGTAATGATTGGTTAAATTTCTTTTTTAGATTGGCATACATAGTGTTACAAGTTTGTTTCATTGAAGATTGGCTTACTCTCAGATGCAACTTAAGCCTCCAGCTTAGCCTCCACTTAGGATCTATTTCAGATTCAAAGCTGTTAATGTTGTCCTATGACAAGTGCAAGAAAAAAAAAAAGGTGAAAAAGACAAGTCATGGAACCAAAGGCATGGAGCACTGCCTTGACCACATCTTCAGTCTTTTCCGTATAAAGGGTGTCATGACAGTAGTTGGGGTCGATGTCTAAGAGGGTCGAGACAACAGAGAAGCAGTTGAAGAGATGTCTCAGATCCAGCGGAACTCCTGTGCAGTGCTTGTATTCTGCGTAGGTTCTAGATCCGTCGGGTATGATTTTCATACCCCTCATGTGCCCAGTTCGCATTCTGCTGATGGTAGAGGTGATACCAAGGTTAGGTTTAAGCTCCGGTAGGCACCATTTTTTCCGTAGTCCTTTTCAGAGCGGATGCCTTGCGATTACGTTTGCGTCGAAGCAAGTGGTAGTCGTCGGAGGGGATTGATATTCCTAGCCTCCTTGGCGAGGGAGTCCGCCTGTTCGTTTCCCTCGATGTTAACATGTGCAGGGACCCATTAGATGGAATAGGTTTTTTCCCTTGCAACTACGGTAGACAGAAGCGCGTTGACAGATGCAATAGTTTCTAGATTCAAAGTTAATTATTCAAAGTGAAGCTTTAAGGCTTGTAAATATATAAAAATGCATATTGAATAGATTGAATTGAATTCAAAGTTAATTCTTTGTGATATGACCTAGATCTACTAAAAGTCGTGAATACATTACGTGGTATGTGTGTAAAAGAGATTTAAACCATCTTTCAGCTACATCATGCTATTTAAGAAAAGCAAAGTTGCCTAAAAAAGTCTATCATTTAAAGTATGAAATTCAACCTTCCTATTGTCTTGAACAATTATAATAAATAGTTCTCTATAGAGTTATGAATTATTGATTGACACAAAATAGTTAAGAATATAAAAAATCAATAAAGCTAATCGATTCCTCGCACTGCGTCAGTCAAAAGTTAATAACCAATGATGATGAAAATGTTTGCTTTTCCCATGCAATCATATAATTTCAGGCAAAGATAAATTTGACTTGCGTTTCTTTATATTATAATTTCAGTCCTTTACGATATGGGAAAAATGATGATACTTATACTCTCACTTTTGAAGTTTTTATGCAATATATATATTCTCAATTCCACGTTCTAAGAGACAATTTGCGATGTTTTATTAAGACTTGTGCACATAAATTATAATTTTCATAAGGACATGTTTTCTATAAAAAAATGATTAAATTTTCATATGAATCGATAAATCAAAATTAAAATAATCGTTTCTTTTTGCGTTAGGATTCTTTTATTTTTGTATTATAATTATAAATCCTTATGCCACTGTATCTGGTTCTAGATATTATATTGCAAGAGAGCACGGTTGATAAGAAGGGACAATATTCACACTTTAAATTGTGTATAAACATTATCAGACCTCTATGGTCTTTGATTGGATAAGAAATGGACTCATTTCTATTTGGAAAAATATGTTCGCTACCGACACACCAAATCAACTCTAGGAGAAAATGCTTGTGAATAGATATTGATCTTTTCCAAATCCTCCTTAAATATAATATAATTTGAATTTTTTTTAAAATATGTCAAATTTTTATCAGATACTTTTTATTGTGAAACGTAAATATAATCATTTTTTTCAATGGTGGGCACTTGGTCGATGAACCCTGTGCCACAACAAGGCCAGAAACTGCTACTCATTTGTTTGCGGCGGGCCCCTGTGAACACACCCAGCGGGTCCCTTTTAAAAATTATATTTAGAATTCAGTAATTTATATATACTTTGATATAAATTTTAATCATTTTATTTTAAATTCGGTACTTTATAATTTGATATAAATTTTAGTCATAATTTAAAATGGGTACTTTGATGTAAAATCTAAATTTTGATACATAATCTGTGAAAAGGTACATTTTTAGTAATAAAATTCGTATAAAGATGCTGTGAGCTGGACGATTTTAATGAATGACATCCTGCATACTTGTACTTGTATTATTAAAGAGTACTCAGTAGATTCGGAAAATAGAAGGGGGATATACAATGTTGCAATATTATACACAAGAACTTTATTAAATTTACGGCCATTCATGCATTTGAAGACGTTCTTCTCGCTTCAGTGCGTCTATTCTCATTCAAAATTAATTGAGAACTTAATATAATTAGATCATTTTCATCGCATCTGCCTTCAATACTGTCCGAATTCGAAGTATTGGGAAAGTTTAAAGGCTTCGGTTGAATTACAGCGCTCTGGCATTTTCAGCTCGATTGAAGAAATATGAGGAGAATAACTGAATAATATATGTAGAGTAAATTATGCAATTTATACAGGTAGAAGTGTTTTACTGAAAATAATACTATAAATAAGAAATATAAATTTGCTATTATATATTCAGTAATCTTAAAAGTTGAATTTTTTAACAGATGCTATACATATACTCACAATATCTATCAAAAAATAAATAACATATTTATTTCATTTTGTTTGCAACTTTCAAAAAATAAATAAATAAATAAATAAATCTTTCTTAATGAAATTTTATAAAATCAACATTTTTAATAGTGTAGCTATAATTCAATTCACAATAAATAAAGCATATATTTTTTATAACGGAAAAAATTTATTAATTAAAGTTTATAGAAAAATTATAAATATACCAAAATAGGTAAAAAAAAATTAGATGCTTAATTTTCCTTCTTTATTCCTATTGTCAATGAATTCATGTCAAAAAATCAAAAATCTGAAGATTTTAACGATAGGGAGTCACAAATGTTGTATTGTTTTGTTCCTGCTGGGCTGGCATTATAGAGTACGCTGCTCCACTTTTATAACTGAACTATATTTATTTACAATTAATATGGTTCAGTTGGATTGATATGGATGGGAGTTACAATTAATGAACGCGTTTAAGGTCAGAATGCTTTCTTAGTCGAAAAGCAATTCTATCGAAGATTAGTGCATCATAATTATAGAAAATATTTTAAAAAACATAGAGCAACATAAATCTGAATATTCTTATTCTATATTTTCTTTGACACACAGGAAGAGTGCGTATCTTGTGCGTAATTTCTGATAGCATCTGCAAAATTTAAGTATAACCTATTTTCAATATTCAAATGTAAAATTCCTTTTCCCTCTAACAGGCGTACATTTGATGCAACTGTAGTAAAGGGAGGATTTCGAGTCAAGAAACAAATAATCATCGTGAGAAATCCCATTACTGGACATAGATGACCAAAAATTTGAAAATTATATATTTTTTAAATTTAGAAGCAAGAATAAAATTACCAAATTTCTCCACTGTCAGAAATTGGTAACTATGAAGAAACATACGCGTATTGTTCATATTGTATTAATATAATTTTGGTGTGGAGATAATATCTTAATGGAAGCTCAAAAATACTACCTAAAATATATTATGTGAATTTTTATTATGATGTGACTTAACCACTTTGCTTGATATGCTTGAATGGTGATAAACTATTGCTTAATATCCAATTCAGCTACTTGCTATAACGTCATATGTGATGGTACAATATCTCCATATGGCGACGTATTATGATTTGGTGATAAACTGACGGCTGCGTATTCCGTTGTGGTAATGAGTTATGGCTTCATATGCATAATATGATAATGAGTTATTGGTCAATATCCTTATTTGGGAGCTTGAATTATATGGTGAAAAACAATGGCTCAATATATCACTTTTGGAATGGGCTATGACTTCATTTGCATATTGTAATGTTAAAACTTCTTAAGAAAAGGATTAAATGTTTATACGCATCCAGAAATTTATCTGTAGTTGAAAATTGAAACAGATTGTCTCCATATATTTATCTCATTGTTAACCATAAGGTGGTTGTTTCTTTCGCTCCAGTTGAGATCACGATTGCATCACTTGTTTACAATTCTCATTGGTTTAGAATATCCGTGACGTCAGACAACGTTTAACCTACGTCAATCATAATTAATTACAACATCGTACGTCGTAAATCCGATTTGTCGATGTATTTACTGGCTGCCTTTGGGGTGTAGTGTAACAGGCCTCCTCGTGGTGCACCCTGGGTAACGCTAAATCTGTTACGGCCTTCGTCTTTCTCTTGCAGTCTTTTTCTTTATGAAGGCATTTTCAACTTCTAAAAACTGCACTTTTAAGTCAAGAACAACACCAGTCTAAAAGTAATTTTTTGGAATGCTGGTGGCCTTACTCAGGACAAGTTCTTTGATCTTAAAATCATTGTCCATCAAGTGAAACCAGGTGTTGTAGGCATTGCCGAAAGTAATTCTGCTGTCGATAATTTGAAATTCTTTCCAATTAACCAGTATCAGTCTTTCTCTTTACCACGGTCAAGATAAATAGCCTCTGGGATTGTAGTTTTTGTAAAACGATCCCTTATAGCTGATACTTTAGTTAAACATTCCATGAACGATCATGATTTGTTAGAGGCTTTTGAAATCTGTGTTTGGAAAAACAACGAAGCTTTTCGTATCACCTTTGTTTATAATCCTCCTAAGAACAAACCAAACTTAAACTGTCTTATTCAAGATTGGAACAAGCACTCACTCATATTTGGAGATTTCAATGCTCACTCCCAGAGATGGGGATGCAAACAGAACTGCTCTATTGGCAACATTCCTGAAAATTTCATTGACTCAAACCAAGCTGAGTACATTGAGAATTCAAGTAGTCTTCTTATTTTTCTGTCCTTTTTTGGTGAAACATCACACCCAGACCTTTTATCCTAATCTCAGATCATTCTAATCTCACTCCTCTTATTAATTATGATCTCCTTTCCGCTCCAAATGGAGCAGGACATAAGATTCTTTTCGCGAAGATCAATAAACCTGAACTCAAGGAGGAACCCATTGTTACAAAATGGAACTTAAAGAAGGCAAATTGGCAATAATATGCTGATTTTACTGACTCTCTCCTAGGAGACTGTGTGCTTGATTACAACAATGATAAAGCTCTTGACCGTATCATTTTTACTATTCTTGAGTGCGCAAAAGCTTGCATTCCAAGAGGACACAGGAAAGGAGCAAAACCTTTTTGGAACGATGAACTCCAATCTCTGAAGGAAGAGAGAGATCGAGCAAGAATCCTTGCTGAATCCATTGGTCTCTTGAAAGACTGTATTAATTTGAGACAAAAACAAGCCCTACTCAAAAAGAATAATTTAAGCTCTAAACGTGCTTGTTTTAATAAATTTCTTACTGACTTGGACTATCGTAAAGATGGAACTAAGGCCTTTAAATTTTTATCTACTCTTAATGGAAAAAAGACCCAACCTTGTAAAAAACCAATTGAAGCTTATGGAAAGCTTTTGACCTCTGACAAAGATATTGCTGATACTTTTTGCAGTCATTTTCGAAAAAATTAGTAATTTTAGAGCAAAAGCAAAAATTTGAAAAGACGAAATAAGGCCAAACTCTTTGAGCGACTCCAGGTCATGCCCCTTCTCTGTTCCCTTCTCCAATGAAGAATTCAAAAATGCCTTAAGGCATTTAAAGCGTGGCAAGAGTGCAGGAACTGATAAGATTTTACCAGAATTTAACCTAGAACTCGGCCTGAAAGCCAAGTTGAAACTTTTAGAATTTATTAACAGAACTTGGGGTGGAACACTCCCGGCTTTATGGCGAAAAGCTAATATTATTCCAATCCTGAAACCAAATAAAGATCCATCTGACCTGAATTCATTTCGACCCATTTCTCTGACCTGTATATTGAGCAAGCTGACTGAGAGAATGATCGTTGATAGATTACAGTTTTTTCTAGACGGTAAAGGTTTTATCTCTGAGAGACAAGCTGGGTTTAGAAAGGACTTTAATACTGCGGAACAAATAGTCAGACTTTGTCAACAAATCAAAGATGGTTTTCATAGAAAAGAAAGTACTCTTGCAGTCTTTATCGACTTTAAATCAGCGTTTGATCGTGTTTGGCGAAAACTGTTACTAAAGAAGCTTCGTCAGATGGGCATCTCTGGCCACCTCTTTAAATGGATCTTTGATTTCCTTTCACAACGTTTTATTAACTTAATTATGAAAATGCTAGATCGGGTTTCGGGCAAACTGCTCAGGGTCTCCCTCAGGGTTCTGTTTTAAGCCCTGTTTTGTTCAATTTGATGATTAATGATCTCATATGCAACATCTCGAAGACCTGCCCTGATGTTCAGGTTTTGTTATCTGCAGATGATCTGGTCCTTTGGACAACTAGCAACAACTTTCAAACACTAGAGAGGGTTATGAATTCTGCCCTGGACTTTTTATTGAAATGGACTAATGACAATGAATTCTTTGTCAACATTGACAAGATCAATTTTGAGCTTTTTACTTTGAGTACTAAACAGCATCAGATTATTTTAAACTTTTATGACAAATCACTCCAGAGAACTGATTGTGCAAAATACCTCGATATTCTTTTAGACTCAAGGCTCATCTGGAACAAACAGGCCTCAAAAATCACTGAAAATGTCTCAGGCCGATTTAATTTATTAAAAAGACTAGCTGGTGTTAAGTGGGGTGCCACTCAGGATGTTTTGGTCATGACTTTTAACCTTTTCATCCGACCGGTCTTCGATTATGGAGCCGAAATTTTAATAACTGCTTCAGATACTGCTCAAAACAGTATCTGAGGCAGTTATTAATACTTTACTGTCTGCGGGAAAGGAAATTACTTTACAATGGATCCCTAGCCATTGCGGCTTGCCTGGTAATGAAAAAGCAGACAATCTCGCGAAAGAGGCTTCTTTTTTAAGCCCTCCAGATACTCTTACTGGCTTGAGAAATGTCAAACTCCTTCTAAAACGGGTCATGGATCACCAGCGAAAAATTTATTACAAAGAGAAAGTAGTTGATGCCTCTTGGAGGACTTTGCTGACCTCATGTATCCCCAGAGATCTACCTAGATTTATAGGGGTCTCCTGCTTCAGGTTACTTACTGGGCATGATTTTCACTTGTGGATTCACCCAACTGCATTTTATGTAGGGAACATGTTGACATGGATGGCGAGCATCTTTGGAAATGTTCTGCCCTCCAGGAAGCCCGCTCTTCTTCACATTTCAAGACGCTCTCCACTCCTGGAGATATTTCTTTTCTTCATTGGACTGCAAGACTTATTATGCTCGAAAGAGCCAACATAAGGACGTAATAATAATAAAAAACTGCCTGCGTTTAAATCACATTTTTCCAGCAGCAGCAAACAAGGTGAAGCTCACCATCGAATGTCTGAGAATAGTGTAGAAGAGTTCATTCTGTAAATAAAATTATTTCCTATATAAGGAGTAAAACATCAGTTTGAGAAGCCGTTTTCTATTGATTCAAGCCGTTAACACGTTGACAATGGAACAGAAGAAAAAGCAAAATTAAAAAAACAAAACATTCTTTTTATGGATTGTTTAAATCGGCAAGGACGATTTATATCTGTAAAAATTTCATTAATAGAATTCTAAATTAGTAATTGCAGTATTTGTAAACAATCGCTTTTTATTTTTTTAAGATATTACATTGAATCACTAACACAATGGTGGAGAAATATACCAAGAGAAATTTATTATTTAAAAGACAGATTATTATCTTTTTGTGCAGCTTAAAAATGATATAACAATATGAGCATTCACATTATTAAATAATTAATAAAATATCTCGTCTTTAATTACGTACCCTTTGAAAAAACTATTGAAGAAAAAATTAAAACGCTGTATCCAGATCACCTAACCTTTAACACTTGACCTCTAGAACTTCTGCAACTTTTTCTCATTTTGATTTAGTATATTTCATTTTATCTTTTACCCCCTCCCCCTACTGCCTCACTTATTTATTCTTCACTTCTCTTCTTGAATTCAGAGAATAATTTATATTTACTTATTTATATATTTCTTTACAAACTTTTTTTCGCTGTTATTTTTTTATTATTTCTTCACCCTTCTATCTCTTTCGAGACTTTATTATTTTTTTTTTCCTCTTTCGCTTTCTCCTTAAAATTTACGAAATAAAAAAAAAAAAGTTCTTAGATCGAGTTTGAAAAGAAGTAAGAGAATTAAAAGAAAAATGCGGCGTCTTTTGAGAAAACGAAGGAAAGGGTTGAGGAGTGTGGGTGGAGGAATATCGGCTGCTCTATAAGAGGATAAGAAAAGAGGGGAAAAAATAAACTCTTTTTTTTCCCTCTCTCCCTAGAAAGGGAAGATGGGGAGGCCAAGAAAAAAGAAAGAATGTAAAATGATAGAGAGAAAATTAGAATAGATAGAAAAGATGAGAAGGAGAACTAAACGGAGAGAGATCAACTGGTTGGGCTGGAAAAACAATAAAAAGTCTCTCTGAAAAGAGGGGTCGTCTAAATATTAAATGACTATGAAATTTTTCTTTTATAAAAATGAATCGTTCCTAAGAGCTATGGAATTAAGTGCTGCAGAATGATCATTAATAAAATATATTAAATAATACTATTTTAACACTATATTTATTACCAAATAATGTAAAAAAAAACTAAAATAAAATAAAATAAAAAAATAAAATTAAAAAAAAATCCAATGCTTATTTAAAAAAATAACTAAAAAGCTAACATAAATCAATCGAATACCTATAAGTATAATATACCACAAAAATATGATTAAAAATTTTATTTTTTTAAATTTTAGATTATATAAGTAAAATATTTTGATAGTCAGATAACACAAAAAATCAGATTAATTTTGATAAGAATAGAATTTTTTCAACGTATTACATTATATTAATAGAATATTTTTAATAGATATAAAAATTAAAAGCATGACTTTTTTCTTACATAATTTCAAACCCTTTTTCTTCAAATTTATTTTTTGGTCTCGTGGTTAGATTTTTTTCAACATAATATAAGCTTCAATGTCTAAAATATTCCTGAAAAAACGTTTTTCTTTAGTGAATATAATTATCACCAATAGGAAAAACCAAGAAAAACAAATTGTATTTTTTGAAAATGATCTTTCGCCAAGTTATAGTCATTCAATTGAATCGGTAAATGAATAAATATAAATACCATAAAATGTTTAAAGTTAAAAACATTTTCGTAAATATTCACTGTGGCTTACAATTAAATTTTTAACTAAACATTTTTAATCTGATAAAATGCAAGAAATATTAAGCATTTTTAAGTGATGTTATCTTGATTTAAATACTTAGTATTTTTTTTCTACTTTACGAAACGAGAATCTTGCCACTTATTGATTTCGATTCCTGAAAAATTAATGGATAGTGAATAGCATAAAAATTTTATAATATTCCAGTTTGAAAGACACCACACTCTTCTTTGAAAGATTTTAACAGCTACTCTCTTATTAACTTGAATTTCTTAAAAAAATTAATCACTAGTGAATAACATAAAAAATTTTTTAACATTCAAATTTGAAAGTTTTTAGCCAATTTACTTATTGCCATCAAATAAAAGAAAATATGAAAACGGAGTTTATGCAACATGGAATATGAAAATAAATTATTAACTATTTGTTATAAATGGTTATTTATTTCGATAGAAAAAACGGGTTTAAGCGAGATTGGATTAGAACTCATGAATTGTTAAGCTGGTGACAAGTTATATATTATTGTTTAAAAAACGTAAACTTAGAATGTGTTTTTAAAAAAGTTAAAAATTTTCGAGTTTTGAAACATGAAAAGTTTAACAATAAAAATCGAGTTTTTAACCATGAGAAAATTTAGAATATAATACCAAACGATTCAATATTATTTTTATTTAAATTCTAATTAAATATATTAATGTAAAAATGGAAATATTTCTATAACGTAAAAAAGAATTAAAAGATTAAAACTGCAAATACTTTTGCTTGAAATTTTGATTTAGAAATGATTTCCCTTTTAAAAAACTTTTGCCTTTTATCGAATACCTACTAATCCACATATTCAATACATTCCCTAGAAATAAAGCGCTCCGGCGTCTTCTTTCTTTTTCGTTGTCATAGCAACGAGTGTTTTTTTTACCCCTCCCTATCTTTCGTGTGCGTTCTCTCTCTTTCGCGTTGCTCGACATCAAAATACAAAACCTCGCTCTGCCTGAGAAGAGTTCATTCCCTCGTTTTTTTATTATTTTTTTTTCCCTCTTTAAAAAACGACTTTTTCTTTTTTTCCCCCATTTTTTAAGTGAAAAAATACGTATAAAATAAAAACAAAAAATCTCCATAACCAGGGGAACTGAAATAAAAAAAGAATAAAAATATAAAAACTTATTAAAGACAAAAAATGTAAAAAAGAAAAAAACATTAGCATGCAGAATTGTGTGAGAACCAGATGAAAATTTTTTTTAACTGTTATGCCAAAAAGAACCATTTCACACAATCGAACTACTTCATTTGTCATTAGAATTATTTTCTTAACGGAAAAAACTATACTTTATAATTTATAAAAAGAAATTTCGATAGAAATGTAAATAAAATATATTCAACTCTATATAGTTTTGAGCGTACAATTTAAATTCAACAAGAGCAACAGTTTGGGTGTAAAAAACAATTTTAATTTCTATACTAATTATATTTGGCATGTTTGTATTTTGTTAAGGACTAGCATAAGATATTTTGTCATGTACATATTAAAAAATTTTATATCATTAGATGATAAAAAAATTATTTAATAAACCTAGAGTCAAATAATTATAATTATTAATTGTTACAGAATTAATTTTTATTTTAAATGATTAAAATAGACAGTGTTAATTTTTATTTTAAATGATTAAGACAGTAAAAATAATTAATATAATATATTCTCATGAAAAACTAATTTATTATTGTCGTATATAAATAATATACGTAGAGGTAAAAATATACTTTTAACAATTATAACTGTAGTTCCTTATTAGGAATTATAGCTAAATGTTATAATTTAGATTTTTTTTTATATTTAATATAGAATTTTGTATCAAGAATAAATTACTGTAAATTTGTTAACCAAGAATTAGAACTTATGTATTCAAAATCTGTAAGTCGAATTAGCTACCCAATATCATTCTCTTATGAAGACATAAAAAAATTTGTTTGTAAATTTTTCTAGCCTATGAATTCCAGCAGTGAATCTGAAGGAAAACTTATCTCAAAATTAAATATATTTTTTAGCTATTTTGATTTTAAATTTCTTTTATGTAAACCTTCTTTATTTTTAAATAAGCTATTATACTCTGCTAAAAATAAATAGTTAATATATTTTATAATATATGAATGTGCATTTTGTAACGAATTTTAACTTCCTCAGTTTATTTTGTTGATAAAATAGAATTTGCATATATTCAAATACAATCTGCAAAAAAGGTTCTTCCAAGATATCTGAAAAACTTTATTTTTAAAATAGTACAAATACTAAAAAGAGTTCCGCAAAAGCACTTGATATCAGAACTATTTCTCTCTAATTCGAGAAGTAAATACAAAATCATTTAGATCACAAAAATGTTTTGTTGTGATGCTGACACCTGTTTTGGCTTACATGAGGTACTGCTGTAGTATTTTGTAATTACGAATATAAAAATTTTTTTATAGGTTTATTTATTTAATGCTGAACAAAAAATGTAAGGCTAAATGCATTAGAGCTAATTAATGTCGATTTATATTTATTGAAAATTAAAAATTTGTAATGACAAATTTGAACAATTTTGCATTTTGCTTAAATATATTCCTTATTTTTGTTGTTGTTTCTATTTTTTCACTTTATAAAGAACTAAAGACTTAAGAAATATTTCATAAATTATAAGTAAAATGTTATTTTTATATGTATATAATTAATGTTTAATTAAAAAAATTAAAAACAATACAAAATGAAAAAAAAAGTTAAAAAGTATACAGAAATATTATTTAATTATCAGTGTACATAAAATAATTATGTATATTAAGAATCAAATAATAATTATTTTTATGTGATAATTATATTTTTTCTTTCAAACAATTTATTTTGGATATAATTTATTTCAATTAATTATTCAATCACATGGTTCATAAGATTTAATTATGTTCTTGTTATGCATTTTATTAATGCTTAAAAATATTATTTAATTTTGGTAAAATTTAATTTCTTTAAAAATTGCCATAATTCAATCATTTAACAGATATGAATATTACCTACAATTGTAGACTTTTTCAATAACAATAAAAATTTAAATGGATTATTAAAACTATTTCTTATGAATAAAATTAAAGCCAACTTCTCTCCAATACCCATTATATTAAAAATTTTTCTCAAACTTAATTTTTATCATCATAGTTATTATATTTTATAAAATGTAAAATATATTTACATTTTATAAAATATGTTTTAATAATTAAATTATTTTTTTTTCAACTCGATATCGTGTTTACCTTTTGTTTGTTAGCAAAAAAACTCAAAATATAGTATCCTAAGTTTTAATGTATAATTATTTTCCATGTTGATATTATATTCAGTTTTTAAATCTGATGGTTTTAAGTATGCAATATTTTAAAAAAATTTATTCTTTACAGATAATTATTGAAATTTACAATTTATATCTACATTTAAAAGTAAAATCTCACAATTTAATTTTCATACGTAAGAAAAAATTCAACTATTATGTATTAAATTCCTTTAAATTATGAATCAATAAGCGCAAAGAAATTTGAAAAGGAACCACAATGTCTAAGGTATTTTTTATTCAGATATTCATTTTAGATTATTCTATACTGCGGCTGGTGATCGGTCTAAAAGAGAATTGAAAATTCCATCTATGTGGGACATCTAGTTACAAGGTTAGATAATGTTAACAAACATCTTTCCATCGTTCTTTTGAGTCATCAAGTGAACATTGGAAAAAATCCTATTAAAAAATTCAGGGTTGTCTTTAATTTAAATTTTCGAAACCCGGATAGAATGTATGTTTGAGTGTATTTCATGCCTTGATATTCTGTTGGCCTTATAACCATTCATCAGCATCTCATTTACCTGGTTTTGTTCAAAAACTTGAAATAATTAAAATAATCATGATCATGTATTTTTGTCTATTGAAAAATAATTCAAAATATAAATAAATAAATAAATTTCAAAAGGACGATAAAATATTCTAATTTTTCTGCCAATGAATGTGATACCAAATTACAAAAGAATTTTTTTTAATTTTGGCGCAATCGAGGCATTAGTTTTAAGATTTAAAATAAATTTTTTACAAATGTTACAATTATTAATTTAAAATTCAATTAGTTAATGAAAATTTTGGCTCAGATGCAGTATAATCCATTATCTGAGTTTGATGGGTTTTTTTGGCAGATTTTCTTGCTTACCTGGTTTTTACAACGTAATAGAGATGGCGTCCCATAAAAGTTCTGTCGAAAATTTTATTTTGGCAACCCTATTATTGACATCAATGTGAGTCGTCACAAAATAACATCTTGGCAGCATTTCTTTGCAGCCAAAAAATTCAATATTTGGCATGCTATATTATAAGGCATATGTGCAAAATTTTTAAAAGTTTAAATCATCCTTGTCGATTTAAACTAATCACAAAGAATCTTCATTTTTTTCTGTTTCATGTTCAACATGTTAATGGCTTGAATCAATGGGAAACAGTTTCTCAAACCTATACTTTGTGGTCTTCATACAATAAATCATTTTATTAACAAAATGAACTTCGACAATATTCTCAGACATTCTATGTTGAACTTCGCCTTGTTTACTTCAGCTCGAAGAATTCGGTTTGAATTCAGGCAGCAAATTTGTTAACAAATTGGATTTACGACGCAGTTTCAATACGATGACGTAATTAATTATGTGTGACATAGATGAAACGTCATACGACGTCGTGGATATTTTAAATCAATAAGAACTGTAATAAAGTGTCACATTTATGATCTCAACTGGAACGAAGGAAACAACAATTTTATGGTTAGCAAATATTAAAAGCAAACGAATATGTAAGATTGTAGATAGAAACATTTAAGAGTAATAGATCACTTTAAATGATCATAAATGTAGGATAAAAATATTCTTTCCTTATACAAACGCGATCTCTCTTCTATATCAGAAATTCTATCAACAATTCAGTATCATTTAACAGCATGCAGGGATCATCATCATTAAGGGTTGATTGATAAAAGCTGATCTCAGATTTCGATTACGATTCAGTACAGTTTCTGAAGTTCCACTGTTGTTTACTTCTTCAGATGAGGAGCAATTCGTATTCTAGGAGGTTCTATTTGGAGAATTTTACCAGAGAATTGCATTTGAAGTCCTCTATTATTAGTAGCTTATTGATAAAGTTTTTATAGTCTTTGAGATAGTCAAAGATTAACTTGACGTCCTCATCGACCCTGAGCCCTCCTTCCTGATCCATTCTTCACCTTAAACCGGAGGCTCCTCAAACTCAAGATCTTGTTTCGTTACTTCTCCCAATGAGTTATATTATATTATATATAAATAATATAATATAACTTATAGTGGGGGATAGCCAAAAAAATGAGTTATTTTTGAGCTGAGCAAAGCACCTAAGGTGAAGAATCAATATAATTAGAAGGTTCTGGTAGAGAATCTTTATCAATAAACCAATCATTGGTTGTTGATAGTTACATTATCTTTACACCAGGGTGATAGTCTATAGAAAGATTTTTAACTTAAGAAAATTATTGACCACTTATTGACTTGCTACGAAATATTTTCCTCATTCATAAATATGTGTTATTGCCAGTTTTCACTTGTCAGCAAAATTAAGCCACGTCTCCATGACTTTAATAACTCTGAGTACATCAAACACTAGAGTATATTCTATTGGAATTTCACTCTAGAAAGGTTAAGGCAGATGAGGATATAATTAAGATGAAGATACAGTGACAAATATTTTAGAACATGCCGGGAAGACACTTTCTTACTCATAGAAATGAATCCTTACCATAATCTCTGACAAAAAGAAGAATATAAAGGGCATTTTCCAACAATAGGGCATTTCAATATTCAGTCACAATTCTGGGTTATTGCATTGTGAACGGGGTATGATGGTAATGGTATGCACGAACAACAATAATTTATTTATGTTTATATCTTTGAACAGCATTAATCTTTTAAGTATTTTTGAAAACTTGGTGAATAACTTTATCCATCCGTGAGTATTCCTGGTGTCGATTAACTGTAGTTGTAGAAGGACTTACCACAGCTACTACATCACCCTCTTTATTTATTCATACCTAATCTAGTATATCCTTGTCTTCATCAAGAGTGTCAGTTTTATCATCCATTAAATAATTTTTATTTCATTACTCGCTCGATAGTAAAATGGTGTTTTGTTGCCCAGATGATTTCGATTATTTCCATCAAATTATTAATCCTAAATTTGTTGCTATGACTCGATTTCTTTTCAGAGTATAATATTTTTTACGTATTGCAGAACGAAAGAAAAACTGCTAATGATTTATTATTTTGATATGAGGTATTATACTTTTAATTCTAAAAACTAGTGTGAAAAATCTTTTAGTAACAGCTTTTATTAGTAACTATTGTTGATATTGAATCACATTTTGAAACGGGTAAAAATATCAAGCCATTACATATGTGATTGGTTTCCCCTGTTGTTTCCAAGATCGCTCATTGATAACAAAAGATCCGATTTTTAAGATATATTTATTTACATTAACACACATAACACTAATTTATAGACAAAGACATAACTTTAGTTGATTAATTTTACATTCGAAATTTTCATCGCCTGGAAGCGGTACTTCCGCTACCACTCGTCGTGGCATACCCGTACTGTCTCTCTCTTTTTCGACAAGCTTCCCCTATTTCTCAAGTGTCTTACCACTTAACGAACTCGAGGGCTCCCGTCCGCTAAGTGTTTGATCTTCACACCTTCCCTCCAGTTTTCATTGCTGGACCTTGTCCCGCAAATGGAAACTACGAAGAATTCTAGAAAAGTTCCTTTTACCTTTTTATCACCATTCCATCAAGAGCCAAATAATACCAACATTTTAAATTTAACTTAGTACTTAACCTAGGTGCTGACATGCTTCAGCTTACACTTTTGTTTCATATTCTCTTTAAAGGAAAATATCCTATACTACTGCTATATTCATTATATTTATTACAACACAATATTATAAAGTAAGAAAATAAGAATCAATATCAACACAAACAATTATGTGCAAATATTATTCACACACAAACCTTTTTAAAATTAACGACCCATAACAAATAGAAATAACTACATTAAATTATATAAATTTAAATATGAATATTATTATATATAAGAAATTATTTCTTTTTTTTTTCTTTTTTTTTTTTTTATTTCTTACAAGATTCATTATAAAGAAAATAATTAATCATCCTCATAAACCCTTGATAAGGCATCTGCGATAACATTATTACTACCGGGGCTTATGAGCTATTTTTGACCTGATAGCGAGAAAGAGCCAATGACCATCTCTGTAATCTGGCATTCTTCGGAATGCTTTCCGTAAGATATTTCAGAGGATTGTGATCTGTGAACAAATTTATGGAAGTTCCGTAAGTCCATGCTTCAAACTTACCAAGTGCCCATATCACAGCATACGCTTCTCTCTCGATGGTACTCCATTTGGTCTGCGCTGAGTTAATTTCTGACTGGCGAAGGTTATAGGCTTAGATTTCCATCTGTATCTCTCTGCATTAAGCATGCTCCAATGCCAGTAACCGGAAGCATCTGTGTGCAGTTCAAATTGTTTATTTAAATCAGGGGTTGACAATGAAGTGACAGTACACAAACTATCTTTCAATGAGATGAAGGCCTTTTCTGTCTCTTTTCAGACCAAGGAATATCATTTGGGATAGATTTTCTGGTCAGGTCTGTTAATGGCTTAGCAATATTCGCATAATGAGGTACATATTCCCTATAATAGTTAAACAGTCCTAAAATCGATCTTAAGGCTTTCTTCGTTCTTGGCGATTTTAAGTTTTTGATAGCTGTAATTTTATCCGGATCGGGCCCATGCTCTCCTGATCCAACTACATGACCTAAGTATTTTACCTTCGATCGAGCAAAGGTACATTTCTCTAAATTTGCGGTAAAATTACACTGTTTTAATGTTTCCAAAACTGTTCTTAGATGGTTCAAATGTTCTTCCCAACTAGATGAATAAACTATGATATCATCCAGGAAACTTTCAACAAAATCATTATGAGGTCTTAGAATCTGATTCATAATTTGCTGAAAAGTAGCTGGAGCACCTGCAAGTCCAAATGGCATTACTTTCCACTGATACTGTCCTTTCGGTGAAACGAAACTTGTTAGTTCTCGACTATCTTGATCCAATGGAATTTCCCAATAACCTTTAAGGATATCTAGAGTTGATAGATAATTTGCCGCACCAGCTTTGAATCGTAATTCTTCTGAATTTTGCATTGGAAATGGAGCTATTTTAGACTCAGAATTCAGTCCCCGATAATCGACACATAGTCGAATCGTTCCATCTTTCTTTGCGACACATACAAGAGGATAAACAATCTCTGCGGAAGATGGTTCTATCAAATCCTTTTTTAATAGTTCTTTTTATTTGATTTTCCACCTGAGGTTTTAGTGATTCTGGTATGCGGTATATGTGAGGCTGTTTCCTTTCGATTCCAGGTTTTAATGTTATTTTATGAGGTGGTACCTTAGCTCGTTTCAATTCACCATTGAATACGACTTTGTAGTCCTTAAGAATTGTTAAAGCTGAGTCTTTTTGCTTCGGAGATAGATTTGAAAATTCGGTCTTTTCTTCTAGCTGTTTCCAACTGTCCTTTATTTCTCCAAGGCCTCCTAAAGGTACAGGTTGAACTTCTCCAAATCTTCATCAGCTTCATATATTATGCCCACCATATTCATCGGTTGGATATATTTCCTTAGCTTATTTTGATGCAAATGACGGATGCTTCCATCCGGTAGCTTAACTGCATAAGAATGTGGTGATTTTTGCTCTACAATTTCCCCTGGACCTTTCCACCAGAACAAAGTTTGTTTGTAGAGTCTGGAATCAGCACAATAACTTCATCTCCAATAGATAATTCTTTTTCTTTGGATCTTAAATTATGATAATGTACATATTTCTCCTGTTGATTTTTAGTATGTTCATCGGCGTATTCCACAGCTTCCTGTAACCTATTTCTAACCTTCTGAAGATAATCAGTGATTGATTCACCAATACCTTGAGGTAAAACAACTTCATCTTCCCATGTAGATTTTAAAATAGCTAAAGGTCCAACTGGGGGGCGTCCATGAACGAGTAGGTAGGGTGAGACCCCAGTAGTAGCGTTTGGCACTTCACGATATGCCCACAAGAGAAAAGGCAACTGTTTGTCCCATCCTCTACCTTGCGACCTTATGGCATGATACAACATTGATTTCATTGTGCCAATCCATCTTTCTATTAATCCGTTACTCTGGGTAACCTGGTGTAGAGAATTTTGGTACAGTCCCTAATCTTTTAAGAAATTCTTGCGTTAACTTTGCAGCAAAATTTGTTCCATTGTCCATAGCAATGATTCGAGGAATGCCAGTCCTCATAAAAATTTCCATAAAGGCATCGCATGTCGCTTTTGCCGTCAAAGTTTTAATCGGAATTGCCTCTGGCCACCGACTGTGCTGATCCATAACACACAACACATACTGATGTCCCCTTGAAGATTTAGGTTCAATAGGCCCTAAAATGTCAGCATTGACTACTTGGAAGGGAAGTTCTGGTCTACCAACAGCTTCTATAGGTCCTCTGTCTTTCAGTTTGGTTTTCCTCCGCAATTGACAATCGTGGCAAGATTCACACCAGCGTTTTACATCCCTTGGCAGACCTTCCCACCAAAAAAGACATTGTAACTCTTTCCTTTGTTTTCCTAGAAGCAAGATGTCCTCCTGTTGGTATTTCGTGAGCCAATTTTAAAATTTCTTTTCTCCTGCACTCAGGAACTACAAGCTGTACATACTTCTGTCCTGCCACATTGCCTGTGTGGTACAATAAATCTGATTCCAACCAGTAATTATTCTTACGCTGTCTGGCATCTTCAAAACACCGATTTAATGTAGCACAGGACAACTGTTCTTTTCTAAATATCTTTGCTTGCGAAATTGGAGTACTATTTTCTTCATCCTTAATAGCGGTTATTTCTTTATTTGCCAAGTTACTTTCCACTGGAGTAGTTGAAACCTCTACTTCAGAATTTTCTAAATCAAATGTTCCTTGATTTGCTTCTATTGCCTGGTGAGCTTCTATTTTCCTTCCTCCACATTGAAAGTACTGAAACTATTCCTTTCCCGTGGATATTTTTATTTCCTCTCCAAGATATTTTCTTCTTTGTTCTTCCAACAAACTAAAAACTCTAGGAGTGATCAAAGCTTGCTCATGCAATCCTTCCACAACCGCAGCATGCACCATGATATACGGCCTGATATCATCATCTGCTGACCAAAGACTTAGTGGAATAGAAACAAGCTTTCCTTCAACCGGAGATCCAATTGCAGGCCTCAAGTAAATTTTCCCACTTGACTGCAACATTTCTTCTGGTACCACTGATTTCCGCAGTACTGTAATTTCCGCACCACTATCAATGATTCCTTGAAACTTATTATCTCCTATATTTAAATCAACTCGCAAAAGCTCACCATCCTTCTCACTGATTGAATTTCCCAATCGAAACTTGCATTACCCATTTTAATGCAAAGTTCATTTAACCCTTTTTTGCTTACCTCAGTTTCACTTATATTAGAAACTTGAGTTACCGTATTCATTTGCGGGCAGAATTTCTTCAAATGTCCCTCTTCCTGACATTTGTAACACTTCAATACCTTTCTATCTGGAGCGCAACTTGCGGTATTATTTCCTAAACGATTCTGTGGTCGTGGATTTGGGTTCTTTTGATAATTATAATATTCTTTCTTTTCCACAAAGTTTTTATTTCTAAGTTCACCTGGAAAATGTTTCCTTACAGTTTCGTTCTGTTTTGTTCCATGTGGGCCGGGAATAAATTTAGTATAATTGTGGGAATTATTTGCAAAACTTTTTGGCATCGAAACTAGAAATTATCAATTTCCCTTACCAATTCAGGGACTGGAAGCCAATTTTCAGTCTCTTTCAGAAATATTTGAGATCTTACATGAGTAGGCAAACTCTCTTTTATTTTGTCAGCTACAATAAGCTCTTTAAGTTTAACAAATGTTTCTACATCTCTTGATTTTAAATACAGTTCTAATGCAGCTTCCACTCTGGACGCATACTGAGCATAACTTTCATTGTGTAATTTATAACAAGAATCAAAATTCTTTTTGTGTTGTAACGGAGTTATTCTATATTCCCTTAAAATGAAATTTTTGATTTTGTCATACTGATCTAAATCTTCTTCCGACAACATAGCATTAATACCTTTAGCACGACCCTTTAAACACTGTAAAATAATTTTCCCTTCGTACTGTTCGGGTACTTCATAAAGCTTGAACATCCTTTCTGCATGATGGAAAAAGAAAGGCCATTCTTCTGCTTGTTCTGGGGAATCTAAAATTACCCCTTTCATTATATTTAAATAACCTAGAAATGTGTTTCCTAATTTATCTCGCCCATATTCTACCGTGCTTAATGAGTTGCCCTCATATTCCCTTTCTTTTATTTCTAATTCACGCATTTTAATTTCATGCTCACGTTCTCTTTGTTCTGCTTTGGCTTTTTCTCTTTCTATCCGATCGGAAATTATTGTATTTATTAATTCTCGAACAAATGATTCTTCAAAATGTTTAGATTGTGTAATCAAATTTTTAAATCTATAACTTTCGCGTCCGGAGGAATCTGTTCTCCTAACTCACTAGCCAATATTAACAGATCCTCCTTTCGAGCTTTACCCAAGAATGCAAAGGCCATTTTAACAACTAATGTTATCGCAAATTACCAAACTTAAGTATCAACTATTCAAAGCAAAACATTTAAATCACACAAATCACCTTTCATTTGTTTAATCTATAAAACACTTTCGTTTACTTAATGTACCAAAAATTTAAGAAATTTATTCTAATAATAAATTTTAAATTTTATAGTTTCAATTTTCATTTCAACACACTGTAATATACTTAATACACACGATAATATACTATAATATGTATAAAACTTCAATTACATAATACCCATTAATGAATGAAAACAATTCAAAACAAGCTAAAAAAATATACATATACGAATCATACTCCCAGTTTAGGTATTTCAATTTAAATAAATCTTTATCACAGAAGATCATTGAACATATAACCACTTAAATCAATAAAATGCTAAAATAATTTTTAGTAACATGCATTTATATCTTTATCATTATTAATATATGTAATTTTACCTTAAAATAATATGAATCAGAGTTACCTGAAACAACCAAAAACTATTATTCATTGCAAGCACAATTACTCTCAAAATATAAAATAATTCAAAATTTCCTCTCATAAATGCTTCCCAATCTTGGTTTTGATACAAAATTTAAAATCTAAACTTAGTTACTTTACATAAATACTAAATACAATCATAGTAAATAATAAATATACCTAATAACATTGAATAATTCTGTGAAAATGCAATTTTAATAATGCAAAACAATACTCAGTAAAAGCATTTAAACTTTCTTGAAATAGTTTCTTATTCCATAAACTTTTATCATTTACATAATGAACAACAAAATGATAATGAAAATTCAAAGCAAAAACATTTATATCCTACTATATCACATTAACACATTACACCAAACATACGTTTCAACAATTTACTATTCAATAATACAGTATCTTTTAAATTAATGCACATAACTCAAGAAATTGACAATTAGCAACAACATTATTATTCGACATAAATTTGTTTTAATAAACAGATTATTCCAAAAATATTTTTTTTTTCTAATAAATCAAAATTATATATATATACATATATATATATATATTTTTTTTTTTTAGTAATATCACCAGTTAGAGAAAACTTTTCTGAATATTAATGAACAAATGTCAATAACCAATATTATTTCGAACCAATATCGAACTTTTAAACATTTTCTCAATTAAATTAAACATTATACATATTTGTTTTTATCTTGATATTTTGAATATTTAAACATTTTTTTTTTCATTTATTACATTTACTTCTTAAACAAAACCCTACAAAGAAATTTACGAAAATTCTAAAACAAAATTTCCTTTAAATCATACATAATTAAAACATATATTGGCTCTTAATGGAAGGAGAAGCAATCAAAATATACAGACTCACGATTTTGTAGGTATTTTTCCATCATTAGGATCTCATCATTTTGTATTAATCCGGAATACATCCTGTCGACTGCGCCAATGTGATTGGTTTCCCCTGTTGTTTCCAAGATCGCTCATTGATAACAAAAGATCCGATTTTTAAGATATATTTATTTACATTAACACACATAACACTAATTTATAGACAAAGACATAACTTTAGTTGATTAATTTTACATTCGAAATTTTCATCGCCTGGAAGCGGTACTTCCGCTACCACTCGTCGTGGCATACCCGTACTGTCTCTCTCTTTTCGACAAGCTTCCCCTATTTCTCAAGTGTCTTACCACTTAACGAACTCGAGGGCTCCCGTCCGCTAAGTGTTTGATCTTCACAACATAATTAGTTAAAATTAAAAAAAAAAAAAAATTCTGCTTCCAATATCAGGCATCAATGTGCTTTAGAAATTCGTATATTCTATTCAATTTTAAAATCGTTATCGAAATTTTTTGCAGCTTTAAATAAGTCCAATTTTGATCTCCTATACATGTAAATACAAAGCAACACTGTAGTGTATACTAAAGTTATTCTTTTTTTCACCCTCTTATTCGTCCCATTTAAGAAATTTTGAAAGTAACAGAAATCATGGTAGTAATTGTATGCATGATCAAGTGATTGTAATTATGTAACTTAATGTGATCATCACACCTATAAACTTAAGACATGAAGAATAGAATCCAAAGGCATTATCTCCATAACCATGAAAAATTTATGATTTTTCATTGAAATATAGTTTTCAGTTTGTTCTGAAAACATAATATTCAGAAGTCATGGTTACGTTCATATAAATATTAATGAATTCTTTCTCTGAAATTGATATTTAAGTATTAAGTGTACCAGAACTTGCAATGTTGAGGAAGCAATTTTAGTCGTTCAAGGACGCATCATTATGAATGAAGAAAACTTTTCAAATAAAAATACTTCCACTCTTAAAAGCGTCTGATTAGTTATAACAAAGAAGAACTAGGAGGAAGTAAAAGAAAAGAACTTTAGTTTGTTGGCCGCCATTATTTCCGTAATCGCATTTCATCTTTCTCGTAAACATGGTTGCCATGGAAACCCCAGCAAGAACAGAGAACGCTAATAAAAATGTACTTTCCCCTTTTCAAAAACTTCTTTATATAGTTCTCTGCAAATGTTTTATGTGCGATTGTCCCGTAAAGCCTGACAACTGTAGATATTTATAATTATTATCTATTTGCATGCATCTAAAGAGCAATCCGGTCATATAAAAACTGGTGATGGTAATTAATTGGCAGATGGAACAAGATGAAATAGCTTTTGAATGATTAACATATTGCCATTTAAGATTGTAAAATAAAATAATGAACTGAACATTGTCTTTCAGATGATTTCTGAAAGAAATAGAAAACTATTCTATGAATTCAGTCAAATGGTAATCGATGACATTTATTATTTTAACTTATCAAGTTATTTTCCCGAAAATATCGTTTTCTCAGCAAAGAAATCGTTTTCATTTATCTCGAAAGCGTAGGCAGTCATGGATTAAGAAAGTGATGACCAATAATCGGTATAATTTCCATTTTAGTGAGCAATTTCTAGCAATAAAATATGAAACTATAGGAACAGATAAGATTATTTTTACTTAATAAATTCACCAAGAATTATGATGACAAGAAAGTATAATTTATTCCTGAAAGTAAAAGATCCTTTTTTTAAAGAATCGTTACTTTAATAATAATAAAAAATTCGAAAAATTGCTATAAAAGACAAAAAAATTATAAATTTTGCAATAACATAGTTTTAGAGCTGCAAAATATTTTTCAATTGACAAATGCAAAATTCTGTCATATGATAATTTTAGATTCGATCAAAAGAATGAAAAACCAATTAATATACATATTTATGATTTAAAATTTAATTCCAGACTCCCAGTACTATTTACTGTACTGTTAAAGTAACATGAATATTAAGAATACGAATTTTAAAATTGAAAATCTTTTACTGTACCTAGAAATATATAGCAATAAAAAACTTTATATATTTGATTATAGTTTCTGAAAAAATCTTAATTTTACAGGAAATTATTCCTAGAATTTCATACAAGAAATGAATTCTTGATTTTGAATTCCTAATGAAAATACGGTTAAAAAATTTACCTGTGCCATTACGCGTAATTTGGTATAGAATATTTATATTTCATAAAAATTACGAAATATTGAAATTTTACAATACGTGTAATAGTTTTGTAGTATAATAACATTTTAAAATATATTGAGACACATTATAATAACAGGAAAAAATATTATACATTTTTACTGTTCTTGTATATATCAACGGTCAGCAAGACTTGAAAATTTCAAAGACCACTACATATATCTTCTCATCTCTGCGCGTAGAAGAAGAGGAATGTATTGCCTCATTTTTCCACAAAAGGCTACAAGTATTCGAGAATTGAACACTTTGTGTGAAATTTCATTCATGATTTTAGTAATATCTAATATTCGTATAGTTCTGTTTACATTCTTTCGCCACAAGGTGTTTATAATGAGGTAAACAAACATACGAATTTCAGTTTTTAGACATACACATTGCAAGCGAGCCCCGATCTGTATCTTTGGGTTTACGGGTTTGGAATACTAGCCCATCACCAAGGCTTCGTCATTTTGAACCACTGTCAGGTGACCAGGTGATGAGGTCACATCTGATCTAGCACCCTCCTCTCCACATCCACGCCACACCAGCGGAAGGACTTTGGAAGTGACATATTAACGTGGACACGTCCTCAACCCACGGAGCTGTAGCAACCTAGTGAAGGAGGGTACATGGTCACCTTCCTTATCACTGCCCGTAGCAAATGATGCTTCACTTTGCTGATCTTAATGGGAAGCGACGTGAAGTTACAGAGCCCCTGGAATTCTGCCACGCAGACCATATACAGATGGTCTGTGTCACTAATATTTTTTTTCACTGCAACAAGTCTTGAGTGGTATCTGGTCATGTTTGAAGCATCGTTCGGTACAAATGGCAACATATTTTTTCGAGTCAATTTTATGTTTCTGGAAATGGCTGTCAAGTGTTTTGAAAAGCTCAGCAAAAGCTAGTCTTCTATCTAGAGGACTCCGTGAGCAGAGTAGTTCTCCTCACACTCAACCCTTACAAAATGAAGAGAAAATACATGCTTACATTTTATGCTCGTAGATTCATCAAGTTGAATTGAATAAAACTGAGATTTTTTTTCTTACCGTTTTTTCGCCATTGATTTTCAATGTCTTCGACAATTTCTTCAATTCTGCGCGTAAGATTGTTAGCAAACAAAGGAACTCTTGTCGGCTTTTTAACATCTTGAAATTTCTTTAAACAGGTTTGTAACATGGATAGTGTGAATAATTTTTCACCAATAGCATATGGAGTCATATTTTCGCATTTCGAAGTGATATCAGAACATTTTTATAATAGCAATCAGATATTTTAAAGTGCCTGCTTGTGGTTGCGTATCTTTACGGATTATTTTAAAATAATCAAGTGGTTTCTTAACCATATTTGGGTCCTTTGATTGCAAATGCCTTTCAAGTTTTGACGGTTTCGATGCTTCGATCAGAAAACTTCCACAGATGTTAACATCATTAGCAGAGCGGTATGAAGCATTTAAATTCACACGTTTTTTTTACTCTGCTGATTTGTTCTTAAAGTTTATTATATGCTCCTAAATATTTGTGGCATAATAGTGATATTGCAGAAATTTAACATACTTGGAAATAAATATATAATAATAGTAAAATAAATAATAAATTGATAATGATAAATATTAACAAATGAATAATAGTAATTTTAGCTCATTAAGAAAACTATTATTATTTTAATTAATTTTTTTATGTTTACTTAGGAAGAGCATAATATCTACTTATTTCCTCCTCACTATGGGTTTTTATCTAAAATATTTGATTTGTGAAAATAAAAATGAATTAATAGTTTGGAAACCTAACTTCCATTTAATTTTAATTAATGTTATTAATACCTTATTAATATTCCTTATAATTAATCTATACATAACAATCAATGAATTATTTTCAAGTTTTTGAATTTAAAAGGTTCTTATTTAAAAAAATTTATTTTTTAATTTATTTATTTATTCGTAAGATTTAACACGTTTAACGGTGATACTGCTGTTAAAAGTCAAATAATGTTAAATTGTGATGGGAAATTTAGAGTTCTCCAATAGATTTTGATATGGTTCTAATTTCTCTGATCTTGAATCTTTCCAGAGACATAAGGGCAGTCTTAAATCTTATCAGAGAAGAGTGAGGATATTAAAAAAACAATATATCCCGAGCCCTTGATTCAGATAGCAAAATCAGTAAAATATTCTTCCGAGACCGATCCAAAATCTTCTTTTTCATCGATTCCCTACACATTCCTGAATGACCCTAAATTTATTTTAAATTTTTTAATTAAGAATAATGAATTTTAAATCTTTATATTTATCTTTTATTGTTAAACATTTAATAATTGGAAATAAAAATTTGAATATAAAAGGTAAATAAAAGAACGCGGTATTCAAAAATAGTATGCACAAAGTAATGCATGAATGTAATGTTTTGAATGTAGAATTTTGAATGCGAAATTAACAGTCAAAAGTAAATTAACAAACAATTTTAATTAAATTTAAATCATATATTGTTAATAGTAATATTCATTTTTCATCATATATAGTTGTAAATTCCTGAATTAATTTTAACTTTTTTAATATCAGAACTGAAAGTATCTTAAATTTTATCCCGAGAATGAGAAATTTTCCTTAATCATTAAAATGATGAAAGAAATTTTTTTAATCTATTTCTCAAAAACAAAAATTTCTTAATTTAAAATGATTAAGAAAAATTTCTCATTCTCGGTATCATATGAAATGTGCAGCAGATTCATATAAAAGAACTACTCGTTCAGCTTTAGGTAGTCATCAATAGTTTACTAATCATATTTTTTCTGGTATACTGTAAAGATATTTATCGAAAAGGGCAAACAATACAAGAAATAAAAAAATGTTAGATCCTATTTAAAATCTCGCACTCGACAAAAGAAATTAAACTTTAAACCTTTCACCTAATTATAAAAACTTAACCACATAAAAAAGTGTTTGATGGTAATGTCTAAAATTGTAGTCAAATACTTCGTAAAAACGCATAAATTATTGTTAAAAAGCAGAAAAGTAACTTTTCGGATTTTAATATCTATTAATTTTTATTTCACTCCTTGTGAAACGAATTTCGGCAAACGGAAACAAAATTCTCCAAATTCCAGTTTTTATATTTTTGGTTTAATATGCAACATAAATTTATTCTTTAGAAATAGGAATCAAAATTTATTTTTTGCTTTTAATATCGTATGTATAAAACGACAATTTTTCATATACAACAAATTAGAAAAATTTTATTACCATTTTTAAATAATCATAAATCATAATATCATCTTGAATATTTAGGTATAATATATTTAAATATATAAGAAAATGGTGCGTATATTATACATATATATATATATATATATAAAGGATATGTTTACGTGCATTTATAAAAAAAAGGTTGAAAGAAAATCTATATTAACAAATAATAGGAATAAAAATAATCAAACACAAAACTATATAACTTAAATTTTTTGAAAAAAAATTATGTTTATTAAAAAACCTACAGAATTTCGTTTTTATATACAGAATTAATTATCCGACAAAATTTCCATTATTTTGCAATAAACAATGAATTACTTATTCTCACACATAATAATTCCGTAATTTATCATCTAAGATATTTTAAAGTCTTTAATATTTTATCTATGCTTAAGAAAGTTAAAGCAAATAGCTAAAATTATTTAGAAGCATGCACGCAATTACAATTTATATATATATATATAATTATATAGTACGGGGAAACCCTATGAGAAAGCAAGAATCGTTTCGTAATAACATTATGAAATGGAATCACAGGGTTCGGTGTAGAATCAGGTGCCCCTTGGTTTGGTGATATATCTTGACTATAGAATTTAATTTCTGGTAACCCTATGTATAGATTTTGTGTAGTAGCCATCTTGTTAGTCACAACTTGGCGTCAAAAAAGTCGCCTAAGAATTAAGGAATACCTGATTGTAAACTTTCATCGTAATCACAAAATAAAATGTTTAATATATCCTTCTATAGTAACAATTTTTATTTACATGATTATTTAACAGAAGCAACTTTTATTTTTCAAAATTAAGAGGCAAAAATAAAAATTGTAACAAATTTATAAAATTTAAAAAATTGTTTCTGCTTTGTGATACGGTTTAGGAAGACTTGATTAAAAAGTATATGGTACTAGGTAATAAACTTCATAAAATATGTTTGAAATCCTAAGAGGTAATAAATGTAATTTATTTAGTTTACATTTATTGCACCACCTGTCGAAGATGAAAATCTTCTACAGTGCCATTTTTCTCATTGTGTTCTTTTCATACACTTAGAAAAAAAAACAGGTACTATTCTTGAATTCCTTTGAATACGTAGAAAAATATCGAGACAATCTTATATTATGCTTGCAAGATACTTTTATATAAGTATTTTTAAATACAAAATATAAAAAAAAAATCAATCCAAAATATACTATAGAAAAAGATATTTTGAATATAAGGGTTTAGAATTAAATGAGGAAAAGAAGCTAAATTAAGATTTTCTTCGAATGAAAATGATAAGTATTCTTTACATTTTTAAGTATTTAATTATATTACCGAGTTTTTCTCTTGTTTTTATCTTACACGATAATCAAATCTTTATTATTCTTTAAATTTTAATTTTCCTTCTCTTTATAAATTTTGAAAATATTTACAAAAGCTGTAAATCAAGTCAAAGTTAGTTACAATAACAGTCATGCTATATAATTAGATGCATTGAAACAAATTTCCTGATCTGAAACCGCAAGCGACTCAAAGTTCAGCTGCGAACACAAAGTTTGTTTCATTCTGTTATCCACTTCCAAGTCAAATATTAACTCAGGGAAAAATTCTCCAATTTTGTAGTATGGTTATGTAGGCATTCATACCGCCAAAAGGAAAATTTTCCCTCAGTAGTAAATTTCAAAACCCATCTAATAAATATCAATGCCTTTTTGGCAAAAGTTAACTTTTGCATTTCCGCTGCCCTTGCTAACTAGGTAACATAAGATCCGTTAAATGTCAGGAACTGTGGGCGCACATCTGTAACCATGGTAACTGGAAGACCCATCCTGAATATTGATCAGACAGGGGATCAAAAGTCTAGCTTCTCTTCCCCCTTCCCATAAATTTAAAAGTTTCTGGACACTTACTAAGCGTCTGCTTTTCCTATTTATCCGGAGATCAATGCTCCAGAAATTTCTGGGATAAATTTAATTTTAGATTTTCCTTTCCAAAAATTTATTTTGGGATACAATTAGCTCCCATTTTCGAAATTTAAAGAACGACACTTAAAAGGATTCGAATAAAGAATAATTGGTTATTCAATAATTAAATAAAAAAAATTATAATTTTAATTTAAAATAAATGATTACTATCGCGAAATCAACAAAATTATAAAATTCTAATTTTTAATTGATTAATAACTTTAATTTTATTCTTTTTATATTTTTTCTCTAAATTGTAGCAGATTTAGTATAGTATATAATATGTATGTAGACAATGAACTCAATATGTGCGAATTATTCTGTAAATTATATAAAAAATAACTCAAAAATATCAGTATATAATTTTACTTATTATAATCTCGTCATATATATATATATATATATATATATATATATTAAAAACATAACATTATACTATTAACTCTTCTCTTTAATTAATATAATCACCACGCGCGCATAAAATCGAATACAATATAGTGCAGGACTGTATTGAATCACGAGTATGTATATAATATATTTGTCTTCAATATTAGCAAGCAAATGAAAATCATAATTATACAGCATTTTCAATGGATTACACTATTTTTCGATTATTCATCATTTACTATTTTTATATTAAAATTTGAGTATTCCTTGTAAGACACGCGTCACGGTTACGGTTAGTATCAATTTATACTTTACCAAAAGAAACTAAAAATTTGCTTATGTATAAGCCAAAAATAATTTTACTTAACTTTTCATCCATAAAGCCAATTTTGAATGTTATATAAAATATCATTTAACGTTTCTTATTCTTAATAGATATCCGCAATTAAGACGAAATATACATACTCAAGAACATATGAGCAAAAAGTCTTTATTCCTTAAAGAGAAATATCTAAATTAATTATTAAATTTTAAACAAACAATAATTAAACATATTTTTTATTTATTATTGATGTTTAAATGTATAGGTTATAATTGATATGCATGGTGTGTAAATGCAGCTAAAATCTTTTGACTGGAAAGCGGGGTCATATGACTAAGGAATTTAAAACGATTATGGTGTTAGGTGTGATGTGTGGTTGATTATCCATTTAATGGTTTGGTAAAATAAACAAAAAGGCCCAAGTACAAATGACTTTAAAGACGATAAAATAAATGGTTTGAATTATTCAATAGGGGTGATTTTTGTGAATTTCTCATTTAATCGATTGGCCCTGTTCTTATTTCAAAAAAGTACTTTGGATTTTCTTAAATACATGTTGAATATTAAAACTTGTTGTAGTTATTCAAAAAAATTTCATACCCCAAAAAATTACTAAAATTAACATTTTGATATCAAATTCATTTAAATTAAATAATATAAAGTTTTATATAAAGATTTTTTTGTTGTTATTAATACTAATAAAACCTTTATTATAAATTTTGAGTGATTTCTAACGGGATTTCAAAAAATCGAAAAATATTGTTTGCTCAAAACGGTTCAATGATAAATGAATATTTAGATAACCGAAAAGAGTGTATTTCATCACAATTTAATTAATGGGTAATTTCTTCTTACAGTGATGACATTTCTACAAACTAAATTCTTGATGGTAAGAAAGTAACTTCTATATTCTTGTATTCGCTGTCCCTCTCTCTTAGAAAGTTATATTCAGATTGTGGATATTTTTGAATTCCAATTACTTATTCAGGAACACCACTAGCATGAATTTGTGCTAATCTGTTTGGCGTAATCACTTGGTTTATATCTTCAATTTTAAGAAATTTATCGACAATATGAGGTACACAGCGTGCCTGCGCAAGGCAGAAGCACAGCGTTGATTTCTTTTTACTCAATATTGGCTGGGACCTAAAAATAATCCTTCTATTTTGAAAAGCATGGTTGGTTGATGGTAAGTCTAAATATGTCTTTGAGAACGTCAACATTTCTAAGTATGAAAGTAAGGATCATGGTATCCCTAATGTGACAGTTGCGCAAGCATACCTAGCATAGAATCAGCAGCCGGATGTGAGCTTTCATACTTTTAAGCAGATACTAATTAGAACAGTCCTTGCAATACTTGATCCGCAGCAGCCATTTGATTTGGAGGACATTGCGACCACAGTCTATTTAACTTACCCCAGCTGCCATTACTTGAACACGACTGATCTTCGGTTAAGTATGTATTCTAATTCACTATTTTTCAATAATGAGAACGACGCTTTAACAAACCAGGCCACTGCAGAATCTTCCTAACATAGTGAACAAAAATTTTCAATTTTCTGTTAGAAAAATTGAAGCGACGTTAGTAAAAATAAAATTAAATGATATCTTAAATTTTATATTTTAATTGATGTTACATCACAGATAGAACCAATCTTTGCTATTGATGCAGAAAATTTTTATGAAGTTTTAATTATAAAATTCTCGTAGGAGATTAAAATTGTAAACAAGGAAACTCAGATTGCCTTAAAGAAAATAGGAACAATAAATTTGAGAAGCTAAATTAACTATTACTGAACAGGTGACTTAGCGAAATGCTTTTAATAATTAAATGCCCATCAGAAGATTAATGTGATTGGCCGAAAACGTTTCTGAGAGCTATTGGTAGCTTCCGATCTACAATTTTATGATCACTGTTCTAAACAATAGAACTGAGAATTTAACAAACAAAATTAACTAAGCACATAAAAATAGACAGAAAATAAGCATGAAATATTACACTAAGGCTTTTCGTAGCCTATTAATAGGACAGATGTTCTTAACTTCAGATCCCAGTTCATTTTCAACCACTGTTGAACAATAGGTGAGGGAATCTTCATTCCTGGTTTCTGCTTCCTCAAGGTGAAATGCTTTATTTTCCGGGTTTCCTCCCTTGAGACACAGGATAATATATATATATATATATATATGTATGTATGAATGTATATATATATATTTAGAAATTTCGGAAATTTTGATAGAATTTTTTATTTAAATTCATCACAGATTCCACTAATGCTTTCCAAAAAATATTCCAAAATGGTCTTGTGCAATAAATGCCTCTTAATTCTCATTTTGAAACTAAAAAAATCGTAAGTAGTCCTTGAATTCCTGGAAAATTTTAAAGTTATTTTCGCTGGTGTACTTGGAATGACAGCCAAACATTGTATATATTATTTGAATACAATCATAATGAAATTATTGTCTTAGATGAAATTTCATATAAATGTGCTTTTAAAGTAAACTTTCTTAGTTTTTTATTATTTAAAGAAAATGCCATATCGAAATATTTAAAACAGTATTATTCAATATGTAAGTATTAAATAAAATATTAAAGCTTATTTATGACTGAGTGAAAAAGTGGAAATATTATGATTTCTTATCAGCGAATTGATACTGCAATGTATTTAAATCATCAACAGTGATAAGATGCCGTTGACAAGAGAAAACATCAATAAAAAGATTCACACATTTGTGAAATAAACGCAAATAGAGATCCTGAGAGATGGCAACAGAACCTATCGTCTCTGCATTCATTGAGATAATATTCCACTAATACGAAAATTTTAAGATCCTTGGCTCAACTCGGGGAATTTCCCCACCCCTCTTGACAACGAAAAAGTTATATATTTCGAAAACATCAAGCCAGCTGTGTTCTGCACACTCATAGTCCTCTATAGTTATCGCCATGGACACTGCATCAACTACGACCAATAACCACCAACCAATATTGATGACAAATGTTCCTTCAGCTCAGTTATAGTAAATTACAAATGAGCTACCATTGTTATTTATTACTCTTAATATCAATGCATAATTGCGAGTATTATTTACAGTTCAATAATAATTTTGCTTTTTTGATAAATCTTCACTCCAGAAACTACACTCACTATGATAGACAGTTGTAGTGATCCTAAGATGCAAGCCCGAGGTTCGGTCCTTGGACTGAACAAGGTCGAATCAGCATTTCATTTCTTCAGTAGGTTGATAAAACTGAAAATCAATCATACTTAGCAACAATAACTGTTTGCTTTAGACTAACCACGAATCCGGGACATATGCTTGGCACCCCAGAATTCTCGGTCATTGAAACAGATATGTGCTCTTTAGGCCTGGGTTTTTTGGGGCTATCGTTGTCAGTGAGTTTAATTTAATTCATATTAGATAATTAAAACATTTTGTTCGCACAATTATGTAATTGTAAAAGAGACAAAATATTTAGTGGCTAAAATAAGCTACTTTAAAGCTTATTTTAGTCACTAAATATTTTGTATAGATCAATTTATCTTTTCAAAGAGAAAATGAGCACATTGTTGCAAAAATTTGATATTGAGAAGAAAGAAACACGTTTCTTAAACTGCCAAAGGAAAATCATTCATTTGAAAAAGACTTTTCTATTAATTTTTTTTAAAAATAATCAACTTATGTTATAGCAGCATGATATCTGTCATCATTTTGTTGTACAATTTTTTTTTCAGTTGAAAACTGCAAATACATTCGTTCATTTTTCTCTTTAGTATTATTTGGGAGGATTAGTTGTTGTTGTCGCACCATGTTGCATGCTTTCCTGTACCTAGCCCTGAGTTGATCTTTACCAGTTAGATGTTTTTAATAACGGTGATCAGTTGGGTTACTTACTCTTCACCAAACAAGGCTGGAAACTGCTACTTACTTATTGTTACTCAGTTGGCATCTGTGAACAAAGTCACGGAAGTGAGTGGCATTAAATATGCTATAGTAAAAACAAACCTTTTATAGGATGGGCCACATTCATACATCATCTCAGATAAAAGGACAGAGAAACACGGAGATAAAGTAACATCCATGCCCGAACCGGATTCAAACCCGGTACCCACAGCTCAGGAGTCAGGAATGTTAATCCCTCAGCCATCGGTCTGCTCTGTCTGTTAGATAGAAGCAGCCTGGTGGAGTCTTCATGATTTTGAAGCAAAGACCCAGCAGAAGACCTTCAATACTTGACCAGCCACCCACAGAGGTATTATTTCACTTGTAGGACATTGCGACCATTCCCAGTTTTAATGAGTACCAACTATTTTTAGCGAACACAACGCATCTTCAGTTAAGTTGGGATTTGAACTCAATATCTTTCGATAATAAGAACGTCACCTTAACCAACTAGGCCACCGCGGTCTCCTTGCGAGGGTTTGTAACTTATATCTGTATAAGTAAATTTTAACACCATATTACTTAGCAGTTTGTTCAGTATACTAATGATATTGAATTAAAGTTTTGGCGTATTTTAAAGACATGTATGTTCAAACATACTATAAATACTACCATCATATATGGTCACTCAGGTAATCTTTGACAAAACTTTCTCTAACAAGGTATCACATATTTCTCTAACAAGGTATTACCTGATAAAACGAGATTTATGGAGTCAACAATTCACATGAAAACAAACGTAGCTTCTGAACGATTTCTATTTAGCAAACATCATTCCTTGAAGATGTTTAAAAACACTTGTCTTTTGGTCAATTAAGCATAAAGTCGTTATTCATTAACTAAAAGTATATAAACAAGCAATTGTTTTAAATATAATTGTATACAAAAGAAATTGTATAAAATGCTATAAGTGATCTGGTTGCTAATACTCGGCTTAAGTTTATAAGCAGACAGATTAAGGCTATTATGCTTACAAAAATCTATACATACATCACTCTATTGATTTGGGAGTATTTCTTTCCAAAATATAATCTTAAATTTATGACATTTTCCTTTCAATATAATAAACCAATCTATTTATAATCTTTCGAATAATTTTTTTTAAATTTAACCATATTTACTGAATATGAAAATTATTAACATAATCAATAACTTTCTCTAAATAAATAATAACTTCATTTGAATTCATAAAATAATACATAATATGATTTAAAAAAACATATAATACTGTAAAGAATATAATTCTGTCTTTGAATCTGCACAATAATTCAGAGGGAGTACAATTTAGGATATCGATCTTATCATAGCGAGAGATTCAGAGAAAATTTTTAAATTTGGTGAAAATAAATTTAATAAAAGATTTTCCATTAATGTTGAAATCTATTGCAAATTTATGATATATAAGTGTGCAAGATACTTTAATAATTATTATATTTTGTTTCATTATCACATTTTCCACATGAAATTTCATTCAAAATTAAGAAAACGATATCAATGAATTTATTTAACAATTGAAAACGATTTTAATGAATTTATTTAACGATTGAAAACGATATTATATTGAATTTATTTAACGATTGAAAACGATATTAATGAATTTATTTAAAGATTGCAAACGATATTAATGAATTTATTTAAAGATTGTAAACGATATTACTTCATTAGTTTCTTCCAACAACTCTTGATTTTGAAATAAAGCATGATATTTAACAAACGAATTATTTTATATATAAATTTCCATTAAAATTATATAAATAAACTGTCTTCTTGTTTTATAGCAGAGCAATATTTGAATAGATGAAACAGAAGAAGCTAAATTTGCTATTAATGAATAAAAAATGAATGAAGGGAGTTATTTATTAAATACACTGTAGCATTCTATAAATGATAAACTCAGTGACAAGAAATCATTACCGATGTTATGATGCCTCAGCATATTGATAGTCAAATTTTATCAGCCCCTTATCTGAATGTTTCTTCATGAGATAAATGTTTTCAGACATCGCGTGATGCCTGTAATCCTTATTTTCTTCAGCCCCAGCAGTAGAACCCCCTTACTTTTTGACCGCAGTTCTCTAGGGAACGCATCATTAACCCACCTCCTCTCTGCCCATGGCACACGGAAGGGATTTTTCCCAGTTTTCTCCCCAAAAACAGTGGGAGCAGAAGGGAAAAAGCCGACTCAATCAATATTCAGAATGGGTGTGTTACTATGACGACACGGGAAAACGAAAAGTGGCTTCCCTGCTAGGCCGTCGGTCGCTTGCCTTGATCGTACCCTCATTTTAATAGAAAATGTTACTTTATTTTTAGCAGCGTCACATGACTGCCAGCGAAGAACGTTCACAGTAATTCTATTTGATTTGTTAGTGAATGGATGAAGTTACAGTGATACGATGATGTAGATGTGCACTTAAATCGTTGCCAAATTGCGAATAAAGTTACAGCATGAACTGGAGAATTACTTAACTCTTAAATAGAAAAACAAAATGGAATCATTACATTTTTTTTCACTTTTGCAGAGATTCCACAGGTTGTGCAGAGTCAAAATAGTGTCTTTACTCTAGATTTAAATCATATTTTCCGTAAGTTAAAATTAAATTTTCAAGATAATTGTTTTCTTGCCTGTCCAACCTTAGAATCAAAATTTCTCTTTTATTTTATTTTAATTTTATTATTCATCTATCCAATTCAATATGTATGCCAAAAAGGTTATGATACTTATTAGAAAAATTATTAATTAGTAAAGCAAATATGTTTTTATTTACTTGGCATAATTTAATTTTAAATCTTTCTTCACAAAACAACAAAAGAATATCGAATACCTTTATCCATCTAGAACAGTTTTATTGTTTATTCTATGGTTAAATTTTATAAATTTTTTATGAATACTTATCAATGGGTAAATCAAATAAGTTACAGAAATTTTGAAAGCAACTTTTCTTTGTCTTAATTTCTTTTTATGGTGATTCAGCTCATGGATTTAGAAGAGAATTTGTCAATGGTGAAATTATCAGCAGAAACTATAAATAATATTCTGCAAGCATTCTTTAAAATTTATCTATTTTTATAAACTAATAGTTTTTCATAAAGAGGTGTCATGCAACACTTACAGTTTATATATTGTTTGCTTTCAATGTCGCTTCCCGGTAGAGTTTTTTTTATTTTTTATTAAAAAGTTTTATTTCTCATATAGTCGTGGCAACGCAAAGTTGGTTTTCAACGGTTTTTTTCGAATTTTCAGGGTTTGGCGTTGGATTCAATACTGCATGGTAAAATTTTGCTCCAGCTAAGCCTATGGCAACAAAAAAACGATGCATTTTCCAACGAAACCACCTGTACCAAATGCAAAATTAACTATAGTTTGTTAATTATAAAACAAAAATAAATAAAGGAATAGAAAATTTACGGAGAAAATTGAATTATTCAACAATTTGTCAATTTAGGGGTTCCTACGTATATCCTTATAAAAACAATCATATTTTATATTTTCATTTTTAGTAATATGGAGTATATATTCATATTACGATGTTTTGGATAAATTGCAATAACTTTTTCTCCAATATTTGATTGTTAGGATTGTTTCATCTTGTTATAAAAGACAGAAATTTTTACGTTTTATGTTGTTTCATGACTTGGAAGCCAAGACCACATATAGAAAACTCTCTTTTACTCACAGGTTTTTCCTTTGAAGGCCATTGCGAACACGACTTATTTTATATGTCTTGTCCGCTTTTAGTAAACACGATTGACCATCGGCTGGGTTGGGTATAGAACTCGCTTCTTTCTGTAAAAAAACGGTGCTTTCACCCAATCAGCTATGTTTCGAAAGTGAAAGGATATAATATTAATTTATAACTTTATTTTTGTATATGTACCGACAGATAGAATTTTGGATTAGAAATTCAATGATGTTGTTTAATAAAAACTTACAATAACAAATATAATTTCAAAATCTCTGTTTATTGTTTTACAATAATTTTTGAGTGAAACCTTAAAAAAAATAAGAAATTAAAATAATTTTATTAAATTATAAATAGTTGCAATTTATTTTTTTCATTAATTGAAAACTAAACAGCGTACAGTTATAGTCAAATGATTATAACTATTAACATTATAACAAAAGATCAAACTATTTTTGTTATTAATTTACTATATAAAATATGTATACTCGAAATATAATATAGTAATCATTATATACCTTACTTATTAAAATAATTACACTAAGAAATTAGTAATATTAGTATAAACTTATAGCTATTTGATAAATTACTAAACGTAAAGTTTATTATTTCCATTTCTATATTCAGTAAATAAAAACAAAACAATGCAATTGTAAAACAGGTTAATTAATATTAGTAATTTTGGAAATATTACTATAAATATATTTTAAGCCACCCCATCTTTTTTCTCTCTTAATTAAATGATATTTTTAATACATTTATTATTAACCTTTTAAATTAAGTGATTACTATATATGCTTCACAATTTATCTTTTTTCTATCAATAATGGAAACAATAACCTTTTCCTTATATAATTGTTATAATAAGTAAGATTTTTAAAGTCATAAGATTCTATTTTGAGATTAAACTGAATTTTCTTAAAATTAGGATATAGTCAACGCTGACATTTTCCTCATTTTTATATTCATATAAATAGAAAGATATTTCAATCTGAAGGATAAGGCTTCCATGTTTCCAATTAGCTTTAGATTCAGGTATTTCAAAAAGAAAAATCCGGCACCAGGAAATTGATTATTTGTTTATAAAGGTAAGATATATTTGAGGAAATTTATTTAAAACTTTGTTATTAAAAATATATTTTAAACACAGTAGCGGTATCAATATCTATAAAAGCATCAGCTACATGAGCTAGTATTGTGTTTTTAAATTAAGTTTTTTTATAACATTTATACTCTTTGAATTTTTTTTCAACCTTTCCAAACTTTTGAATTATTTATCCACCGAAACAGTTCTCGAAGAGCATTAAATTTTTATTAAACGAAAAAAGATTGTATGGCTTCTTTTTTCATTTAATACCTCTTTGTAATTTTTACCCTGAAATTAAACAAATCAAAAGCAAGTCTTACAATTTTTAATTATTCTGTAAGGAAGGAAAAAATTAGAAGAAATAAATTTTTCCTTTCTAAATTAAATAAAAAGGCAGTTGAAAAATAATGAATTATAGTACTTTATATAGATTAACTCATTAATTGTAAAATTAATTAATACCGTTATGTGTAGCTTTCTGAAGGTGTTGGAAAGTACTGATTTTATTATTTACTTCATTTTTTATTCACCTTTTATTTTTTTTATCAAAAGAAAGTATCAAAATTTTGATAATAAAGAATAATAATTTTAATTAAGTAATCTATATTTTTATGTAAACGTACTGATTCTGTTTTAAAAAGTAGTAATTTATTTAGAAAAGTAGAATGGTCCTATTCTGCTTAAAATTTTTAAACATTATGGAAAATGCTTTTGTGCTGGTAATATTCTTATCATCGAATGCTCAAATGATGCAACAAATTTTAAACCCTTAATTATGTAAAAAGAGAAATTAGTGATGCTTAATTGTTGCTTGAGCATGACTCGTTGGACGAATGGTTGTTGGGATCGTGTCTCATTTGTTTCGGAAAAGATTTACATTTTGTAACACAACTGAGCGTTGTTCACCGAAATTGATGCATTTGCTTTTGGGAACATTTAAACATGAGGACGATTTGAATGCTTCCAAAACCAAATACAAGCAATTTTGGTACAATAATTTGGTGATTTGCGCTGCCGTAAAACTCCACATTCTTTGAACGCATGAATTCATGAATGACTGCAAATAGTCATCGTATTTGCAATCATTTATGATGCAAATATTGCGATTCATTGGTTTAAATTGTCCAATGATATTACTTCGTAACACAGCCGGTGTGTCCAGATTGGTTGAGGCGTCTTTCTCATTATAGGAATGTAATGGGTTCGAATATCAACCTAACTGAAGATCCCTTGTGTTCACTAAAGCTGACTGTGGAGTGTTATATAGGTCGTGATATTAGTGTCCTTCAAGTGAAAGAGTGAGGGTGGCACATCGAGTATCGAGGTGTCTTCTTCTTATTCCCTGCTTCTAAAATACGAAGACTTTCACCTGGCTATTTCCATCTAACTGATAGAATCCAACACAGAGTCAAGTGCAGGGAAGAATGTTGGTGGAACAACCACTTCACAACATGCGATGAAATCCTGCTATTATGAAGCTACCATATTATGAATGAATATACCATCCCTGCTAATATGAAACTTCCGCAATACCTTAAAAGGCTTCATTGGTGATTTGCACTCATGGCCTGGATAATTTTTTGTCAAATTCCACACCATCTACTAGTTCTTATAAATAGAAACCAGTACAAGTATGATATATCCTCCCTAGAGATTTCTCGCCAAATCTGATTTTATGTGTTTGGATTATAGTATTTCCGGTTTTCCCTCTCCTGTTGTCAATTCGAATTTTTGTTGCCTTTTTGGATTTTTTGGCAGTCAGATTTGGTTCTTTCTCGTGTTTTATGTCATTTTTGTGTCATATATATGTTTTTTCTTTAAATGGTAACAGCGATAGAATTGATTGGGGCGGAAAAATTAGTCAATGGGTGGATATACCCTACTAGTTCCTAGAAATCGTCATTTCTCTGATGTGAAACAGTGAATTCTCAGTTCGATAATATTTTCCAAATACATTCACGAATAAAGCAGATGCTGTAAGCAATAGTATAATTTAAATGAAATACGATTGTGTCGCTCTTCTTTTGTCACATCCCACAATTAGAAAATTCCTTGGCACTTTACTTTTGGTTAGGTTCTGTTATTAATTAATTGTTCCATTATTGTTTTTAGACAATAACTGTGGCATTTATTTGAAACAAGTTCATTTTTTTAGAATTAATATATATTTCTTATAACGGAAACTAAGTAAACATGTTACGGTACTCAGTTTTGGTGATAGACAGAAATTATAAAGTTTAGAACCCTCTTAATGCTGTTGATCAAATATCCTATCCTCAGAAAGAATATGGTTTTATAATAAAATTCCTCATGCATCTATCACTTCGAATAAATACTTTCAAAATTTATTAATAAATAATTGACAGCCGAAAAACTAACATTTTGGAGTTCAGTTCAATAGTTCGAAATTTCCATTATACTTTCAGTTCAATAATTCGAAATTTCAACTTGCTTTCAGTTCAATAGTTCAAAATTTCGATTTTCTTTCAGTTCAATAGCTCGAAATTTTGATTTGTTTTCAGTTCAATAGTTTAAAATTTCGATTTGCTTTCAGTTCAATAGCTCTAAATTTCGATTTCCTTTCAGTTTCCTTTCGATTTCCTTTCAGTTTCCTTTCGATTTCCTTTCAGTAGTTCGAAATTTTGATTTCTTTTCAGTTCAATAATCCGAAATTTCGATTTTCTTTTAGTTCAATAGCTCGAAATTTCAACTATGCTTTCAGTTCAATATATCGAAATTTCAATTTACTTTCAGTTCAATAGTTCAAAATTTCGATTTTCTTTCAGTTCAATAGCTTGAAATTTCGATTTGCTTTCAGTTCAATAATTCGAAATTTCGATTTTCTTTCAGTTCAATAGTTTGAAATTTCGAGATTTTCTTTCAGTTCAATATCTTGAAATTTCAATTTGAATCTTGGGCTTGGATATGTTTGTGCTTTGGGATCCACCTTAAACTATAGATTAAATTAAATTAGATTTCGAATTAAAATGAAATCTATTTTAACACGGCTTAAGTGTGATGCCTTTACGAGTTTATTCTATTATTTTTAGAATATATTCTGTTATCATCCTAAGAATCAACGATAGAAAGAATAAAAATTGTGAAGATTTGAACTAAATACATTAACGTATATCATAAAATTAGCAACATTTGATTAATCATATAAAAAATCCAATAACATTATTAAATATAATAAAACGCTCAAAATTTGTTTGAATTAGTATTTTATGAATTATATGTGGCATGAAAATTTTTTATAACTATCAAAGTACAATAAAAAGTAAAGTTTTCATCTGTACTTTCTCTCAGAAAAAATAAATTATTTCTGCTAAAAGTTTTAATTAAAAAAGTAATTTAGGAATAACAATTTTTAAAAGAAACGTAAAAAAAAATTAAATCTAAAATTTATTCTGAGGTATGATTGTATTTTTCTTTCATTTCGGCGGAAGAAAGTTGTAAAAACTGAAATTAGTTGAATTATAGCTAAAAAACGAGAAAATAAAATGTCTCGCCACAAAATGTGTTATTTTTTTGTACACGACTAACAGTTTTGCTCCTGAGAGGCATTTTTATTGCAATTTGATGATTAAGTTGTAAAACTGTTTCATTTTGAACTTAACTGATTAAATTAAAAATATCTAGACTAATCATCTAATTAAATTAATCACAAATTTTCAAAAATAATTTTATTTTAAGATATTGAATTAATAAATTTTTGTAAAATAAATTTGTCGAGATAAAATTAAGATTATTAGATTATTCTTATATTTAATTATTCTTATATCATTAGCTACAATTATTTATAATAAAGAAAATATTTTAATTAATGAATTTAATGACAGCAATGAAGCGCTCTATATAATATATGAGTTTAAATACACAAAAAAGCACGATGGAATTTTATAATTGGAGCCTGTTAATCTGAATTAATTTATAAGATTCTATCTGGATTTTAATTTTTGATATGGATAATTTTTTTCATAACTGAATTCAATAGAAAGAGTACCTCAAATGAATTATAGTTACTGAATTTAATTTCACAGTTGTAGTTAAACGCAATTCAATACTGTTTTGAACCTTAATCTTTATTAATTATGTAGAGAATCTATCTTGTTTAAAAAAATTAGGTTTAAAAATATAAATAAAGGAATAATAAAAATATGTGATTAATGTACAATTCATTTCATTTGATTAAATTGTGGGAAATATCATTTCATCATCAAGTTAAGCTAATTGTGATGTTTGCGTACAAATTTATGGTATAGTGTAACATACATTTTGTATAAACTACTGAATTCAACTAAATGTACATGCATGTGTAGATTGCATTTTTAACTTTAAAATTGCGCTTATTTGTTCGTATAATGCATTTTAATTAAATGTTAATTAAAAATGAAATAAAATTTAACTAAATACCATGTTATATTGAATCACTCCACTTTTAATATATAAAATATAAATATGTTAACACTTTGAAAGAAGGACCGTGGTAGCTTAGTAGTTAGGGGATCGGCCTTGCGTCCTGAAGGACGAGTTTCGATTCCCAATGCCGCCAAATCCTAACCGAGTACACGCAATGTATGTGCTCGTAAAGTCTGTGAAATAGAAAGCTCTGTGGTCGGTTGTTGAGCGTTTATCATGGGTGCAATGGTCTGGAGAAAATTTTCTTCATTTCCAAATCAGTGTCAAAATTAATAGAGTGGACTCTCTAGTGGTGCCATCTATCGGGGGAGTTTAGAGCAAATGCATACTTTCACCTTCGTAATACTTAAATTAAATGAAAGACGCACCCTACTGGCTTAAAATTCGCATAGCCAATGGCATAGCGGGCATGGTTTGTGCAAGTGTCATAAGTAACAACACACTTTCAAAGAAATTTATATTAACTTGTTATATTCAATTTTTAAAATATTTATTGAAATTGACTTACTGTATTCTGTATTTATATCATAAGTTAAAGGTTTAAAATAAGATACTGAGAATGTTTCAACATGCAATCTGATTTCAGTATCTTCAATTCCGTATCGCAATCATATAATGAGATTAATAAATGAATGTTAATCCATATTTCCAAACTTCTCGAACCTTCAGAATTGCCTACTTCCTTAGTTTTGTGAAACGCATAGGAATTATTTTTTCAATGTTTCTTTACATCGTTTATTCTTTAAATAAAGATTCCTTTTATCCAAAAGCATGAATGCATTAATCCCCATATAGCATGATACTCTATATAACGTTTTCAAATGACGCGATTTCATGACTCTCGTATAACACATATAACGCTTTGATTCCTTATTTTATATTTCTGTATTGCGAAATTTATAATGATTTTTACAATTCACAATTAATTTCGCGCACGTTTGCACAATGTACCAATTGTGTTCTTAGAAAATTAAATTATTATACTAGGGATCTATAAACATTCTGCTGAAAAAGATGCCGGTGGAACGTTATTTCAAACAGCTCGTTATTTCAGATAGCGAATAAACATGCAATAAAATTGCTGTTTGGAGTTATTTGATTTATTTGAAATGAACTGTTTGTAGTTACATTTGTATAAATATTTTTAATTAAAATATTTTTAATTTGATTTTAATAAAAAGGACGCATTTCGCGTTTATAACATAGTTTTCCCTTAATATTTGATTTAAATCCCTTTTAACAAGAAAAGTTAAACGGAAATCATTAGTACATAACGCGTTATACGAGGTCATACGAGCGCGTTTTACGAGAATTCTCGTACAACGCGTTTTTCTGTAACACAAAACTAATATACCGTGTTGTAGGGGGGATTACAATACATGTATTTATTTCGTTTATTGCGCATACTTAGCTAAGTTATGTAAATAGTATTTTTTGGACAGTAGAAACATTAGCAAAAGTTGGATTAAATATCATCAGGATTCAAAGTTTGGTGAAAACATCTTCGATTATTTCAGTTCTCGCATTTTGAACATACAAAAGATACGTGTAAACAAGCGACCGCATATCCTGCAGATTACTTTTATATAATTAAAGGAATGTTCTGAAATATAGATACACACACCTTATCAAATTATATTGTAAGATTTTATATGAATTATTATATGAGCTTCAGTGTTGTTTATTGTTATTTTTATGAAATCTTATTGTAAATTTATACGAATAACTAATCGGATGAATTGTTGGTTTCGATTTATCAAAAATTTATTAAGAAATTCCAAATGAATTTCTATACAGAACTTCCAAAGAAAAAATTTCCTAGACCCAGAATAAAGTATCTTATTTACATTGTTTATTTATTTATAATGAAATTTTTTTTATCGTTTCTAAATCTCTTTAACTGTATAATAAAAGGAATGCTGTGTGTAAATAAAGTAATATACATACCTACATATATATATATATATATATATATATATATATATATATATAAAATGCGCAAAACTTATACACTCTATAATTAGGAATATTTCATCCAAAGATTTTCTTTGGCTTTTTCAAAACATGAAACTGTACCTTTTTTTTTTTCTTTTTGTCTTGTGCCAGCTAGTCTGACAATGTTGGATGCACTGCTCCACTTTTTCAACTGAACTATATTTGGTGTGGAGTCCGACTTCTTCAGTACACACATACCATAGGGACCCGTTTATAGGGAAGGCAACTATTCACACCTCATTCGTACACAAAAAGGACAAAGACAGGATAGATAGAAAAAGGAAGCACATCCATGCCCGAACCGGGATTCGAACCCAGGACCTCCCTATCCGCAGTCAGGCACTCTGATCACTAGATAGGGTGGATGGCAACTGTGTACCCATTAATATGTTAAATTTCACTAGTTGGTTAACATATTATTGTATTTTTGCGACATATTTCCGAAAAAGATCAAATTTGTTTTTAGGAAACAATTTTCCAGCAAAAAATTTTCGAATAAATTATGTAATATTTTGAAACTACTAGTGAAGCTATTTAAGTAAATTTTAATGCAAATTTATGGATAATTTTAATTCACTTGAAGCTATACAAATTGAGAGTATGAATGTAACATTCGTAATATAGATACATTCTTATTACTCAAAGTGAATAATAATGAAAACGATGCACGAATAAAGAATAACTTCAAGCATTTGTGCTGTTAATAATGCCCTATGTATTCTATTGTTTTGGAAAGTTAAACAATTGTTTGTTTTGCTATGATGTTAAACTTGAAATTGTTATTTATTACAGAAATTAAATTTTATTTAAGAACGCAGAACTACAACGAGAACGCTTGAACAATGAGTGCTTTAGTTTTTGAAGCTGACACTGAAAGTCAGCCGTTCATTTTCAAGGGATATTTTGAGTTTTTTCTGTGAAATATTTTAAAAAAGGAAAATAAGATAATTATAAATCTATTTGTGATGTATCATGGTTTGTTCAAGTGGATACGGAAGAGATGGTGAGATAATTCTTGTTAATTTTGAATTCAAGCAAACTCATAACAGTATTGAGTTATTTCACAAACTAACTTTTCAAGTAATAAATGAATAGTGATAAATATTGATCATTATTATGTATAAAGTTCTTAGGGAAAAATAACTTCAAAATTACTTAAAAATTTATTGTATTTTCACAGTGAAGAAAATGTGTTTAATCTATAATCGTTTATAATTTCACACATCTGTATGGATGATTTATTATTTCCTATTATGGCAACTTTTCTTGTTACGCGTGATAACTTAAATATAACATGTTCATTATTGTTTATACCAAAATGATTATTATGACTCCTGATTTTTCATTCAATAAAGTAAATAACATATAAGCACAATCTTCATTTTTTTCCAAAAAATATAGTGCATATTTTTAAGTAATGAATTTTTACTTCAATACATTATCATTTTTATTTTAACATATTATTTAATTCTGGAGCTTTATGAGTAAAGCCTGTACATGATTTAAGATATGATGCAAGTAATGATAAACACTTTCTATTTTCCAATCATTTTTAAATGTTATAAAAATAATATATATGTTAAACATTCATATTGAAGTTACATTATTCCTATAGTATTTGAACTAAATACAATTATATATTTGTAACAGAGCCTCTAGAAGCACAATTTCCAGGCTAAGCGGCCACACTAGGGGTCTCACATATTTCGGAGGCAGCAAAATCTTTGAGGTCTGCTCTAAATGTAAAACTGAGCAGGCTTCTCTTAATCGCATCCTGGACTGTTTGGGACTTTCCAGAGAAGATATATACACATCCCCTATTCTGGTCCTTGATTTCCTTAGTGTCGAGGGTGTGATGGACCTTATCTGACTTTGTCAGACCTTTGGAAGATAAGCCACAACAACAACTATTATATATTATCATGGTACAGACGTTGCATAATCCAGGAAGACATATTCTGAGTTAGGTGATTTTTCTGGCCGGATATTCTTATGTATCTGGAAACCTTGTTTTTATTACGTTGTAGATATGGAGACCCATAAAATTATGCATATAATTCTATTTTGGCAACCCTAGTATTTACGTTATCACGCATGTCACGATACGTCATCTGGACAACATTTTTTCATCGCCAAAAATATTCAGAATTTTGCATCTTGGATTACACGGCATCTACGCCAATATCACTTAATTTTAACTTCAAAATAATGAGAATAAGTGTGTGTGTAATTAAGAAATTTTAAGATGAATGCTGAAGTTTTTATACTCTGTGTTTTCATGTTATTATTGAAAGTTTTGTCTAATATCAGCTGTTATCGTGTATGAAAATTAAAAAGAAATGTTGAAAAAGAAAATTTAAGTGCAATTTGAACTATAAAAATGCCATTTCATTTTAAATTATTTTAATCCCAACAGATTAATTTCACACAAAATGCTTTTGTCATAGAACCATATATTTTTTTATTTAAAAATGGATATCAAGTTTGTTATTAAATAGAACCGGTTATCCACTTAAGAAATTGAAATATTTTTGGTACGTCAAAATAATAATTTGTGAGTTTCCAGGAAAATAACTTGAAAAAAGAAAAAATTGTTCAAGAATAAATATAAAACATTTAAAGTTTTTTTAAAATTCTTTTTTAGGATGAAACTATTGAAAAAGCAGCGGTATGCTTCATTGCCTAACTGGTTAGATCACTTTTGGTCCTCAGATATTTTAACCACCCACAATCCCCCACCTTACAACGTTGAGGAAGAACTGGTGGGGAACCATACCATGGATCAGGTGAGACTGCATATCGAATCTTACAAACAAACTCAACTTTGGATTCCTTTGCCCATTGCAGAACGTCTAGTGTAAAGATCCAAAAGAAGAGCTTACGAAATTTATACTGTCTATGAAACGTCCAATGGTTATCACTCCAATTATTCGAAAAAGAAAAATCAGTGTAACGTCTTCATGGAAAGGCCAAAAATAAGGCATGTACCAAATATTTTCCAGCTCTTTTTTTTTTTTTTTTTTTTTTTTTTTTTTTTTTTTTTTAAATAACACAGCTAACATTATAAAAATGGATTTTTTTCACTGGTAATAAAATCAGCTTTGATTGTTAAACATGTTTTGGATAAATTATTTCATTCTACCATTAAACTCTTACTAAACACACATTTGTAACTCAATACATCTTTAACGTACTGTGATACAAAGCTCGAAAAACATTATTCCTTATCAACAATTGATTGATTGTTTGTGTTAGTGATTTTACTGATTATTAAATTTGTAAAATATACTATATTTGAAAGCAGATTTTATTGATTTATATTATTACATCATAAATATTTTCAATGATATATTGATAGTTTATTCACTGGAATGATAATTATTTCTGATCATCCATACCAGGCTACCACAACCGATCATAAACACTTTATCGCGAAGTTACTGCCGACACAGTTGGGATCATAAATATTTTTGATCTTCCGATAAAATGATGCGTGTTGATCACAAAATCTCTTGATTATTTTGATACCATGATTTTCTTTTGTCTTGCTTCCACTTATAGTTGAAAATGGAAACGGTAATAAAAATTTACACTTTCGACTATTTTGATAATTTGACATTAATAGAGTAGAAAGAATTAATTATAATATATCGAACGTTAATATTGAAAACTTACTGTTACTTTTGTAAATAACATTTTAAAGTGTAGTGCATATTTTATTAATTTTTCATGGAGGAAATGAACGAAATGAGCATTAAACTACAAATATATGTGACACTTTTAGTGCAATTATAGTGTTAGAAGATAAAAAAAATTAATTTATTATCCTTTTAATGATAAAACTGTCGAAATCTTGGAATTGAAATCGAACCAAATTAATAAAACATAAGGATGTGAAAACCAATATTTTTTCATAGTCTTACTTTAATTAATATAATATTGCTTTCAGCCAAAGTAACTATATTTAATCATTGTAATTTGTGATTATTGAAATTTAAAATTAAAAGGAGTGTTTTTAAAGATTGATATTTCATTTAATATAATACATAATGTTTATATTGCGAGAGTTATTAAGGAAAGTGCAGGAATACTTACATATATTAATTTGTGTGTACATATATTACAAAAGAATAAATCTTATAAAATATTAATGCCATTATATTCATTTTTTATTAATCTTCCATCAGTATTTGAACTTGTACGTATTTCATATTTATTTATTGAAAATATTTGCATTTTTAAATTGTATTTTCAAATGTTTTAAAATTTAAGTATTTTAGAAACATAGTATGTTGATTTTGAGTACTTATAGTAAGATTTCATGCTTTAAAAAATTAAATTGTTGATAAAGTCAAAAATCCCTAACATAGTCCTATTTGCAAAATTTTGCGTGATAATTTTTAAAAGAACTGTAAAATGTCTATAAAATATCACGCAACTCATTATTTTCTTCGAAAAAAAAATCAATGTTTTCGTTTTAATTACTCCAGAATAAAAAAGAGACAATAGGAATTACAACCCTAAAGCTCACATTTTTCTTTAAAAGCGATTTTTTTATTACCTCAATAATACGAAATACTCAAAATGTACGAAAAGTCTAGAAAGGATAGAATACCATTCTTGATTCTAGAATATTCATACTTTTCCCGACTTCAAATTCTTTCGAGGAACTGAATTCGCGTTTCTTTTAACCTTGGTTTTATTGCGAAGTAAAACTCATTCTAAATAATAAGGAAAAGTGGTCGATAAGAATGGAAATTAAAATAAAATTATCAAATATGTTTGTAACAGAAATGTCGCTGTAACTTTTAGATTTTAAGAATATTGCATCATCGATTCTTTTTGTTTTTGAATTTCCTGAACTGAATCGTTGCGCCATCTATTGGCACATTATGCGTTTCTAAAGTCTTGATATTGCAGGTAATAAAATGTATAAGGAACGAAATAAGTATATGAAAATAATGAATTTGAATATTTAACTTATTTAGAATAAAGTGCTTCAAAATATGTAAATAAAAATTTTAAGGACATTGTATTTTTTAGTACGCCTTGTTTTATCTTTTGATTAAAAAGGTTTTTTATGTTGTAGAATTTCATAAAATTGGTTGAAAAGCCTGTTATATGAATTAATAAATAGAAATATAATATTTACATCATTTATATACTTTTTATATCTATATAATATTAACAAAAATTAATTTAGTTAGTAAATAAAGTGAACAGGTTGAAAGAGTTTTTGACAGAATTATTTAAATTGCAGTTGTTTATATTTTAAAGTAAATTCAATAAAATTATCATCAAGTAACAGCTGAAATAATATGGACATTAATAACTTTAAAATAAAATTTTTGGAATAAATTCGTCGGAGACAAACTAAGTCTTACTAAAGCATTCTTTAGTAAGACTTAGAAGTATTTTAAGACTCAAGACTCATTTATTTTAATGAAATGAATGAGTTTTGAGGAAAAGTACGATACCATTTACACTCAACATTAAATATTTATTTCAAGTTATATCTGAAAAATTCATTAATAAAATTTTCCCCAGTCGTTTGTTGTATGGTTGTCCAGTTTATCTTCTGAATCCGTTGGATTCAATTGGTATAAGAAGAAACGCACAATAATTAATTCTGTTGACAGAATTAGTCATATTTTAAACTTCAGTGCATAGAATGATCTAAACGTGTTTTAATCGCCTGATACTTTTAAGAAAATATATACATGTATACATATTATTTTTACTTTGTATCATCATTATATTTTTTTTATTTAACACTATAAGAACTGAAATATGTTGTTAAACTCCTTTAAAATATGCCCTATTTTCGCATTTTATTTCTTAAAACCATTTGGAAGAGCTAACCGGAAGCTCATGGTAGGAGACAACCCTTCAGAGCGAAGAGTCAAAAGTTGGATCCCAGCCGCTGTTAAAAACCTCTGTCAGGGTGTGTGCTTGGAAGTTTTCCGAATTTTCAGCTTGTAACATGTGAATATAACCCACTGTTTATATGAAAAAAAGACCGTCTTGAAGGCAATATGAGATGTAGGTTAGAATGTCTTATAACAACTTTATGTGCCGTTGTATAAGATTGAGATACAACATAGGGCCAGGAGAAAATTTCCTCCCTCACCAGATCAAAGTCAAAATTCAGTAACTAAATCCTGTGGTGGTGCCATCTATCGATGGAATCTTTGAGCAAAATCGTACTTTAACCTTCGTGGTGCTCTGATTAAAAGAAAGACGCACTTACTGACATAATTTCACATAGCCATCACTTAGATTCATAATCGTAATTTTTAAAAGACTGGATATTCATGCGTTCAATTTTCTTGTTTGATTTTATTTTAGATCTTAGTGTAATAATCACAATATTCGCAGAGAAATTTTAAATAGTCCATAAATATTCGTACTAAAAAAATATTTGAATCTAGTGATTTATCTGTGTGTTTATATCTGTCATTTTAACGACATTGTGTGTAAAAAAAAGCACATTTTTATTATCCCACAACTCTCTGACATTGAAAAATATTGTTTCAATAGTTTGGATGATGCATTCACTTTCACCCATTATGGCAAGTAAAAAGATTTATTACATACCATTGTTTTCTTTGAAATCTCTATTTTAGCACATGCGCGTTTTATTATTTTTCACTTTTAAAAGTTTTAGATTACTACAGTCAGCATTTAAACACAATACCTATTCAGTCAGTACACATTAACTGAGAAAAAATTATGAAAAATATTAAAAGTTTTAAAATGTGCATACAATCTTTAAGTATATATTTTTTTTAAAAAAAAAATTATTTTAAATGTAACTATTTATTATAAAACAACCATTATTACTTTTTGAGTATACTAAAGCAGGGTTGCCCACTCTTCTAATCTAGGTAGCACTATTTCAAAAATTTAGATTACATTATACCGGACTATAGAAAGACATTTTGATATTCATGCTTAAAGTTTTTCGATTTTTTAATTACTTTTGTTAGTTACATTTTTTTCTTTTCTTTTCTTTTTTTTTTTTTTTTTTTGCCAGTTTTCTTTGTTAAAAATGAGTTCAGCCTACTTTATAATTAAATTTTAAACCTTCTGTGAATAAAATATAAATATAATTTTAATTATTTTTCTCGATTATTAACGATACCGCAAATATTAAATCGTCATTATATGTTAATGCTTAAAATTTGATACCAATCTGCATCCATTTTGTACCTATATTTGGTCGCGCATTTATAATATTGTGAAATTGATAATGAGGAATAAAATATTGAATTAAATATTATGATTTTAGATAATGCGAAGCACTTGTGTTGCAGCCCATATTAACTGGAAAAACTGCATAATTTAAATGATTAAAGGCAAATAGGAATATTAATTTGTTCATAGCAAAAAAGATTTCAAACACTATTCATTACTATAAATGTTCAAATATTATAAAATATCATTATTGCTTTCATTTAATGCATCTTATCCTTAAAGTTATTTTGCTAAAATAACCAACAAAACTCCAAATTATCAAAAAAATAAAAAAATTGCTATAGCAACTTTTTTTTGATAATTTTGAGTTCTGTTATAGCAATTTTTGTTAAACAATTGTTAATTATAGCCATTTTTTGATGATTTGGAGTGTTCCTTAATGCAGATAGGAACCAAAAGTAGCAATTTTTAGAGTTTAATGAAATTAATATTTTTAAATTTTACGTTTCAAATATAAGAAGATTGTTTCAACCTGCTAAATAAAAAACATTTTTTAAACAAATGTTAGTAAATGCTTAGTATATAAACTTTTTAGATAATTTTGATTTTAATTCTTAATGTAGAAATTTATGTAAAACATTTTATAATGTGTCACTTAAAATGTATAAACTTTTAACGAATATTTTTTAAAGAAAAGTCTTCCTAAATTCTTTGGCTTCTTATCGTATCTGTTATTGGATTATTGTCTTCTATTTAAGTATTTTAATAAAAATATTTACGAATACATGCGAAATATTCTAGGAAAAAAATTAAATTTTAAAGAATGAAAATAAATTATGGCAAAAAGAATGGTTGCCTTATAAGACTGTGAAAAATAAATTAAACAAATGTTTTTTCATTTGAAATACCATGCAATATAGTAGTTATTTTCTTATTTTTACTTATTCATATTCCTTATTACAATTATTTAAAACTACTACAATCATTTTAATAATAATCTAAAATTGCAAAAAAAGAATCAAGCCTAAAATATTTATGACACTGGTATCCAAAAGTAAGGAACAACAGGTTTTTTTAGCCTAATTTGCAAATGAATGAATGTAGAAACACCAAATTATGATGATATATGCTCAAAACAGGTTTGTATTGATTGCAACACAAAAGTTGATATAAGAAAAATACATAAATGATTTATAATGAATAAAAAAAATTTTGATGAAAAAGTCCATTGACGGGAGAAAAAAATATCACAGTTTTATTTAGTAAAATGTCATCGAAGCCTAAAAAGGAGAATTTTTATTAAGAGGTATGAATACGCCTAGTTTGAATTCGACTTTTCCATGCAGTTAATTAAATTGTCGGTTACCGAAAAGGGAAGCGAAGCCCAGACACAGAGTACTTCGTTTTCCAGCTTTCCTACTGACTAGGACTTAAAGAGCAGTCTGACAACCAATTAAGTCCCACAAATGCTCTATGGAATTCAGGGCTAGACATCAAGCTGGGCATTCCCTGCGCTCTAAACCACAAAACCCTCAAAATATTCCTCAACAAGTACAGCTCGATGAGATCGTGCATTATTATCCACCAGAATGAAATAATTTCCAACTGTACCGGCATATGGGTGAACGTGTTGATCAAGGATCTCATCCCGATGTATCACATCACATCACCGTTCCTCCTTGGAACACATGCAAGTCGATGTGACCATCAAGTGAGATCTTTGCCCAAACTATTATTCCACCCCTTAGGCAACTGTGTCTTTCAACAGTGTTGGATTGATGATATCTGGTGCTTTGATTTTTCCAGATCAGTACACATCCGGAATCGCTACCTCATGTGAATCTGAACTTGTTTGTAAAAAGAATAGAAGCCCATCGCTGTCTGGTCCAGGAAATATGTTACCTAGTTCAAGATAAACAGGCCCCTCTCTGTCATCAGGTGAGAGGGATACACGCAAACGATCATCTTGCATAAATACAAACCAGCATGGTGAAGACACTTTCTCATCATACTAGTTCTTCTCATTCATTCTACAGTGGTCAGCAACAAGTTGCGGCACAAATATGCTTCTTCTTTTCTTCGGGCTGAAAGAGTTTATAAATGGTCTGGAACATGTCTTCTGTACATAAAATCTTCGGTTTGACATTGATTCCAGAGAGGGTGGACCACACTGCGAGATACATAAAGGCACCTTGCAGCATCAGCCAGTGACATCCCCATTTCCCTTCAACCACCAAGTTAATGAATCGGGCAAACGATTGTGCCACGAATCTGCTAACAAAAATTTAGAATCAACATAAGTTACGTAATTATGAAAGCCTGAAAATTGCATATTTTTCTCTTGCTTATACATACCTGTTATATTCTATCAAAAGTGGTAGCGTTTTTGGATAAATTTTTATAGGTTCATATATATCATTTACATAAATTATAAATTTTAATGTTGTCACCATTTTTATAGTGTGCTCTGATAGATATGCTGTCCTTAAACTTTTGTGGAGCCCAGATTATTCAAAATTTCATTATATTGGATAATACATTATGTGTAATATAAAACAAGATTAATTCTAATGTAGACCAATCATAGTTATCTGCCTTATAGAAGTATGTTATTTGTAAAAAAAAAATATGCTCATTGGGTTCCAGACTTAATGGAAGGAAATCTGTCTGCAATCGCTATATAAGTTCTCTATTTTCAAATAAGTAGAGGATTGAATAATAAAATTATTTTATATTAATTATTTTAGATCCAAAATATATCATCGAGATTTAGTGCCCAAAAATATTTATTTAAAAGACACAAAAACAAAAAATATACAGATAAAGTATTTTTTGCATGTCAGTTGATAGATTAGTTGATGGATGTTGGAACCCCAAAACTAAGCTCAAGCATTCTAACTTCATATTTACAATGCAAAAATTAAAGAGATTTACAACATCGTTAATTAATTTAATATAAGTAAAACTTGATTAATCTTACGATCATATTGAAAATTGACAAAATATTGAAAACATTATTAAATTACCAAAATAATTACTTAAAAATTTAATATTTATAAGTATATATTCATGAAGTTCTAGCCGTTTTTTGCTGCGTTATGGGAAATTAAAATATTAAATGATTTAAAAACTTGTTAACCGCGAGCAATGTTATCAGACGTTATTGAAGCTAATTAAAAGCGCAATTTCATCAATCGTAACTCATACAGTAACGAATGGAAACAGAAATGCAAAAGGAACTCGCTCAGCGTTGATTGGTTTAAGGACTTCAAAGTAGGCTTAACAGCAGCTGCATTAAGTCGCCAATATTTTCAGCGTTAGGAAATAGTGCACGGTTAGGCATTGTTTTACAAAATTGAAGTCAGCAGATTAAAAAAATAATGAAGCAAATTTGCGCTAAGTATATACGGACTCCTTTTTTTGACCGATTTCCCAGAGTTTTAAAAGAAATTGCATAACTGGGGGAGAATTTTGGCAGAAATTGTTAGCTGGCGACAGGGATTACTTCGGGGATTACCTATAGGCTATATCATGTCCTTTTCGCCATTAAGAATTTTAGGAATATATATATATATAGGAATATATATATGTACACAACACATACGTATTATATATATATATATTCCAACGGCGGGCATAGCGTTGTACGCGCCATACCAACACAAACCCGTTTACAGGGTAGGCCACATTGATACATCATCACAGAAAAAAGGAGAGAGAAACACAGAGAAAAAAAGTAACACCCATGCCCGAACTTGATTTGAACCCGGGACCCATAGCTCGGGAGTCAGGAACACAAACCACTCAGCCATCAGTTGGAATGCACATATTATATACATACATACATACATACATATATATATATATATATATATATATATATATATATATATATATATATATATATATATATATATATATATACATACATATATATATATCAACATTGTAAAGGAATTATCTGAATTAAATGAAATTATTAAAAAAGATTTGTACTGTTGCACATAAATGTTTTATCGTTTCAAAAAAATACAGCATGCCGAAACATTTCTATCATATTAATCTCTTGAATGCAAATTATCTAAAATACTTTTCCATTCGCAGAAATATATTTATTTAAAAATGAAAAAGCTTTTAAATTTCCTCAACTTTATAGACAATTCAAAGATTACACGAATCCTATAAATCCTAATAATCATTTATGTAAGAGTAGTAGAAAATAAAGAGGAAAACAACATTCAGAGTTAAAAACAATATTAAAGCATAATTTATGCGAAGAGAAGGAATTAACATAAAAGCTAATTAGTTAAAGAAATGTTGTGAGCAGCATGGTGCCTCATTGGATAATTGCAGTGACGAGCAGTACAGAGAATAATTATAAATTTTTAAACAAGTAAAAAAGATATTTATTTCTTTAAGGCTGTATTAGTCAAACAAAATGTTATTCTCATCACACAGCAATTTCAATTAGTAGTCTTTTAATCATTCGTATTAAAAGACCATATGACGTATGACGAAATGATATGATAATTGGTTCGATTAATTCGATATCGATGATTCGAAGTTCTGTCTGCTTGAGTCAAAAAACTGAAATACGCAAAATTTTATTTTTGACCAGGCTTCACAAATAACATTCTTTTCCCCTTAACTGTTTTCGAATAACACGTTATCCTGAATTTTCTAATATATTGAGTTGCTTAGTACATTATTGTATAATAATGAATTCTGATCCCTCATCCGACATCTCACGCGGAACAGTAGGAAGAGTTTTAAATTAAAAAATTCTATCTTTTTAAGGCATTTCCTTGTTTGCATAATTTAAAAACAAATTTTGTTTAGAAGATCGTTTTAAATATAAAGTTTTCAAAATAAAATCTATATCAGTAAACATTTTTGCGTTTATTGAGGAGTAAATCTATAATAAGAATAGAACTTTTCTGCAAAGTGAAAGAACATAAAATGTAAGTACTAGGTGATGCATTACAACAGATTTCTTTTTTTATAGTAAAATTCATCGACAGAAATGTTTGTAAATATATATATATAAATGCTAGTTAAGCGAAAACATTCAAATATTGGAAGATATATTATTACACGTATGCAAGGTAATCATATATGAGGCAAGTCTTAATCATTTAGCTAAATACAGCTATTCTTCTCTCATTATAAAATAATAAAATTAGCCATAATTAATTCATTAATTTTAAAATAGCATAGGTGCAATAAGCAGTTGTTATAACATAACAAAGCTTGTTTACAATACATTTGCAGCAGTCGTCGCTGAGCTGAGCTGGTATCCGAATGGTTAGCGCTCTTGCCTTCGGTTCAACAGTTCGTGGGTTCGAATCCCACCTTGAGCATGGATGTTTGTAGTGCTTCTGAATCCACTTTAAGCCGTAGGTCCCGGTCTAATTAGCCCTCCTGTGCAAATAATGACCATTGAGGGACAAACAAACAAACAGCAGTCGTCGCTGAAGACAGCCAATCCCCTTGTAATTTAAATCCTCATCAAAATGATGTGGTCGACATCTGAGCTTAAGTTTCGACCTTAGAGCATTTTAACAGGCACTTTCTTCCCAGAGTCACACCATCAGAATAACATTGCAACTACAAATTATATGGGCCGGTCGGTATGTGTGAATATGATGAATCATTGGCTGGGTCAGGTATCGAACCCATCACTCTTCAGTCACAATGTTTTTCTCTATCAGGTCATCACGATATAACATGAAGACGGAAATACAAGGCTCAGATGGAGTTGTGGTTGTGAACCTGGAATTTAAAAACCGTAGATAATGTAACGATGATTACTTAATGAGTATACGTGAGACAGGATTATAAAGCAATACGATGTTTTTAAAAAACAGAGGGGCTCTCTCATTGGTATAAGTAATCTTTCATTACTACTATTTTATTAACAAATTTATCCCCACTGATCTTGTGCAATTTTTGAAGAACCAATCCTCTTCCCACAGTTACATTACTATATGTGTATATGATTATAAGAATATAACTTTTTATCCTATTCAGTTTTCATACATTATTTATTTTATAACAAAAAAACGTCACTTTTTACATCAATACCTTTAAGGTACCCGAACACGTTCAGAGCATTTTTTTTCAATACACTGCATATATATATTGTAACCATTTTTTTTATTTAACTTTAGAAAACATTAATATTGAGCTACTAAAATTTGATATATTAAAATATTATTCTTCAGAAATGTTAAATATGTCTACAATTTTAAGCATTTTTTTAAATTTAAAAAATGCTACATCAAAAACTATTAAACATATTTGAAAAAATTAATACCAAATAATCTATGTGTTGTTATCTAGAGCATGTAGTAAAATTTTAAATTTTTGCTAAAATACAAAATAATTACGACTCGTTGAATAGTTATACTGAAATTTTAGCCAAATTTTCTATGCCATTATTCAAATGACAGGCCATAATTTGGGAAATATTTAAGTGATTAACATTCTTTTAGTACACTCTCTAGAAAACAATATACAGATCAAGCTCATGAAATTACGAAGTGATATTTAAAAAGCATTTTGAGTTATTATATTTGAAGCGTGCAAAATTATCGTCAAAAGCCAGTTCTGAGAAAACTGCATTTAAAAATTATAGTATTGTGTCTTTTTAAAAAATTCTCATATTTGCTGATTAATATTTTTTATTTGATTTGGTGATTGATTTCCGAAACAGTAACTATATTATGTATCTTTTAAAAGCTTACTTAATTTATATTTCAAAATTAAACACTGTTTAACTAATTTTTAATATCATTCTGGATCTCTAAACGCCCATTTCCAGTGCTTTCAATATGTCCACTTTTGGTTTCTTAATGTTTACGAAATCCTTCATATATCAGAATCTAAGTAACGTAGAGACAAAAACAAACCTGTTTTGGAAAGCTATTTAATTTCCTTATTTTACGAAAGAGTAAAATAAATTCATCATTTTTGGTGGAAATTGACGTTCATAACGTGTACGTTTACCTTAAATCTTTGCTAAAAGAATGGAAAAAAGTTTCAAATTTTCTGTAGAATTTCATTTACGTGGCTTAAAAAGATCTTTAAAGCATATGGATTAAAAAAATAAATATAAATAAGTTATTATCAAATCATTTTTTGACTGACAAAAATCTGCGTTTTTAAACTAAGATAGGGTCGATCGGGAGCTGATGAATTTCCCTTTTCAGATCAAGAGTTCATGGGTTGAAGACTGGGATATTTTATGCGTGCGATGAAATGACCACTGAGTGATAAATCAGCTCTAACTAGTCACTAAGGTATTGATTAATTAATGCATGCAATTATTCAAAGGTTAATTTTATTACAAAAATTTGGGAAAAACTGAAGATTAATTTATTCACAGAGAAATAAATATTTACAAATTACGTATTTATTTCATACAATTTAAACTTGTTACGTTTATTTACGTTACTCAAAGGAATTATATGTGTGAAAAAAATATCATTTCGAATAATCTGCTTTCAAAATGTACTCACTAAATATGCAATATCCAGCTCTTTCTACATGAAATTCAATTTATTATTATGATATATTTGTATCGCTTATTATTTTTGTTATTCCCTGAAATGTATTGGTTAGATGAATTGCTTTAAGGTAAATAAAATATTTCTCTGAACATTAAATTTCGAAATATGACCTAGATTAAGATTTCTTGTTTTGGGTCTTTCCAGAAATGATTTTTTTACTGTGAAAAATATTGATGTTACTTATTTCCCTTTCTAAGAAGAAGAAACTTAGATATCGATTTCTCTTCCCACATATTCCAAGGAAATCTGAAGAAATTTCGAATACGTCATGCCTGAACTATTTAACCGAAATAAACTTTTAAAAGAAACTTGTCAGTTCAATTAATTTACTTCATATCTGTTTTTAATCATAATAATATTTCTCGATCGTAAGTTTGTTAATATACATTCTATAAGATGACTTGATTATTAAAATTTTGAAATAAAAATCGTTTCCATGTAAGTCATGTAATAAAAAACTTTCAAAACCAGTTCTAGTTAACGCCATTATTTCATTTCTTACAGTATTGTCGAATTTATTTTTAGCATTTTTTTCCTTCAGTTTTATGTATTGGTCTAAAAATACAATTATAACTATACTGATGTACAATTTTAACTGGAATTTTTTTAGAATGATTCAGAATATACTAATAAATTAATCAAAATTAAAAGAACTCTTTGGTAGCAATCACAAAATACCGAATGTGTACTATGACTACAATTTCCTGCAAATTTTTCCTAAGCATTTCCGTAAAGTCGTACCCTATTTTAATCATTTTCGAAATTGATATTTTTAAAATTTTCTTATTTTATTTGTCAAAGGTATACATGGCAATTAAACTTTTTTTAAGATTTCTTAGATGTTTGTCATTAATTGAAGAATATTTGTGATAAGCATAATTCTCATTTTCTTTGATACCATTATAATTCTTAATCAACACAAGACGTTATGATAAATGAAATAATTAATGATTGTTAATGTGTAATCAATTTATATAATAAAACAATTTCAATCTTTCACATGTGGCATAACTCCACAATATGAAAGATTGTTGTAAAAACCACGAATTCCGTTGTGTGGAAGAGACTATTTCGTATAGCAGAATTCACGCATTTCGATTGCGTAGTATCGGACTCACCACTTACAGTTCCCTTTCCCCTAAAGACCATCACGGCCCTCAATCGATGCTACAATAAATAAACAAATATATCTCTTGCGGCAAAAGTAATTGGACATCTCACGAAGCAATCAAAATTTTCTTCAAATATTTCGGCTCTAATTTTATTCTGAAGCAATTAATACTTTTTATAATAGTTAAGAAAAATTAGCATTTATATTGGAGGGTGCATAAAAGAATTGATTCTGTTTGATTAAATGATAATATCCATATTTGGTTAAAAGTCAGTAAAATTCCTCTCTATTTTGCATATCAGATTCCAATTTACTTAATTTTATAAAAAAAAAAATAGGGAAATATTTTGTTTATACTAATTAAAAATAAATTAATAACGATATTTTTTGAAAGAGATTTCTTAAAATTGTAAAATTTACAATTATTGATTAGGTGACATTTATGGCATTCTGAAGACATGGAGTTAAATAAACATGAGTCAAAAATTTACTAAAACCTTTTAAAGAGTTCTAGAACATTATATCGATAGTCCATTGATAGCACCAATAAAAGATTAATTACGGTTACAAGCAAATAAAATACTTCATGACTTTTAAAACTTAGTATTCTTTCGCAGAAAATTGCTTTTTAAATAGGAATAAAGGATTTAATATATTCCATGTACTCACACACACACACATACACACACACACATTGAAATTTCGGATATGGTTATGGCTGACGAAAGGTTCTAAGATATGGTGCGATATTCTGATTAATCAATCATCAATCCAATAACTTTTTTTTGAAAAATGAGCTTAATCATTCCGTTACTAAATTTCCCATTCTTTACTTTAAAGAGTGGTTGATATTCACATATGGTGATATTCATAACTTTTTTTCAACAGAGAAAAAACTGTTTAGAAAAATAAACGATTTTAACCCTAAAAATAATTTACTGTATCTTAATGAAGAACAGAATTCCTCATTGAAATATTCTTCACTTCTGAAAAATGAACTTTATTGTTTCCGTACTAAAACTTCTTACTTTTCTTCCTAACGATTGATGATTTTCATCCTGATCATAACACATTCTGAGGAAAGAGAGATATAAAACTTGGAGCTACTGAGCAGTTTTACATCAGAGGCATATTGCTAACCAAAGAAATCTATGGTTGTATTTTAATTTTAAAAAATATATAAAATAAAAATAATAAAGAAACTGATTAATTTCTAAAAATAAAAATTATTGATTTCCTACAGCGAAAATAAAATTGCAGTTGAATTTCAGTTAATAAAATCCTGATCAAAATTGGACCATGGTAGCCTAGTGATTAGGGCATTGGCCTTCCGTCCGGGAGGGTTGGGTTCGATTTCCAATGCCGCCAAAGACCCATCGAGTACATGCGATATACGTGCTCGTTAAATCTGTGGAATCGAAAGTCCTGTGGTCGGTCGTTGAGCAGTTACCACGAATAAAATGATCTGGATAAAATTTCCTCCCCCTACAGACCGAATTGAGTGAGAAGTGAGGAGAAAAATTGAAGTAAATCCTCTGGTGGTGCCATCTATCGGATAAGTCTTAGACCAAAGGCGAACTTTCACCTTCGTGGTGCACTGATTAAACGAAAGACTCACTCTTCTGACTTAATTTCGCATAGCTGTCGGCTAGCGAGATTGACTTGGTTAAGTGTTATAAGCAACACTATTGTAATATTACATTTTATAAACAATTTATATTAATGTATGTCTAGAATTTTTAATTTTATAAATTTTAAGGATAAATTACTCCCTGTGTTTGGATTTAAAAAAAAAAGAATTTTACGATTGATGACTGTTTTTCCGCAAATTTTAATTTATTTTTAATATACAACTAATAAAGATCAATTCAGAATTATATAGCGATAATTGGAAAATTGAGATAAAACATTTTTCGCGAGACTGATAGAATAAAAATATTGTTTAATAACTAATAGCCCTTAATGTATTGTTTCAATAATATTTTGTACATAAACTTCTTATGGTAGCCCTACAAGTGCTATATAAAACAATAAGAAGCAAATTTTCAGTATTTAATAGAAATCAATCTTATACAATCTTAAAAACATTTCTTTATTTAAATTTGAATAAAACTTCTTTAATTTTAGTAAATAAAAATTGATTAATTACGATATTAACCATAAAATGGTAATTTCTTTCGATTCGGTTGAGCTCAAGAATACGCCATTTTATTACAATTGTCATTAATTTAAAATATTCATGATGTCAGATAACGTATTAATGATACTACGTCACACTTAATTAATTAAAAACATCGTTTTGAGACGGAGCCTTAAATATGGCTTGTCAACGAATTTACTGCTTGACTTCTAATCGCATTCTTCGAGCGGCAGCGAACAAGGCGAAGTTCACTATCGAATATCTTGAGAATATTAACGAATTTCATTTAGTTAATAAAACAATTTCTTGTATGAAGACCAAAGCATCGGTTTGAAAAGTCGTTTACCATTGATTCAAGCCATTAACAGTTTTTAAAATATAAGAGTTGAAGCAAAATGAAAAATCAAAACAAAATAGCCATTTTATAGTTAGTTAAAATCTGCAAGGACAATTTAAATTTTTTAAAATTTCATTAATTTATAGAATTTTAAATAATTTCATTAATAGTAATTTATAAAATTATTTTATAGAATTTTAAATAATTTCATTAAAAGTAATTTATAGAATTTTAAATTAATAATTGCAATATTTTTAAATTTTCATTTTTTAAGAATTTTAATATTTTATGTTATTAAATATACAGTACGTAATAGTTTTACGATTACAACCTTATTTATCTTGCACACGGGTATTTTATTTTTAGTGCTGACATCTATTAACGAAAATTTTAAGTAAAATCTAACCCGGCAATGTCTGCACCAAACTTCTTGTGGTGTATGAATCATATAATACAACCTTTCATGTAACTAAAATAATTAATTTAGTTATATATTTCCGTGCAGTATCTTAAAATTATTGTGAATAATATAACTTCTATAGTATAAAGCTGTACTTCTTTTCAGCTTTTTTTAGAAATGTATTAGTAAATATTTGCCCTTTGAAATATCACTTGTAAATATTCTAAAAAACATTAAAAAAAATTCTGATTTTTCCAATAAATAATTCAAATTGCTTAGAATGCTTAAAGCAATGTTTAAATTAATTACAATATTTAAAGTAATTTATAAATTGTAGTTTTAAAAATAAATTCACCGAACCCTTGTGAAGAAATATATATTATTTATTTCAACTCAGCACACTGATCTACATATATCAACATATGTTATCAAATCACTAGAAATAATGTAAAAAAAAAAAACAGACGAAAAATTTAAACATTAATTAATTCGATTAAAAATTTTTGCAAAATATATCATTTGTAATATCGAATACCTTCAATTCAAAAAAAAATTATACAACTATTTTTATAAAAAAATATACTGAAAAAAGAAATGTATTTAGTGTATAATAAAATATAGTTGGTATTTAAGTCTACTATTTAGACGGAAAATACCGTAGCAATTTTTAAGAGATCGTTGAATATTTATCTTTTACCCGAACATTCAAGCATTCTTACAGCTGAATTATTATCGCTGTGGTATTCGCTACAACAATTCATGGGTTTGAATCCTACTACTGTATTATGCCTGTTTATAGTGGTGCTGAATCCACTTTAAATTGTTGGTCTTGGAGTCATGCTAATCGTGTGAAAAGAATAACAATTAAATGACTAATCACATATAAATTGGGATAATTTTTCAAAAATTTTTATTGGAAAATGATGCGCTTTTCCTAAAAACAGAAGTAATGTGTCACAAACTAAAACTTTTTGATTTTATAATAACATCATTCGAAAAATTTCATAATCAGAAATGGTTAATAATTTCTTACTGATAATATTTGATGAAATTAATGTTTTTATTGTTAGTTGAATACACAGTTTTTCATAATTATTAAGAATTAAGAAAACCTGTAGCATGTGTACAAAAAGATATCTCAATAGTACAAGATGATTAAACAAAACTTGTGTGTGAGACAAGTATTTAAATTAAACATCTTTTTATAGTGAAGTTAAGATTGGTTAACATGTTATATGAAAAATAATATGAGGGGATAATTCTTTATTTTAGTATTGATAGGGAAATAAATAGAACTGAAACTGCTTCTTTCGCATCATCCGATTTCTTTAAAAAGACTTTGACTTTGGAATAGTTTTCAAATCCTTAACATATTTTCATCCATGTATTCAAAAGAATAGCTTTCAACGAGGAGTGCCTTTATTTGAATTTATTTTGTCTAACAATTGGCGTTGTTCGAGTGTTCAGCCTTCATCCTGGAAAGGGAATTCATAATAACCGATCCCACTATTGGATTTTTTAATTATTATGAAAAACTGTGTATTCAACTAACAACAAAAACATTAATTAATCATCAACGTTTCATATTTTGATGTAGTATATAAGTATAATTATGATAATTTCATTTGGAAAACACACACACACACACACAAACAAAATATTTTTTATTGAAAACAACTTTTGTTTAAAAAAAAGAGTAAATTGCGTACAAAAATTGAAATAATCTTTATTAATTCTTGTAGTTTTATGTTGGAATATTTAGTTTATTTTAAATCCTATAGAACATGTTTTTACTGAAGTTGAATATATTGTTATTCTCAATTTCAAAGATTATTCATGAATTTTATAATTATCTTAACAACGAAACTTTATTTTAATGTAAGGAAACGTAAAAGGTGTAAAATTTATACAAAATGTGGAATATATTATATAGTTTAATCAAAGTATATTGTTACTAGTATATATTGTTTAATCAAAGCTGGGATCCAGTTATTTTTTAAACTGTTTTGTAAAGGATAAAACTTTGATTATTAATGAATGATTATTTATTGGATTATTTATTTTTACTTTTAAAATAGAAACGTTTTATATCATGAAAAAATGTATTAAGATATATTTATGTGTGTTCAAGAATGACTGAATTTATTTACCAAAAGCAAATTGTCAGGTTATAACAAACAATATAAATGACGAGAGTTACTGTAATGCTTTTTCTACTTTTTATAAAGCTTAACATAAAGTTTTATTTTATGATAAAACTTTATATATAAAGTTGTAAATATATGGTTTCATTTTATGAGAGAACTTTTTATAAGCTTTCATAGTCTCATAAAGAAGATCCGTGAAAAGTTCATACAGAAATCCTTTAAACTTTAAAGCACCCTCACCGAATAACAATGCATATAAAACGTAGAATGATAATACATATTTTCTGTTGTTCAACAGTGGTTGGACTCAAACCCGAAATCTAGTAGAGACTAAGAGAATCACTTTGGAGGATTATCATTGGGCAATAGTAAATTCCTGAAGTAGTTGTTAATTATTAGATTAATTTATAAAAATAAATTAGGTGTAAAAATATTAATTAATAAAATATCGATGTCAATTTCAGGAAGCATATTTCACCAACTGTCAGTATTAAATACTAAAATTGTAAAAATACTTTTACGGCAGCATGCTTCTTTATATGTACTCTATACACTGAAGAAAAATAATTTCAATAATATGTATGTACATTTGAAGTTTAAAATAAATTGTAAAATGTTTACATGTTAGTAAAATAAAAATGTTTAATATAATAGTAAAATGAGCTAATGATGGGGATTGAGCCAAAGAATTTTTTGTGTACAGTTCTTATTTATTATAATAGTGGTATTTGAAATCAAATGACAAAAAAATACAGATATTTATTAAGTAGAAGGTATGTCCCCAGTTATAAGAGATGATTCTGCCTTTAGTAAAAATTGTTGTAACATATAACTCTAAGAAGGACACCAGACAGCGTTTAAATTTGGGGATGACACATATTAGTCCGTTTCAAGACATAGTGGTTATCTGAAAAGCATGACATTTTAATCCGGGCGTAAGGTCTTTTCATTGTGCACAAAATGCAATCCGAAGCCGGCTTCTTCCCGATCACATCCTTGATTGTTTAATGTTTGCTCTTTGTAGTTTGCGCAGGTCCCTTACTGGTGCTCGATTTCGAAAGGACTCACGGTGTCATGGATCTGATCAAGGTGCCGCTATACCTCAAAAGGATTGGAAACAACAACATATAACTCTCGATTCCTTGCAGAGGGGAGTTGTGAACCAAATGTCCTTATTGAAAAGATCACTCCAAACAGATAAAGCAGCTCAAGTACCACACAAGAACAATGATATATTGTAATAAGGAACAAATGCTTAAAGTAAGGACCAGGATGAATTAAAATGGGAACAAAAGTTAAAAGTTAAAAATGCAAACGACAAGGAAATAAAAATATAAGATATGCAGTCTTTACTGGAAAATTTCTGGCGTTTCGATGTAATTAGTCTATTACAACATGTTTCTGTGACTCTTTATCTAGTTCTGGACATGTAAGAAGATATTCTACATTCATGGTACCCGAATTTGGCTTATATTAAATTTGTCTATTGATTAAGATGATGAGTCATGCAATATGATAACAATACATAAAACAAAATAATTTAGTGATAGTTTATTAAATGCATCTCTGTTTAACAAATGTAGTCATAATGAAGCAATATTTCTTGTTGACATAATAGACATAATGAAGTTTCTATTTCTTTTTGTGTAATCCTAAATTGAAGACTGGACAGCGTTATTTGTTTTAAAAATAAATATTATTAACTGTGGGCACTGTAGGAAAAATGACCAAATACTGCCTACAATATTCCTCTTTAACAATTAATCATCTGTTCCTCAATATTGCTACTAGCGACTTGGATCTGTAAAAACCTATAATATTTAAGGAATAAATTCATCGCTATTATCAGCTGATAAGTACAAAATACATACCACGTGTCACTGAAAACAAAGCTTCGAATGAACTTAGACTAAAAATTAACTGGAAGAAAATCCATGGACCATTATTGGCAAGTTAAACTGTGCAAATTACCACAATTTCTTTAGCACTATTAGAAGCTAAAAAAAGAAATATTTTAACTTGCTAAAATAGAAAAGACGAGATTTTGGCAACAAATATGACAATCTTGTGCAGTTTAGCAAATTTAGTAATGTAGGCCAGCATACCGCCAGCGTAATAATGAAAAAATAAAAACGTTTTTCAAAACTGTAAAGATTTTTTTTTTAAATTCCTTTGAAATATTCTATAAACTACTTTGAATGAAATAATTTCGAAAACGTCACAGTTGAGATATTCTTTTATTTTCAGGTAATTAAGGAATATAATTAAGTGAAATGCTCAAAAACGCCTTTCGTTTGTCATTAAGAGAAAAATAATTGATGCATTTAATATGATTAAATAAAAAGCATATTTTCCATCTAACATCATTGTTGAATTGATGAAATTCTGAGTTCTGATACTTTTATACTGATATATTTTCCTATTTCTTATTATATTATAAAATGTTATTTCATAATATAATAATAATATAAAATGTATACAATAATATAAAATACATATAATAATATAAAATGTTACTTCATAATATATAATTTATTTATATTATAAAATGTTATTTAATAAAATATTAAATTTCTTATATTATACATTACTCATATAAGATTTTATTCTTTATATAGATATTTAAAAGTATGAGATTATTGTTCATGATATCTTAGAAATTCACGTATTCCATTTTTTAAAATCATGTTTACATTTTTAAAATTTGTTTTAAGAATGATTTCCCTAGAACGAGATAGTAAATTTCATTGATTTTTTTTTCTCAATGGTTATAAAAATGAGGCCAATGACAGAAGATTTTTTTCCCTAAAATTCCTTTGGTTTGTCTTAGCTGTATGCGGATACGTCATTCAAAATTCGTGAATTGAGACGTCGACAAATTCCTATTCATTCTTAAAAAACACTTTAAAATATCTGAGTTTTACGTTGCATTCTTCAGAAAGTAACTTTTCAGCTTTCCTGGTATATTTTCAACAGTTTATACAAATTATTGCACATGACGAATTATTGCACATGACGAAATATTTTTAAATATGTGCAAAAATTTCCAGCCCCAGCAAAAGTGTCCGAGAAAAATGAAGGTCATTTTAAGAATTTATCATTTATTTATTTATTTGATATATTTAATATATTTTACGATTATATAATTACTTTAAACTCTAATGGTTTTGTTTAAAAATCAAGCACTGTCTACATGAATTGTTTCAGGATACCAAGTTGTTACACTAAACTTCTATTGAAAGTAACGAAAACTTTAAAAAAAATTGCTTTTCTGTTCTTATTTGAAATTATATCTCACAATTTCTCAGAAAAATAAAAATTTAATAATAGTTTTGTAATTAATTTAAAATTTAATAATATATTTGTTTCTAAATATTTATTTAATAATCTCTTTAACTAAAAATAATAACTTGTAAAATTACAAAACATATTTAACATGTAAGAAACAATTCAAAATTTTAATTTTAGAGTTTGCTCTGTTAAGAAATTAATTATTTTACAAAATATTGATTTATTATTATTCTATAAAAAATAAAGAGGCAATATGGGTTTAAGTCGTGCATCATTAAATGTAAATTAAACTAAGAAAAATAAGGAAAGGATAACTCTTTTTTTTTTTTTGGTTGATATTTTTTAGGAAAGTTGTTTCTTGTTACAAAAACAATATAATATTTTAAAATTTTAAAAATAGTGTGATTTTATGTATTTAAAGGCATAATTTTCCGTTTGAAATTTAAAAAATATATATTTTGAGTCGTTCTCGTAAACTTTTACTCATCCAAATGGAAATAGGTGACCTATCCCTTCTGCAGGTAATAGAGTTGAGATATTTTAGTCGCTCCCAGCATGACGTCACATATCGAGTTCTAGCGTTTCCATGGAAACCGAAAAATTTTGTTTCTGACTTTGGATGCCTCTGCATGTGTAAATGTATGTCTCTTGTCTCTTCTAATGGCTAAGAATCTGACTCTTTTCCATGCTTGTAAATAAGGAATAACTAATTTGAACAAATTGTTTCCTTATACAAAGAAATATAGCTACACTGTGCCGTTTTCTATGCTACAGCGAAACATTTATTTCAGCTGAAATATTGTTCGAAATGCTTAAACTATATCTTAAAAATAACTGAAATGATTTATTAAAATTCGGTTATCATAATATTGGAAAACTTATTTAAATAAAATAAAAGGATTTTTATTTAAAAAAAAAACTTCAAAATACTCTTTGAAAAGCATTTTAAATATATATATATATATATATATATATATATATATATATATATATATATATATATATATATATATTAATCCAGAAAAAATAAAACAATAAATTTTTTTAAAACATTGGAGATCTAATAGCAGAAAAATTATTTCTAAATATCATTAAAAATCTTTTCTAATTTTTTCATATATTTTTTTAGATGTTTTTAAAACAAATTGTACTCTTTTCTGTAAATTTGATGCAGAAAAAAATGTAATAAAAACCAGATTTAAAGTTAAATAAAACAAATATTAACAACAATAATAATAGGGACCAATTTTTACGCATATGCGTTTTAAAATGGCTATAATTAATTACAATAGAAACTGAGGTCTGGATACTTAAGTTTCTAAGTTGTCTGGAAATTGTGTTTTATTTTAGATTCTTCCAAAACATTTATTGAAAGATTTCAATTTTTCTTCATCAGAATCTCAATTTAGATAGCAAATACTATATTTGTCAATAATATAATAAGAATACACAAAGATCCATTTTTACTTTGCCCATGTTTCTATAACAAAATGCATTCGGAATTTCTAAGAATTACCACAACAAAAATTATAATTAGAGATCCCATCTGATGACGCTCATTAAATAGAATCGCTCTGTTTTAGTGTGGTCTTCAAAATTTTTTCTAACCTGGTTTTTTCAAAAATTTAAAGTGTTACAGATTCAGCAAACCTAAAATTAATTATATTACTTCATAACTAATTTAACCATTTATTTTTGATAGACGTTGCTAAAAATTTATACATTTATTTAACTGCAAAATATTTTCAGTCTCAGTAAATTCTCAAGTGTAAGTTTAATTTTATCTGAAAAATACATTGCAAACACTTGATTTCCTTAGATATATAAACACTCTGTTTCATAAGTTAGGCCCCGTGTTCAATTCCAGCCACTGTTAAATGAGCTGAATGCAGTGCTTCTGCTTTCTGCATCCACTTCTGAGAAAGCAAATGCTTTAAAATTTTCCGAATATATTTCCCTGTCTATAAATACTGCTCCAAGATTGTAGAATGATATTGCCTTAGTTTTCAGACGTTAGATTATCCACGAGTTTAATCAAGAATAATAACACGAGTCACTTATTATTCCCGAGTTTATCTCAAAAGTATTTAAGCAAAATTTAAAAAAATTTTAGTTGTATTACTAAATGAAACCTTAGTTATACAACTAAAATTAAAGTTTTAACAATTAATACTCAAAAGATACCCATATCTAACATTAATTTTAGCCAAATAATTCTTGGGTGAATTAACAAATAATACAATTATACTGATAAAGAAAAAAGTGTCATAGATACACATGTACAGACAGTTAAATATAATTTTACTACACAATCAAGTAAAATGTTTTTTGTTAAAAATTATTAAAGATAAAATAATTTCTTTAATTATATTAAATTAAAATAGATATTATGAATATTTCGTGTAAAGATGTGCTTGAATAAACAATTGCATTTATTTTGGAGTTTAATAATATGTTTTATGAGAAATTGAGGAATATCGTTTACACTTCTTAATTTTCAACACTATTTAAATAAATTTATAAATGTCTTGATCAACCACAATTACGTGTTCAATTGATTTCTCAAACTTTCTATAATGGAAAACTATTTAATATTTTTCTTGTATATATATATATATATATATATATATATATATATATATATATATATATATATATTTCATGTCCTGCAATTTTATACCTTTTATATATGACTCCTTTTAACAAAAGTATTAGTTAACCACCCCTCTTATAATTTCAAAATATACACCACCAAATATGGTTAAGGAATGTCAAACTGATTGCTGATTTTATCTCGCGCCACTATTCTCAACGAATGAGCGCCCAATATGTTGTACCCTTCTGAGGGGTTAAGTTTTCTCAAGGCATTTTTTTTTGGTTGATTTCTCCTAATGAACAGATGTGCTACAGATCTCATGGTTGGTTTTCACAAAGAAATGTTCCTGTAACAGTAAAATTTATTCTTGAAAACCTACCTCACCTCTTCAATAATGTTTCTTTATAACAATTTCATCAAGAAAGGAAAGGAGGTAACTACGTAATACATGATAACCCCCCTCCATATATATATATATATATAATGTTCATGGAGGGTCTGCTCCTTTTAAAAGAACTATTCTGAGTTCTGTATGGTGTAAAGGATATATCTTAGTGAGATCAATACCTTATCCAAGTGTAAGAAACATTCTGCAAGGCAATGGAGACTATAAGAAACACTCTACAAAGGACTTGATAGTTTGTATCTCTTCTAGAGGGTGGTATACCAAAACTTGCTGTGTTTGAGATCAGCTGTGATTGTAAAGGTAGTTGAATTGTGAAGCCCTTCTAGTAACTCAACTGCGAATTACTGTTTAAATGAAGTTTTATTCAAAAAACTTTTGTCGGTTGAAGTCATGAATTTTTAAAATAATCACCAAACCACTGCTTATTCAGCTAGTATATCGGTTACTAAACATAAAACAATGAAATGAATGCTGTTGTAATAAAAATTATTTATGAAAGTCAAACTATACTTCAATTCTTTAAATTTAATATTTTATGTGAAATATTTATGGACTCACCTTAGCAGTGCAGATTAATTTGCAAAAGTCTTACCAAAGAATAGAATGAAAATAGAGAACATTTTCTACTATTTAATATTTAAGAATTTTATTTAAATATTTCTCTGTCCATTGTACATCTGAAAATCCTTAAGAAACGATACTTTCTGATACATAAAAATATTTCTAAAGTTTTCAGACAATCTTCACAATATTCAACATTATTTGCAATTTTCTTTCTTTTTTTTTTTTTTTTTTTTTTTTTTTTTTGATGGGAAGAAAAGGTGAAAATTGTGTAAATTATTCATTGCGAGGAGATAGAAAAAAAAAAAGAAAAAAAGATTGCTTCTATACTTCGTATCTATAATATTGTCTTTAATTTATCTTAAGAAATATTTATTATTTCAAAACAGATTTCCTTATTTAATGTCACTGTAGTTGGCTAATTTAATAATTGAATAAAATATAAAATAGTTTAAGGTACTTACATAAAAATGTTTAAAAAAAATTTAATGTGGCCTAGAATAGGACATGTTTACAATTGTAAAATATATGGGTTCCACATTTTCCACCCCAGATTGGCCATGCGTTCTACGTTTTCATGGGATTTAATTAAGCTTTTTTCAACGCCACTTTAAGCTTATTTAAGTTATCCAATTTTATTTTAATGCGTATTTAAAAAATAAAATATTCAAAGCGATTACAATAGAAGGCCTGACTCATTGAATGATATTACAATTCATTTCCGGAAATACAAAAGCAAATATATTGTACCGAGCTTCGTGGTTCGTGTCCATTGAGATTATTATAGACGAATAAAATAGCCACTCAATGAACACAAGACTTTCCACTAGAAATACCTGCTGTATCAATCACAATTATACAGCTGCAATTCGTCAGATACAATAAGTAACAGCTTCCAATCGCAGGTCTCAAATACCTCAGGCAGAGAACAGCTTCTCTAAACTAGCAGTCACGACTAATAGTCTTCACTCACTGACTGTCTTCACAAAACTGACTCCTATGTCGGGCTACGGTATTTATACCTGACTTGGCGGGAATATCTACTAATTTCGTCAAGGTTCTGAAACCTTCTAGGCTATCTCGCTAAATATTGGTCCTAGAGCTTAGGTGATGGATGTTTCCAGAAATATCTATTTCTCGCCAAATCACCAAAAATCTCGCCAACTGTCGCCAAGTCGCCAAGTTTACTCACCCAAACATCGCCAAGTCACCAAATCATTAGAAAACCCGCTTTTAACGTATAACACGTCTAAATACTGAAATATTTGCCCAAAATGTGAGTATTTCCGATCTGTCTGAGATATTTTAATTCAAATACAATAATTATTTATAAATTTGCAACAATATATATGTTAAACAAGTATAAATGCCTAATATACTATTTAATTTTAAAATGCAAAGATTTTTTCTTATGCTCAGTAGGAAATATAAAATTAAGATAAAATTTTATTCATATTGAGATTTTCCTTGTAAAAAGAATAAAGTAATCTTGATAGCAATCAAGACTTTGTAACAGTTTATTGACAGAAAATAATCAAAATTTCAAAAATAATTAATCGTAATGCTTTTTTAATTTACCCTTTTTTATTGACATTATTGAAAATATGCGGTACTAAATTCTTTCAAATAGTTTTTCTCATCCATATATTTTCTCCTAATCTCCATTTGTATTTTTTATGTTACAGGAGACTCGAATATTGGCGCCACTTTTAAATTGTTTCAAAAAGATATAAAGCTTAAAAGAACGCCAAATGATCGTATAAATAATCTAATTAAAAGTATCTGTATGTCTTGATTCAATTTGGCCACCGAATATTTGTCCGGAATTAAATTGAAAAAGGCTTCAGGAAAAGGCTGCAGGAAAAAATAAACATTAGTTATTAATGTCTCTTTCTGATTTAAAATCTTGATTAAATTTCATTTTAAAAATTTATTTAATTTTCGGAATGATTGAGAATTATAAAAATTGTTTCATTAATTATTTTAAGATAAAATTAATGTAGACTTGAATTGAATGTTCAATTAAATATGCCATAATGTTTTCATGTTACATATACTGTAATGTAATTAATTTAAACGATGAAGCAGCATTCCGGGTTGTTGTTCACTACAAGTACAGTGTCATGTTTTTTCACCTCCTTTCAATAAGTACTAGGAATAAAAAAAAAATGTACAACAACAGTTCCTTCCTTTTTCCTATATTTACTTTTCCTTTTTCTATTCTTCCTAAATTATGTAATATTTTTCTAAAAAAAATAAGGATAGCTACGTTTTTCATTATTGGAAAACTATTATTTAAAAACTATCATAATTAACTTCAAAAACACACTGGACAGCCATTGAAATTAATTTCGATTTTAAAATTAAATTACTCCATATTCTCAAGTGCTCTACACATTCGATTTGATTTGAATTAATTGATATGAGACTTTATTTCGTGATGCAAAGAACTGTTTTGAATAAAGCAAAGTAAGTGGTAAACTATCGCTTAAAAATACTTAATATCGAGACATTCAAAAATTTTTTATAGAAGCTAGAAGCACATTTTTCATCTGGAACTACGGCTAGCGAAGGCATACGCTCTTGATTCAATGTTGGCAGAATGAATACGACAGTTAATAACATAACTTATTAAATAAGCCAAACATAGCTTATTAAATCTACATCGTATTCATTATAAATTTATAAAAATTAAAATCTTATATACATAAAATAAGATTTTGAAGTCACATTTGAGGAAAATAAAAAGTAAAGGATTTGGGTATGGAAAACTATTTAAATACATTTCAGAAAAAGTATTATGATAAAATGTAAAGCAATGCACAGGATAAGGTAAAAGAAATGAATAAATAATAAATTTATAATGGAAAAATTGAAGAAATACTTCCGTAACAAAACATTTTCAAATTATTAAACATTATATTTAAAGATTTCTTATATAGAATTAATGAATATATTTCGTTTTTGTGAATATCATTTTAATAAAAATGAAACAGTAGTTTTTTACTTTTAGAAGACATATTTCTAATTCATTTCTACGCGGAATATGTTTGCTTACTAATCATTCAAGTCTTAAATACTATTCAATGGAATAAATTATTTAAGTTATATATTCCTATTCTTAAAAGAGATTTTTACTGAACTTAATACATAATTTGGAAACTTTGTGAAAATCTGTATATGAAAGATCTAAATTTTTTTAAAAGTAACTATCTATGAAATGGGTTGAGCCGACATGCCAGGTGGGAATTTGCGTAATTTAAAATCAGGGATCAAACAGAGAACCTATAACGCTTGGCCTAACACACCCAGAGGTATGATTTCACTTGGAGGACTTTGCAACCATAACCTATTTAACTTGCTCAAGCCTTTAGTGAGCACGATGGATTTCCAGTTACGACAGGATTCGAATTTTTTACCTTCCGATGATAAGAACGATGTCCTAACCAACCAGGTCATCGCATCTCCTGCCTATCCCTATCTATGCAGGTATCCTAGATGCCCTTTCCAGACTTCACAATTGCAGAATTTGATGCCTATAACGCTATAGATATCTAAGAAATAAAGTTAGTAATTTCTTAGAAACATAGCACTTGTTGACAGCTTTGCAAACTTGGTATCTTTAAATACCCTTAATTTTTATGGAACGGGGACGCATTTTTAGAATAATATCTGTATTACTGAGCAGTTAAGTGAATTGAAAACTATTTAAGATCTTACGCTCAAATAACACATTGTCAATGGCAAAACTTTATTTCAAATACTCAAAACGCAAACTAGTTTAATTTTTATTACAGTATTAATTTATAAGTACCTCATTCAATTAGATTTTCCTTCAAATTCATTTTCTATTTTTTGTTTTATGGTTGAGAAACTTGGGTTGATGTTTTCATTAAAAAGTCTCTAAGCCGTGGTAGTCTAATGGTTACGCCATCGGCCTTCCGTCTGGAATGGTCGAGTTCAATTCATAGCGCTGCCAAAGACCCACAGACGATATACGTGTTCATTACATCTGTGGAATCGAAAGTTTTGTGGTCTGTCGTTGAACAGTTACCGTAGATGTGATGGTCTGGAGAAAATTTCCTCGTCCTTCTGATCAATGTCAAAATTGAGGGAGTGGATCCTCTGGGGGTGCCATCTATCGGAGGAGTTTAAATCAATGTCCTACTTTCACCTTCGTGGTGCTCTGGAACCAGGTTAAAAAAAAAAAGACGCACTCTACTGACTTAAATTCGCACAGCTAAAGCAAAGCGAGCTTGTCTTGTCAAAGTACCATAAGTAGCATCAACACTTTAAAAGTAAGCATTATTATAACTGTGGACAATGTAAGAAAAATGGTGAAATACTGCTCACAATATTTCTTAATATTACTTACTCTTTATTTATTAAATACTTGTTCCTTAATAATGCTACTAGTGGCTTGAACCCGCAGAAACCTAGAACATTTACGAAATAAATTCATCACTATTATCAATGGATAAATACAAAATACATACCGTGCGTCCCTGAAAACAAAGCTTGGAATAAACTTAGACTGACAATTAACTGCAAAAAAATTGATGGGCTATTATTGTGGCAAATTAAAGTGCGCAAATTCCAACAATTAGTAGTAAAAGTTTCTTTAGCACCATTAGAAGGTGAAGAAGAATTACTTTAACGACAGACGTGATATTGGCAACAAATTTGACAACCTTTAGCAGTTCAGCAAATCTACTTACTTAGACCAGCATACTGCCACATAATAATGAAAAAATAAAAATGTTAAAAAATTTAAATTCTTAAATTAATTTTTAATTTAAATTCTTGAGATTATTTAAAACTCCTTTCCAAACTATACACCATAAAACATCAATATAAAAGAATGAAGAATTAAATGTGAGACAATTTAGTTGTTGAATATATGCCTGGGTATTAATGATGTGATTGATTGAAAAAAGAACTTGAGAAAACTTGAGGGTCTGGTTTCATACCTTTTTGAAAACCAGCATACATCTTAAAATATTTAAATTCTCCCCCCCCCTCCAGACCAATATCAAAATTGAGGGAGTGCATCTCTGGTGGTGCCATCTATTGAAGAAGTTCTTTCAGCAAAGACGTACTTTCACCTTCGTGGTGCTCTGGTTAAGCAAAAGATGCAACCGGCAGACTTAAATTCGCATAGCTGACGGCATAGCGATCTTGGTTTGTCCAAGTATTATAAATAACAACAACAATGGATAGGAACATAAGGTATGAGAGAGAAAGCTATCAAACAATATATAGATATCAAAGAATAAGAAAATGCGATGTGTGAGCTAAGATATTTTTTCTAGAGGAAAACAACAGTAAAATTATTCCCTTCCCAAAAGAATAAATAAAAAATAAAAATAAAATTACTATGTTAAAGCAGTAAAAAAAAAATGATTATTTTACCTGATATTACCTTAATGAAATAAAAGTTATTATGGGGTTTAAGTGTTAGTTTTAATTTGCAAGTGTGTTTCTTAAAAATAATACATAATAAACATTATTTTCTAATAGTACTGCATTTATGAAGGGAAGAAAATTTGTAAAAAGATTTATCAACCATAAAGTGGTTGCAGTTGAGATCCAGAGTATGCCTCTTTATTACGATTCTTATTGGTTTGAAATATCCCTGACATCAGATAACATTTCATCTACGTCACATATAATTCATTACGACATCGTATTGAGACGGCGTCGTAAATCCGAATTGTCGACGAATTTGTTACCCGCCTTCAAACTACATTCTTCGAGCGGCAGTAAACAAGGCGAAGTTCTCCATCGAATGTCTGAGAACAGTGTAGAAGTTCTTTTTGTAATCAAAATGATTTCTTATATAAGGACCACAAAGCATCGGTTTGAGAAGCCCCTTTCCATTGATTCAAGCCATTAAAACAATTTAACAGAACAGAAGAAAAAGCAAAATGAAAATTACAAAGCAAAACATCCCCTTTATGGTTAATTTAAATCGGCAAGGACAATATAAATTTTGAAAAATGTCATTAATAGAATTCTAAATTAATAATTGCACACACAATATTTGTAAACACAATCTCTTTTAAATCTTTAGATTAATGCCTTGTTTACACCATTATATAATTTTTTAAATATTTTTTTCAGATTTAAAACTTATTTTTTATTTTAAGAAACTCTGATTTCAAGAGATTAAACTCTGATTGTTCGTTATAACCGAGCATCTACTGTAAGAAATGTGGAGTTTCTTCAGATAAAATTTAATTTGTTTCAATATTATATGAAACTTTGATAACATTATAAATTTAAATTTTTTAATAATGATTTCTTATAATTTAAAATAAGTTTAATCAAAAATAACAGAAAAAACTTTATAATTTATTAAAAACTTTATAACTTTATAAACTTTAAATTATTTATAATAAAACTTTATTATTTAAAATAAGTTTCAATCCTTTGCTTTCAATTTGTCTAGAAAGTCTCAATATAGCTATATTTTTATGAAGAAAATACACAAAATAATTTCATGCATATCCCATTTATGTCGTACCATTAATGCTGCTTTCGAATACATTTCTCGCCATTTAATGATAAAATAGTTTCTCTTTTTGACGCAAAACTTTGCTTTTACGTTGTCTCCCCTGATACTTTACCTCGTTTTTCCTCTTATATCCGCTGATAAAGTTTCTTCTAAAATTCGAACTTTATAAAAATTTTCATTCAAGTAGAACTCCTGAGAATAAAGTTGCGAAGATTAATTCTTAGAGTTCGCATTTTTCAGCTCATCTTTAAAATCACCCAAAAATTATCTTTTAAACTGCCAAATGCATTTTAAAAGTATTAATATCAATATAAAAACTATGTTATAAAAGATAAAAATATTTTATTATGAAAATTAGATGAAAATATTTATGATCACATTTTTGGGTGTGAATCAAAATGAACTCATGTAACTGTATGAATAAATGGAATTTTAAATGAATTTTTTTGTGTTAATTACATTCATAGTATTTTTTTAAGTAGTTTATGTATATATTTGAAATATTTTCTGAAATTATTGTTGGTTCCGTTAATTTGGGTAGTTTAAAACATGGTTGTGTCAAAATTATTGTCTATAAATTAAAGAGATTAGTGTGTGCATTACTGTCAAAACAGAATCAAAACTATTATTGTTTTCTATAAAATTAACTAAAAATTGTAAATACTGTTATGTGAATAGTTATTCTGTCATGCAAAAAAATTATTGAACATGTACTCACTTATGAAAGCCCTAAATTAAGCATTTATAATCGATTATATACCCAGTATAACATGCAAATTTATCATATTCACATTTGTACCAGTCCAGGCAATTAAAGGATACTACAATAAATCTTTTATAAAATAATGATACACTCAAAAATATGTTTTGCATAAAAGGGATTGGAAATGCAAACATTTTTCTCATTTTTAAACTTTAGGGCTATGCAAATTTGTTGTCTTGCATCAATTATAATGCTCTGTCGGCAGTGACTGAAATGTAAAATTGTCACAAAGTAATGATTACACAAACTCACTGATGTTGTATTCACTGACTGCATACTTTTTCTAAATTAACTTAATTAATTATTTACCTTAGCTGGAAGCCCTTTTTCATATTTCATTCCTGACAGGTGTTGTGAAATGAAAAAAATGCAATTTACATGAATTTGTAAATAAAAGTTGCATTTTTTTCAAATAACGTTAAATGCTATGACTATGAATTTCTAAATATATAAAGTTTTTTATGTAAGCATTTTAGACTATTATGATATTTAGAGTTACAAAATTTTTCAGATTTTTTACATTTGCACTTATCAGACTCTCATTGTCCCTTGCAAACACATCGCTGATATCCCTGACCTCAAGATACAGTCAAGTCTTTCTGGTGCATTTTGAAGCGATATTGCTAGATCTGGAACATTGTCTAGCAAAATAAATTCTTCTTCACGAATTGGTTCTTGGTATACAACTGCGAAAGTCTTCCCTGTGGCGCTGATAAAGCTCTTCATTTTGAACTTTTGATATCACCGCTAATAAACTTCTGGTGCTCTGTCAAAATGTCTGGTATTCGTAGTTTCACCAACTTTACCAGCAGGAAATTTAAGATTTGAAACCTTCAATATCTTTTATTTGCTTGTAATTCTAAACCGACTTTAGCATTCATTCTATGATTTCTTATTTGCTTTTGCCTGCATAAAATATCTGTATGGATTAGAGTGACCGTTGCTTCGTTCTCTTTCTGAGTCTTAAAATTAACTTCAGATAGAGGGTCATTTTGAAAGAGATCATATTGTCCATATATTTCATTCTCCAGTAAGATTGCATCCCGTATTATTCCCAATCTCCCCCTTTCACGAAGTAGACTGCCCTAGCGTCTTGTGGGAAAATCGATTCCAGAGAAAGCCAGGGGACAAGATGAGACTTCTAGATGATACAAGAAGTTACAAAAAATGATTAGCTGAAAGCTTGAATCCCATACATGTAAGGAAAACTCTGATTAAAGTCTAACGTTCTTCTGAAACATAGAGACACAAAGTTGAAGTAATAAAAAATCCTATGAGATCTCAGACTGGAGAAGATGATGTATTCTCCTGTAATACAGACCTAGATTTTGAAAAATGCTGGAGGAATGCATTAAATAAGCTGTAGACATTCTCAAAACAGGCGATTTATATATATATATATATATTATGGTACCACTTATTATTATATTACTTTAATTAATGTTATGATTGAATTAAAAGTAACTTTTAATTATAAAAACAAAGTAAATTTCTGCATTTATTTTCAGGTTTGAATCTGGTAAGGAAAATAAAAATAAATACATGACGAAATGTTAAAAATATTTTACATATACAAATACAAAAGAGATTATTTTTAAATACGATACGATAACGGTAATTAATTATACAACACTGAAATATAAAATTTTAATCAATTATACAGATACAAACACACACACACACACATATATATATATATATATATATATATATATATATATATATATATATATATATATATATATATATATATATATATATATATATATATTTAAATTGATAGATTGTAATTTTTATATAATATGAATTTGTCATTGATTCAATACTGTTGCAATTAAACTATATGGCTCTTAGAAACTTTTAAAAATGTTTACATCCTAAAAATTATTTTTAAATTAAATAATAAAAAAATGTCAGAAATAGAGTAGACTAGCAAAAATACTTGAATTTTATTACTTAACTTTTTTTACAAGGAAAATATTTAGTAGAATATGCTATATATATATGGTTTGCAGAGTTGTTATTTTAAAAAGAAAAGTTGTGTGTTACAATAAAAAAAGCTAAAGTAGTCAAGAACGTATAGCAAAACTATTTCCTAATAAAGCTAATTTCCTTCATAAATTAAGACTGAAATTTCTGGTAATAATTTTGCATTCTATATTAAGCCAATTTTCGTATGGGGAAATTGATTTCAATATTTATATTATTTTATTTCTTTGAAAATGTAAATACTTATTATACTTCCTAACATGTATATTATAATCTATGAAATATGTTTTATTTGATCATAATATCTCTTTTTATAATATTAATAAATTATATTTTATTAACAAAATTAAGTTAAATTTTAATGTAATTATTTCCATATTTTGAATTAATAACTTTAAAAAAAATTTTCCAATAGTTAAAATCAAAACCGAAATCGATTTTTTTTTTTGTAGCCATAAATATAAATAGATGGCAGCACATATATTCCTTAACAAATTTGAATTATTCCTTTTTTCCATTATACATTTTTATTTCATGTGGAAAAAAAAATGTGTTTAAATATAAATAAATTAAATATTTTCAAAAGATTTCTTTGAAAAGTTAAAATATTTCATTGTATGTTCTAGTTCAATGTTTCAAGAAATTTTAATGATATAATTAAATTATTTAATGATATGTATTTTTAAGATTCTTCTCATAAATTTTTTTAAAAACAATATAATCTTTTTAAATTATATGCTGTACCAAATTATTTTATTTATTAGATTAAATTTCAAAGTAATTTAAAATATTTATAATTATATATTCATCTATTGTAAAAAAACTAAATCAAATGAACCAATACCAAAATATATTTAAATAATTCTTATAAAATCCAACAAATTAAATCTATTTTACGAGGTATATCCAATAAAAAAAACACATGTATCCATAATATCAAACATTTTTAACTTAAATTTTTTTATAATTAAATAAAATCTTTTCCTTCTAATAAAAATTCTTGAAAATTGAATAGTTACAATTAACTTGAAAAATAGAGGATAGATGGCGCATCTAAAAATAAGTTTCTGGTAGATTTAATTGAAAAAAAGATTAATGGATCGTACAAAGCTTAAGTTTTCATAAATAATGTATAAATCAAGGAAGCTTTATTTTGAAAGATATTATTTATAATTAAGGTACTCAACATAATAATTTTTCATAAATTTTTTGTTAAAAATTTAAGATTTTTCTCCCAAAAATATTTAGTCAAAAAATGTAGAAAGTTCTTCAGAGAAATTTTAATCCAAATAATTTTTCAACCGTAGAAACGGTTTCAACGTCAGTAATAATTTTTAATAAATAAAGAGCAATCAAGTTATTCAGATTGCCAAATTTTAATTTTTTTTGTTTACTATTAGTTTTGGAAGGTGCGGAAGAATAGAAAAATATAGTATTTATAAATTTGTAAAATATTAACAGTGTTAAGCTTAGTTACCGAGCCATGACTTACCAAGACTAAACCGCCAAAATTTCTTGAAAGTATCAAAGAAAGTTTACTAATTCAAATTCAGATTTCAGATATGTGTGCTTGTATTACAGCAGTATAATCCAGGGGTGGCTAATCTGCGGCTCACGAGCCACATGGTGCTCTTAGAAGGATAATTTGTAGCTCTCGATAAATCTACTCAAGAGAAAATCAAGCTCTACAAATAAAATGTAAGTCAAATTCAGATTTCAGATATGTGTGCTTGTATTACAGCAGTATAATCCAGGGGTGGCTAATCTGCGGCTCACGAGCCACATAGGGCTCTTAGAAGGATAATTTGTAGCTCTCGATAAATCTACTCAAGAGAAAATCAAGCTCTACAAATAAAATGTAAGTCAACGCCGTTTGCTCAATTTTCGAAATTTATACCAGAATCGAAGTATAAGTCTGAGTTAAAAAAAGAAAGAAAAAGGCTTCTTTTTTAAATATTACAATATTCGGAACAGCGTACTTATGTGAATCATTTTATTCCTCTTTAAAATTCGTGAAATCCGAACACTGATCAATAGTAACTAACCAACATCTCTAAGAATTTCTAAGGAGTGTTGTCACCAACTAGTCTCCAAATTTTGAACACTTATCAAGAGAGGTAAAAGAAATATGTTCAGTTTTTAATATTTAAATTCAATACACGTATTTTGTACTTTTATATATGATTTCAATAAATATAACTTCGGTAAAAAAAATGTTTTTAATACCTTTTTTGTGCATATCTTTTAAATACCTATTTAATAGCGGCTTTCAAAAAATTCCGAATTGGCTTGGATTATCAAGGTTTGTTTGTCGCTCGACGGTCATTTTTTGCACACGAGGACTAATTAGACGGGACCTACGGTTTAAAGTGGATTCCGAACCACTACAAACATCCAATCCAAACACCCAAGGTGGGATTCGAGCCCATGAACTGTTGAACCACAGGCAAGAGTGCTAACCATTCAGCTGCCAGCTCGGCGTATTATCAAGGAGCTCGGCCACACCTGGTATAATTCCACATCAATTTTGTTTGAGTAAGCGCACATCTTAATTGCGAAAACTGGACACTTAAGATGAAATCTTCCGACAGTTGAAAATGCTCTAAAATTGTAACAAGACTTTTTATTTTATGTAACTTATGCCGTTTGCAAAAGTGTCATATTCGACGATAAGAAAGAGCAATCAAAAGTAAAATAATAAATTGGTTCTCTAAGCCAATCAACTGCCATACCGTTCACACGATGATGACGAATCAATACAATGCTTAGCGTCAATTCCATGTTTTCACTTCACTTTTTTTGCAACTCTAAAATGACTCACCTGTTTCTCACACAAAAAGAATTAGGAAGTATTTACGCTGCTCAGTTTTTTTTCCCCAGATGTAACCAAATATCTTCCTTAATAAATTAGCCGAGCTGGTAGCCGAATGGCTAGCGCTCTTGCCTTTGGTTCAACACTTCGTGGGTTCGAATCCCACCTGGGGCATAAGTGTTTGTAGAGGCTCGGAATCCCCTTTAAACTGTGGGTTCCGGTCTGTTTATCCCTCGTGTGCAAAAAATGACCGTTGAGCGACAAATCAACTAGCCTTAATTAATACGACATCAATTAACAAAATGAAATTAACATTAACTTCCTCTTTTATTATCATATTTGTTATATTTTAAGTAATATATTTTAAAATTTAATGGGACTAGGATTAATTTCTAAAAAAATAGCATCACTTAAAGTTTTCACTTTATTTTGTAAATGTAAAATGATTAATTTGTTTTTCATATGAAATATTTGAGAACGCTACCGAATAAAAATAGTTTACAAAATATAAATTATTTTAATTTTGGAGAAAATTATGCTTTACAACTGAAATTATTTATTATAAATAAATTATTATAATAACAATGAAACTATTTTTATTTTTATTTAACTTGTAAACAATAGTATATTTAAATGAGGATTTTAGTTTTTATTTAGTTTTCTCTATTTTATTGAGGAAAATATGACACACTTTAAAAAAATGTTGGAAAAAACATTAAGATATTAATTCAGTTCAAAATCAGTCGCTTGACAAGAATAATATTATTTGAAATAATTCTATTAGACAATGCATTATAGTAAAAATAATATAAAAACATTCAGGAATTTTCAAAATAATGTCTTTGAATTCCTAAAGTGACACGTCATTCTCATCTTCTCCCTTTTCTTTCCTTTTCTTTTCTTGAGCTAATCCTTTCTCTCATTTTCTTTTTCTTCTTCAGAATAAATTCATTTTTCTGAAATTCTGAAATCGATTCGGATAATTAGAGGTCTACTGTACTTAGTTTCTTAACACAACTATACTCAAATACCTATAAAAATCAGCCTAAATATGCTGGTTTTGTTATAAAAGGAGCAGGAATTAAATGCCTCCAATTAAGTAACTGCAAATTGAATGAACTTTTCAACAAAATGATTTGGTTTTTATGTTTCTTAAAAATACGTATTCATAAACTAAATTAAATCTATTAAACTTGCATTAAATCCGAATAACAAAAGGAAGAATGGCAGTTTTTTAATTTCCAACTTTATCTAAGGCTTTAAGATAATTTTAAATTATTATATGAAAGTATAAAGATAAAAAGTATGGAAATTTATAAAAAAAATCTGACTATTTATTGTTACACAGTAATTGCTAATAAAAAGACCAATAAATATTTTGAATAATTGAAAAAAAGAAAAACGTTATTTAGTTAATTTAAGAAAAAATATTATTCAGAATGCGTCCTTTTACAGTAAATTTTTGATTTTATTGATATATTTTAATCAGAAGTTTTAATCTATTAAGTTAAAATAATTCGTTTCCCTCTTTATATATAAAATAAATAGAATCCACATCAATTAAAAAAATAATAATAAATTATAAAAAATTCATTCTTGACACTCGTGTTGAAATTAATCAATACATTTTTAAACTGTTCATATTTAATATGATGTTTTTTTAAATAAAATTTAAAATTGCGGGCATTCATTTCCTTTAAAAATTTTGTCTTAAATACTGAAATATTAATAAATTATATATTATACAAGGCTCTGCAAAACATTTTTTTAAGTATTACAGAGAAAATAATATTATTAGGACAAATATTTATTTTTTAGAAATGTTTGGGAAATCCTTTGGATGGCCCGAAAGTAAGGAATTAATTTCAAGTTTTCGGTAATTTGAAATGAATGTTGTATTGTGTATATTACATGGACACAAATAATTTCTTTTTTGAATTAAATAACATAGTTTTTTTGTTTTATTATTCTTAGCACTAGAAAATTATTCCAATTAATTTTTAAAACTAAATTACAAAGTTTCTTTATTATTATTTTTAGCACTAAAAATTTATTCCAAAACCAATAACATAAATTGTTATGTAAACACAATTTTTATTTATTCAATTACTATAATTATTTCTTTTTTATTTTTAGATTGGCAGAAAATTCTGTATAAATTGTTTCTACATATATTTTATCATAAAAGATTCATCAATTAGGAATCGAGAAGCTTCGATTTGTATTTGAATAAAACAAATAGAAATTGCAAAATTTTTATACGTATAATGTACAACAAAGTAATGTTCTTTTCAATTTTATTGTCCCTTATCCCCAAAAAAATTGTATTACAAATTGCTTTAAATGCAATTCCAATATGTTATTACCTAAAAGATTTATTATATTCTATAAAACTTCTTATATATATATATATATATATATATATATATATATATATATATATATATATATATATATATATATATATATATATATATATATATATATATATATATATATATATATATATATATATATATATACACACAATTATTAAAATAAAATTTGAAAAAATTGTTTTGAATGATTGACCTTAGCAATTTCTTCTAAACGTCTGTCGAAATTTCTTATAAAGGTAATTTACGCGTGGAATTAATATATAAAATTTAACCTTGCATAAAAGACATTCATTTTGTTTCACTGTAACCATACATCTTCGAAATTGCAGCCATACTTCAAAAACGGCGATACCCACTGTTAGAGATGACAGCGAAAGGCGTAGCAGTGTCACTGCTGTACCCCCCTGCGTGTACCCCTTGACCTACAGTGGGAGTACTTTGTCTCACTCTGAGTATAGTTTTCCAAAAATTGAGCTTATTAATACATTCTTACGCAGCTTGGCTCGTGCGCACTCCCACGCATTAAATACACAATTTTGTTACTCTGATGCCTTTTTTAATTTTATTTTTAAACATCTTTGCATTTTCTTTTATAGAATTCCAGAAATCAAAATAAAGGATCAGCGTGAAGGGTCAAGCACGATATTTCATTTCCAAAAGAAAATTTCGACTTTTGTTGCACTGCCTACGACCGTAAGGGGTGGTGACGAGCTATGGAATTAAGTGCAGTACTTCGTTGTAAGACGACGCCTTTATTGCTGTTGTTGATGCAGGTGAAATTGAAGTTTGTGAAGATAACCCTTTCACGATATGGGTGGTTATTTTTAATTCGCGGTGCCTCAATATGTTAAGTAACAATGCAATAGCATCTAAGATTTATGTAATCTTGAATTAGGCATGGTAACCATCCTTCATTTTAAGTCTACCACCGAATCCAACGCTATTTTTTATTTTAAGTATATATATATATATATATATATATATATATATATATATATATATATATATATATATATATATATATATATATATATTATTTGATGCTAAATAGCTAAAATTTCTCGAAAAATACATTTTACTGGTCTCTACTGCGGATGATTAATTTATAAATAATAAAGATTGGCAGATTATATAATTTATTATTGATTATATTGCTAACATTAGTTAAGGAGACAAATGTTATAGAAAAGCACAGCAATAAGTTATTCAAAACTGACTAAAAATATCTAGAACCATTCAAAGAATATTTCCAGTTCCAAATTTTATATTTTTACGATCAAGTAATAGTTATTGATGCAGTAATCGTCATTCTATAGAATACCTAGTTAAATCACAGAATTCAATCATTCAATATACTTTTTAATTGACTTATCCAGTTATTTCATAAAATACTTAGTTATTTTATGAAGTAACAGATTTTAAAGTATGGTTTCATACATTTGTTATATGGAACGTTATCAAATATATTTGATAAATCAATATGAAATAAAAAGATTACTTTGTTTAAAACACACACATATTCTAATATTTCTAAATTTTCAAACTTAATTATTATTTTATTTACTAATACTGAATAACGAAGTTTGCATTTCTATATTTTTAAAACAACATTATATAATAAAAAATTAGTATGTATATTATTTTTACTTTATCACTGTTTAGCTTGTTATCCAGCAATTATAATAATAACCAAAAATTGGAATTGAAAAATGTGTGAAAAAACTACAAATTACTACAAATAGATGGCAGCACATGGTATTAAATATTTTACTCTTTTCTTTTTTCATATCAAAATATCAGAAATTTGTTCGATAATTATTTATGAGAAAACAAACATTTAGTAAGGAAAAAATTATTTGCTGGATAGTAAAACATTCCTAAAATTATATTTTCTAAAATTAAAAAGTGGAAAAAATTTAATTTAAAAGAATAGGAATTTTATAGGGTTTAAGTTCTTGTTAAATTAAATAAAAATGTGATCTCTGGCATTAAGACTTATTTCTTTATAATTCATGAAATGTTCATTAAATTCCACACTCTAAAAATACTTCCAATTCTCCTTAAAATGAAATGATTTATTTTAAAAATATTCATTAAGGTTGAAGTTAGGGTTTATTTAAGAACGAAGAATATCACGAGACAAAATGGTTGCCATCAATCAATCATAATAGCATAAAAATGCAGACATTTTTAAGAGATTTATAAGAGATTATTATACATTGTTATCTATATTTTATTGTTACCCTTATTATCTATATTTTTTTAAAAAAAAAGAAAAAAGTTAGTGTAAAGTCTTTAAGATTTTACAATTGTTTTCCATTTTAATGACAAATGATACTGTTTCTTTTGCACCACCAAAATATTCTTTTATAATTTTATTACTTATATTTTCCGAATCAGTAAATGGTAATGAGATTTATAAAACAAAATAAAAAATGTGAAGGTAAAATTTTATGATCTCAACATTTTTTTTTCTATTGAATATTTTCTGACCGTCAGATTATTAATTTTCATAACAAACGGTAAGAATCGTGAAAATTTCAAAACTGATACTTTATGCTGCAATCCGTTTTAATGATTTTATTTTCAAATTAATTAATGCTCTTTTTGCTTAAGTTCATTTAATATCATTTTTCATGCTTTACTGAGAAATAAAATATGTATACTAATATAATAAAATACATTATTATCAATTGCTTCATTATTGATAATTTACAAACTATTATTACTAAAATTGAAGAACTTTTAAATGAATAACAAATGATGATAGGCATTTTTTAAGACAAAGAAATTAAAATAATGGACATGGAAAGCTTGCAAAGAATGATAAATAGAATAAATACTAACTTAATATTATTTAAAATTAACTTAATTAATAAAAAAAGAAATTTTTATTATTAAAGGAAGAAAACACACAAAGAATTTATGTACTAAAATGTTTAAAATGCTTAGCTTCACTTCAAATACTCTCAATACTTACGAATGTCTCATGATATTTGCATACTTATACACCTGGGCTCTATTGAGGGAGGAGGGTTGTAAGACCTTCAAAGCAAAATAGGCACCCTAAACAAATCGCATTAGACTTGGAACATTTGACTCGAAATGGTAATTAAAAGTAGACATTCTTGATATTTTAAAAATCTAGATATACTATCGCTATACCAATGGAATAAGCTCAACCCAATATACTATACCAGTGGAATAAGCTTAAAATAGTAAATAAATTTAATTTATACACCATTAAAGTTGCATAAAAGAGCATTACCTTTATATAAAAGAGTTGTCCAAAATAATGGAAAAGCTTCTCTAAAAACAGTGACTTCAATTTGTGATAGTATAGAACAAAAGTATATATGTAACTACCAGTTTTTTTAGGTACTATATTGCTACTTTCAATCTCAAAGGTTTCATGTTAGTGCATTATACGACACTGTTAGCTCAATTTTGTTTCAGGTGAAGATAAAAATATGAGATCTAACAGAATTCCAAAGATGGCAGATATTAGAAGCCCGTCTGGTAACTATATAACAACAATAGACTAGTTATAAGTGTCTACATAACTACAATAGACTAGTGTAAGTGTAACTACAATAGATTAGTTGTAAGGACTACCAAAAGGCAACCTGTAGAAGGTCTTAACAGCACCGAACAATCATCGCAGAACATCTGCGATACAGAAATGGGAAGGGAAAACCAAACTCATTGCCTGAGGCAAATTTTCTTCAACATCCCCAAGATGTTGAAAATTACCAGAAGAAATAAAACTAGGGTAAAAAAAAAAAAAAAAAAAAAAAAAAAACCTGACTGCTTAACTCAATGAATATCTACAGAACACAGTATCGACCCATAAAGGGATTGCATAAACAAATTATCTGGAAAAAAAAAGTACAATTGGAAAATCACATACTGCAGATATAAATTCGAAACGGAGAACACAATGAAGTAAAATCAGTACAACTGATCAATGGAAATATGTTTTGTTTTCGGAAGAATCTAGTTTTTCTTTATACCCATCACGGAACAAATTTACGTGCTGAAATTTCCCGCAGAAGTCCACAATACAAACTGGCTCCTTCCCAGAGCAGATCAGGAAGTGATTCCATAACATATTGGGACTCGTGATTTGGAATAGGTCTCCTTATCACCACCTTACATTAGCAGGTTATTAGCACTCCAACTGCATCTCAGACATTATTTTCACCTATCAAGAGAATATTCTCCAATTCAATTATTCTTCATTCATTATTTCGGGGCTATGAGGACTCAGTTTTACACTTTTCGTGGCCAGTCCAATCACCATACTTGAATTTTATACAGCCTTGGGGTCTGAAACCCCTTTACTCCGCTTTTGCGTCTTTGCAAATTAAAGCAACTTTTGAAGGTGAGAAATGGTGCAATATCCACTCATCGCCATACAGAATTTGCATATGCGCGAACAATGATCTACCGACCGACACAAAAATTCTGTTTTTATAAAGATTAGTCGACGTAGAATTTTAGGTAAAAAACACACAATATTAGGTACAAAACACTTCTTTTTATATGGATTTTCCTTTATTTTGAATAACATCCCGGCATAGGTAAATTAATTGAGAGCATTAAAAATTCGCCAACTTAATTTATCCATTATTTTTGAGTTAATAATTTTATTATTTCAAACTAAAAGGATGAAATTCGTTCAGTGAGAGAGAACTAATTAATCTAAATGTAGAAAAGATTAAGTTGTTTTACTACTCTGTGTTAAATCATCCTGTTTTAGACATAGCGCCATAAAACCCAACCCAACCAAACCAAACTGTGTTAAATAAATCAATTAATTTATTTTATATGTAAATAAATTATCATTAAATTCGAATCTCGTGATGGAAATGGTTAAGTAATACATTAAATGATGTATGATAATTATATTATTATTATATGATTTTATTATGATAAGTAATACATTTGATTATGATACAATATGAAGATACAATTTGAGTAAGGTTAAAAAATGTTCAGGTGAGAAAAAAGAAAAACAAAATAAAGTTTGCTAAAATATTTTTAGCAACTGCAACAATGTTCATTCATTCAGATGTTCTTAAGAGTCGATTTAAGATATTACGGAGAAACATCCCCATAATTTATGCAAATTTGTTCTGTTGTTCTACTGTAACTTTTTTAATGTAAAGGCTCATTTCAACATGAGTGATGTTATAATATGCTTAACCCCACTCACATTCACTCTCAAAGTGCACATATATAAGTTGAATTCATAAGCCAGGCCACTGTTATTTGGTTACCGAATTCTCTGCTTTATGCTGCGAATTGAAAAATGTACCTGCTTTGAAAAATAGTTTGTTTTCACCAATAAAACTTTTTAACTATTCTTCATAAATCATTCAATTCAATAATTGAAAGAGTATGAACGTTTTCACTAAAGGATTAGTTTACTGAAATTTTCACCCCCTTTCAAATTGATACTGGTGAATCAATATTGATTGAAAGTTTTATATTCATGGCTAACATGAAATGATTAAATACTTAACTTATATATGGTAGAGAAATAAAATAATAATTATCTTGAGGAACAATAAGACAATAATAATCATATTCATGTCTTCTATACGACTCTAAAACTCTACTGCAAATGTCAAAGAATTTAATAGTAAAATACCTGCCATTTCCATCAATCTGACCTTTCAAAAATTATAATTATTTTTCCGTAAAAGAAATCTTTTTTAAAATTCTTTTTTTAGGAAGAATAACTATTTTTTTTTTCAGAGAAAGTGAATTCTAAAATGATTAAACTCTGTAGATTACGCATAGAATTCTAGACTCAACAATTTAAATACTAGAATTTTTATTTAACTTGGCCTTGGGAAATGCTTAATCAGAAATTGTACTTGGCCTTCTGGTTAACAGTTAATGGCTTTAAATCTTTCCTTGAGCTTGGATGTCGCGTTAATTCATATTTTTGTGTAAGCAAATATAGGATTTTTTTTTTTTGATTTTTTTAAAATTGTAAATTTCATTACATGTGTCATCGATCCGGTGAAATGTTTAAATGGTATTGGTACATGAAATGTTTAAATGGTATTGGTACATGAAATGTTTAAATGGTATTGGTACATGAAATGTTTAAATGGTACTGGTACATTTTTTAATCAAAAAAGTTAAAAATATTCAGGTGAGAGAAAAAAACATTAATGCATTTAATAAATATCCCTTAACGTTATATAGACATTCTTTTGATTTTTATTTGAATTTAGTTATTTTACCCTAACAAATTTCAAAATCTCTTTTTTTTTTAATTTCAAGAATAGCATTTTTTTTTTACATATTTTTATATTTTTATTCCTTTTTTTTTTTTTTCTCTCTCAAAAACTTTTACAAATGATTGTTTCACTGAAAGTTTTCGACATATAAAGTTAAACATATTCTGCCTAGTTCTCGTCATTACACATTTCTATGCCATGCAAATGTGACTAAAATTACGCATTGTTTCAAACATTTCCATTGAAGTCACATGAAGCAAAGTTCTGAACAACGAAGACATTCCCAACTCCCACAGTTTCCTAAAGGTGCTCACTTTTCTTTACCTTTAAGGTGGAGATTTACATGCCAAGGTGAACATTTCCGTAGGGTGGGGCGTTGAAAATTATTGTCTTTAAGTGCCACAAATTCCGAGCAGATGGTTTTCGCGGTTGAGCTGCAAACTTCGTCAGGGCAGAGACACCTCAAACCTACCACTTCCACCGGAGTGTCTGTTGCTGACAGCTCTTGGGCATCCTCGTTAGGAACCTTGAGAGACGGACACCCCACCATCAAATCGCCAGGCTGGAACCTAGCCTCTGAAAAGGGGAAAATAGATCTGTAGGTAGGGGGCCTCGCCTACAGGCGCCTATGTTCGTTACAGGTGATGAATGTATTGGGTACAGTACTCTACTTTACCACTTTCAGTTGTCTCAACACCACCTGTTATTTTCACTGGGCTATTCTTTGCCATTTAGATATACCTTGTTTATGCACTCTCCACCCCCTATTTTCATGGGGGTAAGAAGGGTTTCTTACGGCCTTGTTAGCGCTCCTCTCACGCTGAGATGGACAGCGCCAATTTAAGGTTCACTGAGCAGCGGTCAGTTCTGATTATATTGTTTGGGTTTGTTGCGCGTCCACATTTGGCTTTTTCTCGATTTTTAAGAAACTAGAATTAAAAATGTATCGCATTTTCAAACGTCTATTGGTATATTTTGAATAGCCATACAAACAGTATTCGAACATTAATTATTCTAAAAATTAATTATCTTATATTATTAAGTTTAATAATTTTTTTTATCCTGTTAAATTTTTTTTATTCTAAAATTGTATTTAAATTACTTATAGGACTGTATGTTCAAGTTAAAATCAAATATACAACACACTAGTTGTTTCAAATACTCTAAATTCTATGTATTCGATATATATATATATATATATATATATATATATATATATATATATATATATATATATATATATATATATATATATATATATATATATATATATATCATATAAATATTTGTGACTCTATTAATATATTAATATAAGAAATCTGTCTATTAAATAGATAGAATTTGGAATAATTATAACATGTATTGTGTTTGAGAGTAAAACCAGTTCAAGATGTGATTATACCATTGAATCCTCAAAATGAGAAAAAATGTGTCTTATTAATTAAAGGTCTTTTCTTTCTTCAACTATGGAACTATTTTCATGATATTTATTGCGAAATCATAAAAATTTTTAATAGTCGTTGTATGAAATTGTGTTCCCGTAAATTATCTTTGAAAAAAAGATAAACTATTGCAGTTTCTAATAAATATAATAACTTTTTTATGTTTTTAATTATTACTAGCAAAACTACTTATATTAATATTAATTTACAATAATATTTTACTTTAAAGAAATTTTAATATAAGTATATCAATAACTATTTGTAATACATTATTTTTTCTTATTTGTTATCATATGTAAAATAATTAATTTATTGGCCTATTTGTAATACGTGCAAAACACCCATGCAAATGAAAAGCTTTTAATTCAAACATAATTCTAAATAAATTATAATTAAATGCTAGCATATTAATCCCGAGGAAAGATTTATGCCAATTAATAGTTTTTAAAATAGCAATAAATCTGGACTTGCTTTATTTAAGGCAAAGAAAGTAACTGAATATTTTGTGATTATTTATAAGAATTTTACTAAACATAGCATTGATATTTTTAAGAAAATATTTTTGCTTGTCTGATTAATAGTTTTAAAAAATATTTCTGCTTCATATATCCGATGTGATATATCTTTTGCCTATAAACTTCTACTGTAAATATTTATAATTAAAATCGAACTATTTAAATAGTTAAACTATATACTTAACTTCTAATTTAATAACTTTCCACACAATTTAAAACATAGAAAAGAAAATATTTTTTCCGAAAATTAAAGTAAGTTATTCACCAAATTTGGCGACAAGTTAAAAAAATCCTTTCAAAAAAATGTTTGCTGTTGACTGTTTCTCCATTACACCGGACGTTCCAGCAGATACTGAAGCAGCAGTTATCGCTTACAAAGAGGGGGTAGTGAAAGAAAAAAATAACACTTTTGACGGAAACACATATGCACTTAGATTAAAGACTTCAACCGCTTTCCCCACAGTACAATCTCACAGGCTGTTATTTACAGAGAAAATAGTTTGTTTTTCCCTTTGTCTAGTTTTGTTATTTACTGTACCCTTCCCCTCAGGTGGTCATTTCGAATGCTATTTTCGAAAAGTGTATTCTTTGAAGCGAGTAACTTATTTTTTAATTACTTCCTGAGATAAATCGGTTTTGCTTAGTATTCCAAAGGCATTCAGAAATAAACAACGGGAAAATATCTAAACTTTTTTTTTTATTTTCACTTAAAATTACATATTAGCTTTGTAGAAGTTTAATAACTCTTTACCTTTTTATGTGATTCGTATATTTGAATATACCTGTGCGTGTGTTATGCTTTATTCCAGAAAGAAACCAGTTGAATAAACTGAACTTCTAAATTATGTAAATTGAACTAAATAACTGAATAAACCAAACTTATAGCTATTGTGGAATGGGCCATGTCGGCATAAAAGATTTCTTGCCGATAAAAGTGTCAATTTGCTGAACTTATAAATCATTTGCTTTGAATTCGCCTCAAGATAATTAATAAATATTCATAGTAATAAAGCTTACGTTGATAAAATATAATTTTAATACCCAAATCAGTATAATGGCTTGATTTTTACATTTAAAATAATAATAATTTTTATTTACGTACCCATCATCATTTTAGTTCCTAGTTTAATGAGAGTATCGTTAATTAGAAATGCGTATCTAACAGAAATGCGCGTCATTAATCGAAACATTTTTGATGTTTTGATTCCTTTTCTAGAGTTTTCAGTTACATTTAAGACTGAACAACTTAATATAAGCATTAATACATTTACGATTTATGTCGAATGATAAAGATATGATTTAAATCACGTATTTTCCTATTAATTTTACGTTTCAAAATTTAAATTCTTAAAATTATTTCAAGCTTCTTTTTCCACCCTACACACCATAAAACATCAATATGAATAAAGAATTAAATGTGAGATAGTTCAGTTGTTAAATATATGCCTGGATATTAATGATGCCATTGATGGAAAACATGATCTTGTGAAAACTTGACTGTCTGTTTTCATACTATTTTGAAAAACAGCATACATCTTAGAAAATTTAAATTCATCCCCCTCCAGATCAATGTCAAAATTGAGGGAGTGCATCTCTGGTGGTGCCGTCTATCGGAAAAGTTCTTAGAGCAAAAACGTAATTTCACCTTTCGTGGTGTTCTGGTTAAACGAAAGACCCACCCTACTGACTAAAATTCGAATGTCAGCAAAGAGAACTTGGCTTATCCAAGTGTCATAAGTAACAACAAAAAAATTTAAATTCAATTTTAAAGAATTAAAGGGCATGGTAGAAGAAAGATAGGTTCCTTCAACGCAAGTGAGTCGGCAATTAGTGTATACAGATTCTATGAAAATCTCAGAGAAAATTTTATAGCACTCTTCATACTGGGAACTTAATGAAATTTATGAAACACATAATTTCATTTTCTAAGTTTCATTATTTTATCTGTACATTCCATTGGCCTTCTTCACACATCTGATTCAAGATTTATTACTTATTGATATTACTGAGAATGAAACAATATGTGTTAATATAAATCATCACTAAGGAAGAAGAGTATGCTTATATTCATAAATTTGAAATCTTAACATATCCTTAGGATTCCGATTTCATGAATATCAGCAAATAATTATTTCTGAAATTTCATCTCGGTTGGTTAGTTTGTTCTTAACGGTTATTTTTCCCACACGAAGGCTAATTTGACCGGAACTTATGTTTGAACGGAACTTATGTTTCCGAACCACTACAAATATCCAAGCCCAAGGTGAGATTCGAACTCACGAACTGTAAAACCCAATGCAAAAGCGCTAATCATTTGGCTATCAGCTCGACTAAATGATATCAAGCATATCTTGACACATCTCTCATATCTAGGCAGTACTTATTGAAGACCAGTTATGGCATTATAATGAAATAATTTTACTCCAATTAGATTGTATATGGAATGGCTCTTCACGTATTTAAAATTCTTATGAGATTGTAGTTGGTCTACAAACATCGTGTATTGCCCCATTAAAGCCGTTATCTCTTCCAGTGCTTATGCTGATAAGCGAATGATAGCACGCAGATTATGTCAAAATTATTATTATGTCAGATTACCTTTTAAAAATTAGATTGTCTTAGACTGCGTCAGATTATATTTTAGAAATCTTCTGTAACTTGTAATGGGGAACATGTTTCATTACTTACTTTTGGTTAAAAAAAATTTCAAAGTTTTAAATCATTCGTCAAGAACAGTATGGAAAAGATACAACTTAAAAATGAAATCCATTCATTTATTTTTAAAAAAAAAACGTAGTAAAAGTAAAATTGGAAAGTATTGATCGATGAGAATTTGAATCTTTATTACTGCTGCAAAATGTAGAATTTTGCTTTATTTCCCAGGATAAAAAGTTATCGTGTTCAAATATTCAACAATATCAATGAATTTTTTCTCAGAATGAAAAAAAAGAACCTATTATTATTTATCAAAATATCGAATAAAAATCATTATTTGAAAAAGAACTATTTACTAAATCCATGTGATAATTAATGAAAGGGTTGTCTCTCACCGAAAGATTTCATTTCTTGTTACCAAATAATAAACAAACGTTTTAACGGTGAAAATTGGATGATTATATATACTTTATTTTTGTACTATAATTAAGCTAAAAGTGTTAAAATTGTACTATAATATACAATATATAGTACATGATGGTATATTTTGTTAAGAATTTATTAATGTGAAATACATGTTAGCTTTCCGAAATGATAATTTGAATTACTGGTCTTGATAACGGTAAAAAAAAATATATTCTACTGTATATAACTTTTCTAAATTTATTTTGGTTAAAAATGCCATTCGAAATGTATTTTTTAAATTCAAGTAATGATGTTAAACATTATATTTTATTTTCAAAATTTATTACAATTCCAGCCGACCGTCCTGTCTAGTGGTCTGAGTGCCTGACTGCGGATAGGGAGGTCCTGGGTTTGAATCCCGGTTCTGGCATGGATGTACTTTCTCTCTCTATCGATCCTGTCTTTTTCTGTGTATGAATGAGATGTGAATGGTTGCCTACCTTATAAACCCCTCCTTATGGTATGTGTATACTGAAGTGGACTCCATACCAAATGTGGTTCAGTATGAAAAAGTGGAGCAGCGCTCCTCATATTGTCAGCCTAGCTGGCAGAAGACAAAAAAATTACTCTTAAATGAACTACAGTAATTATACATTATATAATTAGGCTTTACATGAAAATTTGAAAAAAACAATGATTTACAGAATATTAATAATTTACTGTAAATCATTGTTTTTGATTTACAGTTAATTATTGATTATATAAGTAATTTATTTTTTTGCGAAGTGCATTAAATAGATGCCCTTGAAATTATTATCATTTAAAATTTGAAATAAAACATTTGATTCTTTCATAACGAAGCATTTTCCTTAAAGTGACACTTAAAGTTTTAATTAAGGCATATTTTAACTAATATTTAAGAATTTTTTTAATTAAGGATTCTATAGTTTCATTTCAATTTTTATAAACCGTATGTTAAGGTATACAAAGTAATACTATAATAACTAATTAAACTATTAGTATGAAAAGTTTCGGTTTTAATAGTCCTATTTAAGATATGAAGTCCGCGATCCAATCACAGTAAGCAACAAGTGTTTCTAAAGCTAGAAATGAATTAATTTTTTTTAAAATTTCATGGTAATTTCTCACACACATAACTGCTGACAAAAACATCTCAACATTTATTAATTAGTTATTATTTCTGCAACTGTATATTAGTGTAACGAAACAATCTGCTCATTTCATATATAAGAATCGCATTTCTTATGTCTTGGACAATTTTAGAAAATTACCTAATTATAAGTTTTTATTATCCTGAATATATATCATCAACACATTACGATTGTAAAAAAAACTATTGAAAGTTTGTTGGCAAATATTTACCAAAGTAAAACGATAATTAGATCACTTTTATTAAGAACTGAGATAGAAATTACTTGTTTTATATGTGATATTGTGTATTTTCGGAGGAACAAAAATAATTCTTTTTAAATTTTTGTTTAAAGGATTTTTTCTCAGAAATAAATTTGAAAATCAAATTGTCAGCAGTATTATAAAATAAAATAATAAATAAATAAATAAAAACATTTTAAGAAATCCATCGAACTTTTTGAGAATATATTTTACAAATCTGCTTTTTATTATTTCAGCAATATTAATTGAAAGAAATTTTTTAATGTTGGCGAAAGCTAACAATAGTTTTATAAAAGCAAACAATAGTTGGCGAAAGTAACAAGCAAGATTCAAAAGAAATTGCTTACAAATATTTCAATAATTAATTTAGGATACTATTAATTATTGAAATTTTTAATAATGTAAATCGGCCGAAAGTGCTGATTTAAACTAATTTTAAAGTTGATGTTTTGTTATGTTGCTTCATTTAGCTTTTTTAGTTCTGTTGTTCATGTGTTAATGGCTTGAATCAAAGGAAAATGGATCCTCAAACCGATGCTTTATATAAGAAATCGTTTTATTCACAAATGAACTTCGGCAATATTCTCAGACATCGATGGTGAACTTCGTCTTATTTGCTGCCACTCGAAGAAAGGGATTTGAAGGCAGGCAGCACATTCATTGACAAGTTAGATTTGCAGCGCCGTCTTGATACAATGTGACGTGGATAAAACGTTATCTGATGTCATGGATGTTTTAAACCGACAAAAATAGTAATAAAGTGGCGTACTTAAGTTCTTAACTGTAACGAAAGAAACAACCACTTAAAAAACGTTTTAGGAGGCATTTAAAAATTTTTGTTAGAAGAAACATAGTTTCAATTTAATCCTTAATTATTTTTGGTTGGCTTGTTTTGGACGGTACAATAAACGAAGAATGATAATTTTTTTCCCCATTTTTGTTGAGAACATTACAGAATTTTTTTTAAAAAATAAATATGAAATAGTTCTCGCTTTCTAAGATATTGCAGGGGAAAATATATGATCAATAAATAGTAAGTTCAATGCATAATTTAAATGCATTTTTTTCTCGGCTTATTCAGATATATTCTCAGATTATTTTACCAATGTTAGTATTTATTTTTAAAATGTTTGGTATGCATCTTTATCTCAATTTATCAGGAATTAAAAGAAACCATTGAAATCCATTCAAATATGATGTTATAAGAAATGAATTATCACTTAGATTCAAAACAAATATTTCTCGAAACAATAGAACCCACCCAGAACAGCGATCGAAGTCAAATATTATCGCCACATCCGCTTTTGGAACCCGCCGAAAAACAACAACTGAACTCGATGCCGTACCTTTCTCAAAGCGTTCTAACCTTAGCTAAACAAAGCCCAAGACAAATAGCCTTATAACGAGAGCAAAGAACACGTAAAACAAAGGTTAGATACCCAGTAACTATTTCTCTGTCACAAATACCCTACACTTTATTGCTTTTAATAGATGGTACCGTATGCTATTAGAGAACTCTTTGGTGTCCATAGAACAGGTATTACTCCGTTATAATAATAATTGTCTTTTTTTGTTGTTACTTTTGTTCTTAGCAAGAACAGGTATTTGTAAGTAAATGATGTCTCGAATGAAGAAATTATGAGGCGTCGGTGTATGTTTATAAATAGGTGGGGCTCTGGGAAGGATTTATGATGGACGAGCTGATAATTTGTGAGCTTGGGAAAAATTAGTTCACACATATGTGAGCAGGGCATTGTGTACTCAAGGCGTTTAACAAAGTGTTCGCAAATCTGCATGCAAACGGTTAAGCCATGAGCCGAATAACAAAAGCCTCCATTTTTCTTCTTCAGAGCTTCTCAAAATTTATTTTGCGCGTCTTGGCGGATTATATATACAGTGTTTGAGGTGTATTTAAGCATAATAAATACTGTCTGGAAACCAATTATTATTTTTATAGCATATGAGTACGCTTAACTGTTTTCGAAGATTTCTAATGCTTACTCCCTCCCAATGCACGTAGCGTACCCATGTTTAACCGTATATTTGCTTCCTCTATTCGTGGTAAATATTGAATTATTCATTTATGAGTATTCCATTTAACTTTGTGGGATATTTTAAAATACATCTTTATTTAAATAGTTCATAATAATATGAATAGTTAATCTTTAAAAATGTATTGTATTACAAAATATTTTTTAAAAAATTACTCTACTAAAATACAAGAAAGTGTGAATAAACAGAACATAAAGGGAAGTGCTCTAACTATTGAGAAATTCCTTTCAGTCTGAAAATTGCTAAAATCTGTGCATAATATAAGAAAAATTAATCCTTACCCCTTAATTTTCCTAATTAGTACCATTACTTAATTATATAATACTTAATTTATAATTTCTTAATTTGCTTAATATACATAAATTACTTAATATACACAAAAAAAATTTTTTTATTATGTTTTTTTCCATGCATTTATCCACTCTGGTTATTTTGGTATACACCAATTTTATAAAACCAGATCTTAGAGAGAAGTTTAGTAGTATTACAGCTGCTGGTTATTATATGATATGGAGTCTCTTAAGACTGATTTTTCTCAGGAAAGTGGCTAGTCGTAATTTGAAACTAATATCTATTAATACTAGGCCCACCAAACTTGGTTTCTTCCAATTAATTTCATTTTATTCTTTTCGAATCATTGGTTTTGAACCAACAATCTGGAGAAACTTCTGTACTTTATTAAATACTTCACTATAGAACATAATAAATGATCATACATGAAATTTCTAATTTTTCATTACTTTTCTAGGATAATTTGAATGGAATCAATAATTTGAAGTAAATTCTGTACTTTATTAAATTTTATTAAACGTGACAAGACTCAGATAGAATAACATTTGTATTAATGAAACATTTCATATTTAAATAAATTTAAAAAATTTTATAATTATTTTCTTATGAAATAAAAGTAAGAAAATAATTATAAAATTTTTTAAATTTATTTAATAATTTTTAATGATTAATAGTAATTTTTTAAAGTGAAACAGAGATTGTGATTTTATTTAACAGGTGTTCAATTGTTTAAATCAAAAGGAAGATATAATTTTACTCTTTAGTTCATAAAAACATGTTTCATTTTTTTTTCATTTATGAATAAAATGTTCAATCGCCAGATATATATTTTGATACCTGCGTATTTATTGATTTGATTGAGTTGTTTTCCGAGATATTCCAAGTTCAGAATTCATCAGAAAAATAATCAGTATACAGTCAATAAATTTTGAAAATTTTAATATTTTATTAATTAAAAGAGAAAAAAATAGCTTCTTGAAATATTTCAAATGGGATCAGTAACTTTTCTGATTTGAAAATGGGCTGTCCTGTAATGGAGAACATCTATTGAAATTATTAGCCTATGTTAATAAATCACACAAAACGAAAATCATTTCGAAAGTATCTTCCGTGACCAGAAGGACGTGGACAGATTGCAGAAAGCCCAGGATTCTTTCATCTGTTAAAAGAATTACTTCAGTAATCGGATTATGCTCAGTGTTTCTTGGGATTTACATCCGACTGCTCACCTGTGGGTTCTCCTACTCGTACGAAATATATTTAGCTACAACTTGTAACCTTCTTCCAAGTCCCGTGGCGTAGGCAGAAAGTAAAGTCCTCTCTATTTGTTAACTCCTTTGCTAAGAGGATTCGGCTTGTCTAAGATTTGGTCGGTGTCTTTGATGTTATGGGATTTTGTTTTTCTTTAAAATACTGTAAGGCTCTTTCCCAATCAAACATTGTAATATTTTGCTTCAAGTACTTAAATCAGAAAGAAAAAAAAAGTAAAAAAAAAAAAAACTCCTCAGTCAAATAGTGATTTGTTTTGTAGAAAAGTCTGTTCAAATGAACTAAAAAAATTTTTTTTTTCATATTTTAGAATTTATTTTTATAAGTTATTTGATTATTTATTTCAATTTAACAGTGCCTTAAAGTAAATAATCTCTATATTAGATATCATAATTAAAAATTATTTCTATTTTTATTAATAAAAGAAAAATATATTAAAATGAAATTGGATGTTTTTGGCTACAATAATTTAAATTGAGTTTAATCGGGTTACAATAATTTAAATTGAGTGCAGTTATCTGAATAATTTAGAAATATGATTTCCATAGCAGGAAAAATCGATATAATAAAAATACTTTGAAAACAGCTAACGTACAAAAATATATTCTTGTTCTTAAATTTAAAATATTAGAAATTAGTTAGTTGAATTTGTATTAATATTTTCTAGAATGTGTTCCATACAAGATCAATACAATGGAGTGCTTTTCTGTCTGTGAGCAAAAGACACAGAACAATATATAAATTAAAACAATTATTAATACTTTTATCTCACATTTAAAACTAACAAACTTATTTTTACACTTTCAAAAATTTAAAAAAATCAAATTTTGAATCTTTGAAAATGTTTTTGAATTTATTGGATAAAAATAACATTATGTATGCACTTAACATCTATTCTGATAATTACACTTGACTGATTAGACCACGTTAATTAAGCCATCTTTGAAGACAGCAGTTCTCAATACAATTGGTATTTGGATAGGTGCTTTTAAAACACTAATACGAAGTGTTTCCGATTTAATCAGTTATTATTTCTGCATCGCTGAAATGGCGTATATGAAGTGACAGAGAACACATGTTATTAGGGAAACGTGTTGAAGCGAAATAGGCAATGAAGTTTGTAGCGATATCTGGTAATTTCTGCATTGCGAAAACGTTTCCACACAAGTCTATGGCGATAGTTACACGGTCATTTAAGGGTTACCTTTCTCTGGGATGATAGAAACACTGCCTTAGGGAGAGAGCGAAAGCAATTTCTTCAACTATCAATAAGCATAACAGCAGTTGGTTTAATGTTTTTGCTTCTAATAATGTGATTTCCACATGAAGGAACTAGGCACATAAAAGTTTCACTTATTCATAGTATATGTCATGAATTTTAAGAGATAACGGGTAAATAGTGTTGTTAACGTATAAAAAAATGACGCAGAAGGGCACAATATGCCATTTTTCTCTGTTGTTGGTAAATACATACTCCTTCAACATCAGAAAAGTGCAGAAAAGTCTGGTGAGAATGTCACATATGAGGTTATTGGTTCAAGAATAGCATTCGTCATCATGGATACAGAAACGGTATCATTACTATATCTGTCAAATTTTCAATCGGATGCTGTGTTAAACAATCCATTTTTAATGATAATTCGTTGGAAAATGCAAAAAAATTGTAAAAAACTTCAATCGCAATAAATATCATGGTGTTAATGGTAAATCCAGATACCTTCAAAATATGACGATAAGTGTTTAATTAAGAATCTAGAGAGATGACGTCATACGTTCGAATTTTGGGCATGTCATCACCGATCATCATGATTAAAGAACTGTTAATATCTTGATATGAATTGGACCTTCAACAGAATATACCATATTTTTTAATTTTAATGGTACCTCTATGAAAAACGCTTGAGACTTGTATGAAAACTTGAATCACTTTAAACCATGGTTTTAATAGTAAATTTAGATGTTTTAAGAGTCAAATGACAAAGGCCTAAATGTCTGGAAAGTACAACATATATGCAACTGTTGGCATAAGAGGATCATCGATCATCATGGGCTCAGAAATGGTAGTCTTAATGATTTTCAATTGGATTATATTTGGAAATGGTTATTTTTTTAGTGATAGTTTCACAGCACATGTTTAAAATGGTACAGAATCTTGGCTCATATTAGAACTTGGCATTAATGAAAATTTCAGATATCTTCGAAATCAGATGATGAGTGTCTTAAGAGTCTAGATAAAACGTCGAACGTTCAGTTGTTTTAGTTCAAGAACATCATATACTGTCATGTGACACAGTTTATACATCGTTTGCTTTTAATCTCGACTCCTAGTGGCGTGTTTTTTTTATTAAAAAGCTTTGTTTTTCATATAGTTGTGGCAACGCAAAGTTGGTTCATTTTTCGATTTTTCGGCAATTTGGCTTTCGATTCAACATTGCTATGTTGAAATTTTGCCCGTCCAGGCTTTTTTTTAGAAACCCAAATTTTTGGCGATGTTTTCGCCTCGATATTTTTTCTTACTTTTTAACTCTCCCCCCCCCCCCTTTTCAAAGATCTCTGAGTAGTTTTATTTAAACAACATGTGTTATAAAATGAAATCTTTGTCAATATATGCTTTCAAGAACTTCATATTTGTGATCCTGTAACTGTCCTCACATGAACCGACATAAATAAAAAATAAAGCTTCATCCAATGCGTCTTCTTTGAGTTTGGGTAAGTTAATGCTTTTTCTTTTCACAGGATTCTGATGAAGCCAGAGTGATCTTTCATGTGTAAAAGAATTGGGTACTTCATTGTGTGATCACGACTTAAGTCTTCTTAAGCAAACTATCGTTTTTAGTTTTCATACGTAACATATACCATCATGTATTCAGAAGGGGAGTGGTCGTGTCATAGTTTCCATCATATATTCACACAGAAGTGGTAGTATCTTGGTCTCAATTAGACTTACAATAATATATATCCCTGAATTGGACACTTTTTAATAATGGCCGTATAAAAAGATGCTTGAAAGAGAAACACAAAATCTTATGTTACATTAATTATCTTACTATTTATTGTAACTAGTCATTTTCATTTTATGAATGATAAGTCTCTGTCATTAACACCTACATAAATAAATTTTTGAAAAATAAACACATATCTTGTATAATGTGATCGGTGGTCTTCGTTCAATCGGGAAACTTTGAGGTTTAATCTTTCATTCGATGTTTATCTTATCCAGATAGTTTTGAAGAATGTAAAACTGCCTTTATGTTAAAAAGACTATTGCTTAAATGGTTGTTTATCTTATTAATAAAGTGCAAAAAATATCACTTTTTATTAAGTTTTTGTGAATAACGATGTGCACTAAACAGTAATTTGTCAACATCTAAATTAGATATCAATATATTACTTAAAAATAATAATTAAGTCATAGATATTTACTAATGAACTCAATTATTATCAACAACGACATAACCGTATTTTCACCAATGTACACAAATGCTTCTTTTATTTATTGTATAAACATGTGGGAATGTGATTTCTATCTTTACATATAATTTCGCTTAAATCAAAAAATTTTACTTTATAATTTTTGAAATTTCAATTTGAAATTTTAATTTGATTTTTTTCACAAAAAAGATTAATTTAAATTAATTATTGTACGTTCAAAATATAATAAAAAAAACTACATATTATTAAAGAGAAAAGAATTTTAATCAATTAAATAAAAAGGCAACACTTTTATATATGTTACACTTGGTTACTTACATACAAAACTTTTACAGTTTTACTAGTGCAGTTCATTAATACAGTATGTGTGTACAGTGGTGAACATGAAAGTCATTGATTGCTCAGAATCTCGGTCAAAGTAAGCTGTTTCACAGCCTTAATACGTTTTCGGGAACTCAAGGCGTGAATCCATTTGACATTGCAAAGTTGCAGGTGGCCACATTTGGGTTGACACTTCATTCACTTTTTCACAAAGCACTCCCTTACTCACATTACATAAAGCAGTTTAAAAGCCGGCAAATGCTTCTCTAACTGATGATCCCTTGTCTGCTTCAACTTGGGCATGAAGGCTATTTACTTCTTAGACACTTTCAATATGTTCACCTACATTTGCAACTTGAAATGCAGAGGCTGACTCATAAACCATTCTTCTGTATCTTTAATATTAGCTTAGAAAATCCAGGAATTTTTAAAAAGATGTTTATGAATTCATCAAGTGACATGTCTCTTCTCAATAATATTTCTAGATAAAAATGTGTCTCTTCTCAAGTGACATGTCTCTTCTCAATAATATTTCTAGATAAAAATGTGTCTCTTCTCAAGTGACATGTCTCTTCTCAATAATATTTCTAGATAAAAATGTGTCTCTTCTCAAGTGACATGTCTCTTCTCAATAATATTTCTAGATAAAAATGTGTCTCTTCTCAAGTGACATGTCTCTTCTCAATAATATTTCTAGATAAAAATGTGTCTCTTCTCAAGTGACATGTATCTTCTCAATAATACCTCTCTCAGTCTCATCTTCTCCGTTCCCTTACATTTCTTTTTCTCTCTTGAGATTTTTTTTTTTATCAATTTCCTTCTCTTCTTCACCATAATTTATTTGACTGAAATTCTGAAAGCGATTCGGAAAATCAGAGATTCGCATAAATGGAGTGCATATAAATGGAGTTTTACGGTACTTGTAATAGCATTAGCATTTTTGAGGCAATAATATTACACTACTGGCCATTAAAATTGCTACACCAAGAAGGCGACATGCTACAGACGTGAAATTTATACGAAAGGAAGAAGGTGCTGTGATATGCAAACGATTAGCTTTTCAGCGCATTCAGACAAAGCAGGCGCCAGTAGCGACACCTACATTCTGTTTAAATGAGGAAATTGTTCAGCCGGTTCCTCATACACAAATTGCATTTGAACGTTGTTGCCTGGTGAAAAGTTGTTGTGATCCCTCGTGTAAGAAGGAGAAATGCGTACCAGCACGTTTCTGACTTTGATAAAGGTCGAATTGTAGCGTACCGGGATTGCGGTTTATCTTATCGTGGTATTGCTGCTCCCATCGGTCGAGATCCAATGTCTGTTAGCAAAATATGGAGTCGATGGGTTCAGGATGATAATACGGAACGCCATGCAGGATCTCAACGGCCACTTATCACTAGCAGCCGAGAAGACAGGCATATTATCCGCATGGCCGTAATGGATCGTGCAACCACGTCATGAGCCGTCAATCAAGAAACGGGGTCGTTTGGAAGACAACAAGTGTCTGCACGAACAGTTCGACGACGTTTGCAGCAGCATGGACTGTCAGCTCGGAGACCATGGCTGCGGCTTCCCTTGACACTGCGTCATAGACAAGAGCGCCTTCAATGGTGCGATCAACGACGAACCTAGGCGCACGAATGGCGAGACGTCATCTTTTCAGATGAATCCAGGTTCTGTGAAGAACATCATGATGGTGGCATCCGTGTTTGGCGACATCGTGGTGAACGCACACTGGCAGTGTGCATTCGTCATCGTCATAATGGCCCATCACCTTGCGTGATGGTATGGGGTGCCATTGGATACACGTCTCGGGCACCTCTTGTTCGCATTGACAGTGCTTTGAACAGTGCACGTTACATTTCTGGCGTGTTATGACCCGTGGCTCTACCCTTTATTCGAGCCCTGCGAAACCCTACATTTCAGCAGGATAATGCCCGACCGCATGTTGCCGGTACTGCACGGACCTTCCTTGATACGAAACATGTTCGGCTGTTGCCCTGACCAGCACGTTCTCCAGATCTTTCACCAATAGAAAACGTCTGGTCAACTTTTGCCGAGCGACTGGCTCGTCACCAAACGCCAATCACTACGGTTGATGAACTGTGGCATCGTGTTGAAGCTTCATTGGCATCTGTACCTGTACATGCAATCCAATCTCTGTTTGACTCAATGACCAGGCGTATTACTGCCAGAGGTTGTTGTTCTGGGTACTGATTTCTCAGGATCTATCCAGCCAAATGTTTTGAAAATTTAATCACTTGTTATTTTTAGTATAGTATATTTGTCCAACAAATATAATTTTTTTATCTGTATTACTTCCTGGTGTAGCAATTTTAATGGCCAGTAATGTATTTAATATTACAGCTCTATAATTTCGCATAAATCAAACAAAATATGATTGAGACTATGACTTCAGAGGTAACAATCCATATTTTTATTTTTAGCCAGTGATAGTTTGAAAAAAAAAAAATAAAACTTACTATATTGTTGATCCGGAAAAGTCTTCATTGTCTACCTATCCAGCGAAGTAATTGACCGGAGTAATTGCCGATAATATACTTAATTGCTTATAAGTTAGAATATGAACCCATTTTTTTGCTCAAATACAAATGAATTTTTATTTTCTACGTATATGAAAATGTGTGATGAATTTTTTCTTTTATAAAATATGTGTTTTCGGCTACAAAATTTTTTACCTCTTTTTTTTATCTAGAAATATTATTGCAATTACTACTTAATGGCTTAGTACCTATCTATTAAATACATTTACGAATTCCTTAAGATGCAAGATGGTTATAAAAAATTTATGTATGAAATTCACATGAAATCGAGAGCATAGCATGACACGGAGAAATGAATATCTGTTTCTGTTTGAAATATCTGTATGCAAATTTAGATGACAGTAGTAAATCACGTGACTTAAAATGTATATGTATTTATGTTGTGGCAGCAGTACAACTCTCTAACTGTCTTGATCTGTTTCAATAAAGAATTTGTTTTGAGACGGGCATTGTGATTTCATTTACTTTGATAAGTATTGTTTTTCGAGGAATTCCAAGTTCATTTCTGGTACTCAATATGGGGCACTAGAAATGAATTTGGGCCAATTTTATTGGTTAGGGGAATTTTACACATGTATTTCAAAAGATTATTTATTGCCAATCATTATTATTGCAGTCAGTATATTATTATGAATTTAATGTATTACAGTCAAATTAGCATGTAAATTAACGTTGCATTTGTTTGTTTTTAATACTGTATCTGTCTAATACTAATGACGTTTTCTTTCAAATTTTGACGTGATTTGCAAAATAAAATGATTGATGCATGGAAAAGAAACACACACACGGCAAGTTATCCAAGCAAATAGTCCTTGAGTTCTGAGTATTCCATCTTCATAGCGGATGATTTGCGTTGATGGTCTTCTTACTCCCCCACATCACCCCCGCATGGAAAAATCACAGCAATGACGGGATGGACGTGCGCTTCATGCTGATGGGCATCATTTCGAGAAAATCGGAATGCCGCTCACCCCTGAGGGTCACCCTTTCCAGAAGGAGCGCAGCAGAAGGCTGGCCGCAAAGCGTGTGGAGGAATTTCGAAGAGCCACGAGCCACGCGCTGTGATCACGAACTCGGTGATAAATCATTCGAAATATTGCGCGAATGTTGAAAGACACGGGGGAGGGATCAGAGCAATCAATATATATATATATATCTGAAGAATCGCTCGGAGACCTAAGGAAGACGGAATTTTTTTGGAAGGCGAGGCAACGCAATTAGGTGCTAAACCGTCAGGTGCACGGGTCAACAAGCACCCCCTCCACCACCCACCTCACTTCCACCCTCGCCTCCTGCACGCGCAATGGCTCTGAGCGGTCCCACCTGAAACTTTGATTGGTCAGGAGATAAGTAAGAAAATGGTGCGCAAACGCATTGATGACGAATGCTCTGTATTGTAAGCTACCCGAAATTTCGATTACTTATCATATTTAGGGCAGGGAGTTTAAATTAAAAGTAAAATTAAAGTAATAAGTCCGTCGATTTCGAATTAAATAGGACTCAGATATTTAGTTATGTAAACACATCTCATTAGAACGAATTTTGAAAAACAAGCAAAATTTGCACGTAGTATCTAAATTTCGTTGAAGCAAGATCATTAGCTCTAAGCATCGCCTTCCAAGCATTGGAAAACATAGTTTTCCACAAGGCTTTCGTTTCTGGAAATTCATTTTGCAACAGGAACAGTTTACTAGTTTCTGAGTTTTATTCGCATAATTTTTAATTAGAAAACAATCTAATACTCATTTAATAATAGATTATACATAAAAAATTACTTATTATCAATATGGATAGGGCATGTGAATTAGTTTAAAAAGATAAAAACTAAACATTACTTAACGCGAAGACGAATACAATAAAAGAATAGTCGGCTAAATACAGAATAATTTTAATCAAAAAATTTCACATAAATGCATTACATTCTTCATAAAAAGGAATGAAAAATGTTTGAAATTTAATCAGAAAAATAATATATATTGCTAAATCTTTTTATAACTTGCACAGTTAGCAATACCTTTTTAATGTAATAAAAAATACTTTTTATTATATTAAAAAGGTATCGTCAAAAAAATATGCTACAATAATTTTCTTATCATTAAAGTTAAGCTAAGGAGCTGAGATATTTAATCTACATAATATGTGAGTGCATTCAAATTGTTCAGATCTCTTATACTTTATCCTGTCTATCAAAATACATATTAGGCAGAGAAAGCAATTTACATCTTGTAATCTTTAAAAAAAATTTATAATTTGCATTTTTTGTATATTTTAGGTTATTTAACATTACAGAATACATTAAATAACAATTTTAGAAACAATCACCAAGAATTTGGTTAGTTGGACTTCGTACAACACCACATTGATTGATCTGGAATTATATAGATTCTAAATAATTTTACTTACAAAAATTTAGCAACTTAAAAAATTTAAGGAATTTTCATAAAGGTTGTAAAGATTGAAATAGAGAATTAGTATTTATAGCAAAAGTTAATAAAATCAAATATCTATAACAGATCATAAATTACTTAAAATGTTTTATTATTGACTAAAATTACTGTAAAAAATATTTAAAGCATAAAATATTACATAAAATGTGTATTTTCTACATGAAATATATACATCTATATTTTCTACATAAAATGTATTAAATTTTTTATTACTCCAAATTAATATTTACATTCAAAACAAATCTATTAATGTAGATTTTCCAATATATTCTTAGTAGAAGTTATTTATTATTATAACTTTTATTATATATTTATAATATTCTCTATTGAAACTTTTATTATATATTTATATTCTATTGAAATATAATATACATGAAAGGTATGGAATATATGCTGTATAAATATATTCTTCAAGTAAAGTAATTTTTACAGTTTACTGAATATCCTATTAATATTTAGATTTTTATTCATGAAACTAGTTTCATTAACGAAAATTTCAAGGAAATATTAATAAAGTCTGAAAAGGATAGTATAAAAAATAATTTATGCTATTTTTAAAATAAGATAATTATTATGCACGAAAATTTGGTTTTATTGGAAACAACTGATATAATGTTTTGTATAACGATTATTAGAGAAAATGTGTGGAAGTTCTTAAACGCAATAATGTAATGGACTAAGCATGGGTCACACTGCACTACATGTATTTACATATAAATAACCGCAAATAAAATATTATCTTAACGTAATTGGTAATTTAATGTAACTGTTTCATTCTATTTATAGCTCTAAACAAAAGCATCATTTAATATCCCTTGAAAAAAATTTGAATAATGTTTCAAGCATTCAAAACAAATTATTTTATTTTATATGATGATTAATTATTCTGTATTGAAAATTTTTCCTAAAAAAATAAACTAAATTAATGAAGATTGAGACAAGCAATACAGGTAAATTATTTAATTAAACGATAAGTATAACAAATCAATTTAATGAAATATTTATCTGAAATACAGCCTGCAAAATTTACTAAATTCACGCTGGCCGATTCACGCTTTCAAAGTAGATTTCAGTTAGGTTTGAAAAATATCCTACAAGAAAATAATAGAATCATCCATAACAGTTACAACAAAGCACGATTATGAATAACAATAAAACAATTTAATTTTTAGAATGGCATCATTCTTGCAAAATGAAGATACAGGCTGATCGATAAGCGTGACTTAAATCACTTTTACCAGTTGCTTGAGACAAAGAACACACACGTAGCATCGCTTATCACCAACTTCAGTGCATCCTTATACTCCCCCACACAGTGATAACTTCAAAGACGGTTAAAAAGTTCTTAAAAATGCGGAAAGGTGAAGACGATATCGTCAGAGAACGAACTCGATAACATTTGGCCTTCTCATGCCCAATAACATTTTTGATGGACGCTTTTACGATAGAAATTCTTCGCAGGTGGCAACAGAACACCAAAGCTTGCAAGATCCACTAACAATTTTCCACCTTGGAGATAGTGGGCAAATAAGTTCCTCAGAGGGTAACAAATTTAGAGGGGAATATATGAGGATACTGTCCTAATAAATACTTCCTTTTCTTGAAATGGATGGTACACGACTTGATGTCTTCTTTGAAAGACTTTAGTCTGCACCGTGCTTTTTAAAATACTTGTCTGCTATCAAGAAACAGGAATGCTTCTAAATTTATCAGATTGGATTCACGGAAGAGTGTGTTTAGCAATTCCTTTTAATCTAAACACCTGCGTTTGTGTCACCCATACTTGAAGAGGTCTTGATTTACATTAATCCCTGGTATTATAAATTTTTTTTTTCAAGTGGAATTGTATCTTTGCTATTTTCTCTCCTTATATAAGAATATATTCATTGAACATACTTTGTATTTTTATTTTTACTGCTGTAATGTACAGTTATTTTGAAAAGAAAGAACAAAATACTCTGTTTCAAGATTGCATTCATTAAATAATATGCTATTAAATCATAAAAATTCAAGATTGAAACTTTGAATAATTATATTTCAATTTCTAACTTAATCTTTTTTTTTTCAAGAAATAATATGAAACTTAAATTTTTACAGGTCTGACTCTAAACTGTAAAATTTCTGATATTTTTCGAATCTTTCGAATCTTTTTAGAAAGAAAGAAATCAAAATTGAAACGGTAAGCACTTAGTATAATAATATATGTCATAAAAAATTGTCAAATATTTTTAAATGTCGAAGAAGGCATTTTAAGCATTTTAAAATTATATATATATATATATATATATATATATATATATATATATATATATATATATATATATATATATATATATATATATATATATATATATATATATATATATATATATATATATATATATATATATATATATATATATATATATATATATATGTGTGTGTGTGTATATATATATATATATAATATACAATATATCTTAATTATCTAAATAAATTAATGAAAAAACAAAGCAAAATACATTTTTATTCATTAATAGATATGAGCACTCAAAAATAGTTTTCAGGCTTTTTCAAAAATACAGAAAATTTATTAATTATCCATTAATAAAATTCAACATATTCATGCACGATTTTCAGGGCACTTATAGCCTTTATACTAAACACGTTATGAGATTTTTCATTAAATTAAAGGCAAAGTAATATGGTAATAAACTAAAAAAGTAATTTAAAGTTCAATTTAAGGAACTGTAATTAAAAGCTATCAATAACACATTTAATGAAAAAAAAAAAAACATTGGACAACACTTTAAATTTTCTTTTAAAATGTTTTAAAACCATGTTACTTAATATTTTTTGATTGAGAATTGCTACAATTTGAAGAAAATATACGTTAACAAGAAATTTCGGCTTTTTTCTCGATTCGTTTGATTTCGAAAATACTTGAATTCAAATTGAAAATACTTAAATCTAATTCATGTTTGTGGCAAGTCATTTATTGGTGTTTAGTAGTCAATTTAGTTAAATGAGCTAAATGATTTAGTTAAATGGTGTTAGTGTAGTCAATTTAGTTAAATGAGCTAACGCAAAAATATAGTTAGATTATTTTCATACATTTTGCCGATTTCATGTAAACATAAAACAACTGTCTTGAGTACTATAATCGGTAATATACATAACACATATTCATTTTTCTCAAATTAGTTTATCTGATAAATTTTAATAATGCTTTATATGAGAATTAAAATGTTAAAAAAAAGCCTATAGTTACCATAGAACATTTTTTGAAAACAAAATTCAAACTATGATCAGAAGTATATTCCAAATATAAACTGAAGTGAATAAAGAATGGAAATATTATAACGGAGAGTGGGAAACAATCCAAATTGCTCTTGATATCAAATAGAATTAAAGCTGAATAACCTTTAGTTGTGAATCTAAAAACTATTTTTATGCAATTAAACTCATAACATAAGTGAGGGATTTTGTAGCCTGATAAAATAGTAATAATATGTTTGAAAATTAAATCTCTGTTTTTATGATGTTGTTTTAACAAAATATTATTTTATTTTCTGAGAATTTCATTCCTTTTTTTATGGACATCTATTGAAGAATCTGTGCAAAAGCTCGAGGCCGAATTTTGGATTTAACACATTTTTAACACACAAATATTTAGCGAATACTACTAATTCCCAAATCATACTTGTTATAACAAATTTAAAATAAATGCTGGAAATTTTATACAAATCACATTTTGAATGCAACAGAAAACTAGCAATGCTACTGGCCATTGAATCATTTATAGACAAATTACATAAATATGTTACTAAAATATGCAGTAAAGAAACAACCCACTTCCAAGAATTTTACAAAAAAAAAAAAAAAAAAAAAAAAAAAAAAAATCATATATCTTATATTTTCACAGTGATGTTTTTGCCCCTTCTAAAGTGGACACGATTTCTAATAATATATTAGTGTTCAGTGCTTGAAAAAAATGTTAGTGATTCTATCATTTTGGATGACATTACATTATTTTATAAATAGTCAAATATTTTTATGGATACATTTTTTTAATAATTAGATTATATAGTATTTGAAAACAAAGTGATTCATAAATGACTGGAAGACGATACTATCTGAAAAAATCTGTACAATATTTATTGAAGTAATATAGAACTTGAAAAACAACAAAAATACAAATTATCACTTCACTCAAGCAATTTTTAATAATCAGATCCAAATGCTATTCAGTATTTATTGCTTGTAATCTAAATTTGAAATATTAAATGGACCAAACATTAAAAATCTTCAAACTATTTAGTTGTTATAGAAACAAAACGTAAACATTATCTGAAATGCTTACACATTAAAATACACAGAAATAATCCACTTTTGAAATGGTTTGTTAAAATCATCTTATTTTGAGTGGGTGCTAAAAATTATTTGACACGTATACTTCCCGTAAATTACGAGCAGAACATTCTGTGTAAAACACGATACTCAAACAAATGGTGATAGCGGGGTAGTGTATGAGGCTCTTCATAATTCGCGCCAACACCTGCGCTTGAGTTCCTGCAAGACGAAAACCTTTGACAGGAACATGCCAAATGCAAACATTCGATTCTTCAGAGTTAGCCGCTTTTTCGACCACTCCTTTGCTTGGCAGGAACTTTTCCTCAACTTTCTTCTATTCATTTCTTTTTTTTCATTTCGTCTATAAACCACCCACAACCAGCGAAAGAGCAGGTGCTTTTCATTGAATGCAAGGACAGGTTTGCAATGATTTATATTTGGATGGAATTTTCAAACTGATAGCATTGTCGCCAACTAAAATTAATAGAATTATCGCCAAGATGTGATTTCTTTTTTTTTCTTCAAATTTTCAGCTGTTTTAAATATTTGCAATAGTTTAACTAAAAATGAGATGAATCAAATATTATGTATGGATAATAATGATAATTAAAAAATGGTAACAATTTAAAATTATTAAAATATTTTTTTAAATTTTATGACTGATTTCACTAGTATTGTAAATAACAAAACTAGGCAATATTTTAAACCAAATAAATGTATCTGTCATAATACCAGCCGGTTTGATAGATATTGTACTATGTATTTAATTTCTTTTGTGTGCCAACAAATTTTAAAAATGTATATAGTAAAAAATTATAATGATTTTTTATAATCAGTAAAATAATAAACTTACTGGTTTTTTTGTAATTCATAATATACTATTTAATTTTATTGTCAAAACTAATACACCTTATACACTGGTTAGGTTAGGTTACGACACACACACACACACAAAAAAACTGTTTTGGAGCTTTATACTCATAGGCTTATAGCTCGCATTGAGTAAGATTATTTAAAACTTGAGCAAAATTGATTGATTGATGATATTGAAAAATTGAGTGAAAGTCAAAACGATGAAGAGAAACAAAGCGTTTGATTGACAAATGAGGAGAAATTAGGACGTCTGGAAAAGCAAAGAATTTAGTGCCTATTAATTTGTTTCAAGAAAGAAATTGTTGTGTCAATTTTCTCTTTAGGACATGTTGGCAAATCTAAGATCCATGAGAATGAAAGAGCTCCTATACCAAGTTTTTATTTTTAAATTCTTGCTTAATCTTATCGAGGAAACGATATCATTATATGATCCATGGATTCTCTTTCTCCACAAGAGCATTTATCTGTTGAAGAAAGCCTGAATTTTATGTAATTTAGCATTTGTCGGAAAAGATCTAGTTCTAACTCTAGCTAGCCGCACTTCTTCAAAGCGAGAATTAATATAAGTGGGGTGAATTTTCGTGATAGAAGACATGCGCGAAAAGCTAGAGGCACATACACTTTTATACTATTCGTTGTTATTATAATTGACGAAAATGTTTCTTGTATTAAGGATAAGGTCTTCAGGTGAAATCGAAGGCACGCTTTTATTAATTGCCAATTTTGCAAGAGCATCTACTTTTTCGTTCTCAAAATCTTAGTTGCATCTTTCGCAAATCTTAATTGCATTTACTAAAGCTAATCCAATGAATTGAATGATGGTTAAGGAAGAGGTTGAGAGAGTTTTTAAACTGCTTTGACAAGATAAGGATTCTGATAATATGACGTAGCTAGAAGGAGAAATGCAGAATTCAATCACTGCCAGATATAAAGTAAAAGCCTCTGTTGTAAAAACGGAATATGAGTTATTGATTTGCCCGGAGACAAAAGAGTTATTTCTGCTGTTATAAACAGCAATTCCAAGTTTATTGTCTATTTTAGACGCATCATTGAATTATAATATGTGATTGGACCAATTAGAAGTACTATACAATTCAAAGAAGTTATTAATAGTATTTGTAGGAAGATTTTTAGTCTCAAAAGAATACTTTCTCAGTACGATCGTTAAATTAATATTATTAGAGGCAGGTTTTGAAGGAGCTCTTAAAATATCTGATTCTAGAATTCCATTTTATTCAAGCCATTTTGTCGCTCGCAAAGACAGAGGAAGAACATCAGAGATTTGGTTGTCTGTCATTGTTTCCCACAAATTACCGCATGGAGATCTGGTAGAAAGGTCAAGGTTTTTATAATGTACATGCTTGTAGAGAAATAGTTTTGTCTTACAGAAAGAGGTAAGACCCCTGCTTCTTTCAGAAAAAGTGGAATTGGTGTTCAGCGTGGAAGACCTGTAGTAATTCTAAGAACTGAGTGGTATATTGGATCCAAGATTTTTCGATTTGATAAGCTTTCAGGTGTAAATACATGACATCCATAGTCCAGGCTACTTATAATGAAGGACTGAACAATTTGAAGTAAGTGATTAGAGTTTTTGCTACCTATCTGTTACCTGCTATAGCTTTTATTGCAGGTAACAGATGGGGCATTAATTTTCATTTCATCATGTATTAATTATTAGCAAAACATTAATTTTATTCTGGAATAATTTTTTTCATTTGAAAATTATACTTGAAGGTTAAGTTATTAAAATAGAGACCCAGAAATTTTATGTGTTTAGGTCAAGAGATAGGTAGTTGGATGATAGATAGTTCAAAATTTACAGGAAATTTTTGGAAGAGAAATCAATAGCTTAACGTTTTGAAGAATCAATTTTTAGTTTCCAATCATTACACCATTGTTCAAATTTTATTATTGCAATCTGCATTTTTCGCTGAAGACTTTCTTGTGACGAATGAACAGCCAAAGGATTGTGTCATCAGATAAATAAAATGGTGAATGTCAGGAGAGAGACTTCGTAAATATCTGACATATATATAAATTATGAAAAGAAAGGGAGAAAGAACACTACCTTGAGGAACATCTCTATTGGAGAAAGTGGGTTGAAAAAAAGTTCCACGCCATTTTACTTTAAAACCTCTATCCAATTAAGAATCCAATATCCAATGAGCAGCATTTTCTCTGATATCACATTGGAAGAGCTTATAAATAAGACCGTCTGGCCACACTGAATCGTAAGCTTGAGATACGTCCAGAAAGAACATTATAACAGCTTCTATGAGACATAAATCCATGATGATTTGGATGAAAGCATTTGAAAAAAGGAGATATGATTTATAAGGCGATTTAATGTCATGCTTTCCATGACTACATAGAACACTTGTAAGAGATATTGGGCGATAAGAATTTACTGATATATCTTTCCCAGGTTTTTTTATAGAAACTATGATGAATTTTTTCTAAGACGGGGGATCAGTACCGCTTAACCAAGAGTTGTTTATGAGTGACAAAAGAGATCGTAAAGCTATGTTTGATAGACCCTTCAAAATTTTTGCTGATATTAAATCAGGACCAGCTGATGTATTTTTGCATTTAGAAATCACCAATTGGAGCTCTGAGACAGAGTTATATTCTAAATCAAAGTTTGAACTTAAATCGAGAGGTACAATTTTAATTTCAGATTGAAGAGAATAAAATTTGACAAATAAGTTAACCTGATCTACAGGGTCCGAAATCATTGAAGTATCGCCAGAAATTAGAATTTGATGAGTTGGTGAGTCAGATGATCTATTTTTAAGTTTTTTAATAATATAATAAATATCTTTAGATATATCAGCATTTGCTATAGTTTTATCCTAGAAATTTCTGGAAAGGGTTAGAATAAGATGATGAAGTTTTGCAAAAACTCGTTTGTACTGTATCCACAGAGTCTCATTAAGAGAACTTTTCGCTTTTTCCAAAATTTCCTTTTTTGCCCTAAAAGATAGCATCATTCCGATGTCCACCACGGAGGATATGACTTTAACGGAAAGATTTGCTTTTTCCTGAATTTATCAAAATAGTTTTTGCATAAAATTCGGAATTGATCTACAGAAACTAGTCCATTATTAGCAATTTAAATGTTCATTGAATTGAAAAAGCTAATCCATACAATTCTATTGCGGAAAGTACCTTTCGAATAATAGTTAATGAAGATTTGACACTTGTTTGAACAGGGACATGGTCACTACCATAACTATCTGAACTGACTGAGAAAGTACAAAAAATATTAGGAGATACAAAATTATAATCGATAAAAGATAGTCTGTGGTGAAGTACAGAATGAGTAGGCTGAGATGTATTTAAAAGATGAATGTTGCTATCCAGTATCCAAACGAGGAATTCTAAAGATTCAGGAGAATTTTAATAACTATCAAGCGCCGAACTTCGTATATTAAAGTCTTCAATTATAATGAAGGGAGAGTGAATATTTGATGACACCCCATGGAACCAAGAACTTGAAAATTTACCAAAATAAGATAACATTTGGATATAGTGATTTTTATAACTAAAATTTCTGTATCATTATCTTTTGAGGGATATCTTTAATACTTGCACAGGTAGAGAATGATCAACAGCAAAAAGAAGACCTCATCCACGACCATTTCGCTTATCTAATCATGGTTTTATTGTTAATTTGAAATATATATATAAGTCCAAACTTTTAAGATACGTTTCCTGAATTGCTAGGACATTGGAAGATTGAAAGTACGGAAGTTTACATGCGCGCGCTTAGATAGAATGCTTCTTGCATTCCAAGAAATTAAATTGAACATTAAATAAAAAACCTGAACAATTTCTAAACTTAAGAAAAGCGCGCTCGTTGTAAAATAATTTTTGAAAAAACTATGAATGTTTTTTACGCCTTCTTCCTGATTCAATTCTTTCTTCAATGTTAGGTTCTGCATATTTAATATTTGGTTGAAGAGACTTCATAATAGGTTGTTCGAGAGATATAATTTGCTGATTCACAGAATTATTTGGATTTATCTTTCTTGACTAGATAGATCTTCCACGACTCTTTCTTGGAGGAGATCTAGAAACTGATCTAGCTGGATTCGAACATGTTCGCATACATTCTTTCATGAATGAGAACATTTGTTGGACTATTTGATCTTGTCTAGCCTGTATCGCAAGTAATTTTGCTTCAAATATAGAAGCCATCTCTGTCACTGCTTTTTTAACAATATCAGTTATTTCATTTCTATTCGGCACGAAAGGAAGATGACTTTTGGCTACACTGAAGTAAAAATCTAGTTTTGAAAGATTAATTATAACATCTTTTCACATCAATAAATGGAAAGTCATTCATGCTTTTAAAATGTAAGAATGTTTTTCTTCAAGCCTCGTAGGGCAGGAATTGTCATTTGCTGCATGATTTCCCTGACTGTTTATACATTTAGGTGTTTCATTGGCAAAGGGAGAATCTTTATGGAATGTTCCACAGTTTTTTTTATATTAAGACGTCTTGTATGCATTTTTTCGTAGGATGAATGTATTTATAGCGTTTCCCGCATACACGAACGTTATCAATAAAAGGAGAAATTTGTATGATGGGATAGAATAAGTTAATAGTTTGAGGTACATAAAGTCCAATGACGCTCACTAAAATATTTTCACTCAGTTCTTCAGAATAATTTTTTTGTAAATCTTTGTAAGCTTAAAATCGTTAAGCCATTTTGCGCAAATTCTTCAGCAACCAGATGTAAAGGTAGTTGCATATTTATTTCTTTTATAAGAAATCTTGAAGATATGTATTCAGATTGAAACATGGCGTTAACAAGTATGGTTATCTTGCGTATTTCTACAGCAGTATCTGAGCAATTTGTTTCGAATTGAAGCTTAGTGTGTTGAATTTTATTATTTTCTTGTGATTCTTTACCAGTTGAATTATTTCTTGCTTTAAATTATTAGTTTTTTTGGAATACATGTAGTACCATCAGTTGGAGATAAGAAAATGAAGAACTTAGTAATACCATTTTACGCCGCTAACTGGATTAGTTGTGGAATAGAATCTTTATAAGTCGAAGATCTTGGAGTGTTATCTTTGGAATGCGCAAATCACAATACGTACATATCATTTCAGTCTCTGCTTCAGTCATTTTGAATCCATAATAATAAAAAAGGTAAACATAAAAAGTCAAAAAATTAAAAAAAGATAAATTAAAAACTTAAATAATAAAAATAAAAAACAAAAATACTCAATCAAACACTAAGTCACACTCAGACGATAATCTCAACTTGAAAAAGGAGAAAAAGTATTAAAGAAAGTATTAAATAACAACAAAATTTGCGTATTTCGCAATTTAGAATAATCTGTCTGTCATTTTCCGTGTCTTATTGATAAGTAAATAACTTTAAATTTATCTCTCTCTTTGTGTGCCGCCAAATTTTAAAATCTTTAAAAGTTTGCCATGGCAAAAAATAATAAAAGATGTTTTAAAAATTTTAAAAATTTAGTCAATTTTGCTAAATGTGACAAAGAATTGCAAATATTTTGTCTTACCCAAAAAAGAAAAAATTAACAAATTTTTTGCATTTATGTTTTACCTATCTGTTTTTTTTTTATTATTATTTAAGCAATATTCTTTAAAAGTAAATTTTAACGTTGGCGTAAGCAAGGCAATAATCTTCAGATTTAAAAAAAAAAGACTTTGCAAATACTGAAAATATTAATTAAAAATTTTGTTAATGAATGAAATTTTTAAAAATTTAAATCGTCCTTGTCAATTCAAGCTAACCATAAAATGGATGTTTGTTTTTCGTTTTGTTTTTTCTGCCGTTCTATTGTCTATGTGTTAACGCCTTGAATCCATGGGAAACTGCATCTGAAATCGATGCTTTAGACTGTATGCAAAAAATCGTTTTATGAACAAAATGAACTTCAACAATATTTTCAGTCATTCGATGGTGAATTTCGCCTTGTTTGCTGCTGCTCAAAGAAGTAATTTGAAGGCAGGCTGCAAATTCACCGATAAAAGTTGGATTTAAAACATCGTCTCAATACAATGTGACGTGGATGAGACGTTATCTGAGTCAAGGATATTTTAATCCAATGGGAATCGTAATAAAGTGGAGTAATCAGAATCTCAACAGTAACGAAAGAAACAACCACTATATGGTTAAAAAAAAGAAAAAAAGGTTGATAATCATTTAATTACATATTAAAAAAGGATTTTCAGGTATTTAAACTTTTATTTCATAACATCATCAAAATTTTTCTAAAAATAGTTCATGGTATGAAATGTGTTAATAAAAAGCAGATATTAATTATTTGAAGTAATAACAAATTAATCAAAAAACTAAATAATAAACTAAAATAAATAATCATAGTTAAATTCATATTAAAAATTATTTAATTGCTTAAAAAGATAATATTAAAATTTGTGATTATTTTGTAAAATATTATGAAATGTATAATCAAAGTATTGTTATTCTTTTTCACAATAATATTGCTGAACTCAGTCTCAAAATAGAAAAATTTCATTTACACATTTTACTAGAGTTATTAGAGTATAAGTTTCAAAAAGTAATGAAATTTTCAAATCTTTTTTTATTTAGAAATTAAGGAATGAAGTAAAATTTAGAAAGTTATGAAAATGGCAAATTAGATTTAAAATTACAGCTGAGTTTATGGACTAAAGCATAAATAAGTTCAAATTTTATCACTGCGGTATTAATTTTAAGAAAGAATACACAAATTAATCGAAAAATGAAGCCCACACATATTCTTTATGGATGAAATGTAAAAATTGTTTCCTTTAAAGAATTAATTTAAAATATTTCGAAAAAATTTTCTAGAAGAATGTCAATTACCTAGATATTTTAAAAACTTAAAAATGTACACCAAAATATGTAAAATGTAATCTTAATTTTAGAATTTATTTTTCATAATTTAAGTACTTAATATTAAATTTCAAAATATAGATCATCCTTATACAGTACTCAGCTGAATATTATTTTCTGGAAAAAAATATTTTCCTTGAAAACATTTCAAATAAGGGTTAAAGCCTTATTACTGATTATTAAAGCATTTCTAATTGGCAAAGTGGTTTATTTATTATCATGATATATTTTAAATATTAATCCAATTGACTAGAAAAATGTTTAACGCGAAACTATTTTTGGAGAAACTACTACAGATTTTAACTATTTTTACATATATATCTTTTGAAAGTTATTTTTTTACAAGATATCAGTAAGTTTATCACGAAGATTATGAGAGAGTATAACAAATATCAATGGGTTTTTCATCGATTAGGATTTCGTTTTATGGTAATAAGTGTCAAAATAATTCCTCAAAATTTAAAATAAAAGTTTCAAAATAAGGTACAAATTTCATGTACATAATATATTCTAGAATTCTTCAGTAACTCAGTCACATTTTATTGTAGATGACGCACATTTAGAGCAGATTTTGATATGGTTGAAGTGACTACTAATAAAAAAATTCTTTTTAATATTTATTTACTTCAAATAAAAATAAGAATTATATTTAAAACTCTGTGTGGATACCGTAATAAGATTTTATTATAAATACCCTACGCTTATGCTAAAATTACACTTATGTTAAAAAACGGTTCGTAAATTTCAATGAAATTCGATAAGTTTGTGTGGTATTAAATACTAATGAGTGCGGAAAAAAATACGGTATAAATTCTATTATCTGCGCGAACGTATAAAATTTAAAAACAAATTCAGTCGATGATAAAAAAAACCTTTTTTACGGGAAAAAACTAGTAATTTTAAATGATTCTTCTAAAAATATAAATCTATAAATTCGTTAGCTGTGAAAAAGCAATAATTCCTCAAGTGATAAGCATGCTTATTTTACTCAATATGTATAAAAAATTTTCAACTTATTGAAGATTTTTTAAAACATAATCATTAATATTGTACCACCAAATTATTGGAAATCATTTAAATTTTGCCTTGGAAATCATTAATAATATACCACTAAATGACATAAAAATATACTCTGAATGCAATAAAATAAATCACCGAAATGGCAGCGAAATTTTCATTGAGACTATTCATAACAAACTCTCCCTTAGTCAACATAATTCCGACTTTTGTTCGGTCTTTCGTAGCGAACTAATAGCCACCAACATCGGATTGGAATTTATCATGAGTGAAACTAATTATAGTGATGTCTGGATATTAACTGATAGCCGTAGTTTAATTCAACGTCTACAAAATTGGACCTGCTTGGGAGACCAAACAAGCCTTTCTATTCTACACATGCTAAAAATTGTCTCCCTTCGGCATAATATCTATTTTCAATGGATCCCGTCTCACGTGGATATTGGAGGCAATGAAATATCAGACACTTTAGCAAAGGAGGGCTCAGGTCATCCTGCTCCTTCTTCTTCCGCACTTACCTACCTCGAACTCTTTTCCCTGAGAAAAGCCCAGATTAAAACCGATTGGCAGGTACCTTTGACTCACCACTTCTACAAGGGTAGAAAGCCGGGACTTTCTCTGGCTCTTTCCTGCGATAGGAAATCTAGCACTTGCCTTGCACGTCTCGCCTCTGACCACCTGAAATGCCTCACTTCCGTAGCGGGTAACAAGACCTTCCCCCTCTGTCCTAAATGCCATAGACACCAAGCTTCTCAGCATATCCTGAATTGTATGAATATACTATGGGACGAAATCTACACTTCTCCCCTCCTTGTCATCGATTTTCTCTCAGTCAACGGATTCCTAGATTTGGTCTGAATCCGTCAGACACTTCGAGATAAGCAACAACAGCAACAAATTTTTCAAATGGCTTTATTGAAAGTTTTTTTTTTTTTAATTTTTGGTTTATCCTCAATAATTTTACTTATAATCGGGAATTTAGGACTTGACAATATATATTTACAGCAAACATCAGCAAGGCAAAATTTCACGCAGTCCCTCTTTAAACAAGACATTTTCTCAGCTATGGATATAGCCTAAATCCTAGACCTTGCATTTCCATTTATTGTACAGTGCCTGTTAAGTATATTAATTACAATTTTTTTGCCCATGCAAATAGAAATGTAAGAAAAAAATCTTATCATTATGAAATAAAAATCTTTCATATGTCTTCATATTTACGAAATCGTAAGTTATAAATAAAAATTTGAAGGGGTGAATGCTAGCAAGGAATGGATAAAATATGATAATTGTAGTTTATATGATCTGCATATTACACACACACACGCACACACACACACACACACACACACACATACACACACACACACACATACACACACACACACACACACACACACACACACACACACACACACACACACACACACACACACACACACACACACACACACACACACACACACACAATGAACAAACTTATTTTAAGAATATTATTTAAATCATGAAGAACCTTTATTTAAAAAATAAATGCTAAAATAGGAACCTGAAAAATAAATAATAAGTCTTTTGCTACTTAATGTATATATATATATATATATATATATATATATATATATATATATATATATATATATATATATATATATATATATATATATATATATATATATATATATATATATATATAAGATCTATTATTTATCTCCGTTTCATGGCCTTATTTATTTTCCATATTCATATTACACACACATTCTTTATTTCTATTATTCATAATTACCTTAATCTTCATATTTTTTATCTTCTTTAAAAACTACAGTATGGCTTTATTTAGATAACTTAGGATTTTGCAGGTACAAAAATTGACTGGGAAATGAAAAGATTATAAATATAATTTTTTTTTCTTGACTAATTTGCTTTGGAGAATAATTTTGTCACTCTAAGCAGATTCCTAAATTTTAGAAAGTTAAAGTCTTTTAAATTAAATATCTTATATTTGTACAATTTTGATATCCTTACTTTCATTTTATGCGTCTCGCAAACTAAATTTACACTATTTTTTGAGTAAAGCATTTTAATCTATATTCACTTACCGAATAAATTAATTAGTAGAAGACACGTTATGAAAAAAAGACTACAAAGTATTTCATAGATCTGAAACGAAATAAATTTTAAATACTTAATCCTGTTTTTAAGAATATGTCAAACTAATTACTATAGTTATATATAGAATGCTAAAAATTTTTAATGTATTTCGAAACTATATAATAAGTAGCTGAATATATTTATGTCGCAACGCTTTTCATTTAAACTAACGCTATTTAGAATTATAAACTTGAATTATATTTCAGGAGTCTTTTACAAGATTTTTGAAGAATGTTGATAAAAAAAATATTTTTTGTGTTTCTTAAATGAAAATAATAATAAAGACAGTTTGTTTTTATTATTCGAAGTTTCCCTAGTATAATGTTTTTCAGCAGCTAGTGATTATTTTCATAATATTTAAAATTAAGACATTCGAAATATCTTTATCTTGATTAATAACATAAATGTATATTTAGTGATAAAATAATAACGTCATTATAATTCAATTTTAAATAATTAAAAGTTTTATACTGTTAATGGTACTGAGATTTTATTGACCATATGCAATAGAAAAATTTGTAAATATGTACATATACACATATTACATTATTTACAACTAGAGTGAATCTCTTTATTTTAACACTAATTATAAATAAGTAATAAATATCTATGTATAAATTTTTTGAGATAAAAATTAGTGCTAAGGTTTGAGAAAATTTTTTTACGATGTAATTTTAATTTTCCCTAGTAATTTTAATATTTCCTTAATTTAACATCTTTAGATATATTTGTTAAATTAAGGGAATATTAAAATTACGACTAAATTCTAAATATTTCGCCAAATCAGGCGAAAAGAATATGAACGTGGCAGCCCGGCCAATAAAAGAAGGAGGAGGTGTGAATGGCCCATGACCTCACATATAAAGGGTGCCTATTAAATTCTAATTTCCTCCATTTGTTCCTGGGGACATGTGCTCAGTGTTAGAAAGCGGCCTACATGAAAGACGACGGATGCAGCCAATTGAAAATAATTCTCTCCGTCACTTAACCGTCCCAATTGAAGCTGCATTCAGACAGACGTAACACAGAAGATGACAAAGATGACCGCGGAATTTACGATTCGAGTTGACAAACTAATTAAAAATTTCTCTGGCGCTGGCTTTCATTCGCAGCTTATTGAAAAGAACAGCTGATATGTGACAGGCTTTAGGTTTTCCTTTTTTTCTACTAGTAATATTAGAAGATTTCTGCGAATTTTTTCTTGTTAATTTCACATTAATTAGCATCTCTTGATATTCAAATATCTATCTTCTTCAGCATTTTAATTTTACCATTAATACAATTCAAATTTTAATTTATAAACTTATATGATATTGAAAAATACGTATAATTAAATAAATTCATATTTTTTTTGGTTTGCATGAAATGTTTTCAAAAGAGCATTTGATACAGCAGATAATTAAAAGAATCTTTTTTACAAACTAGATCATAATAAAAATGGTTTGTTGTATGTAATTTCAGTTTATAATGGATGCTGTCACTAATTATAAAATAATTTTTGTAAAAATATTTTTTATTTAAAAACACTACTTTTTTTTATGGAATTTAAAAAGCATAAAATGACATTCTAAAATCATAATATGATTCAAAATCTTAATGTAAATACTGGAGTTATTTGAAACAAAATCAATTAAGAAATTATTAATTATTTTATTCAAACTATGATCATATTTATTTATTAAACTTTTATACTGCTCGTATTTCTTAATTCAAATATTTTTGATTATGTTTTTAAAATGTAGACTTTCCAATCACAATTAATGGCAATGAGTCTCAGCGTGCCGTTATCAAAACAAATATTAAGTTAAACAATTGTGATATTATTTTTTAAAAAAATGAGCTTTAAAGTTTAAAAGAATGTTTTACTATATTTTCTTTATCCATTATTTTTTGGCAAACGATTTTACAGTCTTATTACCATTACTATTTACAGGTGTTTTCATCTATAAAAGAGATACATTACAACGGTCTTAGTTACACAACGAATACAAACCTAAATTCAATAATTCTTAGTCAATTAGTCGGTGCCCAGCATGGAGTAAAAATATTGTAGCCATGAAAATAACAAATCAAAATAATCAGAAAAAAATCGCAACGGGAATTTCTTAATGAATTCGAAAAATTTCTAAACTTTTTTGATCTTTGAAGTAGAATTTTCTTTATTTTACTCATCTTATATGTTATTTTTATAGCGAAAACCTATGTATGTTTTTATTTTAATTCACTAAGCTTTTAAACTTCTTTATAAATTTTTTCATTTTGTAAATCGTATTAAATATTTTTAAATATATTGAGCCCATGCAATTTCAGTAGCATTTAATGATCTGATATAAAAATTGCTTAAAAAATATTTCTTTACATCTAATTTGATTGCACAAATAATTACCTTTATTTACTTATAAAATTATTCCGATTACATCATTGTTTTGATATAATTTATGAATTATATAAACTATTCATTCTAATTCCAAAAAAAATAGGAAAATATGCTAACTATAATGCTCCTTGCTGTTTAAAATTCTTTAGGATTGAGGATGTTTGGTATTCAGCTATTTTAATGTTGAATATTTTTCAAAAACTGCTTTTTCTTAGTATCTCTGCATTTAAATAAGGAAGAAGAAATGAATTTTCTTGTTACAGCAATGCTTTATAACCAGAGACGCTTAGTCATAAATCAATTTGAAACTTTGTAATGTAGTAGTTGTGATCTCTATTGGACAAGTAATTAATCTTAAATACTCGCTAATGTTTTGAAATCAATAAAAAAATGGTAATTTCTTTCTTATTTCAAGTGTTCACTTTAAAAATATTATTAACTGTTCCAGAAAATGTTTCATCACAGGAACGTAGCTTCTCCAGTTTGAAAAATAATCAAGAATTATTCCAAACAAGGTTAAAGTTTACAAATGCTAATTACTTGATTTTTCAGTGATTGTTTTGACACCAAAATAGGCGCCAAAATGTGAGTGAAAAAATGGCAACCTTAAAATTACATTAGTTAAAAATACAAAAGTTACAAGAACTTATAAATTTTATCGCTAAGTTTTTACGCCAAATCAAGGATACCCACTTCTACATCGATCACCAAAAAACTTTATCTCAATTAAATCCTATGATACTGGATACAGTGCATGATCTCAGGAACAGTTTACATGTTTAAAGAAAAAAAAGAAAACTGAAATAATTATCTGAACTTAAAGTTCAAGAAATATATTTGGTCTTAGTTATATATTCCTCATTAATTTTTAATGGAATATTTTAATATATATATATATATATATATATATATATATATATATATATATATATATATATATATATATATATATATATATATATATATATATATATACATAATATTTAAGCCGTTTTATTGCAGTTTTTCTTTAATTAAAATTTGTCAGTTTAAATCTTTAATTTGACAGTCTTTAAAGGACGAATAAAAATTTTATTTCTAAATTTTAAAACCAAAGTAGTTTTTGTCGTGTGTTAATTCTTAACTTAGTAAATCAAATTTTATTGTATAAAAAAAATTCCATTTTTGGGCTTTATTTTATCTGCCAGTTATATTAATATTGATGCTTAATTAAAATAGTAAAATCAATTGAAATTTATAAAATAATGGCATGCACATAAATGTTAATACCCATATTTATAATAATTTATAAAAAAAACGCTATAAGCTTTTGTATCACTTCCGTAATTTCAATAAAATCTGTCCTCATCACTAACATAATAAATCAACATCTAATAACGTAAAAATGTTGAACTACTTAGCAGAAAAAATAATTTTCAGTTTAATATTTTAAAGTGAGAATTCTTAAAAATAATTTGAAATTAAAATTATTTTCCTTTTTCAAGGGTCAGAATTAATAATTCTGATTTTCAAAGCCTTTTTTGTAGGATTATTTGAAATCAAAAGCTCAATTTCTCTTTATTTCACTCTAGTTATCATGGATCTTGTTACATATTTCACAACAAGTATTGAAAGTGGTTACTGAAAATTCGAATTATTCATGTTTTCCCCACTAAATGATTACAATGACCATCAAATTATGATGAAAAAAAAGTATTCCATTCAAGAATATGTTCAATGAATACAAAAAAAATTTTTTTTGGTTCTTGTACACCGGCAAATACGATATATTTGTGGAGAAGTTCATAATTCTTTATAATTTGACCAAGTTATGCGCTTGTTTATTTAGTTGAAGAATAGATAGAACCGCTTCTCAGTCAAAATAAAAAGTATATTAATACTATGGAATGAAATAGTTACATTCCTAAACTGCCAATAATCGAGTTTACGTAAAATTAAATTTATCTAAATACATTCTAAAATCTCATTATAGTACTATAAAAGATACTATTTAGATAAATCTTATTTGCTAACAACATTTTCCTGAAGTTATGTGGACTCATAAATATTATTTGTTAAAAAATATTTCAATAAAATTTAAACTATTAATTTAGTTAGTAAATTTTGAGATTAATTTTGAATTCAGTATCAACTTAAGAGCTTGATATTTGACAGCTCTTGGGGACCCAAAACTGCATCGAAAGAACAGAGCTGCATTTCTGCTTTTAACATTCAAAGCCATTCGAGCAAACTCTTATGATTTTTCCGAATTTCTTCGTTTACAATGAATCTAACTTTCTTAAAAGACACAATCAGACGGGTTCAATATTAAACATCTTTGCAACAGAAATTACTTAACACGAACAATAGTAATGCAAGAAAATGTTAGTAACGAGAAAACATACAAAAATTATCAGTGCTAGTAGGGAATTTAAATTATAAATTTACATTAAATTAATTAATTAATAATGATAAATATTAAAAGAAATTTTGTTCTTCCTTTGTTGAAAATGCCAATTTAAATATTTATAAGAACTTTCAATAGGGGTTAAAAATAAACACATTATAGAAAATTGATTAAATTTATAGAAGTGGGGCATTGAACACAGGAGACATAAAAGATTTTGAATTTATATGGAATTGCTAGAAATCGTGATGAATAAAAAAGGAAATTTTCTTTTGTTGATGACACTGATTTGAATAATTATTTAATTGAAATTTCATTAAAGATATAAATCATACATTGCAGAAAAATTAATTAAAACTATAGTAATGTTATATGAGACTTATTATACATAAAAAATTTGGAATATAAACTGCTTAAAGTTGTGATAAACATAATTTTTTTTTAATTTTTCTCTCTGTTGATGATGGCAATTTAAATATCTGTTTCATAGATATTTCAATAAGGATATGAGGCATGCATTATAGTAAATTAAATAAAAGTATTGCAATATGGGATTTACGAAATGTAAGAAATATTTTATAATTATTACCAGCATTGAATATCATTGTCAAGGATTCCAAAACTTCTAATTGATATTACATTTGAAAATTAGAATGAATTTGTCAGCATATTAAAAGCAATTCTGGCCATACCATTGAACTTAATGATAGAGTGACACATACACAATAAGAGACATGCCTAAAATTATTAAACTGTAATGAATTAAAATGTTTTCTCGCGCTTATTGGAATCTGTGCGAAGATCGTAAACACCAAGATGAGGAAAAATATAAATCGGCTTTAGTTCAAGTGTCCGACACTAAAGATGCAATTTGAAATAATTTTCTGATGGGCCTGGTCACACCGATTGTGGGGGTGGGATCCTCTCGAAGTGATGAATGGGATTTTGTTTCATTGTTTTTTTTTTACCCTTCAACCAGTTGCTTCTTGGTAAAATGTGGGATTGGTGCCTGCTTCAGATAGATGCAGAGCAAAAAAGATAAATTTAGAAGTCATTTCAGAGTAATATATCTGTCAAACAGCTCTCGGTGTGGGTGAGAGCCATCTAAATTGTAACTATGGGTGTGTCATCGAGAGTATGGGAACTTATGCTGCACTTTCAAAGTTACGGATCGAGTGGAAACCTGTTTATAAAAAAGAATCTAATTTCGGCATACCTCACAGTAAATAAATCAAATCCTAAATATATTATAATGTATCGCTAAGTAACTTTTTTATTTTTTATCTTTATACAAATCCCTGAACTCCATTCTTTCGTTTATATTTTATTTCTGTATATATATATATATATATATATATATATATATATATATATATATATATTTATATATATATATATATATATATATATATATATATATATATATATATATATATTATATATATATATATATATATATATATATATATATATATATATATATATATATATATATATATATATATATATATATATATATAAACTTTCGTCTAGAAAGTAAAACAGCAAAACCATGCTTGTTATGGAAAATTATAACATTTCTTCTACAAATTATTTATTTCTTTAAACTGAATTAAACAAAAATATTGGTATATGGAGTGAAGGAAATTTAAAAGAAAGACAATGTGTGTATATAAATATTTTTGGCCCAGGTGCCATATAATCCATGATGCCAAATTTCGAGATTGGTGATTTTTTGGCGGATTTTCTTATGTATCTGGCAATTTCGTATTTATTACGTCCAACAAATGGAGACCTATAAGAATTATGTAGAAAATTCTATTTTGGTGACCCTAGTATTTACGTCATCACGCACGTCACGATACGTCATCTTGGCAACATTTCTTCATCGCCAAAAAAATTTAAATAATGGATTATCCGGTACCTGTGCCATATCTTTTCCTTTATATACACATAAAATGATTTATTGCACAGCTGCTATTTAAATGCATTTATATTTTATTTCTGTTTATTTGTATTAATATAACATTAAATATTATTTGCATTAAAATTTAATAGATTGTCTCGCCTTGTACAAAACGACTTTAAAATGATCCAGTTTTAAATTGGGAAAATATTTTCACTGAACTAAATTTTAAGATGTAAGATTCTACATATGAAATAATAGCTAGAGCCTTCTTAAGCTTTCGTTTCATTAATAGAAAAAATAAAACTTAACTTATCGAAACCATTCTTTCCGGTTCTAAACATAAACACTATAAGAAATTTTATTTTTTTGTAAATCATTATTATTTAAACGTGATGAAAAAGCTGTTTTAAATCAATGAATTAACATCACAAAACTAAACACTTTTTACCATGACTGAAACCATGATTATATGGGTGTATATAAGATATGATAATACCATTTACAAAAATTAATGAATAACTGATTGATGATAATATATTTTATAGGTAAATTTTTTTCTATTTCTTTTCAAAGAGAATCAAATGTTAAAGAAATTCTTGTTGTAAATGATTTTCAAAGATTTTACTTCTTAGTTCGAGCTATTGAAATTAACAAATTTTAACAATTTGCTGTTTAAAAAAACTAAATAACAATCATTTCTTAATCTTTTTTGCGAAATTTCTTTAAAGCCTTTTATAAAAAAAATGCATATTTTGTTTCATTAGAAGCATAAAAGGAAAAAATAAGGTGACTTAAAGTGTGTCACAGCAAATAACTTTACACTATGAATGAATTTCTATGAAGAAACAATTTTTAAAAACGATTTGCCAGCTGACATCCAATTACCATCACTTTCTTCCATAACATTTCCAAAAAGAATAGCTTGAAAAGATTCTCGAATTTTTTTCAGTGACCCTTCAGCATCGTTAAGACATTTCTGAATCCCACGCCACGAGCATTTAGCTGAGGTCCCATTCCAAACGACACCTCAGCTCCCCAAAGGTCAAACATAGAGCCACGACAACAATCAATGGATCACTCCAAAAGATGCTGCTCGCCTCCTTTGGACTCCTCAACCTCAGAGGTTGCTTGCAACAAGAGAGACTCCGGACAACCTCTGACTCTTGGTGTAGGCGTCTTCAGAAGGAAAACATAATTGACGGTTTATCAAAAAGGGTTACTTTCCCATTGGATCATTCACAAATTCTTTTTGGCAATTGGTTTTTCTCTCGATTTTCGTTGTTTTTCTTCCAAGTTTTTTTGGGAGATGTGAAGGTAATGCACTCTCTGAATGGCAGCTTGTGGGGGAGGTCGGAAAAAGGTAAAATGTTTGCAATGAAGCTTACTTCTCAAGAAGAGAAACATTTGTTTCTGGATTGGTAACTGACATGTTATTAAGATAAGTGACATTAATCCCAAATAACAAAAAGATTAATGTAGAAATGAATGATTCAAGCCATATGTTTAAAAGCACATTTTTTTTTGCTCAGAAAATAGAGTCTCTTATGTCAAGAATTAAGAACTCATTACTTTTTGAATAAAATGTTACATTTTTTTCGGATAACTTTATTTTATATAATTCTGCTAGTCGAATTTTTATTGTATGTTTTTTTTATGTATTTGAGAAATAAAATGAGATTTTAATTTTCAAACGTGTTTCATAGTTTTCTGGGGACATATTACTTATGTGTTGACGAAAAAAATATGATGTAATTTATTACCTAATATAATGAATAATAAATTTTAATAAAAGTTATATAGTATAATTTTCTTAATTTTTTCCTTGATCATTAGTAATAATGCAAAATAAATAGGTAAATAAGTGAGGAGCTTATGGAAAAATTCCTTACTTTTCCATAAATTCATTAAACAGGAGCAAAAACATCAGTAAAGAGAAATAAAGTGTTTTTAAAAACATATTTTATAAATTTACGAAAAGAAAAATTAAACACGTATTGCAGTAATTTCTCATACTTTTCCTTAAGCTATTTGTGAATTATTAAATTACCTACAACATTAATTAAATCCATTATTTCATATCGTGAAGTTTTTCTTTCAGATTGGTTGAAAGTAGAATTTTTAGAGTGGATGACAATATCGAAAACGACGTACTTCCGAATTGGAGAAAGCTACATAAGTATTTTTTGTGAATTTGATACTGTGGATTTAGATTATGCCCTCCAAATTATCAAGCGTGTCTTATGTATTTGAATTTCCTTATTCATAAGAAACCATATTGGTGGTGCTATTTTATTGTTTTTTTTATTTTTGATCACATAATTCAAGTTAAAACCATGACTGTAACTAGTGAATGTGTACTGAAAGGTATGATTGTCAGTAAATTCTGCAGTCTGACATAAATATAGATAATAACAGCTCAGATAATAAATAAGATAATCATTCAGTGTCACATTGTTCTTTATACTGAAATGAAATATAAGGAAACATCAGCCATAGTGTAATGTAAACTAAGTTAGATTATTTTGACTGTTTATTCCGACTGTTTATTTCTACTGATTCCTATCGTTTTTCATTACCTATCGCCTGGAAAGTTCAGAGGCAAAAGATAACTAGATTATTCATTATTTAATATATATATATAAAGAAAAATTAATATCAGACTCAAATCATTTAAACAATATGTAATCAAATGAAGGAATTGCACGCATTTTTCACACCTATTTGTAAAATTTAATAAAATATGGAAAGTTTAAAGTGTAACAGGATATCGAAAACTTCATATGCAAATCAGTGTTCAAAATGTCCAAAATTAAATATGGCTTGCAAATGCAGAAATTATGATTATGTTTAAGCTTCATTTTTCTATATTGCCTTCAATTGTAACATAAAATTATTAAGCTTTTGCCATTAAAAATGATAAAATGATAATTTGTGAAAATATATCATCTAACATGATTCACCAAAATCCATGATTAGACTTATTTTTTGAATAATTCGAAATGGCCTATGAAAACCAGTTCATGCACGTTCACTCACATCAAATCGTGATCGATGTATTCAGTTGATATCAAATTGGCAATGTTACTTTTTAGAGGAGATGTGGAAGAAAGGGTTTCAAGCCAAACAATTCGAAATAAGCTTCACCCATAGAGAATCTCTATGAACATCATCGAACGATGAGTATTACTTTTATCACATAGCTATCTGAAAACTAAAGAAGATTGATTACTGAAAAATGAAATAAGTCCAAAATAATTATGATCAAGTGCTGTTAATGAAGGAGTCTTGATTTGATTGGGAATGGGTCACTGGGCGAGTTAAGGCATGGGGAGGGAGAACACACAAAATATTTCCAGATTCGTTCGTGTTGTTACTGATGACATTTGGACAAGCCAAGTTCGCTGCTGAAGTTTACTCCAGAATACTCATACAGATTTCCTTGCATGTATTCTCCCTTTCATGACTAAGCATGAAACAATTTACATCTCTTCTTTGCAAAGTATCCTGATTTCTTTTTATCCTTTTACTTATGTCCATTTCTTAGGCAGTGGTATCTAATTTTCAAGGTTTGATGATATTGCACTATAATTATTATACTAGAGTTTAGTGGTATATTTTTATTTCATGATGAAAACAATTCTATGTTATTCAAGAATTGCTGCATTTTGCTTGAAAGAAAGATCTAATTTTGGATTAAAATAACAAATATATAATTTTTTAAACACAGAAATTATCCTTAAAAATTAAAGTCGGATGTATTTTAATGTTATTATAAAAAAGAAGATTCCTTAAAAATTTCTTGAAGTAAAGTTAAATTCATGGAGAAAGTATACCGTCTTAAGCTTTTGTCTGCCATTTTTGATCGTACACCAAAATTAAACTTTAGTTGCTTGTACAACATGGACTGCCAATACAGAGTAAACAGGAGTTTTCAACTAGGATCTAAAGTGAAAAAAAACTATATGTCTAAAAAGCCTCTTTATATTGGTTTTATTATTACTAGGAATGGTAATAGGCTGCTTAATAGGGATAATTAATTATCTAAGCTTTGAAATGAAAATTAATTTTTTTGTTTTTCAAGCCCTATATAATGAAACACTCTGTATCATTCGGTTATATTGTGTCTTTAATGTAGACATATAAAGTTATTGTAATGCCCTACGTTAATCTCGAAATATAAAAGGACGCACACAATTAATTGAAATATTTATAATGAAACAATATTAAACATGATAAGTGTGTGTAAAATGGAAACATGTAGAGACATTTTTACTTGGAGTCATTTTTATTTTTTAAAAACTGTCCTTTAAGAATTATTTAATTGAAAAATAGAAATATTTGTTAAACTAAAAGTATTAAGATAATGATAAGCAATTTTGTTTTAAATATTTTTCGTCTTTCTGTTACAAAATTTAATGTTAATTTTCTATTTTAACTAAACATTTGAATTTATTGAATTTAAAAAATTTTAAATTGATAAAAAATATTGATATTTTCTGGGTTTTTATTCACACGTGGTTCCTATATTTTATTGTATATTTTTCCCAAAAGGCATTGGAATATGCACGGGTTAAAATCCTTAAGATGTAAATTTATTTGTGTTTAATTTGATGTGAAAATACGATGAGATATGCGTATACTCTTCTTTAATTTTAACAAATAAATAAATTAATAAATTTTATTGTAAAAATAAACTGAATATTTGTAATCAAAATATGAGTGAATAATTTTCTTGAATGCATAAAATAATTTTCATTTAAATATTGCAAAATATTGTATATTTAGAAGAAAAAACTCACAAACTATCATCTATTAATAATCCTATTTTAAATAAGCTAAATAATTTTCAACCAAATAAGTTTTCAATGTAAATTAAAAATACTGTGATTTAATAGTTAATTTCAATGATAAACCTAGGACCAATATTAATCCAAAAATAAACTTTTGTCATGAATATTGGAATATTGATTCTAAATAATGCATTTTAAAATTTGATTAGTAATTAATAATCAGAGATGATTCAGTCAAATTAAGAAAAAAAAAGTGAATGATACAAATTAAAGTAAACACAATAAATTTAGGCATTCTGAAACCTATTTTAAATTCCAATTAACTAAATATAATAGAGAACTTTTTTGATTAATAAAAGCACCTACTAGAAAAATCAAATAAAAAATTAAATAATTTTTTTATTAAATTTATAAAATAAAATAGAAATATTTAAAAAATTTCTCATTTACTTCAATGTTTTTAAAATGTTAAACATTATAAAATCATAATTAGAGTTCTATTTTAATATGGATCCTCTGATGCATTGGTTTTTAATTTTATATTCATTATTTCTAATTTAAAAAAAATATTGATGTTTAAATTTCTTTTCTAATTAAGATAGGTACAAGAAAGATTCAATGAGATCTAAATTTTTGAAACTTCTCCCTGTAGACGAAATAAATTACTACTAAGAAAATATTTCTGGATTATAGTATTGATTTAAACAGGTAATGTCACCTAAGAAATTTTAAATTATAAAAGATTATTAAGGTTAGTAGGCTAAAATTTAAATATCTCTTTCTTTCAAATTTGTATAAAATTTTAATATCTCTTTCCTTCACATTATGTAATTAGTTCAATCTTGTATGTTACTCAGATGGGTATCAGCCTTCTTCCGGAGTTCGATTCCCGATGCCGCCAAAGGCTCACCGAATACATGCTAAATATGTGCTCCTTAAATCTGTGGAATCAAAAATCCTGTGGTCGGTCATAGAGCAGTTACCATGGGTGCAATAGTTTGGAGAAAAAAGCCTCCCCCTTCAGATCAGTATAGAAGTTGAGGGAGTGGAGCCTTTGATGGAACGGTGGAGTTTAGAGCTAAGTCCTACTTTCGCCTTCGTAGTACTGTGGTTAAAAACGAAAGATGTACACTACGGACTTAAATTCGCATAGCCAACGGCATAGCGAGCTTAACTTGTCCGAGAGGCATAAGTAACAACACCATTTATTTAATTCACTATAATAATGCGTAAGTATTGCGAGCTAGCTGAGATTTATGTAAATAGCACAATTAATAACTAGAAATTTTGATTTTTATAGCTTTATATTATAGAATTCAAAATATAAAAGCACTAACAAATGATGCAAACCACGTTTTCCATAAAGTTTTTGTCAATTATTTTGGATTCTTTTCACCCCTCTGAATTTCTAACACCAAATGGAATTTCCTTATTTTCTCTCAGAGATTACTTCTGACATATTTCTGCTTTTACCTATATTCATGGATAACAAACAGGGTTTGTCGATTTTTTCATAAATAAAAACATTTCTTCGGATTCGATGAACTCAAAAATAAAGACGGATTGTAGGAAATGAAATCGGAGCCTCCAGCTTTGAATGACAGTGATCATTGTTATTCTAAGCTCATGGGATCAATTTCAGTTCAATAGACGCTCAAAAATTTATGAATACGTGAAAAATTCAAACTAAATTTCGAGGAAACTTTTTTTTTATTTGAATTTGGGAGAAATTACACCTTATACTGATTGTTTAGTTGCAAATAGAAAAATAAAATTGGCATTACTCATAAAAAAAAGTTGATTTTGTTTTAAATAGATTCTTAGTTATAATAATTAATATAAAATATACCCTAGAAGCTTATTATTTTTCTATTTTAATATTTGATTTTCATTATTATTATTATTATTATTATTATAAATTCTTGTCTTAATAATGTTTAGTAAATTTATTCCAAAAATATTATTTTACTCAGAAAAAATAAAAGTGTGATAAAAAGTTTAAAAAGCGTTAATTAAAAACAGTATATCGCTTAAAATTTAGGAAATATTTAGTAAATTCTAAAGTTTATATAAATCATAAATATTTTATGAAAAGAACACGAATTTAAAGTATAAATTTTTTATTAATATATATATTTATATATATAAATGTGAATATATATATATATATATATATATATATATATATATATATATATATATATTTATATATATAAATGTGAATATATATATATATATATATACATATTTGTGTGTGTGTGCATTTTATAAACAACATGTCATAAACTATTAATATTATCACATATTTATAAAAAAAGTGATCTCATAATGGCTTTGAACCTGGAATTCTAGGCCCGTTAAGGATCATAGATCTAACTCAAGAAAGAAACTCGGTTATGGATTTCAGTTGCTTATACCATAAAAATGGATTTTTAACAATCGTAAAACGATAAAACTTTCAATAAACTTCCGATTTTCATATCAATGCGAGTTTCTAAGATGTCTAAGTGCCCTGTCATACTAGGTAAAGGCAGTTAATATTTTTATGCATTTGTTGTTACTTTCCGGATGATTATCTGGTTGCAGCCAGCTCCTAACCATAATCCCTGCACGAAATAAGCGAGCACGATCCGCGGGGGAAACATCTGCTCTGAACGAAGAGGGTGTAGAAAAGAATTCGTCTCAATGTCATCTGCAAAAGGAGAACGTTTTTTATTTCCTTTCAAAGGCAAATCACACCTAGGATGACCGCCTGAAGTCTATTCACGCCGAACAACTTCTTATCGCAGGATTAGATCTCCTCCGCAAGAAGGTGCAAAAAGTTGCCTTCAAAGAAGTGTGAAAGGAAAAATTTCCACACTGGCAACAAAATGGCCGCGGCGTTCACTTCGTCGCTTCGACCTTTTGATGGGGCTTTTTATTGTTGCTTCGTCTTTTTTCCTGAAAAGGATTTAAAAATCTCGGGACTTCGGTGGAGCTTTTCAAAACGCGCCTACAAAGTTGATGGTTTCTTTTATTTCCTTTTTTCTCTGTTGAAGAATAGATATAAAAATGATGTTCAATGGTACAGAAAGCTGAAAATGGTCCCCATTTGGTAAGATTAAGGTAGTTAGTTGACTCAACTAATACCACGTTATCCATTAAATTAAAAAAAAAAAACGGATATGGTTTGAATTTCAGTTTTTACAAACATATAAAAGTTAAATAAAATTTGCTTCTTACATACATAGATAGATAATAATGTTTACTCTTATATTTTTATGTTTTGTGATTTATATTTGCACTTACAAATACACGTAAACCACACATTAAAAATTATTAATACTAGAAAACCTCCAGACCATAAAAATACTATATTAGAAAAGAAATTCATCAAAACAATCGAAATCTAGCTTAACTCTATGTGTGTTGTCATTATTCTGACATAGAGAGTAATTTATCTAGAAATTACTAGAAATAAAGTAAAATCCAAGAAACTACATACATTTAAATTTTATAATGTGCTGAAGTTCTGGAGATCATTTCTCCATAACTTTGACGATAGTTCAAAATTTGAGATTTTTAATGAAAAAAGATAAATTACAATATACACATATGTGTTCACACACGTATAAGCAAATATTTGTTTATTTTGATGTTTGATTGCGGATTGAATTCTCCAGTTTCATTGTAAATTCGGAAATCCAACAGATATTTAAGCAATATCGTTATTTAGGGTATCATATTCTATTTATTTAGCAGAAAATCTCTTAAAATACTTTTATTCGTATAATTTTATTTATACTTCACATATTTTCTTAAACTGCTTTAACATATCAGACTAAGCAAATAAACATTATTTCGAATTTTCCTTTTGGCAACCCTATTTTATCTTCAGCTCCGTTCTTTTCCAACAGACGATATATCCCACAGAAGTATTTCCGAACTCTACCGGAATACTCCCTTAACAATGCAGAACCAGGTAGTCGACCCATCCTGCCCCTGTTAAGGAGAGGTTTAATCTGTCAGAACAAATAGCTTAAGATATTCCTTTTCCCAGATGGTACCTGTGTGCTTCACAGCAGGACATGCGGCGGTCATCCCTCCAAAAGTATTACATCTGTCTCCACCTATAAGCTGACCATTGTCAAGGCCCTTCAATAGGTCCGTCCCTTTCGGTGGAGGTGTCACACCCTCCCACATTGTAGCGGTATGGAGGTTGAAGGGCTTAGAAGACCCCTGCAGACTAAAACTCTAGTGTTCTATGGATTAAATAGAACGGAAGTGGATGTCTTACCACGGAATTTGGTAGCTAAAGTGCACAACAAAAAAATATTCTTTTAGATACCATGGATCGATTTTTGTTTGGCCATCGGATCTATTGGGAATAAATAATGGAAAATGATGTAAAATTGATAGTATTGGCTATTATTCGGAAAAAATAGCTATTTTCTGCTGACAGTGGTATAAAAGATCAAGAAACTAGCATAGTGAATATGAATTTCATAATTCCATTTTATAGTTTACTGAGTATTTTAATTCGAATGCCTTTTTATTAGTAATATTTTTCAGTATTAAAAGTGCAACGTTTGTTACAAGTGTTGTTGTATGTCTCCTTTGGCCAGCAGCACTAGACCAGGTCCTATACATTAAACACACTTACAAGTCTAGCACCATCAATAGATCATCGTATAAATCTTGCTTGGATATCATATTCTCAGGCACTCAAAGATGTGCTCTGGCGTAGCTTATTCAGCTAAACAGTTGGTACAGATCTCAAAAATTTTGGAGCTCTCAGAAAATTTTAAAGAGCTGAAGGGACCACTTCGAGAGTAGTTGGTTCCCCCCCCCCCTTTTTTTTTTAAGACCGTGAGCCAGTGAGCCTCCTAGACGAGAACAACACTGATACCATTGGTGACAAATTGTTATGCGTTCTGTATAAATGTTATTTAAAATTCATATCCTATTACATGAAATAGTTCTGATTCAAAATAAATTATATATGTACTTTTTATATTTATAAACGATTTTTATTCTGAATATTGAACAACAACTATGAAAATTTTTATACCACGCTATGGCATCACGTAAAGCGCCACAGCTGGAAGATGCTACAACACCTGTTTACATTCACAGCATATGAGCTCACAGTAAAATCTGTCCATCAGTATTCACATGTTGTCAGAAAATGCCAGCGAAAAACTTCCAATGAGAGCTCTTATCTTTCTCTATTCAACCATGCGTCCCTTTCCACATTTGTCTCACCAACTTCTTAAAAATCATCATTAAATTTTAATTTAATGAATTTCGTAAGAGATCGGAAATTTTTTTAAGTAGTTAACTTTGATAGTTTCCTGTTTCTACAAATTTAAATACTATCAAGGCTCATATATAGATTATAACTTTAAATCACTAACACATATTTCATTTCTTGTGTGTGTATTCTTTAATATGGGTAAATTCCCACTCCAAAATATTCTGTATGTGTTGTAGAAGGAGTCAGATTTTGCACTAAGAAAAGAACAATTAGAAACTAGTCTGGTTAAATTTTAATCCATTAAAGGATTAAAATATTTTGAAACAACGAAAAATTATTTCATAGATTAATATTATTCAAAATATTGAAATAAGTAATACATTACTGGATGATTTGGGAATATGTCATCACAAATATATCCTATCAGCGGCGAAATTACATAGTATATTTTTGTATAAGTCTAATAAACATTGTAAAGTCCTTAAACTGTTTTGATGAATATTTAAAAAGATAAACATAATTTTGTATTTTTGAGAAATATCCGAGAACTAAAAACAATATATATTCATTAATAAATCAATAAAAATACTGAAACCATATTATTAAACAAGTATTAATTTAAAAATGGAATGTGATGAATTACAATATGAGAATATTTTAATGGAAATTTTATTCATATAAATATAAAAAATGTACATAATTAATCATTTAGAACAAGAAATACATATTTTTGACTCTAAATGCTCAACTTATAACATTAGCTGCAAGAATTTGTCAGGAAAAAAATCTGGGATTATTTATACTCATTTTCAAAGTTTAAACTATTTGTTCTCAATTTTACCATTGTAACAATACTTTAATCGTGAAATTAATTATTAATTATTGTTAGGGATAAAATGATAAAATAGCGCTTTATTCTTTAGTTTAATAGTTTGCCATTCAACATCCTTTTAGGGTTCGTTTTTATTTCTTGTAATTCGAAATAAACTATAAATGTAAGTCCAGGTCAAAGTACCTATCCAGTACAAAACGTAACAGCAGATCTCAACCCAAACAAATGACAGACCAAAATTAATATTACTAAAAGGTTAACTCTATAAAGCTGAAAATATAATTTAAAAATCGTTATTGGAATATAGTTTGGCAAAGTTTAAGTTAGCCTACATAAAATTATATGAAATAGGAGGTTCCGTTAATGTAGCAACCCATCAGGTTATGTCAGCAGAGCATGGAAACACCAATGTCACCATATCTATAAATACATCAATAAAACATACTTCTTTGCTTTGTCGGCAAACCATCAAACCAGATGATATAATTGGAATTCGGGTAAACTACTTGAAAATGACAAAACTCGAAAGGAATGTTACAGTGCCGGTCGCGAAGGGAACAGCATCGTTTACAAATGAGAGTTAGAAATAAGAAAAATTATTGGAGGTCCGGTTTGTTTTCTCTTTTTCGCGATAAAAATGTAACAGAAAAAACAGAAACTTGCGGTTTCGAATATTTTAAAGGTTATGTGCTAGGTTGAAAAATAAAATAAAAATTTAAAAATTCTTTGTTTAGCATTTTCATTCTGATTGCCTTTGTAACAGTTTCATTGCATTCACTTGAAACTTCAGTTCTCAACTGAAAAAAAATTTCTGAGCTGGAAAGAAATTCGATTTTTCCCTTTTTTTAGGCTCATAATGTGTTCATATTTAAGGATAAATTTTTTATTCAATTGAGTCGAGACGTAAAAATGTTTATGGAAAACTATACCATTTCTTCACTTACACTTCACCATAATTGTAACTTGTATTTCTTTTTTATTTATAAATCATGCATTCAAAGAAGTATATATGATAGATCTCAATATACATAATGCTTTTTAAGCATATGAGGTTACACACCACAAATGTTGCTTTTTATAAATTTTGCTAACAACATCACGATGTTAAAAATTATAATTTCATTATTCATATATATATTTTTATTTATTACCAGCAAAAATAGAAATAATGAATTTAATAAAACATTTAAAAACTATAATTATAAATTTATTTTAAAAAAAATCAAATAAAATTACATTTAAATTGTCATTTTTTTACGTAAATATTTAATTCAGAGTCAAAATTAATATCATCATCATTTATGTTAAAAAAAGCTATTTTTATTTTTTATTTTTCTATTTTCAATGAAAATTTAATGTGGTCTAAATAAATGTTGCAAAAAGTTAAATGTATTTGACGATCATTTCTTTTCTGATATATAATTTTGAAAATATACATATTTTTAAACAGAACATTACTTTAAAAGTTTATTTAAATTTACTTATTCCTTTAAAAATTTGAATTGTTTCCTAACTGTTCCAAACATTTTTAAGAATATTTACTCCAAACTTGGAATTTTTATTATTTTTATTTCAGATAAGAAAACATTTCATATAAAACTACTGTTGTGCGATGTTATGTGAAAATATTATCAGAAATAAATCAAAGTAATAAATTGAGTTTTGATATTAATTATATTTATACCAAAACTCAATTTTAACCTACGTATAAATCATTTTAACCTTATAAACCACAAGAGGCTTATGCAAATAACATTTAAGAAATTTAGATTACCAAACAAAATCGTTGCTATAAAAATGCAATATATTCCTGGATAAATACCAGTATTTTTCAAAATATATAATGTTCATTTTTAAAATTGAATAAAATTGTTTGATTCAAAATTGCAATAAAAATATTACATTTATAAGTAATTACAAAATTTTTTAAAAAATGTTTATATTTACAAATAAGTATAAAAAAATTCTTTTAATGCTTATATTTATAAGTATATTATAAAATTTTAAATTATAGCGTTTTTAAAATATTTAAATTTTGAAATATTTCAGATATATTTGAACCTTTAATTATTTTTACACTTCTTGTGAAATTAACTACTTATTAGTTTTTTAAGAATCAGCATTTGGAAAAATAATAAAAATCGTTATTATATCTGCATATAAAAATTCTGCTACAATTTGACATAGACATGAATTTTTTATCTGATTTCTATTTAAAAGTTTCGTTATGACATAAAAAACTGCCATTTTATTAATATAAAAATGTGCTCTGAATAAATATTTATATCTTAAACTCTAATTAAAGATAGAAAGCTCCTTCATTCCGCTACCGGCTTTTCTTTTGCTAAGCCCGTTGTTCTTTTCGGCGACATGCTCTAACACGATTATGCTTTTTGTCCGCCAATCAGTGTTGCATCTGCAGAATCGGCGACATGAAATGCGTAAGCAATTTTAATCAATCATTGTGAAGTTCCCTTTTCATTTCGGCAGAAAAAAGGAGGGTCAGCACGTTCAGATAGTGTCTAGAAAAAAAAGCTACATTGATATAAAAGTAAGTGAACGTGTAATTCGAGGAAAAAATATTCTATCAAAGTGTCAATTTTTGATACCGAAAATTGAATACCTATTAACTGGCAAGTTTTGGGCTGCCAAATTAAAGACCCCAAGCGCTGAAAAACCTTGTATTTTGATTGATTGATGTGTAAGGTGTGTGACCCATAACTTGAAAAATTACTCTAGAATTTATAAACTGTTTAAAGAATGTAGATATTGAGTGATAACTTTATAATATTGAAGGCTTTTTATAACATATAATTAATAATTCTTTTTAATTCCACAAACTAATTTCCCCTATAAATTAGGATTTTGTTAAAAAGAAAGACATGCAAGTTATGCGCTAATCTATTATGAATTATAGCAAGATATAAACATCTAGAAAATTGACACCTAGGAATATTTTTGAGAGTTATGCCTATAAATTTTGTATTCCGTTTCTAGTTAGTTTAAACCATTCTAGTTTAAGTCATTAGGTATCTACAAAAAACTTCTTCATTTATTTTCGTCCAGTAAAACTTGTTTTTTTACCTTCTAACTCTACAATATATTGTACTAGAGCATTTTCTAACTCTCATTTTTAATTCTGAAAGTGTTACATAAATAGTTGCTTATGTAACTTTCACTTATAAAATTAATAGTATTGTCTTGGAAAAAATCTATTATTTTCAATAAAAATCTATATAATTTATAAGTATTGTATATATAAACACAGACAAAAATATTCATTACATCTTTGCATATAAAGTTTGATTTTTGTGTATGTACGAAATATTTGTTAATTATTGATCACGAAGAAAAGTACAATTGTAACAGAATCATACTGCCTACATCAAACTCAATTTTTGTAAAAAAAAAAAAATAAAAAAATAAAAAAAATACACGTGTTAAATCGGTTAAATTATTTCATCCTTCTTCAATCGATTTAGTAATAAAAGTATATACATATATTAGTATACTTACAATTGATTTGTTAATAATTTTCCAAAATTTAATCCATTTAGGAAAAGAGCTTAGAAAAATATTATCTCCCATTAAATGATAAATTAAATATTAATAAAGTCATTATACATAGTACAGAAGTAGATGTTCAAAATAAATTATCATTAATTTAAACTTTGAAATAAACTATTATTAATATAAAGTTCAAATTAAAGTGATATATATATATAACCTGTTTTATGAACAGTTATATTTAACTCCGTTGAGGAATGGGTTAAGAAAATAAGCGCTCCACAAGAGTTTAAGTTCCACTCGTATTGTAAGATTGAAACCCGATCCCTTTTAGTGATAATGATTCATTGAAAACAATATTTGGTGAAAATTATAAAAGCTCTTTATTTAAATAGACTTATAAAAAATACATTTCTTCTATCCCATAATAATAATAATACCAACAGAATATTTAGTTAGGTATTATTGGTAAATGAGCTCAAAATTGGGTTTCAACGCATAACTGCAAACTTTTAAATCACACACACACACACACACACACACACACACACACACACACACACACACACACACACACACACATACACACACACACACACACACACACACACACACACACACACACACACACACACACACACATACACACACACAACACATATTCAGTGTTTTATACTATCTATAATTTGTTTTGTTAAATTAGCGATTTTTGATTAAACGAATTTTTATGAATTATGTTTCTAACTAGCGAGCCTTAGACTTCTCTGTGAAACATATGCATTTTCGATTTTGTTATTTAATGTTTACATAGCTATGTTCCCAACTGTTTGAGATTTCGATTACAGATCAGATAAAAAAAAATCGAATGAAGTGTTGAATGCATAAAAATTCCTTACATTCAATGAAGTTATATATTGCAATCAGAAATGTCCATTTATCCACATTTTATTGCATTTAATATTGGCAACGTATGGAAAAAAGCGGAAACATACTGTTATAGACCAAAAAATTACGTTTTAAAAGTTGGAAAAATAAATATCATTATTTTTTAAAAGCAATTGCATCATAGAAAAGCAAAAAGAAAAAAGTGTATCGATTTAGTTTCTTCTATTCCAAGGGATTACACATCGATGACCATTTTAAAAGAAGGCTAAGAGCCACACACTTCTTTCTTGAAGCGAGTACTGTTCCGGAAAGAAATTTTACACATTACAAGCAACTTTACGGGATCTCATGTCACCGTTTAAATCAATTATAAGCGATATAATAATATTTTCAAAAATAATACTAACTTTTTAATTTAGTTAGATATAAATTCAGATACATTTTGATATAAATTTCATTCCATTCCATGCAGATGTTTACAACTCAACCCCACACAAATATTTGGTGGACAAACAGAATAAGGAGTTCATTTATAGAGTTAATTACTCATATGATCTCATTAATTCTTATCATCCCTCATAATTAATGAGATCATGTGTTTAAAGTGCGCGAAACATATTGTAAATCATGAGTTATAATTTGATAGATTTTGTATAAAGCTTATAAATCTATATGATAAAATTATAGAATAGGGTATTAGCTTTTACTAGACTTGAAGCGTTAAAAATGTCTCAGAAGTCATTTAACGTATCTTTATTTTATGTCGGTAAGTTAATCAAGCATTTAAACTACTATTTTTCTTCTTAAACTTATATCATACTTATATTATAGCGATGAACGCGGAAATTTAACAATAATTAATATATTTATGACATTATTATTATGTATTTTTACAGACACCACAATTTTTCCTGGTGATTCAAAATTTGATCATACGGATTACTATTGGACTAAGATTTTTTGAATATATTCCTTACCAACAGCCATTGTGTAAAGTGTTGTAAATACACTGAATTAGTAAGCCCACTGAAAACAATTAAAGGAATCACTAGAGAAGCGAAATAAAGTAGAAAGTAGAGGTAATTTAAAGAAATATCTCTTTCTTTTTTATATTGCACAATAAAAGTATTCACATGAATTTTAACAATTCTTGTACACATTTCAAGCATTATCCGCCATATATATATATATATATATATATATATATATATATATATATATATATATATATATATATATATATATATATATATATATATATATATATATATATATATATATATATATATATATATATATATATATATATATATATAATTTGAAAGAAAAAAATTTTCATTAAAAATTAAATTTAGAAATTTCTTAAATAAATAAAAAATTTCTAGCAAAATTTTTTGAACTGAATAAAAGAATTAAAAAAGTTGAAAACGTGTAATTAGCTTTAATTAAACTGATAAGAGCTTGACATATTTTAATAACTATATACTTCCATACACAAAAATATCTAATTTGCGATAAAAAGAAAATTCAATACAAAATATATATTGATCAAATCTTTTTTGCAAAAAATATATTTTTATTGATTGGATAAACATATGTTTTAAGACGTCAGCAAAAGAATTTATATGTAATGAAATAAAAAATAAAAACAAAATTTCTCTAATTTTTATTGATGCGAAAGAATTTCCAAATTTGTCAGCGACATTTCAACAGTAAGAATTAAATGAGTATGATTGGTTATAATTTAATCAATATTGTATCAGCGATGAAAAATAACCCCATCTAACAAAAGCAATCCTTTTTAACCACTGATGTATAATAATTTCTAATTAATTATACAGTTGAAAAATTAGCCAACACAACTCAGCTTTTCAAAACCTAATTTCCTTTGAAATAACACCATCGAAAGAATTGTGTCGTCACCACCGGATTTAAATGAATTTCTCAACCTTTGCTTCCAAAATGAAGTTGAACGCCATATCACTGTCAACATCACTTTTCAAGGCGGCAATCATGGTTAAAGGCTTCACTAACTGTGACTGTCGCTCCAATGGTGGATGGGTTTAGAAAACCTGACATTAGGCTCTGCTGTTATCAGTCGGTGCCATCAGGGAATGCAGAGGCGGGGGGAATATTGAATTAAAGAAAGCTGTAATTTGTTTTTATCTGATTGTATTTGATGTGCAGCAGTGACATAATGTTAGGACCGCGAGGGTATTTCTTAAGAAATCAGAGTGCGACAGAATGGGTAAGTATATACATTAAGGCTTTCTCAAAACCCAAGGATACTGAGAAAATCACACGTTTTGAAAGCAGATTGTTAAGTCTTTGAAATTAATATCCTTGGTGATAAATCGTTCCAGCTTTGCTTTGGTGAGTTTTGGATGAATGTTAGTGCTAGGTATTCAATGAGACTGACATTTGTAATGATGAATGAGTGACACATACAGTTTTACTTATTTTACAGCATTTGAACCTGAATGATACCGGCAAATTCATAATGAAGATTATAATAATATAATATAATTTCTCAGAAGGGAATGAAAATCTCTTATCAGCAGCACCTGCTGTATAAAGTTTCAGATTTTTTTTTTTGGGGGGGGGGGACGAGAAATATTTGAAAATAATAAACAAATTCATATATTTTTACTTAGTGAATTAAGTTGAACTTTTAAACAGGAAAAGATGATAGGTTAAATAAAATAATAAAATATTTCATAAATAGTTTTTCTAGCTAAAATAGGGAATAATGCTCAAACATGACAAAGTGCTATGAATTAATTCCTTTTAGCAGGAAATGGTTATTTATTTTGATCCTAAATATTGTGTGGTGATGCGTATAATATAAGTTAATCTTATATGGGTTCGTGTCACATTTAAAATTTAAAAATAAAAAAAAATGTTTTTATCAGTTTTCAAATTATTTCTCTATATTCCATACCTATCTTTGAATTGATCGATAGCCGGCCAACTTGTCTAGTGATCAGCGTGCCTGACTGCGGATAGGGAGGTCCTGGGTTCGAATCCTGGTTCTGGCATGGATGTACTTTCTCTCTCTATCCATCCTGTCTTTATCTTTTCCTTGTATGAATGGGTTGTGAATGGTTGCCTACCCTATTAACGGATCCCTATGGCATGTGTGTACTGAAGAAGTCGAACTCCACACCTAAATATGGTTTAGTTGGAAAGGTGGAGAAATGCTCCCAATATTGCCAGCCTAGCTGGCACACGACAACAATGGATCCATATTTTAGAATTTAAGAAATATTTGTTTGCATTCCTTTAAAAGAAATTATTTTCTTTATTTTCTAAATAAGTAAACCATTCAGTATTTATTGATGTTGTGCATATGAAAATGGTCTTATCATCTAGTTTTCCAAAAAGTGCCACCAAGATTGTCAAAAATCATAGTCACAGTTAACAAACTTTTATCCAATTTTCCTTAGAAACACTTATTTGAAATTATTTTGTCGGCAGACATCTCAATTAGAACTAAACTTATTTTAGTAATTAACATAATTTTCAATGACGAGAGGTCAGTCACTGGCTTAAAAAAAGACCCGTTCTGGGCTGTAATGTACATAAAGTGGAAGATCTAAGAGATCTATGCAAGAATGAGTATAAAAAAAAAAAAAAAAAAAAAAAAAAAAAAAAAAAAACTAAATTGTCTTCCCAATTTATCAGAAAAAGATAAATATGGTTCTTTTGTACATCGTTACTGATGTTATTGCTAAATACTTTAATCATACACTTTTACTTCTATGCCCTTGAAATTTATGTGAAAATCCTACGAAAACTCAGTTGATTTTGTATGAATTATTAATTTTGGATGGCATGGAATAATTTTTTTATTATTGTGTGCAAAATGATTTGTGTTTATAAAATCAATTCTCAAAGATAAAACAATGAGAGATTTTTGCTTTATTTTAGAGATAAAGCAAAATAAGGCATAAATAAGGAATAATCGACTCAATTATTATCAAAAGACCCTAAAGAAATCTTGGTACAGACTCCGTAATATGTGAGTACGTTCAACGTGAATTCATATCATTCCCGAGTAAGAATTTATTGTCCGTTTGATATAGTGAATTAGTCATAGCGTGTGGTATTCATATTCTTACAAATGGTACTCCAAACCAAGAAAACCGTTCTCGAAGAGAACGCCTTATTTATAATATGTTCCAACTCTCCTTGATTCAATGAGTTTCAATGAAAAGCTTTCCTTTGTCTGTTTCAGTTGCAACAGGAAACATTTTCCACCGGAATTTTCACAAGTGTCGATTTATATTTCGATTGAAAAGGCTTGGTAGGCGGAAAGTTCTATTTTTCCAGGAAAAAAAACCACTCTTCTGAAGTGTGACAATCCTCGTATGTTTGACACAACTTCGACAGATGGAACAGTAGGGGGTCAATATGTCACCCAATATGTACTGGTGATGGGCTTTCTAGATGCTGGAATGAATCCAGAAGCCAGCTGTAGGAGTTGTCCTTAAAGTCTTTTCAACGCCGGCTTTAGAACTGCAACACTAGAAATGACTTCACAAAGTTGGGGGCTGGATCCCGGCCTTTCTCTTCAGCTCCAGATCTTTTCAGAAAATGACCAGCTTTTGACTTTCTACGGTTAGGGAGGTCTTTCTTGTATATGAATAAAGTGACTTGCCATTGATTTTTTTTTCTTTCATTGAAAACGGGGGCGAGAGACTTTTCGATCCGGGACTTGACCCTTTTATAGTCCTTTTTCTTTGTAATAGTTGACCCCTAGCGCCCAAATCGCAGTGCATATTTCTCGTCGCGGTTGAGGCGTTGGCCATTCTTGCCAAATGTAGCGTGGTTGCGTTGTTGTCGGGATATCAAGCTACTAAAATGGTCCGTAAATAGGTATATTGACCGTAACTTGACAGTTTTCATGGTGATACCCCAATATGGATAAATTGATGATATTGTCGCCGAATGTAACAAACCATAGGTGCCACCTGTTTTCCATGGTAACAAGGATATGCTAGATATATACCAGACCCAGTTGAAAGTTCTTCTTTACTTGCAATAAAATATAAAATTATTTATTGAAAACGAAATATTTTTTTCATATTCAGTATTTTTTTAAAAGAATAAGATATTTTATACAAAAACGATTATGCAGTTTTAGGAAGAACTTTTAAATTTTATTAAATTTACTCGTTAAGTTTACTATTGTAAGTTAACTATTTTTTTAAAAAAAATTAAAATTGATAAGAAAAAATTCATCCGTCTTTTTCACTTAAAATTATCACAATTCTATTGTTAAATATAACAAAATGAGTTATATAATATTTTCTTTTTTTAAAATTTCAGTAAAATTATGAATAATTAAAGAAATTAATAAGTAATTGAAAAAAAAGAGATCTTTACTTTTTAATATCTGACTGTAACATTATCTTTTAATTTTCTAAAACGTGTCGAAATAATATCGAAAAAAAAAATTAAAGATATTTTATATGGAAATGATAAAAGACAGTTTGAGGTAATCTTTTAAATTGCGTTAAATTTACACTTTATATAAGTTTACTTTTTTAAGTTACTATGTTGTAAAAAAAAAAAGGAACGATAAGAAAAAACTCACCTCTCATTCTCACTTAAAATTATCACCATTCTGTTGCTAAATATGACAAAATAAGTCACATAACATTTTGATTTTTTTAAAATTTTTGTAAAATTATGAATAATTAAAGAAATTACTAATTAATGTTAAAAACCATACCTTTACTTTTTAATATCTGACTGTAACATTGTCTTTTAAATTTCAAATACGAATCAGAAATAAATAAAAAGAAATATATTTAAACATGGATTAATCTTATTGCAGTTTAAAACTGGTTCTGAGTATTTTTTTCAAACAAGAATGAAATATCTTCTTAAAGCTTTACATAACATGGCAAGATCCTCTTTTTTCAAAGTTGAATATCTTTAGTTGCATCTTAATTATAGTTGAGAAACAAAAGATTTATCTTGCTACACTATTTTTGATACGCCCCTTTATCAAGTGCTTATCCTGTATATGCTTTTCTATGACAGGCGGCGTTCCACTTATCATAAAAGTTCTTTACGGAAAACTACTGTAAATGAGAGATGGTATTTAATATTTCATTATGTAAATGTAAAAAATAGGACAACAATATTCTAGTGGTTAGGGCATGGGCCCCCAGGGACATCGTGAATTGAACCCAGTGACTTTCGTTCGGAAGAACTAGGTTCGATTCCCAATGTTGACAAAAAGCAACTGACTACATGAGCTCATAAAATCTGTGGAATCGAACGTCCTAAGGTCGATCGTTGAGCAGTTACTATGGGTGAAATAATTTGGCAAAAATTTCTCCCCCAAGATCAACGTCAAAATTGAAGGAGTGGATCCTCAGGTGGGGCCCTCTATGGGAGGAGTTAAGAATAAAGTCATATTTTCACTTTCGTTGTGCTCTGGCGAAACCAAAGACGCACGCTTCTGACTTAATTTTGCAAAACCGTCGGATAGCGAGCTGTGCTTGTGCAAGTGTTATAAATAACAACAACAAATGAAAAAATATAAACGGAATTAAATAAGAAATGATAAAAAATAAATGAAAATAAATGAACTCAAAAATAATTTTTAATAGAAATTTAAAAAAACTGAACTTTTTGAAAATTTCGTTTTAAGGAGTGAAATTATTTTTGCACTTTTAAAGTTTGATGTCACTTTTAGATTCTCAAATGATAAACACTCACACAAAAATGTAGATTTTTCTGTTGTATCATTCACATTAAAAATATATGTGTGTTATGATGGGAATTAAAAAATGATATCCATAGATTTGATAAAAAAATTTTAAACCTCAAGTGCCTTATCATTTAATAGATATTGATTTTTAAAACGTATATTTGAATCTTAAGCATTAAAATACATAATAACGAAATTAGTGTCAACGTTAAATAGCATGAGTTAATAGTTTTGCTATAAATTAAAAATATAATGGATAATAAAAAACTGAAAACCATGAAATTAATATTATAGCCAATTAATTTATTTACAAGAAATAAATGTTAACAGAAAAATGCAAAATCAAATAATAAATATCTAATGATTACTATTTTCCTTTGCATATGCTCTGAAAGGCTTGCAATATTAAAATTTTAATCTATTTCTTTTGTCAAATGAATGTCTTATTAGCTAAAATTTTCTGAGATGATGAAAACTACAATTTAAATGGTGCAAATTCTTTTTGTTATTTAATTATTTAATTAATTAAATGTAATATTTTTTTGTTGTTAAAAGTAATCTTATTTCAACAATTTTACAAAAAAATCGAAAAGTGCTAGAATATGTATTATTTAAGAATACAATCGAATGTATATTAAAGTTTATATTTCGCATTTACATTTCGCACATATTAATATCAATGATTTAAATACCGCAAATCCATAATTGTTAAATTATGAGCAGTATAGTTAACATAAAAAGCATAAAGTAGTCACATTAAAACAGATATGCAAGAAGCTTATTCCTCAACCCTATCTTAGTATTTACATAAGTCACGTATGTTAAATAATGACTGCTAAAACATCAAAAAAGGGTAGCCATAGTGGGCTGTTTGGTAAGTGTAGTGTTCTCATTATCGGAAAGTAATGAGCTCGCATCCCAAATCCCAATTTCACCGAATATTGGCCATCTTACATAAAGTCAGGGTTTCAATGTCTTCCAAGTGAAATGATGCCACTGGGAATAGCAAGTTAAATGTCTTCTGCTTGGTCTCTGAGACTAAATTACAAAAACTGAAGCCCGATTTTGGGCTCAATACAAGGACATTTGTCGAAACACACGCGCTTCAGTACTGGACTTCGTAATTTAAGAGGAGATGCAATTTCAGACGTTGAGTTACATATTTCCTTGACTTTAAATCAATAAGGAAATTAGTTCAGTTAAATAAAATACATTGAGACAATAGAGTTTAACAACACAATGACAAAACTTTTTCTAGAATTACCGTTTATTAATCCTAAATTAATTTTCATGGATAGGTTCATGTTGTTATATTACAAAGAAGAAAACTATGAAAACTGAAAACATCTATCCTTACAAATGTACTTTCGGCAAATAAAACCCTTCATATATTTACATTATTAGTTGTCATGACACAATTGACCCACTATTCATACACATGAAAGAGTCCCAGGAAAGGACCGCTTACGCCTGAAAAATTTTCACAATTACAATTATAAAATTTCAATCGCGTAGAACCAAATGGGTTTTAAAATATATCCATTATCTGTTTTAGAAATTATATTGCTACGAAGAGAAACTTGCATCTAAGAAACTATATAAATAGAATTATGATTCTACAGCTCCTGATCACTTACACTTTCATTTTGAATTGAACATAGCTGTATTGATTGGAATGAAACTTACATCAGTGAATACAACATCTAAGCCAGTTTAAAACAAGCTACGTTTCATTTTAAAATTTTGATTGCATTGTTTGTTATTAAATTAAACTGTAATTAGTGTCGATTTAAATTCACTATAAAGTCGGTTATGCCTCGATGCAATTAATTGAAACTATGTTACACCATTTGAAGTTCTCCTCGCTTTAATAATGGTGGTATAGGGTTGTTTCCTCCCCCTTTTCTTAAAATTGCTATCTATTCACAATCAATGAGAATTAGGAAGAAATATAATTTTTTAATAATAAATATAGGCAATTTTATTAAAATAATGATATTTGTTTTAATTTTAAATAGGAATTTTTTTCAACTGCAGCGAATGTGTTTTCGCTTTCTCAAATACGTCGTCGATCAGATTTGAATATTTAACATTCTTGTAAGTATAAGAAAATTTTAATGTGCCCACACATTGTTTGATTTATTTTTAGTCGATCTATAAGTTTCGTGTCACCTATTTATGTCGTGGTGTAAACTAACATTTTGAACAAAGTTAAATAAATATAGTAAATATCTTTATTTTACTAATACGATTATTTTCTATAATCAATTTTTTAAATATCATAAATAAATAGCAAATATCGTTAGTTAGAGCAGGGTTTAGGGTTTGGAAAAGATATATAACTATGTTTTTTATCAGAGGTATTTAAATCAAAGCAAAATGTTAAAAGAGGATTGTATTTTTAATGTTTGTGTATATATATAGCGAAAAGTTTATATATATAAAATAGAAAAGAGAAATTTGTAAAACTTAAAGAAATGTATCATGTCATAAAAATACTCTTTACTTCATCGAGAATTTATGCAATGACTATTGCTAAATAGTCAATAAAAAAAAATAAAAAAAAGATGGATTTATTGAAATCAATAAAAGATCCTTGGTATAATAAATAATTATGTCATGAAAGATTTACGTAGTGGAGAAAAAATTCATTACATCAAGATAAGTAATTTTTTATCAGAATATTTATTTATCTGTGAAAATAATTAAATTTTATGTTCTGTTGAAATTTGCCGAATTAGCAAACAATTTTGAAAACGCATCGAAAATTGAATCACCTGATTTACTGATTACAATGTTTTATATATACAAAGTTTACTTGAGTTATTATATACAAAGTTTACTTGAGTCCAATATTTTCTTTATTTATGTTCTGTCTTAAGTGAAAGGCACATCAATGTCCGTTAACTGGATTTCTTCGAATGGAAAAGATTTATCATAGTTTTGCGAATCTCATTTGAAACACTATTTACATAATTTTCAATTTTTAAGAAATTCTTTTACTTATTTTTGTATTCGTAGTTATTAACTTATTAGAATTTAATTGACTTAAAGCCATAGTCTTTAATAAATACAGAATTTGAAATTTTATAAAATAATTGCAGCTTATATTGTATTTATAGTAACGTCTTTGTAGACTTGGGGTGTATTACTAAAATACACATGGATGTAATGTAAATCTAGGTTCATTTTTTATGTTTTTGCATTCCTTTGGTATTTTTATACAGAACTATTTAATGAGAAAATGAAATATCAATGACCAAAGATTTCACAGTTTACGAATTCTGGTCTATTGGAGTGACCTTTAAAAGGGAGAAACGTTACAATAATTTTCCAATGACTGTTTGATTCAATTAGGAACAAATTCATAATTAATAGTGAAAGCTATTAAATTTAGAAGATAAAAACATTGTTTATCATAGTTCATATCATTATTAATTTAATAGTAAATAGAAACGTTTTACGACATTCGACCCGTAGTAACAACAATTAGTAAAAATTTAAAAGCATTGATCAAATTTCTCTTTCTCGGGAGTTAAAGCTTTCAAATAATAACTTGTACATTTTTAGAGGAGAAATTGCATATAGAGTTTAAATTTATTTTACAATTTTGAACATATTCCTTACCAAGCAAAAGTAAACGCTAATTTCTTTTTTATTTCTTTTTATTTCATGATTTTTCAAACTAAAATCAACAAGAAAAAGATTAAAATTTTGGGTTTCCCTGAACTGTTTTTCAAGTTTCCGCACATGTATTTTACTTGTACTAGAATAGATGCTGAGCAATTTTTAAGTAAAAAATATCTTCTTACTTTTGGGGACAAACTGTGCCTCCACTAGAGCTATTCCAGGGATAACTTCACCACAAAAGTTGCTCATCTCTTAATCTACTTTTCTCGGAAAGCATCACATGCTCTACATTCTCAAGAAATTCATTAAGAAATCATTTCAGGAAATCTATGATTTCAGACTGATGTATTTCAACGAATTTTATGTCTAAAATATATAGAACTTATTTTGATTACCTTAATATTTTCCCATATCGCCAAATAAATTACCATTTAGTTAAACAATTTCTAAATAACAAATTTACCCGGACAATTTTTCATTAAGAAGAAAATAATTTACCCTTTTTATATCGAAAACAATTTGGAAAATGCAGGGTTAGAAATAATATATATATTCAAAATTTAGAATAAAAATATTTATTTTTTGTTGTTTCAAGTTAAATTACGCTTTTCGATATTATATTTTTTTGTGATTTTGATTAAAATCTAGATTTTTAAAAGTAGGCATCCTTGCCTAAGAACTATATTTTCGAGACAAAATTTGGTAAACTTTTAATGTTTATAAAGATGGTTTTTCCAAAGATAAATACAAATAATATTGGATCTCTTTGGTCACTGAGAATATATACCAATGTTATGTGATTTAATATAAAATTTTTCATACTTTTCAACTTTATTTTAAAATAATGTATACTTTTCAGCATGCATGATTTTACACACTGAAAAGTATTCATGATTTTATTATTTTCTTATCATTAAAGTCATTATTTTCATCGTCATTGTTTCCAAGATATTGATACTTACTTTTAAATGTCTGGGTATTACTCTAACCATTAAAAGTGTAATATCTAAATGAAAGTGATTTAGCTTGAAACAACATAAATTAAAATAAATATTTTTTGTTCCAAGTTTTAAAAATTTATCATGAAAATTAGAGAACTGAAAACTAAGCATTTAACACTTGGAGATTAATTTATAAATAAATAATAAACAATTTTTTAAAAAATATATGAAGCGGATATTATATTGAGAAGGATTATGTATATTAAAATGATGATTCAATAAAAAACATTTTCTTGAAGATGCACTTACGATTCCAGAAATTTTAGAGTTCTGTTCAATTTTATCATAATAGTACTTCTGTTTCTATATGTTCTTTTATCATAAAAGTAGAATGTTTTCTCGCAGAAAGCAAAAACAAACTTAGTTTAAATTTTAAGCAAGAAATAAATACATTTTCTGAAATTTCAGTGAAATTTTCATAGTTTCCTTTGAAATGGAAATAAATTCATCATAAATAAGTGTTTAAAATTCTTGCAATTTTCCTTGAAGCTGAAAACGTTACAAATGAATTTTATGCATCCTAAATAATTTATCATATAATAAATCATCATAATATATATATCTTTATATATATATATATATATATATATAATATATATATCTTTATATATATATATATATATATATATATATACATATGATACACATATAAAATTTGAGATTTATTAAATGAATGCCTTAGAATAAATGGGTGGAAAATATCTAAAATAAATTTTAAAAAATTGCCATCATAATTCATTTTCACCTCGTTACAAAGCTTAACAGCACACAGGGATTATCATCACATCCCGGATGTGTTGAAAAATCCAACCACATAATAGAAGAGATGAAGTTTCCCACACCTGATTTCAATCTTAATAAAGTTTCCATCCGTCCGTCTTTTTTTTAATTTTTTACTCTTCCATAACTTTGGTATTCGAAATATTGTCGGATTAGACAGAATAAAAAGTAAAGAATGAAAATAATAGAACAAAAGCAGACCAATCGGTGAACGCCCAACATTGTATTTACGGTACACCACCTTAAATCAGAACGGCATACCTGAAGCGATAAAAAAAAATGAAGCATGAGAAAAAAAAATTGGATAGTGATTGAAATGAAATTGATGGTTGTGAGCTTGAAATTCACTGGGCGGTGAAAAAATTATCCAAAAGAATAAAGCGAGTCTTTCAAAACCTATATTTATTTAGAAAAACCATCGAAATTTACGTATAAGCCAGTAAAATGACTGCATCATTTTCGTAAATGTTTCTTTACTGAAAAGCACCTGCTGTGTTGCCATCAGTGGTTGTTAATAATAGGGGACTAAGCCTTTATAAGGATGAGAATGGCGGGAAATCTTTTTGTACACCCACCAGGCATCATTTAGTTTTTATTTTACGGGCAAAGGAATTTTTCGTTTTTAAACACGGGTTTTGTCGGATGAATTTAATGATGATCGCAATTGCCTAGGATGCTTTTCGACGCTCAAGAAGATTACGTCGGTGTAATTTAGCAGTTCGTGCTAATAGTGAAGGTGGTGTACGGCACTCACCGCAGCTGAATCTGAGCTGACGTCACGACGTTATGTGGCCGAACTTTTAGAAAATAGATGCATCAGTCAGGTTGAGGTGCTTCCAAAGCAGCCGCAGACACTGACGTAAGCTTGATACAATATTTCAGCCAGTAGGGTTAATCATTTAAGCATTTTATTAGGTATACTGTTTAAATAAAGCAAAAACATGCAATAAGGTTTACCACATCTGAGCTTCAAGCAATATCACGTTGTAACTGGTTTGTTCAAAAATATGCGCATGCGCGGATCAAGCACACAGGCTGTTCAATATAGGAGCGAATATTGTTGCAACATATATATGGCATAGGTATGATATATCCTCCCAGGAGATTTCTAGCCAAATATAGCGTAATTGTTTTGATCATAGTGTTGCCAATTTGAGTTTTTGTTGCTTTTCAGATTTTTTGTTGTTGTAGCCAGGTTTATTTTTTTCTCGTGTTTTACGTAATTTTTGTGCCATATATATGATTTGTTTTAAGTGGCAGCAGAGTTTGAATTTTTTGTTCGGCGTTTCAATTGGGCATACTTTAGAAAATTTCCTGTTCCAAAAGTCTGTGTTCAGCTAGGCAAAAAAAGAAAGAGAGATATCCGTCTAGTTCCTATATATATATATATATATATATATATATATATATATATATATATATATATATATATATATATAGAACTTCAAAAGTATGAAGAAACATTGATATAAACCTGATGAATAATTTCATCTAATCTATTTTATGACTATGACTTAATCACTTCTTCGTTCAATCTGTAACATGATTAAGTAAATGTGTTGTATCAATGGATGAAATATGATATTTTAGGTATTATATATATATATATATTTATATATATATATATATATGTGTGTGTGTGTGTGTGTGTGAATAACTATAAACACACACACAAATACTGCATACTATATCCTAATGTGAAAAATTTAATTATTAATCCCTAAAATCAACAATAATACAGAATGTAATGTATTCCTAAAAGCCCCTTTTCCAAATGAAGTTTGATCCTAAGTGAAAATTTGGCTTGGCGTAATGTTATTTTTATTTTGTTATACTTAATTTCTTATATATACAGAACCGTATGACACATCATCTTTCCGAAATTTGATAGTAATTGTAATAACCTCATTTATAATTTTACATTTTTCTAAGAAATTATTTTTAATCTTTCTTACTTGATATAATGAGGAATAAAAAATAAACAGATAACCGTTTGGAAGTTCAAATATTTTGACATATATATTTTTTTAATTAGTGACTGAAATACATCACTTAAATGGCTGGACCTTTGCCAATCACAATTAAATTTTTAAAAATATTTTAACGAACTTAGTTATGGAACTAATTTTAAACATGCCAGCAATTTTTTTTATAAATAATAATATGATGCTTTGATAAACAAACTGTTTCTTAGTTTTCAAAATTCATAGCTTGAGATGTTTTATAGCTACCAAGATATAAATAAATATAAAGAAATTATATCTATATATGTAGTTGTGTGAATAAAGTGAATGAAATAATTTATTTTTCAGAATACTTTTCAAGTAGATTTATCTTACTTGTAACTATCAAGCTCATGAAGAAAATATAATAAAATTGAAAGCAGTTGTTTTCTAAAACGAAGTAATAAGATAAGCAATATAAAATTTTAAGCATATTTGCGTTTGCCTTGACTTGATGGTCGCAATAGACTTTGGAGAACAAAATCCAGAGTTTGTGATCTTAGACAATGTTAAGTTATAAATTTTTCACACCTTTTAAACATCATATGAGTGTTTCCTAAATTTTCATGTATATTGTATTTTAATAATCTATTAAAATTTGAACATTTTTCCATAATCACTTTCAAATTTTAGATTGCCAAAATTATCAAACAAATGAATAATTTTGGCAATCTCTTTTATATCTAAAAATGCATTTGTGCTCATATTCATATTGTAAAGCTAATATATTTTTTATGAGAGTTATATTATAGAAAATTACAGTAGTAATAAATATTCACTTGTATATTTAATATTTTCCACGCTTTAAATACCCATAATTAAGTAAAAAATATTTGATTTTTGATACAAAGCTTTAATAGAAATTTTTTATATTAACATTTTGAATTATAAAGATTTCCTTCCCATTACCTTTTCCCTATATTTGTAAATGTAACAATTTTTATTCCCTGATCTTTTAACATACAGAAATATGTCATAATTGTTATATGATATTTCTTATAGAAATGTTAAAAAGATATATTTTATGATAAGGAATTTTTGAGATTAATTGGATCACACACACACACAGATAAGAAAGATATTTTTATTACTTAAATATAAATAACTATTCAGATTCAATGCTGTCATTTTATGATAAAATTATTAATTTCATGTTATAAAAATATAGTTAATAAATTAATTTTGCAAATTTGTAATTTATGCTAAATGAAGAACCAGAAACGCATTATTGCATTTCAAAAATATCAACTATCGTATATATAAATATAAAACTAACCAAGATTACATTACCCAATGAATTTTTATTTCAACAGATAAACTCTTTTGAAAAAAATCGACAAAATCTTGCAGAGATGAGTCAGTGATAAACTTCAAATCTTAATTAAAATTATTAACTGGAATTTATATAATAATATTTCCGGGAAACAATTTGTAAAACATTTTTATAGTTCTTATTTTTAAAGTGAGCAGTGATTATATAATTACATTTTCCAATAGAAAGCATTTAAAAAATTTCCTCAGTTTCATCCAACAAAGTAACTTATGATTTATGTATAAGTTAAACAATTTTATAGTTAAGGACTTCACTTCTGCTTAAGGGGGGGGGGAGCTTATATTCAACAAAAAATGAAATTCGTTTGGAAAAATGATAAATAGACATTTCTCATAGGTTTATGGTTTTGTTGGCAAAATTTGGCACAGAATATAACAAAATAATGTTTAATTAAGGATGATGTGGATATTTAATAAATGAAGTCGTTAAAACTATGATGAAATAAATATATATTTATATTACACTCTTCCTTAATTTACTTTTATTATTTAATTTAACCGTGGAAAATTTTAAAAACTAAAAGAAGCACCTGATTTAAATTGAGAGGATTTTCATGCACTCTAAATTGAAAAGTTTTAAATTTATCGCATAAAATACGGAATATATACTATATTAATAAGCAAGTACCTCTTTGATTCAATGCTTCGTAAAATTTTAAAAAAATATTTAAGATTTAACAAATATACTGAATACTATGTATTTATATTGATTAAACTATTTATGCAACTTTTTAAAAAATAATAACCTTAGTTAATAAAGATATACGAGTACAGATCTAAAGATATATCAGTTACATTATCTAAATTCTTAAGAAAGGGCCTCAGATTTTAATAGCATATGTGTTTCATCAAATAATAAATCAATCACACTCTTTTTCCAACTTATGAGAGACCTTTTCTGTTTACTGAGAGATAAATCTTACCAACTTCATTGAATATAAGCATTCAATGAGAAGATATCGTCGGATTACTGAAATCAAAATAATTTGTTTCAATTATGCAACTTTAATTGTAAAAATTATGAAACTTTTTAAGATCTGCAACAGATTAGGAAACTGAATTTTTGCATTCATTCTGATTTCAAAGTTCTTGAACTACGAATTTAAGATGTTAAAGGGTCTGACCCTTTTACACTTGGATCACATATAATCATTTGTATGTTGTTCTTATGTCTGAAATATTTTTAGTGATTTTTTAAAATATGTTGCAATTTTCATTTCTATAGTATCTTATCATGGAAATTTTTCACTTTTTTGTCATTTTAAGGGGTGAAACTAATACTTTTATATAATGGAACACTCAGTAAGTGTGGTATCTTAACCCATAACGTGGATGAGTGTTCGTAGTTTAAAATAATGGACTTTCCACTTCAACAGGTATCATTTCTCTAGGAAGACACTGCTGCCACTATCTATTTTACGTCCTCCAACCACCTTTAGCGAAGAATATTCGGTCGGATCGCTAAAGAATTACTTTTGAATTTTAAGACACATCTTTCCCAACCTTGTGTTGTAATGGATAGGCTAAGATTAGTTTGAAGTCATGTTTGAGAACAATAAAGCAACAGTTGAAAATCTAATATTTCAGAAAAGATAATTTTTAAGAAAATTTATAATTTTCTTATAAACTTAATATTTTTTCAAAATTTTCAATGGTGAAAAAGTTATTTTCCACTGTTCTCATAATACATTATCTTTTATAAAAACTCATTTTATTTAATTTTTAAAAAAAATTACGGAAATACAACCTGAAGAAACAAGCTGTATCAAAACTTTTTGGAGATCTCTTGATTGAAAAAATGAATGATAATATAAAAGAGAAAAAATATCATCTATATTTAGTATGATGAAAATATGTTAAAAAAATTTTTTATATGAATACCGTTTCACATTAGTATAAAGTATGTCAGTTCCCTTGCAAGTATATAAGAAATTCAGTTTCCTTGCTTATTCAGTTAAATTACAGCAGAGAAGTTTTTAATCAAAGATTAAGTTTAGAAACTATTTCTCAGCAACATGTGAAAAAATTCATAATTTTTACCATTCTTTTGTAAATCATGAAATTAGGAAAATAACCTTATATATTATTTTATTTCACACTTTTTAATGAAACTTGACTATTCCAAAAATTGCTTTAATAAATTTACTTATTTTAAAACAAAGCATATACAGATCATTAAATAAAAGTTTTTAGGAATCAAAATTTATATTTTAGTTTATGTATGAAACTTTTCATTCAAGATAATGTTTTAACTAGCCGAACATTGGTGATTGTGATATTTTTTACAGATAAAATAGTTTTAACAGTTTTTATATTTTAACAACGCACCCTTTTGTACCCCCCTACCCACCGCAATAACTGCCTTTCAAGCTGACTTTTTATTGAACATCGTTCTGATTTAAGCATAGCAGGGAAGCAATCTCTGAAGATTCCTAAGTGCCCACCCCCGCTAGACATATCTGCAAACGGTAATTACGGAATATCCTTTTCCTATTGGTCATCAATGGCTGGGCCCGAACCTGCTATTTAATGCCCCAGAGCTTTAGCGACTCAATAGCTTCACGCCGCTTCCCATTAAAATCAGCAAAGTGAAGCATCATTTGCCGCAGGCAGTAATTCGAAAGGTGACCACATTCTCCCTCATTGAGTTACTGGAGATCCGTAAGTTGGTGACGTTAACCTGTGGCGTCTAAAGTCCTTCTGCTGGTGTGGCGTGGATGTGGAGAGGAGGTTGCTAAGTTAGGTATGAACTAGTCACGTGACCGCGGTTCAAAATTACGAGGTCTTTGATGAAAGAGGAGAATTATAAGCCCATTAACTTTAAGGTGCAATTCGAGGCTCCCATGGACCGCTATGCCCCTCATTCTTATCCTTTGAATGAATCCTTGAAAAATCTTAATCCTCCACACAGAACCCTCTCGATCTAATTTCTTCATATCGGTTAATTGGCAATATGAGTTTTAGTAACATTTTGAACCAATTAAATATCTAACATATCCTTACAGAGGTTCCGTGGTCTGGCTGGTTAGGGTGTTGTTCTCACTATCAGAAGGGGGTAAGTTCGAATACTCGGCTTAACCGAAGATCGGTCGTGTTCGCTAATGGTGGCTGGTATACTTTAAAACTGGGTGTGGTCACAATTCCCTCGAAGTAAAATGATACCTCTGGTTGTTTCAGGCCAATTATTTGGGATCTTCTACTTGGTCCCTGGTTCAAAATCACGAAGACTCCATCCGGTTGTCTCTATCTAACTGGTATAGCCCAACTCAAGGCTATGTACAGGAAAGTTTTCTGGTGCAACAAACCATCCATATACATAAAAACTTCCACATTAATGAAGAAATGTTTAAATTAGTGCCTCAAAATGTGGAAAAGTTATCATTAGCACAGTTAACGATCACTTCATTTATAGGCATTATGCAATTCTACAATATCACTAGTTAATATCCATCCTGATTTTGAACAAATGTTTATCGATTATGTGTTTATAATAAGCTCTTGATACGCCAGAACTTAAGATAATGCAAGTTCTGGCATTTTCTAATCATGGTATAGTTCGATTAAATCAATTGTCCATTTAACAATTTTGAGATAACAAAAACTTCGAACCTGCTAAAGCATATCAAATTACAAAATAATTGAATAATATGATTTCATTTAATTCGAAAATTCTAAAACATACATAAAATTCCTTTATCCCCTATTATAATACAATTTTCTTACATAAAATTTTGATTTGTCAGCAAAACTTATTGGTAAAGTATAAAAGTAAATTTGTTAAATAGAAACATTATTTTCAGAACAGAAAGTTCTCAGAAACTTTTGGATTATATCAGAGAAGTTAATGAAATTTGTAATAAACCAATAAATATGTGTGATAAATTTGCTTGTTACATGTCAACTAACTTTTCATCCAGTAGTTTTCAAAGGTCTATCTTTTTATCGTGAATCTTTCTAATACTATTCCACTCCTTTCCTTTTCTATTCTTGTCTGAATTGTTCTCATAAAAAAGGTCATTATAATATAAAAGTAAAAGACTCTTAAATTCAAAACATGAAAGGAAAGGTCGACTTTTACCTAAATCCGTTATTAATTTTATTTATTTATAATTTGAGTGCGGCATTTAAATTAAGTTTTAAGAACTCATTTTGAATTACAGACACCTTCTGAAATTAGTAGGTTTCACATCTGCTTTTGTTGAAATTGCTAAGCCTACTCATTACATAAATTATTTTCATTACTTCAAGATCAGATTCATTCGTCGCAAAAGTGTTTTACCATCTCATCAATAACACTTTTACTGCTTTGTCCAACAGGAACATCCCGTCCCATTAATGAACATCATTTCTCACTCTGGGTACTTGTGATACGGCTGTGAAATTGTCTTGTGTGCTGGTGTGGGATTAAATTATTCCTGTTTGATTATAAGGCAGTAAGTCTCGGGCACGCCCCGTTTCATCTCGCCGAAAATTGCCTGGATTAAGTGTCCAGTTTGCTTTTGTTAGATTGTACAAGAAAAAGGAAAAACAAAAAGGTTATTTTTTTAATTTTCTACATAATCTACCGTTGACAGTTGTTGAAATAGATAAATAGGTAAAGGTGGGAAATTTGCTGAAGTTTCGGGCCACACCTCCATCATCAATTGTTCTCCCTCTTTTCAAAGCACTTAACTTTAACTGCAGTTCGTTCAATTTGAGTAACAATCTGAGGATTCTAATTTGGAACAATACTAAGCACTGAACTATAATAGATCTGAATCATACTACCAAGTTCGATAAAGGTGATTTAAGGAAATATTTTTCGAAACAAGATTTAATACAAGATACCCATATTATTTATTTTTTATTGTAGTGTACAGTCAATACACATGGAATTTGTTATAGGCATTATTGCAACGAAACTGATTGTTTCGCCAGTAGATATGCTATACTGCTAAAATATTAGGTATTGTGTTGCTATTGTTTTGTTGTTGTGGTTACTTATGACACTTGGGCAAGCCGAACTCGCTATGACATTGGTTATGCGAATTTAACTGAGTAGGGTGCGTCTTTCATTTAACCAGAGCACTTTACTCTAAACTCCAATAGATGGCACCATCAAAGGATCCACTCCCTCCATATTGACATTCATCTGAAGGGGGAAGAAATTTTCTCCAGGCCATTACATCGATGGGAACTGCTCAATGACCGACCACAGGACTTTCGATACCACAGAATTAACAAGTACATATCTCATGTACTCGGTAGATCTTTGGTGACATTGGGAATCGAACCCCACCCTTTCGGAGGGAAGGCTATTAAACTACCACTGCATTATTGCATAATATTTGAGGTTTGTTTATAAGCTATGTGATATTTTTTATTCGCTTATATAATTGTTTAAATAATCTAATCATGGTTGATGTGTATTCTCTAGTAATAAAATTGGACTATAATCTAGATATTATATATTAATTAAATGGAGAAAGAGACTATCTTATGAAATAGGATCACAGGATTTGAGAGATAGCAACATTATTTCGTAAAACAGCTTGAACTTCGTGATAATAGAGTTTGTTTTCTGGGATAAAAACAATTCGTCTAAAAAACTCACATGATGAAAAACACTTGAAACTCTTATTCACAAAACATATGTGGATTTCATATTTACTTTATTTAGAACAGTTAATTCCATCTATGTTATAAAAACCAAAATAAACCAAAAATAATGCCTTGATGTGTTGTGTCTCTTCCCACAAAAAGTGCTGGAAGTTTAAATACTTTGCAACAAATCGAACCAAATTCACAAAAGCAATTATTTTCATAGATAATCCTCTATTATGATCTTTCTTTCTTACTTTCAGCCAATGGATGCATCAGAGTCTGAAGAAATTCCCCGAGCATACAACTAATCAACACGTCCCGATCACAGTGGCTGAAACAAGAAACATTTTGATTGGTTAACGACAATCAAAAATTTTCTTACACAGAAAAGTAAATGATTAGTGCCTAAATATATTTTGAAACAAAACGCTCTGGTTGTATCCCAGATATCCGTTAAATTTTAAAAGTATTCTCAGGATGTCATTTCTTTAGAAAGTTAGAGCATGTGTGTAAACTCATACGATGTTCAAGAATTTGCATTGTTATAGACGAAATGATAATGATGTTTTGGGTTTAGCATGAGAGTTATTTGGTCCATAATTAATATAAATCAATCAATCACTCATAAGCAGAGACAGGATAAATTCGGCAATTTTTTTTTAAGTTTCAAGCAGCTATTATGCAAAGATGTAATCAAATATTCAACTCATTAAAAACTAATTTATTAATACTTTATTAAATGAGTTTATGTTGAAAATCTTAATACTTTATTAAAATAGTTTATCCTATGTGAGCTCTTCAGCTCACATAGGATAAGATATAAGGTGAGGAACCAATAGAGTGGCCAATATATTCGCGCCGTTATTGCTGCCTGGAAAATAATCGTTGAACGATTGTTCTTGTCACAAATGACACCTGTAATTGCAGAGAATGCTAGGCCATCATCAGTCAGTTGCAGCAGAAAGACGAGTTTACAAGGGACATGGTGATCGGACTGAGAAGGAAAGCTGAAAGACACCTGGACGCGTCCACGGTGCAACGGCTGTGGCAAAGATAGTTGGAATAAGGAAATGTAGAACGTTTGTAGGGTGTCTCTGCAGGCAGAGTGACGTCAACACGCGTGAATCGACGCGTTCGACGGCAGGCGTCTACTGAAATTCTGCAGCATATGCAAGACAGACTGGATACATCCATACCGTGCAAAACTATTTACCGTCTATTGGCGGCTAGTGGCCTGTGTTTATGGCGTCCGTTAAGAAGACTGTCATTGACCCCACAGCATAGGCGCCAACGTCTGGAATGGTGCCGGATTAGAGTGATGTGGTGATGTGGACGACAGAATGGCACAGGATCGTCTTCTCAGATGAGCCATGCTTCTGTTTCTTCAGTGATAATCGCCAAGTATGTGCGATGCAGACATGGAGACAGGTCCAATCTTGGAACAAATGTAAAACGCCTCTTCATCATGATTTGTCGCGCCATTGCCTACTATTCTAGTTCACCTCTAGTTCTAATTCATAGCACTATGAAAGCTCAACGTTATGTGGATGATGTGCTGCGTGATCGTTGACACTCCCCTACCTTCACGTCATGCTCATATGCCCTTTATAAGCAAGATAACGCCAGACCATATATTGTTCGCATCAGCCAACATGCCGTGCAAGGCGTACAGCTACTTCCCTGACCACCGTGCTCACCAATCTCTCTCTAATAGAACACGTTTGGGATATGATTGGACGCCATTTGCAGACCCTGCTACTGCCTCCCTCAGAAGATGCACTTTGGCAAATGATTGACAGGGAATAGAGAGCTATGTCTTAATCATCCGCACTCTCATTGGCGTGTAATTAGGCGTGTCGCTTTCTATATCACTGTCGACGATGGACCAGCCTACTGACTCGACCCTGTTCTTTCTCTATATTGTGCATATCATATCGATATACAGATCACTTATTGCTTACTGCTGTCTCTCCGCTCTGTTTGCCGAGTTTCGTTACTTTTCAGCAAATCCTTCTTAGTGCTGCATTTCCAATGTAGAGCAGAGTACATCATTCTACAGTATATATATATATATATATATATATATATATATATATATATATATATATATATATATATATACAGAGAGATAGAAATGAATAATGATTAATTTCGGATAAATGATATCAATATATTATTTTAAAAAACTTACATTAATATATTATTTAATACTGCAAAAAATTAAGATCACAGGATTCTGTAAATTATATTACAAAAATCTCCATAAGACTGGAACTATGTCAAACATGAAATTGATACATTAAAAAATAATATGCAAGTTACAGTCAATATTTCATGATGATTATATAAACATTTTTGCTCTACGGTATATTAATTTTATAAAGTGAATGGTTACATTTAAAGACTTCAAGGTGACACAGATGATCAGCTAGAGAAATTATATAATAAACAAAATAAAAGTTTGAAAAATAAAATATGAATAGACCTATCTCATCACCAGGTTGGGGTCATGCTTAGAATGTTCATGGTTTGATACCCGAATCAGCTAAGAAAATACCTTACTGACTTGTTTTCTGACTGTTAAATGACTTGCAAAAACTAGTGCCTTTTCTCTGGTGAGATGTGTCAGGAGGGAAAGGAAGGGATACCAATTCTTACATTAACTTCGTTACTTGACCACGGCTAAAAATTTGGATACAAAGGCTATATTTAAAGCTTTACATAGACAAAAATTTGCAACTTTAAGCATATCGTAATACTTAACATAAAACTGTACTGATGGCTGAATAACTAATTCTCTATTTCTAAATTCAGCACTTTGTGCACTCGTATCTTAGTTTGGATGAATATTTTTGTAATGATTTGCAGTCTGTTTTACGACTAGTTCTAGTTTGAACTGTTTCTCGGGCTTTAAATATAAACGTACAATGACAAACTGAAAATGAAATAAAATTAGATTCATCTTTGGAAATGTTATTAGAAATTAGGAGTATACTTCATTTCGACAATTCTAATTACTTTAAGCATGAATAATTGCCCATACGTTCAGTAGAAATAACAAATTACCAATAGTTGATTTTTGAACACTTATTTAAATTTTGTTTTAAAATTAATTTTATGGTGAAACCCATAAATAAATCCAAAGTAAGCTAAATTTTAATATTTTTGAACGAAAACTGCAGAGAAAAGCTGATTCCGAAAGTATTTGAGTTCGATACTTGGTGCAGCTAAAGACAGTTGCTTTGAGAGGACTGATATGGAGAGTTTTAAAATGGGAGTTATCATAAAAAAAAAAAAAAAAAAAAAAAAAAAAAAACAGTGTCACACACACTTAAAATTATTGAAAATTAAAAATTAATTGATCATGTTAAGATTTGTTGTTTGAAAAATATGAGCTATTGAATCACGAATGCAATAAAAAATAATTTGAACATATTTTAAAAACAATTAAGACTTAAATTAGAAAGAAAAGAACTGCCCATCTCTAGATGTATTCAAAATGTAGTAGCAGAAATGTCTTCAATAAAAGGGAATAATTCAAGCTCTAGAAGTAGATTGTTGTTAATTGGTAAGAAAAGAAGTAACATGTTCGATACCTTTACCACCTGCTGTGTCATGCTGAGGAAAGTAATTCATGTTGAAAATTTTATAATGCCAAGGTCTTCCTGTTTGAGTGAATTGAAGGGAAGTGAGTAGCTCTGGTGTCAATCTTATCACTTGATCATTATTTAATAATACGTAAAACATGCTTAATAATGGCTGTTTTTAGCGTTTACAGGAGTGAGAAATAAGTAACTGAATACGTACTTAATAAGATAAATAAAAAAGAATACGAACATATTTTTAAATCAAAAATTTTGAAATGATGTTTATAAATGAAGTAATCGAGGTGTAAGAATATTAATTTTTAATGAAACTGCTAATTTTTAAAAATATTTTCTAAGGAGAATAACAGATAACTAAATTCAGTATTCCTAGCCAAATTATAAATTAATTTGAGGCTTCTCAGAAATGTGACAAGACGACAAAAATTTATATTTTATGCAAATTACCAATCTTATATTTTAAACAATTATTTAAAGCTCTCAAAAAATACGAGTAGAGCGTATGGTAGTAAAATGATGAAATTGTTTTTTTTAAATAATTATTACATTTATTATAAATATATTCTTTGAATCATGCAAGCAACTCAATCTCTAATTAGGAAGAATTTATAGTTAAATATTTCAGAGGAGTAGCGCACATAACTAACACGTGGAGATTAAAATTGGAAAAACTCTAAAGTTCATACTTAACAATTACCAATTTCTCATTTACCCTCAGAAACTTCTGATTTGCGATGCTCGGTAGGGCCATAAAATACGAAGAATGCACATGACGTCAAAATCCATTAAGGGTCCTCAGCGAGGGTCCTCGTAAAGGTGTCCCAAACGGTAATATATACTCGTCATTTCCAGGCTTTAAAATGAAAAGCTGGGAATTAAATCTACGATGAGCGAAATCATTCAGGGGCGCATTTTTTTCCTTCTTCTGCTGGACACCTCGCTGAATGGAACTGGGAAATGTAACATGTATTTTAACGCGTCACCTGGCGGAATCAGTGTGAAATTACACGATGCACTCACCGAGTGGTACATTGCTGTTTTTAGAGGGGGTGGAGCTGAATTGTTGCAAAAAAGTAATCTTGTTCCGCCGTTACGGTTGTCGTTAGATTCTGATTTAGAATCAATGTTTGAATTGGTTTGGCCTCCAACCTTCGCCGACCGAGCAATCTTCCGTAATTTCTTTCCATTGCAGGCCAACCGTAAAACTTTGCCTGTTACTTAAGTATCCCTATGTCCGGGGGAGGAGGCGCTCAGCAGAAAAAAATGGAAATTGTTTTTGCTTTACGAATCCAATCCGCGAAAGTTTTTCTTTTTTATGCACTCAGGACAGAAAAGTAAAAAAAAATAATAATAATAATAATAATAATAAAATAAATTGTGAAGTATTCAACAAATCTTCGAATGCTTGTTGTAATTTAAATGATACTTTAGTAAAAATCAGTTTTCAGTTACAGTATAAAAGCAGTGATATAAGAATATTTGTATTGTTGACCGAGGGTCTAAGGTGTGAAAGCAGATGTCCAGGTTAGGTGGTCAGCCTAATATGCACATATGTATAAAAACGATGGATTTTTTTTCCGGCTTCTGTGTGTACCATACGTTTTTAAATATAAACGTATGTTTATATTAATGAATCGAGGCTTTTCTTCAGCTATAATTGTTCACATCATACTGATATTATTTAATGTGTTATTGGAAGAAATATATTTAATTACGTGCTGACGAGAGAATTATATTTTATACAATGGTAGTATTAATTTTAACAGTTAACGTTCCTCTATTTTAGTCATTAAGTTTTCTTCATGTAATTAAAGTAAAAAAATACTTAAAATTTAATCCTTTGTTTGATAGAGAAACACATTAGGAATATATTTAATTAATGATGCATTGTGTAAATACTAAATTTACCCCAAAACAATGATGAAAAAAACTCATTAATTTTTGCGAATTTTTTAAAATTAATTGTTGTAAAGGAAAAAATTAGCTTAAAAATAAAAAATAAAGAAAATAGAAAATTTTTCCAATAATAATCATTTCATTTCTCTATATTTACACAAATCAATGTGAATTCTCAAAGTATAAGCCTTATTCAGCCAAAGAATAAATTAATATTTCTGTGCTCATAATAATATTCGGAAAATTTTGAATGAGACTAAATTAATTCGAAAGAATATTATAATATTAATGATTTTTCAGCACACCTTTAATAAAACTTTAAATGGGTAGTAAAAAAGAATTAGTTTATGGTAATTAAAAGCGAGCTATTCTAAATTACTAAGTGTTTGTGTATAATGTATGCAACCATTTTAATTTACGAAAGGCTGGTAAATTTTTCAAATAAATTTATAAAAACAAGAAAAATATAAAAAGATATCAACCGCTCCTTTTCTCGCAAAAAAGATATTTTCTGAACCTTTTTTTCAATCAAGAAATTTCATCTAATAATGAAGTGGAAACTCAAATACAATTAAAATCTAGTGCCTTAAAAGCATTGGAGAATAAGTTTAAAATAACTTAAATAATAATAAATAATAATGGAAGCCATAATTTTTCAAACAAACCTAATCTTCATATAAATAAATTAATTAATTTTTTAATAATCAATGTTGCCAGCTTATCAAATTAAAAAAAATAGTTGAATCCAAAAAATATAATTATAACCCCAATCTGTGCCAAATTGTATGCATAACTGATTGTTCGCTTAGAACCGGCGGTTTTTAATGAATTAAAAATGAATGGAAAGAAGGAGACTTTATATTCTCTCTCTGACATTATGTTGACGCCCGTTGCATGTTACATGGGCGTAAATACCTAATTAATTGTGAGAAGAGCAGGTTCCTTTATAGTTATTCTTCAAAGTGCTAGTTATTAAAATATTTGTTTCGCTGTTTTAGAATTAAAAATTCATGAATAAGAAGTTATTTAACATGAAGTTCAACATTAAAGGCGGAGTTGTATTCTGAATTTAAAATTAATATTCAGGTAAAATACAAACTATTAAAAAGATTTTTTATCTGATTAATATATTTTATTAATATTTTTAAAATCAAAAATTACAACTCGAAAATTAGATTAAAATGTATTGGAATAAAATAATTTACATTATATTTAAGATTTAGGGTTTGAATTTTTAATATTAATAATTCAATTATTTTCTAGCTTAAAAGGATTTGTCATTTATATTTATTGCTTATTTATGTCACCTATTCTCTCAATTATAATGCAGCTTTTTTTGGTCTGATTTATTATTCAATTTTTTTATTATATATATATATATATATATATATATATATAACTGAATTTCTTAAAATTTAGTTTTGAAATCATTTTAAGGTAGTTAATTCGATATCGATGTAGCTGAAGATCCTAAAAATGTCTAATGATTCGAATCATACCTGCAAATGGGGGATGGAGTGTTAAAAAAGGTCGTGGGGGTGATTTCCTCCATGTGAAATGATATTTGTGAAAGTAGCAAACCAAGTCTTCTGCTTAGTCCCTGCTTATTAATTATGAAAACTCACCGACATTCGGGATTCCGAAAGGCATCCACATTATGCCCCACTGTATAAGATGCCCTTAACTTCGCCCCTTGCACCGGACGGATATATATCATAGTTTATTGTCAGTGTATTTAAATTCGTTTTAAGAGCATTTCATGCATTTTAAACCAACCTTAAATTTTTTATAAGATAAATAACGATTTACCAACTCACGAGAAAATTTACCATTATTTGTCTCCAATCATTAAATTGTTGGTACAGTGACTTCTTTAAGTTCATATGATATGCACATTTATGGAAATAATGTATTCCAGAATCCAATTGTTCTGACTTGTTTTGTGTCATCAAAATATTCTATGAAATAATATTGTAATATTCCTCCGTTGAATGCAATTGTTTAAAGGAGGATATCAATTTCTCCTTTAGGTTATGTCATACAATTGCTAATATTACAATATATAAATATAGTACTATATATAACAAAATTAGATGCACAAAATATGTTTCAGTTGCCTTATTAAACAAAAAAAAATGTTGTGATGGATATATACGAGGGTTACTCTGAAATTTTTGAGATTCGCGCAGGCGAGAATTTACAAAATAAAAAAAAACGGTTTAATTTTAAAATACAAAGTATTTTAACACAGAAGACGGTTTTTTACTGACTTACTTCAACTTGTTTAGCGAATAAATTTTAAACAGAAGTGAAAATGAAATTGACGCGAGAACATTTTCGCGCTATGATTTTCTACGATTTTAAAGCAGGATTAAATCAAGAAGAATGTGTTCAACGTTTGCAATTAGCATTTGGTGATAAATCTCCAGCTCGTGCTATTGTATTCAGATGGCTTAGAGAATTTAGAAGAGGTCGCAGTTTTCTTCAGGATGAAGAACACACAGGAAGGCCGCCTTCGGCAGTAATCCCAGATAATATGTCTGTCATACGAAAAATGTTAATAGATGATAATCGCTGTACTTATCAAATGATACAGAAGGAACTTAACATTGGATCCGCAGCCATACACAAAATCATTCATGAAGAATTACATATGAAAAAAGTAGTTTGCCGTTGGATTCCCCATAATCTAACTGAGCACCAAAAAGAGGAGCGTGTCAAAATCAGTAAAGAAACTCTTAAATTGCTAAATGATGGTGGCCACCGCATCATTTCTGAAATTGTAACACGTGATGAAACGTACATACCGTTTTTTGACGTTCCAACACGTCAAGAAAGCAAAGTATGGGTCTTTGGAGATGATCTCATGCCGACAATGGTGAAAAAACAACGTACACTGAAAAAAGTGATGTATGCCGTATTCTTCAGAAGTACGGGATGGGTCAAAGCGATAAAGTTGGAAGGACAGAAGACAGTAACAGCAAACTGGTATACCACTAAATGTCTTCCAGAAATTCTATAAGAACTGAATGTTAGGGGACTAATGCTTCACAATGACAATGCATCTTTATATACAGCCGGATTAACAGTAGAGTTCCTTAAACAAAAACAAATTGAAGTGAACGAACATCCGCCGTATTCACCTGATCAACTATGTTCGACTTTTGATTATTCTTTAATCTAAAAAAGAACTTACGTGAACGTTATTCTCATTCAGAAGAAGAGATTGATGTGACTATAAATGCATTTTTTTTTTATCTATTCCAAGAAATGAATGGCTTGAGGCATTTAATCTGTGGAAAATTTGTCTACATAAGTGCATTGATGTCGGAGGAGACTACTTTGAACACACCTAAAATTTTCTATAAAAAGTTTCAGATTCAAAGAAAATGACATGTCAGATCATAGTTATTGATTGCGGAAGAGATTAGTATAACTTTAAAAACCTAGTTGTATCTGAAAAATTTCAGAGTGATCCTCATAAAAAGAAAAATTTATTGCGTTTTCTGCATGATTTAATGAATTATTCCGGAAGTTAATTGTTATTATTGAAAAAACAATATCGTCTACTGTTTATCCAGTAGTATAAATTAATTTCTGAATTAATTAAGAAAAAATAATATATCTACGTTTGAATTTGATATCATAATCACTTTAGGGCAACAACAAATTCTTGCCGAATTACTAGTAGGTGCCAGAATAAATAGGTGTTCTTTCGAAACAATTCATATCTCCTTTCTATTTTGATCTTAATTTTACATAGCGAAGAATAATCAAATAACTAAATTAACCAATGAAATGGTCAAAAAATCTGGTTGCAGTTATTACCTTCTGGTAGTAAGAATTATCTTGTTGAAATATAAGAATGGCTTGGTTCAAAAGAACATGATAGCAACTAGAAGGATATAACTGTGCGACTATGCGACTTTTTTCATTACCTAGCTGAACGCATGATTTTGGAAAATTTCAAGAAGTTCAGCCAATTAAAATGCTGAGTAAATAATTCAAAAGTTGTTGCCACTTAAAAAAAACCATACATATGAATTAAAAAGGACCTGAAATACGAGAAAAAAAGTAAACCTTGCAACAACAAAAACTTATATTGGCAACACTATAATAAAAAAAATACGCTAGATTTGGCAAGAAATCGCTTGTAGGTATATATCATACTTATACCAACTGATAGCAATTTGTTGACATTATGATGGCTTCTTTCCTATAAAAAGTTTCAGATTCAAAGAAAATGACATGTCAGATCATAGTTATGGATTGCGGAAGAGATTAGTAATGGATAATATTGTGATTAGTGAGTTTATATTTAACATAAGTTGTTGTAGATTGTGACAGTAAGCTTAATTTTGAGTAACTATCACCAAGATATGCGATGAATTACAATGTCAGTACATAATATACGATGATCACTCCAACAGCTGATCTGACAAGAATAATATCTCTGCTTTTGTTGTGACTTTAGAACGATCACATACAATCTTGGTGATATATTTGCCATTGTTGATGTATTTCTTTAGTGTTCGAACGGTCTCAGAGTCGATGTTGAAGGTCTTAGATTGAAGCAAATAATATTTATTAAAATGATAACCCGAATTCTTTAAAGTTTGATGAATGTTCTTAAGAACCATGATTTAATTGGAAAATCATTACATAACCCAGTTGGGAGTGCAACAAATTTTCTTCTTTCTGAAATTTATACCGACACATTTTGAGCTATGGCACAAAATGTGCCATAGCTCAAAATGTGTTTGCTGCACGTAAATCAATACTTAATAATTTCATTTGCAGGAACATATTATTTTCAGAGTGACATAAAATCATCATCAATTTTCTACATTTTAATATACACAAATTGTAAATTATATTTTCAAATTCATTCTCACGATAAACTGATTCTTATAATTGGATTAGAGTAATAAAATCTTTTTTTTTTTAATTTATAATCAGAAAATTTATACTCTTTTAGAATCGAATTTATAACTCATTTAGCAATTTCAAAATTTCAAATTTATGATTAAAATAAAATGTTGCAAAACATATTTTTAATCATAGTTAATTTTTTTTCTTAAGGTGAATAAACCATCACAGAAATGCCAAATCTCTCTTTAGAATGTTGTGAGACAAGATTAGATATATTTAATGGACATTATTTTTTTAAAGTGAATGTTTTAATGGTGACAAAGTGATGTATTTTTATGCTGCATTCCTAAATTCTGGAAGGTTCAGTATTCTTGATCCAGCCTAAAGTCCCATGTAAAGAGGCATGATGTGAAGAGGAAAGCGGCAGCTGAGATGTCGAACTCGTCACTTGAAAGTAAATGATAGATAAAAAATTTCTGTCTGCGCAAAAATATGCCTCCAGTGACGTATTATATACGAGAATGGCGTTCTCACTGTGGCCTAATAGTAAGTCCGTGTTCTTCACAGCAATGGAATTATAAAATTGAAGCAGAATATAAATAGCAGAATTATAAAATTGCAGAACTATAATATTGAATAAATTACCAACTTACGCATATTTCGGCTTGTAGTTTATTCATACTTTTATACATATAGAAGAATAAGAATAAAATTATTTATAATTTTGAAAGATTATTTCAGCTCAAAACAATTATTATATTTATGTGAGATTCTAATATATATTTATAATTGTAGTGTCTTTTATAGTAAACAAAAGTTACCGTCAACATCATTGCTCTAATTTTGTAGTACATCTGAAAATAATCACAAGATTAAGTTTAAATCATTATAAGATTAAGTGTAATTCATTGTGCTTTCCTTCATTCATTACAGAATACAATTTAATTCATTACATTTGTCTTTGGATGGTTGTTAATATATAGTTTTGATTGGTAATATAAGTATAAATTGATAAGTATAAAATGATTGGTAATATAAGTATAAATAATTTTATAAATGTAATAAAAAAATATATTATCTATTCTCATGTAATTACAATGGTTTTTAATAGGAAGCAGTTTTGTAACTTCTTGAAATTGTAGATAAAGTATTGTATCAATCTAACGTTTATCTCAATATTTTCACATAAAAAAGAAGATTTTTGGTAGAAAAAGAAATGAAAAAAGAAACATGTACATGTAAATGGATTTTATTACCGTATAATGAACATTTCATGTTCATTTTGTTAAAAAATTTTCAAATTATAATTATATTTTCGAACAGAAATTGTATCTGAATTTGCAGTATTGAACAATATCCCTAAGTTATATATTTCAAACGAAAAATATCTGAGAGTCATTAAAATTTAACTCTTGCTTGTCTCAAAATGTTGGTCTATTAAAAATCTTTTTTATTGATCACAAATAACAAAGTAGCTCTACCGTCTCTTTTTATGAATTATTTTGGACAAAGGAAACATTGAAAGTATATGCTTCATAAAAAGATAAATTATGATGGAGGTAAAGTATTCTCGCACGAAAAAAGAAATAAAAAATAATAAATAAATAATGGAAAACTAATAAATATTTATAATTTATATTCAGAACTGTATTTCATACTGGCAAGGAAATATGGGAAATTAATTCACTTAATGAATTTTTATAACGAATAAAATTTTTTCTAAAAAAATACAGTCAAATATTAATAATAGTAAAATAATATCAAAATACGCAGTACAGAAAAATGAAAGTGTTATTGACAGAAAATAAATATATATAATATTAAGCAAAAAAATTGAAGGAAACTCTTAAGAGTATTTATAATTTCTAATAAAGTTACATTCTTTAAGAAATATGAAAAATCCATTTTATTTAAGAATTATTACAATACTCTGAAAATTTAGTAAGATGAAAATAATATTAAGCAAAATACAGCAACAAAGAAATAGGAAAAATTTTAATTTAAATTTGTTTACAGTAATAAAACAGTTTTCAAAATTAAACAAGGCAAAATAATTAAAGCTTTTAAAACAAAATGTATACTTAATACATTAAGTTTATTATTATTAATTTTTATATTATTTTGGCGAGTATATAATAATATCTGGGAAATAAATCACCATTCTGGGCAATAATCAGCCAATTATAGAGCACAGTACTGAGTTGTTGTTTATCCCGCGCCTATCGGTTCTCGTAGCGGGAAAATGAAAAAAAAAAAAAAAAGAAAGAAAGAAAGAAAGAAATTCCCCGCAGGGAAATGAGGCGCGCTTTATCGGACACCTGAGGCCAAAAATAACGTCGAAATCAAAATGAAAAGTAAGAAAAAGTTCATTTTTGTCTCAAGCGACAGGCAGACATCGAAAATTGGATAGCTGAACATCTTCCAGGGTAGAATCAGAAGCGAAACCGAAATAATTTCGAATATCGGTTTACAGATGGTGTGAATATTTTCTCCAATCAGTCTGGGTTTTTTCGAAAATCAGTTGCTGATCCATGAAGTTTTCCCACCTGTAGGTCATGGCTTTCATATTTGCTTAGGTTTTCGTTAGCCGTGCACCCTTCTATCCAAGAAAATACTAAGATAATAACCCTGTTTAGTTCATTTTTTCCCCCTGAAATATGCAAATAAATTATTATGAAATCTGCATGTTGTCATGTAACAGATGTGGACACTATTTAAATGGCGGATAATTATTACCTATTACTGAACAATGTTGCATCGGTTTTATTTTTCATGATGTCACTTCTAGTCTATAGATTCTTTTTTACGGTTATAGTTACTATTCTTAAATTCCACCTGTTCCACCACCATGGTTTCTATTCTTACTTCACTATTCTTAAATTCGCGAATTCACTGATTTTTTTATAGAACTATTTTTAAATTTACTGATTTTTCTTAGAAAGTAACAAAATTCGAGAATTTTTCATAACTATTAAACAGAGAAGCATATAAATGACTTAAAATATTTTTTAACATTAATATCAAAAGCTCTATATTTCAAATTTTCAATAATGGTCTTAAAAAATGAAGAAAGAGTTGATATTTTAAGGAAAAATTCTTAAAAACAATATTGGAGAAATATTCGAAATATGGTAACCAGTATACTAACTTTTTTACTTATATATTTGATGCTTTCAACTCTAATCTTGAATATTTTTAAATGATAGTTTTAAGAAGAATCGTTAAATTTTTATTGAAAACTAACATATTATGTTTTAAACTAACATAATTTCGTAAATTATAAAGCTAATTAATTTTTTATTAACTTTATCTGTTGTTATCTAAAACACTGTTATCTAAAGATTAATTTAGATAACAGTGCTTCCATAAATACTGTTGAAATTAATTTTCATTTGACCTAAGTTCATCAAATAAATATATCTGTAAATGTTTGACAGTACAGTAGGTAAAACTTCAGATTTCAAAATTTGAATTTAGTGAAGTTTTTAGGTAGTATTGTTTTATTTAAAGAGTATATCCAATCCGATGGGAATCATAGCTAAATTTTAAAGAAAATTTTATTCTAAATTAAATTGCAAAATTTATTCCGATAAGAGAAAATTTTTTGTTTTGAATTACCTTTTAAAAACTTTGACCTAATCATTCGCTGTAAGCGTTGTGAAAGTTCTTAGTTACTCCGACAACTTCTGTCTATTTTGATATCATCGTAATCTTGTTAGGTTATTTATACTCTAAATCTTTATTTCTCTCTTCCGGCTGCTATTTAGAATAATAAGTATCAACTGAAGCTCTCCGTGATTTAATAGTAGCTTAGTCTTCAAAGCAGAAGTTCTCACATTTGATTCCAGCCACTTTTAAACAATGAGATAGATGTCGCACTTTTGGCTTTTGCATGCACAGTTTAATCTTTTGCGACATATGAATACGTGCCTCTAACCACGAAAAAGACATCAGAAGGCAATCTATGAAATGGATATTAAAACAGCTCATAACAGCATTAGGCCGTTAGAACAACCGTCACACGATGTCAAAAGTGATGGTTTATAAAGAGCGACTTGCCACAACATTTAACAATCAACAGCATAAACAATGTTACAACTTTTCTTGACATTTCATTAGAAACAAACGGTCTGGCAAAGAGCCAATGAGTTGTGTGACTCTTCAACATGGGAATAAACAAAACATCGTTATTTTCATTCGAATCTCCCTCTCTCTCTCACTCATCTGTTGCATCATAAATAAATTTATCCATGCATGGAGGAGTTAAGGACAATGAATTTTGTCTAATTGCAATCGTCTTCATCTTATGGATTTATCCCTGGAAGAAATTATGAAGTATCAGTGAATACAAAAAAATAAGGCGTGATTGTTAATAATAACAGTTATTTTTTATAACTGTTACTGTTGACAACCTTTTTAGTTCTGCGATTAGCTGATACTTTCATAGCTTACAATCAATCTGGTTGGTTGTAAACATCTTCATGTTTCAGCATAATACACTGCGTTAATGGTTATCCAGATAACCATTAACGCAGTTTGATAATCGCATAGAATAAAGCATGGTACTAAATCATCCAATCTCTGATTAACTCAGTACCTAGCTTGATTATAACAACTTTTTTCCAGAATTGGCTGAATTTATTCTGAAGACCGCAAGCTGTGTAAATACGTCCAAAACAATATATTCTGCTGTTTTTTGGATATGTGCTCTGTGTTAATGAAATTTTATAAATTTAATAATTATGTTAAGAGGAAAATAAAATATGTGAAAAATTTCCATTGTTTTATAAATACTACTATATTGTTGAATCCACAAGGGAAGTTTATTTTAGAAGAAATAATGGCATATTATGATTTCATCTGTTATTTTACACTAGAAGGTATTTTCATGAGAGCAAAGTGAATAATTTAAAATAGCAAAAATATTACATTTAAATGTTAATATGGAAGCAACTATCGACAATACTGAAAATAACAAAAAGTTGATTTATAAATTTGAACTTTAAAATGCTCCTACTGTTTTAGGCATCATCGATTCTTGAAAATATCGCTTCATTTGTTTGACCATGATTTAGAGAAGTTTTTCTCTGAATTGTTATAAAAACCTAACCAGCTAATATTTCAAACTAAAACAACAACAAGCAATAGAAGGGATTCTGTAAAGCATCCATAATAAATTTTTTTCCATTATGACTAAAATAAAAACACAATTTATTAATATTTTTTGTAGCAAACATCTTAATGTTCATGTAGAATTTAGATTACTTTTATGTTAATCTAGCCCAAACTAATGGAAGTCTAGACATCCTTCCATTAGTGGGGACAGGACTGATTTTTGGTGAGATTATTTGGGGGGATACAGTTGAATCCACATCTATATTCAAGTTATGAAATCAACAATTTCTTCTGCGAATTTCATCGCCACATCACAACAAGAATACCATGCTGATATACGACTCTCTCTCCTAGAATATCTTTTATTAATACGATTCTTTTTAAATGGGGCTTAACCAATCTCATCATCCACTTTAATCATACGGGTGAGTATAGTAGAAATATGAGTTTATCTACCCTTCATATGGATACAAAAACATAAGTTAAAATATTGTAAGCAAGATCTTTTTTTCTTCTTTCTTTTTTGCAATAAACTTATTTTAATTTATTTCTTTTACAAAAAAAAAAAAAAAAAAAAAAAAAATTTCAAAAAATGTTTATTGCATTAGCATTTGCAAAAATTATTTGCTTTGCTTTTCAAAAAAATAAACTTAAAATTTATTGTTTTAGTTATTAATATTTGTAGAAATAATTATGGATATAATATGAATATAATAAATTATCATTTAATTCAATACAGTTTTTACAATCTATAGAGAATGAAAAATTGTAAATGGAATTTAATCAGCAAAAATATTTCATTTAAATTTGTTGCGAAAATTGTTTGAGACCGAAGTATAGATTTCTTTCTCTTATTATACAGATTACATTAATATTATTTTATTTCATGTACCACATTAAAGTAATGCAAATTTTTTAAAAAAAAAAAAACTAATCCATATATTATACAAATTAATCTATACATGTAGTTTCCATTTTTACAAAAGTCATTTTTAACTTTGCTTTTGTAAAATGAATGTGTGGATTAATTAATAAATAATCATGACTAATTATTATAATTGCATCAAAAATTAACAAAGAAATAAAGTCCAGAGAAAAGTAATTGTGTGGTGTGTATGAGAAAGTAATTGCGTGGTTTTTTTTCCTTCTTCTTCCTTTCTTTTTTTACTTTTCATCAATGTGAATTCTTCTATACCACTTACATATTTGAACACTAAATTTTTATTTAATTTTTTAGCCTGATGATAAGTATCTTAAATATGATTCTTTTACATTATTAGAACTGGAAGCATTATCATAAGTATTAAAAAATGCATGTTTTTTTAAATTGATAATAATTTAAAACTGTAAAAAATTTAAAAAAAGTATTTTAAATAAATATATACATTATAATAATATACTAGTAAGAAGCTTTTAATGTTTATTGAAAGTTTTAATTTACAGATATGAAATACAATCTTTGACATATATTTTTTATTAAAATCTCAGTTACTATATTTGCTGTTTGAAACATTTTAAGTTCAAAGTGAAATTAATGGGTAACGTTGTCAACGTAAAGCAATTTTTCATTTATTTAGGTCTCATTTTACTATCCACTATTTGTACCTTCTATCAATAGATGGCGCGAACCACAGAGTCCTTCTATGGTGAAATAATTCCGGTAACATTACTGTTTCGCACATAATTTTAACAAGAAAAATAATTCGCCCATTTTGCTTAAGAAAAATTATAGATAAATAAACAAACTTCATAGATAAATTTTCCAGGAAATTAATATAATTAATTAGAAAATTTTATTAAAAAAAAAAAACAATATTATTGTAATGAAATTCAAAATACATTTTCCCCCTGTGATAGCAGTTTGTTCAAACGATGTATTCGTATTTGCCTATAGCATTAGATTTCACACAGTCCTTTTGAGACAATCTCTAAATTGCAATGGTTTGATAAAGATAAGCGGATGTATAATAATAATTATAAATCTTTGAATTATTAGAACAATTTTAAACATAAAATATAAAACTAACCATCTTTACCTGGAGAATATTCATTACTGTGGCTGATTCGCATTGGAGATTTAATTTGCAGATCGTCCGCATTATAGTCAATATAACCATAGAGAAGATAATTTTATGGACTCGAAACAACTTTGCAACATCACAAAAGCATATGCTTATGCTTTTATGCATGCTCCTGACAGATCACCAAAGACAATCATTTTAGATTACTATAGTGCATTTTTTAGTCGCCTATTTTTTTTATACCACGAGTATTGGGAAAGTATGATTGACAAAAAAAATCGAGCTCATATGAATTTCTCTGGCTTAGACAAGAACCAGGATACTAAAAAAGAACCCTATGCTTTAAATAGTTTTAGACGTTTAACACTATTTCTTCGGTGAAAATGGCGAAAAGAATGCCGTGCATTATGTAATTTTTTTCATAAAACTTCTACCTTTTCGCTTTTTACTAGAAGTGCTTTGCTTAGATAATGGATCATATTCAGCATAGCAAAGGATGAAACCTTGAAAATTTCTAAGCATTCAATATTTATCAAACGGGTAGACCTTCTCATAGATAATTACTATTGCACAATTCGCTTCCTTGTACCCAGTTCTCAGCTGGGCTGTGCCAGCTATATAGAAGGATTCCGGACTACCACCTCCAGAGGAATCATTTCACTTGGAGGACATTGCGACCACGTCCTGTTTTAACATGCCCAGCCGTCTCTAGCAAATACGGCAGATCTTAAGTTAAGCAGGGATTCGAATTCATTACATTCCGATTGTAAGCATAATGCCTTAACCAACCAGACCAGCATGGCTCTCTCATTAATAAAAGACCATATCCAATATCACAAACGAAAAAACACTGAAATTTCTAAAACTTCTTGAGCTTCTTGCTTTGTTCAACAATGAATAAAGATCGGACTTGAGAAATAAGTCTTTGAAAAGTTTACTATTGAACTAATATCTCAACAACGATATTAAAAAAACTATTATTTGTGAATATGAAATCATATTTAACATTATATTGATTTAAATTCTTTTAAATCAATACAGTCTAACAACAGGATGTTAAGTTATTATTCATAACCTCTAAACATAGCGCAGTCGAAATTTTTCGAATGATAGCAAAAAGAATGCTTCTAAGAATTTGTCTTTGGCTATTGAACACAATCCAGGAATTGCAAATGGATTCTAAGAACATATTAGATTCACCTGTTGTTTGACAGTTACGGTTGAAGTAGATCGCATTCTGCAATGAGGTGGAATTCACGACTCAATGAATTTCAAAGAAAATCTCAAAACGTATGTCATTTTCTTACTTTTGAACTTTATAGAATTTTTTCACCTAAGCATTTTATTCAACGTTATAAAAGTTATAAATAGTAAGAAAACTTTCAAGAAAAACCTGAATGGACGACGTTTGTTTTCATTTTGACGATGCCAAAATACGCACCATTAATTAAAACTGCATTAACATAGCATCTTATTTATTTTGAAAGTATTCTCAGTATCATTTAAATCAATAAAAAAATTTTTTGTTGCTCTTTTAATTTTACTTAAATTAAAGCATTATTTAAATTAAATAATTTGTGAATTTTGAAAAATTAATTCATTTTTTTATTAATTTGTTTTCTTTTATTATAGAATAGGTTAAAAAATTATGTTTCGAAAATTCTTGAGATTTTGATCATTCTGATTCAACGAGTATCTATGTTAATTTAGTAAACTAAAAATATTTGATTTATTTTTTACGATATATATATAATGGAATTTTATTAAAATGTATTTAAGGAAAGGAAAAAATTGTATTTAATATATGTATTTTATAGATTTTAATTAGAAGTCACAAGAATACAATTCTTTCTGTCTCCAAATAGTAATTTAAAAATCGCTTACTCTATTTTATGACATTAAAAAGAAATTTTTTTTCCAAGATCCTATTTAGACGTATGTAAAAGAATCGAATCGCTAACACATTCCTCCAGTTAAAATATTTGCAGAATTTTTTTTCGCTGTCAAAGATGTAATTAAATCATTTCTTCTCGTTTCTGATGTAGCATCGAAACTATAACAACTCTTTCAGAAGAATGATTATAGACAAATGGTTGATGGTTATAGAATATAACCACGAGCCAGAATAAGTCTGACTTTATATTTCTGCAAAAAAATTTTTTTTCATTTTTATCACGTTATGAATCAAACATTGATAAAGGAATCATATTTATATTGACGTCATCTTATGTCAATATAAATGATTTTTTTATCAAGAAGATTTCTATCAGCAATAAAGTATTTTAGAAATTTGAACAATCTGAATTTTATATGGTTTATTCTGCACCAAAAAACAGGGTATTATAAATTCATAAATACATGTATAAGCAATATTAGAAAGAACTAGGTAGTTTAAGTGGTAGGCTTTACTCTCGATTTCAGAAGGTAATTGGTTCGATTCCCAACCCAGTAGAATACTTTTGAGCTGGGAAAGCCTTTGTCCACTAAATATTTATAAAGTCTAATGCTTTTCCATTGTTGTAAAAAATTTCAGGGCATACGTTAATTTGTCATATTAAAAAATAACAAATAAAGAAAAAATCGTAAGAGAAAGAAATAAGTTTGTAATAAATTTATTGTTTCTTTCTCAATAAAATCGCCTTTTTTTAAATAATTCCAATGTATAACATTTATCGAATATATTTCTAATTAAAACACGATTTATGTTTTTCAAATTATCAGACGTTTTTTTAATGACTGATACGAACTGAAATGTTTAATTAAACTAAGTGCAAGCTATCATCCCCTCTCTGTAATCTACATCCCTTTCTATCAACGCTGGGGTCAACTACGTCTCACGTATCGGTTTTCCCACGGTCTCTAACTCGCCAGCATAGCAATATTGATACTTTTGATACGTCGAAATCTCGTAATGTGGTCAGTGTCTTTCCGACAGGCTGGGTGTTTAGTGTCTGTCACCAAGATTCCGAAACTATCGCTTTTGATAATCGCCAAGATCACTTTCTCACGATTTTTCACGGAGAACACGATAAAAAAAAGAGAAAAAAAAAAGTATTCATTTTTATGCTTGTCTGCCTGACATGCGATGGGACCTGACGAATTTTTTGATAAATAAACCACTGCGAAATAACCCGGTAGCGGTCGTAAAACTAGTAAGCATTCAGAGATTAAAAAAAATGTAAGTGGTATTTTTTTATTTCATTTTTCTTCCTTTAGAACTTATCCTGCTTGTTTCCCATTACTTTAAATCTATCAGCAATTACGAAATATATATGTAAAATGTATGTCTGATATGGTCGTGTCGCTGACCCTAGCATTCCCATATCTTTAGTTTCTTACGACTTTACGATGTATTTGTGCCATACAGTCGTAAATATATATATTATTTTTATGAAATACTTTAATTTAATTATTAAATTTCTTCTCAATGATATTTAATGAAGTGAATAAACAGTTAAGGAAGTATTTATGAACAACGATATTTATATCATCCATTTTTTATTTTTATTTTTATTAACGCATTAATTTATTGTAAAATCTAGAAAAATAAAATATCGCCAATGATAAAAAATTTGTGTAATTTATTATAGTAAAAAAAGTTTACTTATCAACGATATTATAAGATAATTATTTTTATTTTCCTTAACCTATTATAAAATCTGTAAAAATAGTATCTTATCGTTAATATAATAAAAGTTTTTATGTAATTTATCATAATTTTACTATATTAACGACATTTTGTTATTATTTTATCAAGATATGTTTGTGGCAGTTTTTAACCCTGTAGTAAATATTACGGAAATTAATATGAGAATAAAATCATTGTTAAAAGATATGACTTAATCTTTACTTTTCCCCTCTTATTGCGTTCGTTTTCAATTGTCTTTGAATGACAAAACAAGAAAATGGCGCTAACAACCACATTTTGTTGAATTCGATCTAGTGGGGAAATCGTCCCTTGAATCATCACGCTACTCCACAAACAACATGACTTATCATTCCATCGGGAAGACATTGCACCCGGGGGAACGTAAACTTTTATAGACTATCTCAACACGATAATCTTTGGTGTTGTAAGGAATAGAATTCATTACTTTCAGTGCATATCAAACGGTCTAAAGTGAACTACTGCTTTTTTGACCAGAGTATCGTTGCCATTACAATGCTTTCGATTAAAATCCAACAAAATATGTTTCTATTTGACTATTGGAGTTAACATTTTTGAGCATTTATATTATCATTGAGTTAAAAAGCATACAGACATGTCAACCTGTTAAGCAGTTTACAAACAGGTATGATATACACAATTATCCGTAAATGTATCAGATTTCGAAGCTGTAGCTTCCAGCGGCTAATACGACTCAGCTTTCGGAGATAAACTGCGATTTATTTGAGAAAATAACGATATTTACTATTTTTTGCAGTTATTTGATATTTTGGTATATTTATGTAAAACACTGTTTTGCAACGTGTAATAGGATCTCACGTGTAGATCAGAAGGAGGAGCAAATTAAATGAAGTGGGGAACGTTTTAAAATTAAACATTTAATTACAAAGTTATTGAAATAGTGACTATCTTAATTGGTGTCAAAATAAATTTTTGATCTGTGATAAATTGGGAAAAACGAAAACACGCTCTGTGTAAGATGAAGCACTATTTTTCAAAAATAAAAAAATTATAAATATTCTTATTTATTTTTAAAAAAATCATATTATGGTAATGTATAAAGTATATTCGGACTAAAATTAAATGAACAAAAAGAATAAATTTTTTATTTATCTATATTAACTGAACTAAAGTATCTATTTTATCTTGGTGTTTGAGCTTGTGATTTTTAACTTCACAAATTGTATAACTTATACTGTATTCATATACCAGTTATATATTGGATAGAAAATAATATTTTGTTGTTATCTGTATATTAATAATATTTAAAAAACCGAGTTTATTTGTAAATTCAACAACACTGGAACACTTTGATTCGAAATGATAGTGATTGACATCTTTGCTACAAATAGCTTATTATTGTTGCCACCAAATTTGAAATACAAATCATTTTTGTGAGAATTAGGATAATAAGATGGCCTTTCTGTTAATTCTGGATGAATAACATTTTTTTACTACCAGTAAAAAAAAATAAATAAATAAAAATTCTAATGCTAGCGTAAGCAAGGCATTAGTCGTAAGATTTAAAAGAAATTGCTTACAAATATTGCAATTATTAATTTAAATTTTATTAAGAAATAAAATTTTTAAAAATTTTAATTGACCTTTCCTATTTAAACTAATCATAAAGTGGATATTTCGTCTAGTCTTTTTTCATTTTACTATTGCATCAATTCTATTGTTAACGTGTTAATGCCTTGAATCAATGGAAAACGGCTTCTTAAATCGATGCTTTGGTCTATAAATAAGAAATCGTTTCATTAACAAAATGAGCTTTGACACTCTTCTCAGACATTGGATGGTGAACTTCTCCTTGTTTGCTGCTACTCAAAAAATGAGATTTGAAGTCCAGCAGCATATTCGCAGACAAGTCAGATTTACAAAGCCGTCTTAAGACGATGCGATGCAGATTAAACATTATCTGACGTCATGGATATTTTAAACCAATGAGAATTGTAGTGAAGTAGCTGAGTCATAATCTCAACATAAATAAAAGAAACAACTCTATTTTATGTTTTCTTTTTATTTTAAATTAATGTTGGCGTAAATAAAGCATTATTCTTAAAATTTAAAAAAGGATTGCTGCCAAATAGGGTAATTATTAATTAAATCAAAATTCTATTATTAATTAAATAAATAATTAAAATTTTAATTATTCTTGCTGATTTAAACAATTTATAAAGTGGATGTTTTTAATTTTGCTATTGATACTATTCTATTGTCAACGTGTTAATGTCTTGACTCAATGAAAAACTGCTTCTCAAACCGATGCTTTGTTCTTTATATGAGAAATCGTTTTCTAAATAAAATTAACTTCGACAATATTCTCAGACATTCGATGTGAATTTCGCTTTGTTTGCTGCCACTCGAAGAATGCTATTTGGCAGCAAATTCGGATTCGGTCTCAATATGATATCATAATTAATTATATGTGTCTTAGATTAAACGTTATCTGACGTCATGAATATTTTAAACCAATGAGAATTGTTATAAAGTGTTGTAGTCATACTCTTAACTGGAAGGAAAGAAACAACTACTTTATGGTTCAAAAAAAAAAAAAAAAAAATACGCAAAAGTTTTTCTTTATTTCTACTTTAACAGACCCCTTAAAAACTGTGTTCATCATAAAGTTTAAGTATCCCATTAATACTTAATAATGAAAGATTTTATCTTATGTATACACGTTTATCAGTATAGATTGTACCTATAATATAATCAATATGTGATACATTTTTATATTTTACATCATGCGATACGGAAATTCCGACTATTATCTGTAAAAATGAAAATTATATTATTTCTTAAACCTTCCTTAGGTATTATCTTTCTCAAGGTAAAACATGAAGAATGTTAAAAGCAATAACATCATAGTGATATAATGTTGACCATCAACTGGTAGAAGAGATGGCTATTTTAGATAAAAGGGATTTTGTGCTGTATTCAATCACTAAACAAACATTGAAATTTTAAGAGACTTGATAATTTATGGGGAAAAGACATTGTTTACCATATATGTGATAGCCACATTCTTTCACTGATTGGGCACTAATGAGGCAAATGTTAAGTAATCAGTATTTTATTCACAGCTTTAAATCAACATTTTTAGTATCTATATTTTGTATTTTTAATAATTTGTAATCAGGAATTTCTTTTCTCTTGAAAGGGGATTCAAGTATGTATTGCTTTTTAACCTACAATTAAAATAAAAAGGCAATAAAATATGAAAGTCTTACCTAGCAAGCCTAAAGAGAAATAACATATTACTAAACCAAACAAAATTAAGTTTTCCTTTCTTTTTTTTTTTGTGAATGAAAAAAAATAAATAAATAAATGAAACGTTTTTGAGTAGAAAAAGAATTTTTGTTTCTTACACAACTCGAGGAGGGAGACTATTGAACCTAGGGGGACTATTGAACCAAGCATTAAATTTTATTAGTTATGAAAACAATTACTGATTTTAGTAGATATCCATTTCCACTTTCTTAATCAATAAATCTAAAAATCAACAGTACATTACTACAATATAATTTAGACCTAATATCTTAGCAACATGGCTTTTTAACTATCTAAGAAATGATTGCATAATACGCAATGATTTCTTGGATAATTGTACATGAAGTATCCTATCTCAGAAAACCTGGCTAAATTTTGAGTTTTAGACCACTAAATTATTAGATCTGAAAAACAATTACACATTTTTTTCTATCATAACGACATTATTAAACTTTTATTATAAGAATGTGCTATATCTTAATTATTAAAATCTGGAAAACACTATTAAAAAATAAAATATTTATCTTCATAAATCTCAAATCGCGTTGTGACGCAAATTTCATATTATTACAAAATAATAATATTTCCCTTTTAAATTAGCATGCATTCAAATTGGCATATTTCATATTAGCATATACATGAAATAAAATTAATTTTTTATTTATATTCAAGCAATAGAAAAAAAAATATAAAATTCAACGTGTAAGACATTTAAAAATCTTCAGGAATATTCATAATTATATAACGTATTAAGAATAATTTTTATACCTCATGAATTGTAATTTTATGGCCATTTAGCTCGTAAAACTCCGGCCGTTGTGGCGGCTTTGATATGTTCAAAGGGAAAATTTAAGCACACATCTTATCATTGCTCCAATTAAAATATGCGCATGGGCCACAAACACTTTTTATGGATTCATAAACCTCCATCTCCAATAAAGAACTCCACACAGATAATATCTTCATTTTATCTCTCCCCATTTTCAATGTATATGCACTTTTTTTTATGTGTGAATAATACTTTCAGACTAATTTCTAAGAATATACACAATCGACGTGTAATAAAAAATTAACTCGCATTATGATTTAAGAGTCATGAAATTCAAGCAATATTTTTTTACACTTATAAAACTTTATCAATATTTTTTTATTTTTAGGACATTGACCCAAACACTGTTGTCATGGGTTATTATATATATATATATATTATATATAAACTATTTGCCCTATATTTTATTTTTCTTTGTTTGCCACTTTAACTGTTAGTCTACCGACGCTACAAACATATATCCCGGTTAGGTGGTCACCCTAACGCGACATCACCGATGTTTAGTTTTCCAAGCATGCCTGGCACTCAATTTTATCGACCCATTGAAAGTAGAAAAGGCTAAATCGGCCTTATCCAGCCTGATAATCGAACTTCAGATCTGTGACTTGGAGCGCGAAGCATTCCCATTAAAGCACCGGCCTTCGCCATTTATGTTATTATACATAACGTTAAGATACAAGCAGGTGAAAATTACGATACAAGCCGAAATCTCAATTTTGTAAAAGAACAGATCTCCCACAGCAGTGCCCTCTAATGGCCAAAAATTGAAGCAGTTAGACATATAAGCTCTAATCCTGGACACTGCCGAAATTATGATATCAAAATTATTTTGTTTGTGCGATAGTTATTGTGTGTGTGTGATTTTATTTTTGTAATACAGTTGTGTTTCGTGAAATAAAACTATGTTAAAAAAGCTAATTGTGAATTACTTCGAAAAAGTATTCTGCAATTTTGTTTAGTAATTGCATTTGTATCATACTTGAGCTTCCCAACTGATAATGTCCGAAGTCCTAAAACACATGCCGAAACAAGTTCACATGAATATAGTCATAATTCTGAATGACGGCTAAGCAACTAGATATGTTGTTGCTATGTATGGCACTTGGACAAACCGAGATAGCTAGCCGACGACTATGCGAAATTAACTCAAAAGGGTGTGTCTTTCGTTTAAACAAATCACCAGGAAAGTGAATGTACGTCTTTGTTCTAAGACACTTCCGTTAGAGGGCACAACCAGAGGATACACTCCCGCAAATTTGACACTGATCTTAAAGAGGAGCGAATTTTCTTCAGACCATTACACCCATGGTAACTGCTCAACGACCAATCACTGGACTTTCGATTGTTCAGATTTAAAAAGCACGTATATTACATGCACTCGGTGGGTCTTTGACGGCATTGGGAATCGAATCCAGCCTGTCCGGATGGAAGGCTGATACCTTAATGAACAGGCTACTAGGGCTCCCAACTAAATATAGATAATGTATCGCCCTCTTCTGAAATCGTTAATACTATTCTAATAGATAGATATTAATTTTAACATCATCGACAACTTAATTACACGCAAGCCTATCTTGCCGAATATTTTCTTACATCATTTTTTATACACAATTTCTTACATATTTTCTTATATATAATTACCAAAAATAGTATTTGAATATATTCAGAATTGTAGGTCATTAAAATGAAATTTATTTTCGATGTCAGTTTCATTTCTCATATATTTCAATCAATTGAGGGCACTAACAGGTGACCATCATTTGATATCGCATATGAAAGTTGCATTTTTGTGATTTTAAAAAAATATTGACTTCTTTATTCATTTAAAAATCTAATAAAGTCTCGATGAGCTGTTAATCTTAAAGAAGATTAAGTGTATGAAGAATAAGTAGTAGAAGAAACAGTTCCACCCTGCTTAGAACTGAACTTAATATACATCCATACGGAGTGATTTGGAGTGTTCTTTATATGCAATCATCATACGATACGTTATTTTAACCAGCGGTCAAGTGATAATTGTGACATAAAATCCTTCTACATTCCTTATTTTATTTCTCTTTGAGCTCCAGTGGCTACACGCCGCTTGCCGTTAAGATCAGCAAAATGAAGCATCATTTGCCGAGGGAAGTGATTGGGAGGTTGACCACATTCTCCTTCCCTTGTTTGCTTGAGATCCTTAGGTTGGGGACGTGTATATACTAATCAGTGATATTTTGAGTCCTTCTGCTGGTGTTGCGTAGATATGGGGAGGAGGGTGCTAGCTCACATGGCCTCGCGAGTATCGCTATGTATGACTTCGATTTCATTATTTATACCATTGTATTTAAAGTGCGGTTCACAATTTATGTGTTAATAACGCGCTCATATACTCTGACCAACATATATACTTCGAATCTATTACTTATGAAATTCTACATAAATGTCCCGCCCAAATAAATTATCAATAGTTGAAAAAGTGAACTTCAGTATTGGTTTATTTCCACACTACCAAGACCTTGGATAGAATTTGTTAAAGTAAAGAAATTTTGTCCATACGAAAAGTTTTTCCCATAACGTATATTAATAAAATACATTCATTAATCGTCACACACACACACATATATATATATTAATAAAAGTCACTTAGTTTAAGGTTTGCTTCCCATTTTTCTTATTTTGAGGAGTAGATACGAATTTGTGGTGAAAAGCAAATGCTAATTGGTTTTTAAAAATTTTCAAGACTTCAGCCAAATTAATTGCCGATAGAAAACCTTCAGTTGCATACTGTTATATACTTAATCAATCCCAAAACTCAATATTTTTTAAATAAACAAATTTTCAACTCAATGTTCTCTTGTTATCATGGCGAATTACTCTAGTTATAGTGCATTTATGTTACTATGCAAACCATTATAGGGCCATTAAAAAGAATGTTGCAGTCTTTTGACAATATGGGATGAGTTGCTCCACTTTTCCAACTGAATCGTAATTTAGTGTGGAGTCCGACTTTCTCAGTACACACATGCCATAAGAAACCGTTTATCGGACCGTTTATCATTCAAAACCCGTTTATACAAGCAAAAGACAAAAAACAAGATAGACAGAGAAAGAAAGTACATCCATTCTCGAACCAGAATTCGAACACAAGACCTCCGTAGTTGCAGTCAGGCACGCTGACCACTAGACAGGGGTGGGCAGCATAAAAAGAGAATGACTGAGAGTAATTGAAACACTTCATATATATATATCATTACATTTTCAAAAAATAATAAAACACAAATAAAATTAAATTAAACTGATTCTGAGATTAAAAATGTAAGTATGTTTTTCTTGTATTTTTACAACATTTTTGAAAAAAAATTTAATATAAAATATTATTAATTAGAAGCAATTTTTTTTTTCACATTAGAGTTTCTAATATTTTCCTTTAAATCCAATCCTCTTCGTTAACTTATACACATTGTTGAATTTCTCAAAATTTTTTACTGTGCTTAAGAAAGATGCTTTATAAATTTTGTCACATTCCCCCACAATCTAAGAAGCCTTTTTTTAATGCAATTATACTGCATCATGCATTTATTCGAAAACCCTTTTTCGGAAATTGAGCTACTGTGGAGTCTGGCGCCATTTTATCTCGTAAATTACGCCACTTCTCTCTATTCGCAGCCAAATAGGGATCTGGTACACTTAAAAGAAAGGCTTGAAATTATAACTTTCTCCTAAAGAAAGCTTTTATTCTCGAGCTGTGACGACACCCGAAGAGGCACATCTGGTTATTGTCTCACGATTCGCTTAGGTCTGTGAGGAAAAAAACACATCAAAAGGGGACTCTTTTGATAACAATGTAGGCCGCTTTTGCATATTTCAAAGATATTTCTTCTGAATAAAATAGCTTTTGTTTACACGCTTTAGGGATTTTTTCCCTCTTAAATAACTGATGTTTATTCAGGGGAATTACTTCTATTATTTGCGGAAGTTCTTACTTCAAGAATGTTTATTTCCTTAAATTGCATGGAATAATTTATGTGTTTATATTCGTGTATTTATATGTTATATTAGAGGCATGAATTGGTCTTATAAAAATATCGGATCATAGATTTGGTTTTAAAGAATGCCTGAAGAAACAGCTTTCTATTCTCAACCAAAATTAGATATAGGGTAGACACACAAGAGCGATTTTTTATGTCTTGTATAATAAATGTTAATTTTGCTTAAATTTGTATCAACATGGGAATTTTTTGCTTCTTTTTTTTCTTTGCCACGGTACTTTTGTAACAGTTAAATATTTCACACAACCAAAAACGATAGCCAAAGTCCCTACCCGCAGATTTTTAAACAATAATCATTTAACGAAATCGACATGTGAATTGAAAACTTAATCGTCAAAAAGATATACACATCTAATTAGTGAAAAATATGCGTGAGAGTTTGTTACATATTTTATCATCCTCCTAAGTTCTCCCAGAATTATATATATATATATATATATATATATATATATATATATATATATATATATATATATATATATATATTAGAGTTTATTTATATGTATGTGTGTTTACTATTGGTGGTTTAGACACATAGAACAGCTATTTTCATATTGTCTTCCTAGTGAAATGATACTTCTGTGGTCTGCAAGTCAATTGGAAGATCTTCTACGTCTTTGCTACTAAAGTATGAAGACCCATTTTTTTTATTTATGTTAAATAGTTTTCAACTTTATAGCGTTCTAAATCCTATAATAAATAGAAGCAGTATTATATTTTTCTCACGATTATATATGAAAGTATAAATTTCATAGAATTTGTCTAATTCAAGATAATTCAGAACGATTAGTGACAGCATATATGTGTGTGTGTATTTTTGAATATACTCTCATTAATATTGATCAAAAATTAAATGTTAAATTACTAAACAATGCATTCCTTTTTTCCAATTAATATGTAAATTAAAAGGAAAAGTTACAGATCTTAATATGATAAGACGTCACACACATGTGTGGAAAGTTACAATGATACTACCTTCAGCCAAAGACTCATAGTTTTGAAAAAATTATGTATTAATAAAAATACCTTAGAATTTAATGATCCTCTACTGGTATGTTGTTGAAGTGGAGAATGTAAGTGATGCTGAGTTGTCGACTTTTTCATTTGATTGTGCTTCAAAATTACTAAGCAAACAGCTGAAGATGTAGCTTGTTACGCGGAAACACAAAGCAGCAAACAGAGATCCTTATGGAATGATTTAAGTGCAATCCAAGCAACTATCTTCCCGAAATATTTCTTCTTATGACAAACAAACAACTGATTTAATGACATGTCACACGCCATATGGCGCGAAAAGATTGTCCCTTGGCGCAGATAGCCACAAAGCATTAAGGCCACAAATTAACATTCCACAACAGTTCATCGCTTAGAATTCCAAAGTCCTTTCGAGGAAAACAATGAAACCCTTTGTCATTTTCAACTGCCATTGAAAACTGGTGGCCGTCTCAGCCTGTTAATAGACGCGGATCGTCACCAGTCGCTAAGCATTATTTTCTTTCTCAAATTTATCAAAACATCGGATCTTTTGTTTTGCTGAGAAAACAAGAAGCTATGTGGGGCATGTTAGAGCAAGAAAAATGCATGATCTCAGCACTTTTCGTTTCGTATCAGTTTTAGTATTCGTATCATCACCTTGCTTGGACGAGATAGGAGTCGCGCTTATCCTATTTATTGTACCACTTGATGTGGCGTCCATGGAACTGAATTTAAGATGACCTTATTTTTGACGTCATTTGAAGAGTCTTGATTTTCTATACGCTTTCTTTGTATGTATGTTGTTTATTATACTGTGGTGTTTTTTAATACACCAATCTGATCTTAACAAGTTACTGGTAAATGCTGATCACTTAAGAGATAACATAAATATTAATAGAAATGGGAAAACTTGAGAATTTATACTTATAAACAGTATGTGCATTCAAATAACTTTTAATAAATATGAACTTTGTTTAATTAAAGATAATATATTACCTATTTCCTTAAACATTATAATTTTCATTGAAATATAGCGAGCGTAGACATGGTTTTAATACTCTGCCCAATGATTATAGGGAATAAGAATTTTAAGTGTGACAAAAAGTAATTAATAAATTATAAGCAAATATTAACTAATGATAAAATGAATGAGTGACAAAAAATTTAATTTATAATTAAAAAACTAATTATTTAGTTAGCATTATTTATTGAATTGATGAATATATTTTCATTAATAGTTTTTAAAAGTGACTTTAAAAATGAGTGTCATGTGTGTGTAATAATAATAATAATAATGATAAATTATAAGCTTAATTAATATATAAATTAATTTATTATTAATAAATTGTAAATATTAACTAATGGTTTTTATTTTATTTTTTTTTTATTTTTAGTAATCACACTTTGCTTTCTAAAACAGTTGCTTCATGAAAGCTGTTACAATTTTTATAATTCGTTCAGTCTATTTTCTTCCTGTATTCAAGATCGAAATATAATAAGTATCTATATAATACATAGAATTAGCAATGTATTTTAATTATACATTCGAGAATAGAAGTCACCAAGAAACAAGTAATTATCAATCCGTTATAGATAACCTTTTGAAAAAAAATGCACATCCATCCTTACAGCTTTATATAGCTTAGAGGTAGGACTACATTATTCAGAAAGGAAGATCCTGGGTTCTTTACAGTGACGGAGATGCTCGTATTTGTGCTTCCTGCATTTGGTCATCAACTGGAATGAATGTTTAGAAGTTTACCGGCATCTCTTTTCTTTTTTGAAATACTACAGCGTGCTACAGGACAAAATTATTTAGCTAAGGTTTACCCGCCTAACTCGACTCCGAGCTCCTTTAGCTCTATAGATTCACGCTGCTTCCTGTTAAGATCAGGAAAGTGAAGCCTCATTGTCCGTGATCAGTGATTGCTAGGATGACCACATTCTTCCTCACTGGCTTGCAGAAACTCCGTGGGTTGGGAACGTGTCCACGTTAATATGTGACGTCCAAATTCCTTATGCTGGCTTGGATATGGAGAGTGCGAGGTTAGGCGCACTCTCCATATCCAAGCCAGCGTACTCCAGCAACTCGTCACATGACCATAGGTCATCATTATGAGACGCTTGGTAATGGGATAATATTCCATATTCGTTAATCTTGAAGCACAGTTCGAGCACGCCTGCATCGCTATGTATGCCTATATGCTATGACCTTCCATTTGCTCTGCCCTATTCTCCTTAGGTTCCTTTTCTACGTTATCCATTCAAATGGTAAGCTCCTTTTCGTCGTTTTCCCTCCAAAGTTGAAAAAGGTGTCTTTTTATGGGAAGTCGGACATCATATCTAAGTTTGTGACCCAGCCACATAATGAAAAATGCTTTTGCCACCTTTAGGATATCAGCTGATCCCTTTTTATTGCACTACGTAAATATAACACACTATGTTGAAGAAATAATAATCTTTCCGATATTGCAAAAATTGCTTCGGGGAAAATGTCAACAAAAAGTCTTCTTTGAAAAATATTTCTATGAATGGTTTCATGTTTATTTTTTTTTTATATATAAAATGCTTATGAGAAGTTTCCTTGAAAAAATATCGATGAAAAGTTCTTTCGCTAAATAATTGTGAAATATTTAAGGAATATTTTAATTTTCTTTCTATAAAACTTTATTTGTGAAATGCAATAGTGATCTACATTTTCTGATATAATTATATACCTTGGATGATATATTACATCTAAAAGGAAAATGTGTCCGTAACGATGAGGAATATGCATTTAACGAATGTCATGTTTATAAGAGTCGATGGCACTTATGTGGTAAATAATACGGCAAAATGAAAAAGTGTGCATTCTGTGTATGGAATAACGCATGGATGCATTCCGGAAACAGCTTTCGACACTGTTTTACCTCTTGAAGGAAACGGACAAGTGGGGAGAGAGAAAGAGAAAAAAAAAAAAAAAAAAGAATAAAAAAATGGAAACAGATTCCGAGTATTCTACCAATTTGAAGGAAAGCAACTGCTGCATACCAAAGTAGACATTCAGCAGTTGTCTCTTCCCCCTCTTTTTTTTTTCTCTCTCGTTTCTTGTAGGCAGCAGAGGAGGACTGTGTGACGCGAGGACACACATGGCCGATATCTGAAGAACAGAATGAAGCCCCTGTATCTCTTTTTTTTCCTGCTTTGCCTGGTTCTTGAAACGGTCCCGCCCGCCCAGGCCTGCTCTCTTACCATATGGCCCACGTCGTGGATACGGTTACAGTCGCAGTGTCTCCACGTGATATATCTCAAGACAAGTGGCCCGATCACTGAGAAAAAGGGGTGAAAACGAGCCTGTCTCCGATAAGGTTCCTGCAGCTACTTCTAAAAAATTAGACTTCATCTCGGGTGGGTTACAGTTAAGAAAGCACATAATTCTGTACATATATCTTTCATGATTTTGAGAAACTTGTATTACTTAGGCATACATAGGGGCATATTATACATACAGCATCATAAAAAGCTTATCTATGCAAATAACTTTTAACGTTTGCAAACAAATTTTTTAAGTCGTCTTATATTTCAATATCTACAAAATTAAGAGGATTTTAGTTTCTAATTATGTAAGAAATCGCTTGCATATAATTCACAATTGCTTAGATTTAATTATAAATTAAAGAATGTAATTTTCACTAAAATTTATAAATTTTTTTAGTCACCAAAAAATGTATTTCATATAATTCACAAGGAAATATCATCATTGTGGTTTATTAAATTTTATTATTAAAGAATTTAATTATTAAAGATTATTATATTAGCTTACAACGCAATTTTCCATGAAAATTTATATTGTTTTTGGTCATCAAGAAATTGCTTTCATATAATTCATTGAAATGTCTTCATTTAATTAATATTTAAAGAGTGTTACATAAATTTACGCTACAATTTTCTATTAAAATTTATATTAGTTTTTAGTCTGTAAGAATTTGCTTGCTCGTAATTTACAATCAAACATCACACCATTTTACCAATAGTTAGAGATTATTATATTGGCTTACAACGCATTTTTCCATTGAAGTTTATATAACTTTTATACATTAAAAAATTGATTTCCTATAATTCATAATCAAGGGCCATCGTTTAATTAATAATTAAAGATTTTTGCATTAGTTTTCATAGCAATTTTCCAATGAAATTTATATTAAAGATTTTAGTCATTCATTGTGATCACCGATGTTTTTATTGAAAGCAAGCATTTTCATACTAATTTCAAATTCTCAAAAATTTTTTTAGATATTGGTTGAAAAGAAATGAAATCAAATTACTGAATACTTCAATATGATGCATTTTGTTCATAAATTCCATTCATTCGTGACAATTTGTTTATAACTTTGAATAATTTGGGAGTCCATTTTTACTCTGGTTCTTCTGTATCCATTTAAATGCGGTTTTTATTTATTTCTCAGTGGAGTTTGTACAAATAATTAACCAGCCTTATCATGATAAAGACTTAAATTAACTAAATATGGAAACTAAAAAAAAATTTGTAAAAAGTAATTCCAAATTATAAAAAAAATTTAAAGAAGAGAGAATAATATATTTACACACAGAAATTATTCAATATCGACAACGAGATAAAAATTTATAAGTTTCGAAGAGATGAAATAAGTTTACCATAAAATAAGTTGAAAAAAAAAAGGAATGAAAAAAATTAAAGGAAGAAAAATATGTGACATTCCAAATCATTAATTCTTATAACAAACAGAAAGATCCTTTATGCATTTCCCACATTCATTCGCATGCAATCTTTTTCTCAAAAAATATCTATAAGGTACTTAAAATCAAAAATCAGAATAAATTATCATAATTAATTGGAATAAGCAAACGATAATTGAGAAATTTTTTACATAAGCGATTTAGAATATACATGTTTTGGAATAAATCTATTTTCGAACTATTTTTAATTGTTCCTGTAAATTCAAATTAACAAGAATCCAACCATACTGCTATAAATATATTGCTTTTTTTATTATAATAAGTTCAGGTTTATATTTAAGCAATTTTGTATTAATTAATAAGACAAAGCTTCATTTACAACGCTTTTATGTATAAGAATATTGAAAAGTTATTCAAATAATTATATATTTATGAAGTAAGCGGTCAGTAGATCAAATCTCGTCCCAGTTTTAAATGATAAATCATTTATATTTCATTCCAGCTTCGGTTACATAAATAATTGATCAGGTTTTTAATGTTATGTTAGATTACTGGATCCCATAATTTATAGAAAATTGTTTCTGAAATAATGTGTAACAGATATATATCAGTTGCATTTTCCTCAAAATTGAGCAATTAGATTTCTAATTTGAGTAATGAGGCATATATTCATTGTGCATTTAATATTACATAAAACATCTATTTATAAGGTATAATGAAGAATGAAGGTTGAATGCAGTAAACGTAACTGTTGAAAAAGATATTGTTTGTTTGGCTCCAATGCTATTAATTTTTTAAAAACGTTAACTTAAGTATACTATATAGTTTCTTAATGAAGTTACTTCTGTTGAACTGTCCTTACAATAAAATGGTTACTTAATTTTAGATGTTCACGCTAAAGCTCCCCCACACTAGTTGAAGTGAAGTAATTACGTCATTTATTCCAGGTTAGATGTATATGGGGGCCTAGGATAAAGCCTAAAAATCACGCAAAATTGAATTTTAAATTCTCTGAGACAGACAACGATTTTTAAGTTTCGCTTCTCTATTCATGGTGTTGGAAAATGCAACTTTATCACTAAAATTTCCTCTTTAACATTGATTCACATAAACAATAATAACCCGTTGTGCATTGTAGAAAATAGTCGATGTGTATAAACTTTTTAACATACACAACGATAACATTAACATTTACCACACCTGCTAAAATATCTCATAGAAATACCCGATATCCTCATGATGTTAAAGAGAAAACTTGGAAAACTGTCAATTATCTATCCCGAGAATGTCTCATATAGAAGACAATCTTTTTTTGCTCCTAAGGGCTCTCATAGTAGGACCACAGAGAAAGGTCTTGGGCTCTATTCCAGCTACTGCTGATAGGCAGTTAATGGATAAGGCGCTTCTGCTTTTTACATATGGGTTTCTAGTGTTACTTAATCCTTCCAGGTATCCTCCTTTGCGACACGTAAATACGACCCACAATAAATGAAAAATCCATCTAGGAGATTAATTTATACAGTAGATCTTAAAATTCTTACAACAGCTAAAGGCTGTTAAGCGGTTCATATGGTACAAAAAGCACACATCTTCCATTGATCAAGAATCGAACCTCGACCTTCCATTCCGGAGAACACGTTCCTACTACTAAGCCTCAATGAGCCCGATGATTGCTTATAAGAATAGAATTGTAAAAGTGGTGAGAAAAAAATGTGAAAGATTCATAAGCAGTTCGTAGAATCATCTTTATTTGCTGCTGAAATTTATAGAGCAAATTTATGTCTATTCAAGGGTCAATGCTATCAATTAAATTTGGCTTAAAAGTTTGAGCTATTTATAGTAGAATACTCCTAAATAAAATGGTAACATAACATAACTGTCCATGTGTATGAATGCATGAAGTTTTTGTATTTACAAAATACAAAAACTTCATGCATTCATACACATTTATTAATTTATACAATTTTTTGATCAAGTGCAGTTTAGAGCTTCGTATCAATTTTATGACTTGTTTATCTCTGAAGTTTCCCGTGCAGCAAGAATCTTTCCTGAGTCTGCAATTAGTTTTTCGTCAGCGGCTGCGCATCGTGACGGGCTGCAGTTGCCACCCACATAAATCACAATTACCCAGAGAATTCTTCCGAAGTCTGATAGTGACAGACACGGGTTGAATGTCGGATTCGAATTTTGTCGTCGTTCCGGGAAAAAAAAACTTCTTAATGAGTGCCCAGGGACGGCCGACAGCGCCCACTGACCCGTGGATGTGTGGTGGAAGCGTCGCAAATTAGGTGACACTGATTCGAAACAGGCGGAGTGTACATTCTGCAGAGGTGTCCTCAGCTGAGTCGGGTTTGTGTCAGAGGTGTCTTCAGCAAGTCGGGGTTATGTTTCACGCAGGATGGAAAAACAAAATATTTTCCCTCGCAAGTGATTAAGGCAATGAAAGGAGTCGGTGCTTTTGTGTTCGATGGCAAAGGAGCAAATGTTTTGCAGCTTTTACCAAATGTGGGCATGTTGCTGTCATAAGTTAAAATGAATAGCAGAGGAGGAGGCTTTGTAGATATAAGATATTATCTTTTTGTTTATTTATTTGCCTACTATTTTTTACGAACACCATCAAATATTATTATATTTTGATTAGGAAAATGCATTTTTATAGTAAAAACACACAAACATGTTTATTAAATCATGCATATTAAAAAGGCATTTAATAAAACATTTCAAAATTGAATTAAAGTTTATTGAGTACACTAATACTATTGCGATGAATATTACATTGAAATTGAAGAATGATCAACTGAACATGTACTAGGATAAAATTTAAATAAAATAGCAGCAAACAGTTTTTAGATATTTCTAATATCTTCAAAGTCATTTGTATATTTTGAATATTATAGACAACTGGAGGAAACAGATGAAAACTAATTTTAGACACTTCTAATGTCTTCAGAGTTATTTGTATTATTTGAATACCATAAATAGCTGGAAATAATTTTTAAAGAACTCTAATATCTTCAGAGTTATTTTTTTATTTTGAATGCTATAAGCAGATGGAGGAAATAGCTGAAAACGAATTTTAGACACCTCTAATGTCTTCAGATTTATTTATATATTTTGAGTATTGTAAATAACAGAAATTTTTTTTAGATATCTCATATTTTCAGAGTTATTTACATATTCTGAGTACTATATAGTCTTTTTTTTTTTTTTTTGACGTGTCCATGAGAGTCAAACTATATGTGTTCGTGAATTTTGAAAATTTCCTCTGCGACTTGCTTGATGTTGTCTCCATACGGATCTATCAGAGTCGGCAGCACTCCAATCTTTCTCAGGCTGGCGCTCATAGCCGGACACTCATAGATGTGAGTAGGCGTAAGCTTTGTATCAGGACAATGATGGCGCAGCATGTCCGCTTTTGGACCTTGCGCCATAAAACCCAACCAACCAACCATCAGGACAATGTTCGAAACTTCTATAGATCTTTTTGCCCTCTCCATGGAAATGGGTTGCCAGAGCCTAGGGAGGTTGGGCTTTTTGCCCGTAGTCGTTAGCTGAGCAAAATGGAACTGCCTTCACGCCTTGAGCGACTCTGCCAGGCGAAAATCTCCGGACGTACTTCGTCCGTTCGGCCCAGGTACACCCCCTCGCCACTCTATATAGTCTTAATACTGCTTATTTAGAGGTGTTCGTTTTTAATAGAATACAGTACTAATAAAAACCTATGATATACCATTTTTTTTTGGTATGTAACACCAACAAAACCCTAATACATTTTCTTGGACAAAACTATAAGCAATAAAAAATCAAAACTCAATAGCTATAACCTATCTTGAAACCAATAACTATGATCAATATTGTTTGAATATAGTAATTAAATGAAAATCGATTTCTATGCTACTGTGTGATTAGCTGTCTGACCATGATATGAAGTACCTTCTAGTATAGTATGAAAATAACCAACTACAATAACAGTAACTATTACTATATTTTTCATCGCACGTGATATCGCAATGAAAACCTACGCGATATTTTTTCAGATCAGCATTCACCAACTTCGACCAATATTGTTCAAATATGATAATCCAATGAAAATCAACATTTATAGCCCTATATGATCTGTAATCCCACAGGATATCAGATACCCTCTGGATGATCCCAGAAACGGTTAACAGTAACGGTGACTAGTATTTTCTTCTCAAACTTCCATTACGAGGTCTTAGTGCTACAATATTTCTTCGAATAAATAAATAACATAATAACAAATAAATCCAACCACAAAATTTTGAAGTCCTTATTTATGGAAGATTGTTATTAGAAAGAAAAAAGAATTTCATAAAGTATTTACTTCTTATTTCAGAATAATAAGCAAAATTTTTCAAAATTTTAGGAAACAAAATTATTTACTTTCGTAGTTAACTAGTATTTGCTAAGCCAACAACAAGTATTTTAAAAAGGAAGGAAATGCTTTAAAATTCCGCTATGCATGTTGAGTGCTTAGAATGTGTTTAAAAATTATTCCCATACATTTCTAAAAAAGGGAGTCAGAATAACTCCTATTTTCTCATTTACCTATCAATTTTGTTTGTTTAAGTATAAATTTTCAAATAAGGAATGGCACCGAAATTAAATATGTAAAGATAACCCTTTCAAAATTTTATTCATTTAAATAATGTAAGCCTACAGCAATTATTAAAATATTTTGTGTGTTGGGATGTGGTATGTTTTACTTCTGGAACACAACTTATAATATTGGTACACCTATATAATAGTGAATTTTCAATTTTTAATCTGGTTAATAATTTAATAACGTAAATACAACTTAATGGTAAAGATTCAAAATCATTAATAATAATAATCTCTATAAATTACAGTTTATTTTGTTATAAAAATTCTTAGCATTATCCTTATATATAATCAGCAGATCATTATTGATTTCGTTATATTACTTATTCTTAAATATCTTAAATACCTTTTTATTAATTTATAAGAATTTTATTACCTTCATAATGCAGATAAGTTAATTAATAAGCAAATTAGGCAATAATTAATTAGTAAACTAGGCAATAAACTTTTATACTTTATCATCATGTTTTTCTGATTAATAGATTTAAAATTAGGCATATATATAATTAAAGTGATAAAAAATTATTGTGCTCTAAATAAAGTGATAACAATATCACTACAGGAATTTATTGTTGTTGTTGTTACTTATGACACTTGGACAATCCCAGCTCGCAACCGACGACTTCTCGAAATTGAGTCCGAAAGGTGCGTCTTTCGTTTAATTAGAGCACCACGAAGGTGAAATCGCGTCTTTGCTCTAAGACTCCTCCGATAGATGGTACCACGAGATGATCCCTTCCCTCAATTTTGACTTTAATCTGGAGGTTGAGGAAATTTTCTCTAGATCATTACACCAATGGCAATTGCTCAATGACCGACCAAAGAAAGAATTTAACAGAGAACAAAGAACAAGAATTTAACTGAATTTTATCAACAATTTTTTAATCCATACCTAATTATCTCTGTTATCTGATTTATCTTTGCGTTCTTCTTGTAATATTTTATCACCCCGTCATAGACACCTTAATGATGTAAATCTATTTTAAGTCATTTTAATATATATCGTGTATATTGTCTTAAGAGAGAATATTTTATAAATATAGTGTGTTTTATTCACATATAAAAAAAAAACAGGAAACCCTCAAAACTCCTAAGCAGTCAACATGAAAGATATGCACGCAAAAAACATCCATCTCCCATTTTTTTAACAAAAAATGGGGATCAAATCCTAGATTTTTCGCTTTAAGAATGCTGTCTTACCACTAAACCCCAAGGACGCAGTGGCTTGGTTGGTTTGGGTGTCTTGCTCATTATTGAAAGGTAGTGAGTTTGTATCCCGGAAGACCGAAGATCATTCGTGTTCGCTAAAGATGGCTGGGGCACGTTAAAACTAGGCGTGGTCACAATGTCCTCTTAGTAAAAAGTTCCTAAGGGGTGGCAGGTCAAGTATTGGGGGTCCTCTGATTGTTCCCTGCTTCAAAATCACGGAGACTTCAAAATCACAATCAGCATGCTTTCCGTACCTAGCCCTAGGTTGGGCTTTACCAGCTAGTTAGATCCGCTATCTAACTATCTAACTAGTAAAGCCCAATCTAGTGCTAGGTACAGGAAGCATGCTGGTGCAACAACAACACTAAGCCATGAGGTACTTTCAACGATCAAAAGCTGTTCCCATTTGCTTACAACTTATTTATTTGAATGGAAAATAAAGCACTTTTGCAATTTTTTTTCAAATCTAAATTTTAGTGCAATATTTTGTTTTAATGTAAAATATGTACGAATATGTTATTAAAGAATTTGGAAGAAAAAAAATCTATCAATTATATCTGTAAGTTAAAAAAAAAAGGCTATAAAAATAGTCTATAAAAATAATCTATATAATGTAGATTAAAAATGCTAATACATATTTTATACTAGAGCACACTACGAATTCCTTATTTCGAAAAATTATTCTTTTGAATTTTAACTGCAACTGATTTAACTGATTTCAAAACGAAATCACCATGGAAAGAAAGTTGTAGCAATAAATTATCATGAAACATTTGCGATGTAAAAGCAAATATCAACACTTTTATTGATAATTTCATCGTTATATTCTCAAAATATGCAGAAAGCAAACGACCTGTCAAACGCAATGAAGGCATTTAAATCAGATCTGTCATTGTAACGTTTTTACAACATGTATATACAGCTATCCTCGGAAACATATTTCATTTGGAAGAAAGAAAGATGCAGTGAGAAAGTGAGAGAGAGAAGGGGAAAGACCAACCGTTAAGAATAACGAATTATGGGCTCCAATGGATTTAGTGAGTACAAGCCGGTGTCAAAGCCTGCTTGTAAAATCTAAAGATTTACACAAAGTGTTTGATAGGAGCCTGCTCTTGAAAAAGTCTTTCGCTGAAAATTTCCCGCGTGGGCGACTGCAAGAATGTGCTAATAGAGCCTTGCTGGAATTCTAAAATTCGGGATCATCAGTTTCTTGAGGTCGTTTTCGAATTTTTATCACAAGAGCGTGAGACTTGTTTGGAAATTTCGTGATTCCACAAATCTTTTCTTTTTTAAGCTGTTCCTTCTGTATTTTGTTACTTTTCGGGTAATTTTTTTTACTAGACGAGTAATTTGCTAATTGCTGTGATTGATAATGTGATTTGGACCTTTATATTTTATGTAGATGAAATGGTAACTTTGGAAAATCATTAAAGCGCAATCTGTGGTGGTAAGGATATATGCAGATTGGCACAATACATTATAAGATTTTAAGTTTAAAAAGTAAACTTCTTTTTTAAAAAGAATTTAACCATTGTACTTTTAACAAAAACATCACGAATTTTCAAAATAAATAAATAAAAATAAAACCTTTATTCGAAATTTATTCGTTTCCAATTTTTCATTTTGTTATTTAATTTTCCGTTAAACATAAAATATTTAAAAAATAAGTTAATACACGCGTTTTAAAATTAAAATCGTTGAATATATATACTTAGTTAAAATATCAAATATATTAAAATGCATATTTTTAAATCAAATACATTCAATTTGAATACAAACTTTCACTTATTCACAAGACAATTTGGTGACACTAATCATTATGAAATAATCTCTTCATTTCGGTTACATTTTACATTCCAAGAAAGTGAAAAATCTAAGAGTCCATCATACCAACGACATATAATTTATTAGAAAGCCGTCGGTGATTACTTTTCTGAAAAATTTTAATCGAAAATGGACTAAGTATAAAGACTGAAAATAAAAACCCCTGGAAAATATTCAGGCCTCTACCCTGCAGCCAAAATCATTGGAACTTCTGACACACAAACATTTTAAAAATTGTTTTTATGACCATTGTCAAAATGCTCAAATTTACGAGACTACTTTTTATTATTAACATTAATTAAATATAAAATTTCTGATTAAATATTTTAAGTTATGATGAGTTTTAGTCAATAAAATTAGCTAAATTGATTTTAAAACAACAATGAATAATTGATTCAAGCAAAACGAAAAAATAGAAATACAATTTGAAATATTATGCCAGAACTCTCCTCCGATGCAGGAGATAATTTAAGAAAGAAAGATGATAATTAGAATTTAAAATGAAAGGAGTAAGGTCTAAGAATGAAACAAGTAAAATTTATTCGTTTATTTAATAATAAGTAAATTGTAGTAATTGCAAAATTGGTTACAAGCACTGCCAATAAGTGGGGTTGCATATTGCAGGTTAAATACAAATAATCACTGACTACAAGATTCGCAATTAGTTATAGCAATAATATTGAAATTATTTTCAAAATTTGTTCAAAATTATTCTCATAATTAAATTCTCGAAGCGACTAGTATTGTTAAGTGATAACTCTTAACCATATACACCACAAATTTAAAAATATCTGAGCCATTTTTGTCGTTTTCTAGATATAAATAAATAATGTCTCATTTCTTTATCTATCATAGATTTTGAATCATTTTTTTAAAAAAAAAATTTAAATTTATTTTTAGAAGAACAAAAACGGTACTATTATGTTAAGATAAAAAAAAAAATTCTATTGGTAATTTTATAAAATTGTTATTCCTATTCAAAATAGGTAAATGAAAAATTTCGAAATTAGACTGAGTAGTCTACTAAATTTGAAAAAAAAAATAATTAAGTTTGTAGATTTTAGATAATAATTTCAATTGTTCCAAACTCTTAGATATATCTTTTATTGTTGAGAAACTGAATATTGAATATTCTTAAATGAAAATGCATAATTTAATTTATAAACACAACAGTAATCATTTCAACGCGTACTATTTTTACCGAGAGAATTTTTTTTATAAGTCATTTCATTTTTAAGTTAGAAACCATTGATATCTAATAAAAATCGAAAATATTGAATGAGATATTTTATAATTACGAAACAATAATAAGTAACTTCAATATAGCAATCAAAATTCATAATATTTTAGTAAAAGTTTTAGCTAATAATTTTTAAATAGTATGAACATTGAATAAATTTATATCAATTTTTCCGAGAATTGCTTATCTCAGTTAGCTTACAAGCTGGTCCAAATATCACCAGTGCCTACTCAGGGTCTTTAAAGCAACACATATTTTTGAATGAAGTCATCAACTGTTTAGGAAATTCAATGTTTGCTAACACCGCGAGAATTTTATCTCGCCAAGAAACAAAACCGTTAAGACACAAACACCAGCTTATCCAAATTTCCAGCAATAAATATCGCTTCATTGTTCTGAGAATTGATAAGGGGTCACAAACACCCACAACACTCGGCACCGCTGCCGCCATCTTTGGAATGGGATATAAAGATCATGGGAAAAGTCAATAACAGAAGTTCGGAACTCTTTTGATTGGAGGGTCAGGCAAATAATACTTGGCGATAAAAACTCTGAAAAACCAAAGGTCGAACCTGAGGAAATAGTTCTGATAAGGGGCATTCCGACAATTATTCTCTTTTTAGACCTGGGTATCGCCCCGGTCTTCAGATTCGAGAGCCACTAGATTTTTGTGTATTTGAAGAGCGAAATCCACTTCAAGTTGATAAGTAACCGTTAAAATTGCACTTTATTATGAAAATGGAACTAAAAAAAAGTAAAAACTTTTATAAATGAAGCTTAGTGTCAATTAACAGATGTTACTTACTTTAAAATGTAAAGCGAAATAAAGAAATTTGTTAGAATTCCATAATATTATTGTGGTTGCAATCATTTAAAAGTATGAAAATAATTTAGTTTCGATAAAAATATTTATGGTCATAGACAAAAGGTTTGATATATATTGCAGGTTTTTAGTAATTAAAGTGAAAACGCCTTCCTATAATGTATCTTAACTTATTTATTATTTAAATTTATTATAAATTTTTTATTTATATTTAGTACATATAGGATCTTTTGAAAATTGTGTTCAGAATCGTATTGCCTATGTTGTCCCCTTTTGAATAGCAATTTAAAAATATTTTGAAGTTTTATTATTTTTGAAGAAATTAAAAAGAGTCAGCACCAGTTAAAACTCTAACATTTAAAATATATAATCCCGACAGATTTTATACTGCATTTTTAGTGTTAATCCCCATATTGAGAGTAGATGTTTTTAGTAAATCGGTTCTGATTTGAATCGAAACTTTTGTGTAAAGAACGATGGTAAAACAGGAAACAATTAGAGTTAAACCGTGCCTTATCATAATCTTTTGAAGCTGACAAAAATATTTAAAAAAGATTTTCAATTAATAATAAAGTTAAAACCACTTTTTTTAGAAGTTTAATAGAAAACAAAATGGACGACAATGCGAAAACAGAATAAAAAAATTAATATTTATTGAGAATTAAAAAACTCAAAATTCTTAAGAGGTTTGATTTTACATTCAGTAATTAGGGTTTAGCCTTAAATGTAGATGTGGGCACAGACTCAAAATTCATCTTAAATGGCAGATTTTGGTCGAACTAGCACGCATGCGCGGAAAGTGACCAAGCAAAACCAGTGAAAGAAAGAACGAGTATTCATTAGAGAAAATTACGGTTATATATTCCGGAGGGGGAAATACAAACTTCTTATATGAAATACTTTAATAATTTTCCCCTAGAAGCGAAGTATATGATTATTTTTAAGCAATGCATTTTATTTTACAATGCAATAAAAATTCAGGAATTGATTCAAACAACACGGGGAGAAGAATGCAGTGTTCTTAGCTTTACGAGAAAATGCAGTGTTAGTAGCCATTTATGGAGACCATAATAAGTGTTTGATTTATTAGAAAGGAAATTATCATAAAAAATTATCATTCATTATCATTTTATCATTCTTTATCATTTTGATTAAAAAACTATGCAATAAAAAGGAACAGAATTTTATTTTATTACTTTTCTAGTACATGTATGAAAACCAATGAAACTTTTGCTACCTAAAGTAACAAAGTATGATGCAATTGCGTTTGAAGGTATCATTAGTCCTATTGCATGAACGAGATTAAATAAATACATTATTTGGCTAGAGAATTATTTAAATTTTTTAGTAACAATTAAGTTTGTATGCATATGAATTAAAAAACATTGTAAATCATTTTTTCATTGGTGGTATTTACCAGCAACGGTTATTAAAATAAATAGTTTTTGTGTGATTTCAGGAATATAAAACAATATAAACCTAATTGTATTCTATAATATAGTATCTAGTTGAAATTTTAGGAGAAAAATGATATTTTACTACAATCATCTTTTAATTATCTGAGATTTACTGATGTATTCCCTTAATTTCAAACTCAATAATAAATGTATTGTAACAAAAATTAAAGAATATTATATACTTAAACCATTTCTTCATTAATAAAGATGTTTCCTAGTAATATTTTATAAGCCGAAAATATATATCAATAGTTATTTCTCTTTGCATAATATTTGCATTGGCATGTTCAAATATTGGAACTTTCTATTTTACTGAAATTTACTTCTTAAAGAATACTATTTATTGTTGTTGATAATAAATAGAAGGGGGCGAATCTTAAAAAGTATCAAATGGCAATACGAGTAATCAATTATTGTCAAGAAACAATATTGGCAACTGAATATATTGTTTAACAGATACTAAGAGCTTAAGAAAATCTAGTTGATTCTAAAATATTTTTTTAAATAATAGTTGGTTTCGGAACTAGAGATAAAAATTCTAATTCATCAACATTATTCAAAACTTAAAGCCACCAAAAACAAGCTTGTTATCCAATCTTTCTGATGTATCCATTTCAATGCCCCCTTTCATTTGTATAAATACTTCCGTAACTTTGATTGTATACCGCGAAAATAATCCTTTGGAATTTCCGATGCTATCCCACAACTATTTCGGAATGCAACCACAGATGTTTCTTCTCGGAATTTCATATTTTTTTTATCATGACACCTTAAGTCATGCATTCCTAATTAAAAAATAATATAATTTATTTTAATAGTATAATAATAGTAAAATTAAAACTTGTAAAATGTAAAGAACTATACAATAAAACACATTTTATTAAATTTACACATTTTCGTGAGTGTAAATTTAAAAAAAATAAAGTAATATACTTTTCAATTAAATTATCTCGGCTTTATGATAAAACAAAAAGTTATTGTTAATTTTACTCAATTCATTTCATGAAAAAAAGAATTTTTTTTCCGGTCAAATGTGATCGTTTGCTTGGCAGAAAGATAAATCGCCACGACTGGCACTGCTGCTGCTATCACCTGTTCATCCGAATAGGCAGCCCTAGACGCGCTTAACTTAATGCTACCGTGCTCGAATCATCATACTGTGATCATCTCTAGTCCTGTGAGCAGGCAACTTCGACAACCTCCCTCCAGCTCTCGTTGTACACTGGATTTTCCGCAAAATGCAAATTTTTTACCGATGAATCATCATGTTTTTGTTTATGCTTGTGAATATTTAAATTCTTCGTGATATTTTCTTCTGTGTTTGGAATTTTTAATCTAAGAAAATATATTTTATTATTTTGAAATAGTACGTGGAAACGACAGGTGCACCCCATAAGCATATTTGATAGAATTAACCAAAGAAAAACAATTCAACTAATTTTGGACTAATATTATTCTACACAGACCCCTGTTTAAATTAAGTAAGTATTTTTTTTTTAAATATCTTGCTCACTAAATAGTTCATTTTTAATGCACTCATATTTATGCATATACTTGTTGTATTTAACTACGTTTGACAAAAAATAATATTTTATCAATCTGCACGTCTTAATCACTTTCTTCTAAATTTCGAAAATATTCACACAATTGGTTTATTTACAAATAAGATTATAATTACAAGTTTTGAATGAATTTATATATTTTTCTCAAATATTTTTTAATTTAAAATATCATAATTATTAATAATTGCATTTTGTGATGTTTATTATATTCTAATAATAACTCATTTTCTTTAGTTGAGTTTTTCTGAGCATTTATTAAAAACAAATATATTTATTGTTTATTTATCCGGAACATTTTGTGGAATTTTTTTAATAATCTGTTAATGTAATGTACGAAATGCACATTAAAAATATGTTCATGCTTATAATTTACATATAATGTTAACTATTTTATGATTTACATTTTTGTTTTTTTTTGCTCTTGAGTGAGCATTTAACAATAAATTTATTTAAGTGTGATTAATAATAAATTTATTTTTAATGTTAATGTTTAATGGAGTGTAAAAATAATTATGATTGGCAAATGAATAAGAAGTATGTATATTTATAGTTAATTATTGCTGAATATTTCAAATTAAAATGATAACAATGTAAAAATTTTATATTTCTTTTTTAAAAATTTTTTTTTTTTTTGCCAGCAGTTTTTTCCTGTCGCAAAATGTCGGAAACTGAAACCAGATGTTCTTAAATTTGTTCTAATTCCAACTCCTACATTAAAAAAATTCATCAGACAAAAGAAATTCATTCGTTATACATGATTTCAATTTACTGCGTAAAAGTTATGAAACATAGAAAGTTTACTATTTATCTTTATGACAACAAAACATTTTGTTTTAGATATAGATGTAATACTGCAGTATTATTTGGTAATTATTAACTATATGCAAATTAACAATACTTTTTCATTACATATATTTTGAGGAGAAATCTATTTTTTCCAATGAAACAAAACTAGAAAAATACGTTTTTTGTTAAAATAATGCAATTATAAGTGTATTTTCGAGAATTCTCTTTTTTACGTTAAATTCATCAATTAAAGAAATACAACCATTTTATTCTTTATTAGAATTCCTTTCTCATTTTATTAAGTTTTAAGTAAGGCAATGTCAAAACAGCCAAGTTGCTTTTTAAAAAAATTATGCAAATGTTTAATAATTTAGCTTTAAAATCCACAGAACATTTTAATGTTTAATGGTACATTACCCGATTTTTTCCAATTTCCCACTATTTTTTTAGGTGTTTCGATGTTCTTATATTTAGAATTGTTATTAATTCTTAGTTACATAAAAGCTCAAATATTTAATAGCTACAAATGTTTTTGTATCAAGAAAAATTTAAAAGGTAACTTTTATGATTTTCATTAACTTGCAAAAATGAAAGCTAAATCTTTGATTTTTAAAATATATTATAGATGTCATATTTCTCGTTTTCAATGGAAATGTAAAGTTTATTATCCAATAAAAATTAAACTTGGGAAATAAGTCAATAATAATTTCAGACAAATTTTTCTTCAGACAAAAAGATTTCAGATAATTTCAGACAAATTTTTATTTAAATAAATTATTTTTCGTAGAGAATTTGTGCATTTAAAATTACTATAAGCAATATAACAAATTTATTTCCTTTTTTCGGAAAGTTCGAATTGTTAACGCTCTCGCTATGAGATACCATCATATATCCAGTTATTATCTTATATATATAATGTTCTATCGATTGCAGATATTATTATACTATCGACTACTTAAAAACACTATCTTATGAAGAGAAGAAAGTTATTTTAGTATCGTAAGTGTTGTACATTATCAGATGAGTTCGTTTCAAAGAGAATTCAAACATTGTGTAATCAAATTTTTTTTCTTTTTTAAATGGAATTTAAAAAAAAAGATACCAAAAAGGAAATTTTTTTGCCTACAAACATATTAATTTCGATAAGAATACAATTCTAAAAAGTTCTTTTATTGCGCGATGAATTTTAAGCAATGAAATGTAATTAATTTTAATTATAATACTGAAGAAGGTTATAATACTGAGGCATAAATACTTTTATAGTTAAATGAAGTTAATTTCTACTTCTGATTATTTTCACTTCTGTTCATTAATAGTATATTGAATTTGTAATATTCATAAATATGTCATTCGTGATAGTTTAAATTATTTGATATTTCGTATTTTTTATTTTTAATTACTTATAATATGCTTACATAGAATACAGGTTATAGTAATTTCTTATTTGACGCATTCTGGTTAAGTTATTCAATCACTTATCATTTACTCAGTTAACAATTTATCACAAATTCCATTTATGTGTGAAACTGCATATAATACTTTTTTAGTATAAAACTCGTACATTTTATATCTTATTGTTAAGACCTGTTTGGTTTAGTGTTAAAGTTATTTCACATTAGTTAAATATATCTGTTACGAATAAAATATTCGTTTTGTATCTATTATAATATTACATGAAATCACAAGTACAAGAACATATGCGTAAGTAGCAACTTAAAAATATTCATCCCAAAATAGAAATAATGTTAGCATAGTAATTATGAAGAATTCTATTTGTTTCCTATTTTGAGCATTTTGTAAGAAATGAATGTGTATTAATTTAAAACAAAATGAATTAAAAATTTAAAAGAAAGTAACTGATAAAAAAAAGCTTCACATTTACTTCCTGTCACAACCAATATTTTTGATGAGATGCGCTGAATAAGTAAAAAAAAATTACAGATAAATGCAGAAGCTGCTATTCACAAAAATATTAAATAGGAAGCGAATTTCCGCATTCAAATATGCATTATCGACTTATAAGAAACCAATTATCTCAGAAATGATGTAAAAATTCCCCCCGGGGCGACTGCCTAAAGATGAGCTACTGTGCAAAGTCAAAATTCTTTTAAGAGTAATTGGTCTGACGGTGATAAAAAAAAAAAGAACCATTCTGACATGAATTGGCGCCGGTCTTTTTCACGCAAAACCCACCCCACTCGTATTGAAAAGTCCTTATCTAGTCACATTAAAGTTCCAACCTTTCAATTGTGTTCACCTGAGTAAATCTTCGGAGGGTATGTCTTCGTCTCATTGTCCTACCTGAAGAAAAATTTCTTAGGTAAGCCTAAACGTAAACAACCCGGGCGCATCCTCATTAAGTCGTTAAAGCTCTTACATTTGAGTTTAAATAACCATAAAAAATGTTTTCCGTCAAGCCAAACTATGGCTTTTTATGTGCCGCAATAGCCATTACTTCATGCTTTTTTTCCACCAATTTAATGCTCCGCTGTTTGGCTCCTTTTTAAGATATTTTGGCTTCTTTTCAGTCTTTATTCGAGTTTTATAGATCACCAGAACCAAGTTGACGTTTTTAGTCCCCCTCATACAATTTTTTTTTACTGATATATACTTGAAGTTCATTGTATCGGTTTTAATAGTTTAGAAATAAAAAATTTTATGGCTGATGTGTTAGCTAGCTAAAAAAGAAGACGATTTTTGAATTTTGGCAGATGAAAAGATGATTAATATCGTTTCGCGTAACATTGAAATTCTTTGTTCAATGAGAAATTAAAAATGGTCTAAAAATTTATAATTCACTAAAAATGGAAAAAATATCTAAATATTAGCTGTAAGAAAATTGCTTTATGTAAATTTCTCCTATCTGGACTCTTCCCTTTCAGACCTTTTATATATTTTTTGATAAAAATAAAGAGAAAGTTTATGATTGAAATATTAAAAAGAAAATTTGTTAAAATTTTTAATTTAGTCATAAGCAAGGCATTACTGTTAAGAGTTAAAAGAGATTGCTTAAAAATATTGCAATTATTATTTTAGAATTCTGTCAATCAAGGAAATTCTAAAAAAATTAAATCGTCTTTGACAATTTAAACTAATTATAAAGTGAATGTTTTGTCTTGTGTTTTTCATTTTGCTTTTTCTTCAATTCTATTGTCAACGTCTTAATGGCTTTAATCAATGGAAAACGACTTCTCAAACTGATGGTTTGGTCTGTATATATGAAAGTGTTTTATTAACAAAATAAACTTCGACCCTATTCTCAGACATTCAATGGTAATCTTCGCCTTGTTTGCTGCCGCTTGAAATGTGCGATTTGAAGGCAAGCAGCAGCAAATTCGTCAACAAGACGGACTTACGATGCCTTCTCAATACGATGTCATAATTAATATTCACAACATAGGTTAAACGTTAACTGACCTCCTGGATATTTTGAACCAATGAGAATAGTAATAAAGTGGCATAATCATAATCTCAACTGAAATGAAATAAACGACCATTTTATGTTTAATAATTGCCTTACTATTTAAATTAAATTACAAGGCTTATTTAGCACGTTGGAGTTACCAATAGTGACAACTTTTAAAATTTTGTTAATATCAAATATTATATTTGATGGTAGTAAATATGAATGTTTTTATCGATTTATTAACTTTAAATTTACTTTTATTTTTTAAGAATCACACGATTTCCAAAAAGTATAATGGAATATAAAAATCCGAGCTTGTGTAGATATATATATGAAATATAGTTGAAAATTTTAGTTGCTGTAAAAAAAAATATTTTTTTACGTACTCATGTATAAGCACCTGAATGAAATAAGCGAATTATGACTGCTATTTGAGATGCAAGATGACGATAAACTATGACTACAAAGCAATGTACGAAAAGAAGTAAAATTTTACCGATAAATATGAACTTAAGGATAAGAGATTCTCCGTAGATAATGTTGCAGATATGCTTACAAAGAGTGCAATCTCAACTGCACTTACTGATTGGTTTCTGGCAGATAAATGTGTGATTTACTATCAGATCATGATTGTGTACGTGATAAATATATGAGGATAGAACTATAAAAACTATAACTGCAGACGATAAATATGTGATAATGCACATTTTTGAGGATAAATTTAATCTGAGATAAAACACGGCTTACTGCAGATGATAACATATATTTATCTTTTAATACAAGCAATGTTTAGTTTGTTTGCTTAAGCTAGTAAAACAATCCATGCGAACTGGAAATATGAACTTAGTGACAAGACGAGCTATATCTCGACGACATAGATAAATGCGAATTCATCTGTCGTTTAACTGCAAATTAAAAAGAACCATAACAGTTCGAAATAAATGATTCTCATGACAAAGATTGGAATTCATGGTTCATGACATTAAGATTTTAAGAAATACCATAAGAAGTTAGCTAAAATATATAAATTTCTACGTTTTGATGTGTACATAGTTTTAAATATGCACAATATTTATTCCATAATTTAATAATTAGTATGTAAAATGCAGAAAAACATATGCATGTTTTATGTAAAATGAATACAATAATTATTACTCTGATATCCCCCTTTTAATTAGTAAATACTAATTAACCTATCCATGTACAAGAACAGTATATCAAATATCTGCATAAGACATCAAAATAAATCTTTCCTTAATATATCGTTTTGTTGTTAAATATTGTCGTTTGGTTGGATTAAAAAAATATCTGACATCAGATTGAATCGTTTCTATACATGTCGTTTGGTTGGACAAATATTGCATATAAGATGACATCTTTGCTAAATATATCATTTAGCTGAATCGGTCATCAGATTAAATATTTGTTATAATATCGCTTGGTTACACTTATCAAAAGAATTGTCACTCCTTCCATTTACATGTTTGCTTATTCTCTTCACCTTTTCAGGTATGTACAAGACAGACAGTGAATACCTCTCCGGAGAACTGAAGTTCTCGCCGCGCCTCCCGGTCGAGACTGTTGAGGGTGTTCTGGCCGAGAGAAGTGGCAACGGTCGAGAATGGCTCTCCCACATATCCGAATCCTCTCGGAAGAGGAGGGACGCTCTGCTCATCAAGCAGCGAAAGGAAAAGATGCGCCGGAAGAGGATGGTGAAAAGAATCGAATACCAGAGGCTGCGGAATATGGTGCCTTCCATCGCTACTAAGCCTCTTGTTTCCAAAGTGAGTATTTTTTATCACATTTCCCATCATAAACATCCATTGAAATTTGCCCTAAGGTCCAGAATTCGAATTTTAGTAAGCGTATCGCAAAATATTTTTAACTGTTTGTTTTAAGAGAAATTTTTGTAACGTCTATGCAAAAGTATTCTTAATTATTAAATATTGGTGAAACAGCATCAATATAAAATATAATGTGACAAACTTATAAATCGACTGAATTCTTTCTTATCGTTTAGTACTTTTTTGCAAGTTAGAATACTTAAAATTATTCTTATAACGTACATTTGCTTTTAATACCACCATAAATTTGATGCTATTGAAATCTGTAACTGTAAAACTTGTTTGTGAAAATATAACTTTAAAATATAATCCTTATTGGATTTTGCTATCAAAAATAAGCTTCAAATTTACTTGATAATAGCTTAAAAATGTATTAAATTGTGGTTGAAATACCTTTAAAAAAGTGTTTTTGTCCGTATTTTTTAACAAGGCAGTGATATTAAAACAAATGAATATTTTTCAAGCTCTAGAAGATATGAAAATATTAATTTCTGTGCAGTGCTTTAAGATTAATTTCATTACAGGGAATATTGAGCATCAAATGCTCATAATAATACTATAATATATAAATTTCTTTAATTAATTTATATTATATTTATAAACCAAATAAAAAACGTAATTAATTGTTTTCTATTTAGATTTATTTCAGGCTTCAAGTATAAATATATTTATTGAAATCATTTGATTTAATTCTTACCGTCTGTGAAATCAAATCATCGCGTTTGCATCTAACATATTATTATTCGTTACTCTAACGACTCACAAAATGATAATATAGATGTATTTAATAAATGATGAAATTATCTTTTGCATCTAATAATAATGAAATGTTAGATGCAAACGATGATTTAAAATTTCACAGTGGCTAAGAATTAGATGAAACGATTTCAATAAATATATTTATATCTAAAAACTGAAATAATTCTAGATGGAAGAATTTTTTCATTTGATTTATAAATATAAATTCCGATTTGATATATTCTTCCTTAAAAATTGAATTCTCATCTGTATCTCAAATGCACTTGATTTCAAAAATGATTTTTGGCTATTTTCAAAAATCATCGAATTATCACTTACATCATCTACTTACACGATATTAGAAGGAAATGAATTTGATTGTATGGCGACTAAAAATTAGATCAAATGATCTCAGTGAATATATGTCTATTTCTTTTTTCATTATATATATAATGTAACGATAGCTCAAATAAAGATTTCCATTTTAAAAGCAGTAATTTCTATAGTTGCAAATAAAAAAATTGCTGTTTTTTTTTTTCAAACGCACGCGATTTGACAATTTACATTCACTTAGGTGCTTCTGAACTAAGAATATAATCAATTTTACGAGTTAAAGATTTTTCTATTCGTTCACCTGCAGGTGGTGTTTGAGAAGGGGCCATCGGACCGAACCTCTCCCGCCGGGGAAATCAAAAGAATTGATCGTCTGAAAAACTCCCCCTCCACCACTTCCCTTGGAAAAAATGAGTTGTCAGAACAATGTTATTATTTCTAGTGACGCTTTATCTGATTATAAGAAAACTGTTATCTTGGAATTCGCTTAATGAACCCTGCGTAGCAGGTTCCAATTGGGTCACATCTACGCAGCAAAAAATACCCATGATTTTTTTTACATGAATTATGATGCATTGTTCTAGTTAGTTGTGGGTACTGGACAGTGACGAGATGCTTCCGGTGTTTCTCGGCCCTCCCATCATGTCTCCTCGCAAAGACGATTCATAATGTTGCACATTTTAGTTCCGTTTTTAAATGTTCTAATGTTCTTCATTTGTCATTAAAAATTCTCGTCTTGGCGATATGTTTAGTTTTCTAGTAAAATATTTCAAAGATGAAAAATAAATAAATAGTCTTTTATAGGCGCAATTTCTTTAAATAACGATAATATAAATGCATTTAAAAATGATGAAATTATCGTTTGCATCTAATAATGTTATATGCAAACGATAATTTGATTTCTTTGCGTCTAAGAATGAGATAAAATGATTTTAATAAACATATTTATACTTGAAGCCTTAAATAAGTCTAAATGGAAAAAAATTTCTATGTGCTATTATATAAAAGCTTATGAAGCAAAAGATAAATACAAATGGTGACTATATTAATTGATCTGTTACACACCCATTCAATCGCCTTAACAATTTGCCATAGCACGGTTGTAGTGATGCCACTAGAATTGACATAATCAAATTTTAGATTTTTACCGTAGCAAATTCTAGAACTGTACTCTTAAAGATAGAATATCCCTAATTCAATCTAATAAAAAATTAATACTTGAGAGTTTTCCTCGTTTTGTCACTTGCTGCTCACAAGTCCTTTCAGAAGAAAAAATATGCTGTAGATATTTAAGTGCTTTACAATAATATCCATCAATTAACATGTCCATCAATGTTGTAAATAATAAATTTTCAAGTCGTACAGGAAGAATGGTATTCGGGTGTGGTTTATTAAATGTATAAGTAATATCATCTTGATTAAATGTAACTGTACTTGGCAAAGCTAGAGGTTGAACAGATTGTTCCAATGAAAATATTAATGTTTATGATAGGACATTGATCTTTTCATTGAAACAGAGAATTCAGAATTGTAAAAGAAACGCTTAAATTATTCTAAAAATGTTGTAATTCAAACTGGCAGAATAATCAGGCAACAAGTTTGTTCTTATTGTTGAAGAATCATTAATAGTTATTAAATAATAGCATCCGGCACAATAAACTGCTGTGCGGCATCTGACTTGATCTAAATGATGCATCCGTGTTCCAGGAGAATAAGTCATTATCTCAGATAATTGGACACAGAAATGTTTCCAATCACACATCTCAACAGCCTTATTCAAAGTTTTCTTTTTCCACTGTCTCCTATCAATGACATAGTTATAATAAGCTCATTAAGTGTAATAAGAGACGACAATTACAATATCTTTCTTAGCTAGTCTATTGTTATTAATAATGAATAATCTTCTTAAGATGGAGTGTGTTCTTCTTCTGCATGACGTCTGGCTCTGGAGCTCGTGATTTGCTCGCGGTATTAAATGAGTTCTCTTTTTAAATTATTTTGTTGATTGAGTAATTAGCTTTTAAGATTATTTTTTACTCATGATATTTTCTCGGAATTATTCCTCACATTTATATACAATGGTAATGATGTGTTTCTTGTTGATATTTTACCAATCTCGCCATATAATCGAGTCCTGGTGATACATTTAGTCGTCAGTTTTATATCGAAATTAACTTCATCGGCCAAAATGACTTGATATGTCGCAATTATGTTCCTTTGATTTTTAAATAATATATTACTCACTTAAAGGAATTAAGTATGTAACATTATTTTGACATTCACACAATATATGTAGAAACCAGAAATTTATTTTTTGTTATATGTATTTAAATTAAACAATCTTTAAATTGCAGGTAACTGTTATTGAAGAAGCTATTCGTTATATCGACTATTTACACGGAGCTCTCCTGACAAGGTTGAGAACTAAAGGGCTTCCAAGTTGCCTAAGCGGTAAGATTTGCATCGGCACATATTATTGAGTAAAACACTAATAATCGTTATTGAACAAGTAACAATGATTTTTGTATCGTGATATTTAATTAGATTATTCTATTATTCTGTCGTGTTACTGTGGCTCTTTTCTTTAGGATTCTATCTGGCTTATTTCTTATTCTCCCTATTCTGGAATGTTTTGTAGATTTTCTTTCCATGTAGTTATGTTTTCAATATCTGGAATTTAAATCATTAACTAAATATACATCTAAAATACCATGTGCATTCAAGTAACACAAATGTAATAAATAACACAAAATCACAATTGAAAATTTTTTTATCGTATTCAGCGAACGTATTATTAGAATAACTTACTTTCGATTAACTTTCTCGCACGATTCATTTTTTTTATTTTGGAAAAAAAAGTAACCCTAAGTAGGGGGAAACTAAATCGTTCGAACGCAACCTTCTTCCCCCATCAGTACTCTTCAACTTTATCGTCTGTTCACTTCTCATTTTACCCAATACAAATATATGTACAGAAAAAAAACTACCTTCTGCTTCTTTTCAAGTAAAAAAATCAGAATGTGGGGAAGGGGGGGGGCAGCAGCAGAAAGATGTGGGTGATGGAATTTCCAACAGCAGGTGTTAACGATGCTTACTCGAACTGATCTTTTTTAAACTCGCTTCAATCTGTTCAATGTCAACTACAGTTCCCTGTTCATATAGACGCCCTTTGACTGGATCTTACTTACTGTATAAAGCTTAAATAAAAAATAAAAATATTCGATGAAGTTGGTGGTTGGGGGGAAGGTAATATGTGTAATACAAGGTATGATGAAGGCGTCTCAGACTCCCCATTTCACTTTTTTCTTTATTTCTTTGACTACCATTCCCTCTTCCACCAATTTCTCCAATTTTGCGCCAGGTGTACATGCCTTTTTCGAAGAAGCATATAACTCCAGTTACTATGTGATCTATAGGGATACCATAATTGGCTCTTTTTCGCCTTTTATGTATCATCTCAAATTTTGCCATTAAAGATTCTTTTTGTTCTTTGATTGATGTTAAAATTGTCTTGAAATTTTTTCGATACGGCATTTTTTTGCAAATATTATAAAATAGTTTGCATTTAAATCATATGCAACTTAAATTTAGATTAAAATAGTGAAAATAAGTATATTTTGTTTACAAAAATAATACCATGCCTAGATCTGAAGATATAAATCTTAGAACGAATAAATAATAGGAGATTTATGCCTATATAACTAAACAATACTAAATTTTTTTATCAAAAATTTACTTAATTTTTGCTTATTAATTTTAGAAGTTACTGCTCCTTTTTGTTACAAAAAATTTGTCTCATCAAATACCCGAAGAAAAGAATGGATTTTAGTATTCTGTCGAATCAAAATTTATCCTAATTTTTTTCTTTATTATTCCAAAAATTACTTTTCTTCCCCTTAAAATCCAAAAGTCATTTTTACTTTAAGATGTTTCTTTAATTTGGCGATGTCTACAATGTCACCAAGCAATCACACTCTCTCCAAATTCTCTCTATTTTACATTCCTCTTTTAATAGAAATCATTTATTGAAGCAAAAATAAAAATCGCTAATAACCCTAATTTACTTTTCTTCCCCTTAAGATCAAATAATCATTTTTAAGTTATGTTTCATTTATTTGGCGATAGCTACAGTGTCGCCAAGGAATCACATTCTCGCCAAAATCTGTCGAAGTAACCACCTCCAGCATTTCAGGTGCTTCGATGCATAACTGAAAGGGCCGTGAGAAAAATTCTCTCCGTAGACAGATAGCACATTCTTCTAATACCTTCTCTAACAGGTACACGCGCTGACACCTGGATGCGTTTCTTCAGCGCTCTAGCATCTGCCTCGCACCAGCCGCGCTGTCTGCGTCGACAGCTCTAGAAGAGGTTCCTTTTTTTACATTTGTATTTTAATGCAAAACAGGTGCTGGTTTCGCGCGTAATCTTGCGCATAGAATAAATAAGAGATGAATGTCGCGCGCGATATATCGCTCTCTTCTAGAGAAAGTCCGGAAGTATAAAAATAAATATCGGAGTTTAACCACTGGCACTGTTATATTATACTAGGATTTATTAAAAAAAATTTAGCAGTTTTAATAATCATGATATTTTAATTGCAGCACATCAATTATTAATTTAATTAGTACGTATACATACACATATAATTTTATAATTAATTTAAAAATGCAGGTTTTAATAACTTTTATTAATTTTTTCGCAGAAATTCATTAAACGCAATTTTCTTTTTGATGAAACAATTCATAATTCTATACTTCGTGCAAAGTGTTCTGAATTTGCTTTTTATATTCCGAAAATTTTCTTAGAACTAAATTTGAATATGAGCTAAAAATTAATCCATCCCTATACAGTAATTTTTCCTTATGTACACTAGCAAAATTATTTGAATAAAAAAAATACTTGATATTTCTAATTTCTTTCTAGCCATGATAAATATTAAAAAAAAAAAATAAATAAAATAGTTTTTAATACTTCCTATTACACTATTAGTTTATACCTTGATTTTTTTGAATAATGCTTACAAACATATTCATCAAAGTTCACACCCTGCGAAGCTTGGCGCATGCGTGATGTTCCATCAGTAAAGCTAAGAGACACATTTTTAATTGATTAAGCATAGAATTTCTTCATTGGTTTTGTGGTAGCCTCGCCCAGCCTGGAAGGGTCCGACGAGCAGCTCACGAGAAAGACTTTTTTAACTCCACCCTTCTAAGTTAGAGCTACAGTCAGGAAAGACATGGAGCGCCTTTAAATGGTCTCATACATCGATTAATTGCTTCTGATTGATTTACTTCATCGATTGACGTCTCAATAAAATCGGCTTCACAGGCGTGTGCCCAAGCCAGAAATGGCGACCACCCAATTTGTTGAGGTTAAAATCTCAGTGTCGTTTTCCTAATTTTTCTGGTTAGATAAACTTTAGCTATTGGTAGATAAGATTTTTCTCCTGATAAAACCACGCGATGGTACACCGAAAATTCAATATCGGATATTGTGTGGTCTCCGGTTCTCGCATATTTTCGTTCACTTGGTGGTCTGAAACCAGAGTCTTGCAGAAATACTTTCCTAATTTGGAAACATGCTCCGATTAACGATAATTGCCAGTGCGAGAAAAAGGCAATAAATTATAAGGCTTGTTTGGGCTTGAAGAATCGCCTTTTGCCCATCAATATTTATTACATTATTATACGTCCGTTAGATCTTGACAAATTGCCTTAAAGACGTTTTACTTTATTTGGTACAGGAATATTTATGTTACTAAAATAATAATAATAATTTTTTTTTTTACAAAAAATTTCAAATCATGAGAAATACAAATAAAATGTTGAAATATTGATAATCATTTTTTATGAGAAATGACATTCAATTTCTTCAATTTTTTTCTTAAGGTTACTAAACTCTATATAAAATGCAAAAGAAAAATTAAAAATAATAAAAACTAATACTGTATTCTTTAATCCATAGAATAATAGCTATCATCAAATTTTCCTACGCCACAACTTAGCTCTTTGAATTTAAGTACTATTAGATGAAAGAAATTTTTTTTTTTGTATGTTGCGTTTTTTATGCATGTAGTTCTTCCATTATTGAAGCATGCATTAAAAGCTATCGACTTGGCGCAACTGAAGAATTATTTTCCTTTTATTGCGGAAATTGGTTTCGCCAAGTTCTCTTAAGAGGTTCAGGAAATGGTCAACAGGGGGGAGGGAAGCACATCTTGCAATAAGTGGTTTAACATGAGAAACCATATTAACCATTTAATAGGGTGGGAGGGGGTAAGTAAATTCCGATTCTGGTTCCATGGATCGAATCAAGACTCTAAACATCCATCAACTTTCCATTCTCCAGGTAAAAGCCTGCAATAACCACCACCTATCCCCCTCCATATCCACAGGTGGGTGGGCAGCAAGATTGGGGGCAATTGTGTCTGGAGAGAGCTTTCCAACTGGGGGAGGTCGCATTCGATTCTGACGACCAGGTGTGACGATTGTTACATAAAAGCTTTCACTGGAAATCTGTTGCAAGTATAAAGTGTTTCTTTACCTGTTTGTAGGGATTATGTTGGCCAGGCAGCTGCCCCAGAGGAGCATGTTGGGACATGTATAGCAGGCACCGAAAGAAATATTATTGTGCAGTTACTTGAAATGTGGTACACCAGGGCGATTGGGGCTGGTTTTTCCCTTTCAGTCAGTCTTGCGTCCCCTATCCAGTCATTGATGGTAGGGAGGGAGTGTGGCTGCATCACCCCTCTCTTCGCCAAGGATATAAGTAAATGATGACTTATTGTCACTGCATAAAAACTCTGCAGTTGGGGACGGGTTTTAAGTGTTCGATTTCATCATTAAACTGACTGTTGCTACACTTGCGTCAGCTGTGTGCATTGAGTAGATTCAGGTGTATTTTACGATAAAGTTAGCGGTTGGGGTGATGAATTTCATTCCTAATCTTGCTTCACCTGCTTCACTAGTTAGAAAAGAACTTCCTTGTTTTGTTATTTGTATTGGGCAAAAATCAGATGTTTGACAGCAACACTGTAGAGAATTCGAAAAACGCGTTTAATACAGACATCTGTGCTGCTGCAAATTTGGCGTATTAAAACATAAATTCAATGATTATTAAAAATTGGAAACATAAAATATCACGTAAAAATAAGTGTTTTTAATATTGTTATAAAGCATTCATAATTATCCTAAACAGTAAGGAATTTTATAAAATGTCTTAAATTTGATGATTATCTCATGAAAGTTAGCAACGGAAAAAAATTAGATATATTTAAACATTATATAATTTACTTTGTAATAGTTTGCAATAAATATCTATTGACTAATATTTCTATAAGACAATTGCATTAAGCAGAATACGTAACAGTTGTGTCTGTATAGCCTACATAAGCATGAACATCTGTGGAAAAATCGATCCAGAGTGGACTGATTGATTTATTTATAACACTTACTTCTTCCAAGCAGGTTACCTGTCAACGTGAGAAAGCTTAGTGTTTAAGAGTTGGACCACCCTGATTGCCATCTCATAGCCCAGAATCACGATCTTTTTATCGCTTTTTTTTCATCCATTACAAAGAAATCTTGGGGTTAAATTTTTCGCAAGAGACATTTGAGAAGTGCATGTATTCACATGTCATAGTGAAAAACCACCCAAAAATGCCTTTTTCTTTATATTTTACTTATACCTGAAGTGGAAGTACAGCTGTTTATTTTCAGTTTCAAATATAGCTATTGAGATTTATTTTGGAAATTGCTTCAGTCTATATACTTGGTTTTGTTGACAAACTTGGTAGTTATACTTACAGGTAATTATTGAATAATTAGAGATAATTGATAATTAAGAGTTTCCTTAATTAATAAATTTAATGACTCATATATGAATTACAGCAGAAAAAGACTCATGAACAAAGCGAAAAAATAATCGAATGGGAACACTATAAATTATTTTAATTCAATACAATATTTAAAGATGAACGAATGCCTTTTGTAAAATTAATAAAACTTCGAATTTTCTCTTAGCAGATGCATTTTGAACGATATTTATGTATTTCTTCACGTTTGATGCTGACAACTGTTCGCATTATATCCTAGGACACGATCCGAGAATATTTTATGAATATGAAGTAAGATAGAGAAAATGTGCGTTGTCTTCAAATTATAATTCAGTTAATGAGATTTATTCGTTACCATCATTGGCAATATTTTGAATTTGGCGATTTTTTTATTTAATATTTTAAAAGACAACTAAATAAACTACGCCATAAGATACATGTATTTCAGAGGTACTCTAAACATTAACTTTTTCATTATATTATTTTAATCGTCTTTTATGTCAGCAATTCCTTTCGCCAATTACCCCATTCAAATTTTTGGACCATAATAAAAACGCTTAATTACCTCTTTCGGGTTCTAAGACCACCAATGGTGAAATCTGAGAACTGGAAAAATCTTATCACTGCAGTACCCGCGTGGGATGGTAAAAAATATAGCCCCGCCCATGTCTTTGTTAGTTAGAATCTCTGTGTCCAGTAATTTTTTTTTTTAAATGAGAACCTTTTTTTTCCTTTTTTTGTTTATTGTTTTTTTCCCCTTTTGTTTGAGAATTTTGTGTGAGGTCGGTCCAACTTGTCTAAAATCCCAGCAGGAGACGGCCTGTTATGCATTTATAAATGGTGTGTACTTTAAAAGATATGTAATTACTAGTATTTGGCTCTGTTTCCATGTATTTTTTTCCTCTTTTTTTCATTAGTGATGGTATTCCAAAGAAATATTCTATTGTTCTTTTGTAAAATGGGATGAAAACGGAATTGGACTGAAAAATAAGCTATGTTTTCAACCGGTTTTTTTTCAATTTAAGTGCTGCCATTCCGAGTGTAACTTTCTTCTTTTTTCATTATTTATTTTGTTAAATATTTATCAAGATGTATTACAAAAGATAAAATTTTCTTTTAATTTTACAAAAAAGTTTATAAAACACAATGGCTAAGGCTTTGGTCTCTCTCACCTAAATTAACATTCGATAATAATAATAAACTTTTTTTTATTGTCAAAGTTTAAGTTTCAATTTGAATTAAAAATCATGAAATAGACAATAACAATAGCATATTTTTGTAAAATACTATTGGGAAAAACTGGAAATATTTATTGTTAATTAATTGAGTTTTCGATATTTTTACTTGAGTTGCTTTAAATGTTCCAGTTTGAGAATTTTCACATTGTAGAAATATGATAATTTCGTCAAGAAATTGTAATTTTTGATGAATTATTCAATAAAATAATAATAAATACAATTCATAATCGATACAAAATACATAAATTAAGATAATAACAATATTATTTAAAACATTTTATTCTTAAGCTTATATTAGAGTAATTTCGCAATTTATCAAACTGGCACTCAAAAAACTTTAATATTCTTACCTCCACTTTAAGATTTTTAGTTCACCAACATTACTTCATTTCTATTACAATTCAATAATTATATATTAGCTTCTGATTTAACAAAATGGGAAAATTTTTTTATATATTAGTTAATTAATAGTTAATATTTGGTTCAGTTTTAATTAAAATTTAAAATATGTTTATTAGTAAGTAATAGCAGAGAAATTAACATATTTAAAATAAGTTTAAGTCTCGTATGTTAGATTTTTATTGCTCAATACTTACGTAAACTTTCAATTCTCGTTATTTAATTAAAATATTGCATCCTTCAGAATTATTTAAAAAATTTTAAGTAATTTGTTAAGGGTTCGTATTATTTTTTAACATCATTTTTTTATGTAACCCTAATAGTTCATCGACTTTTAAAGGTACAAAAAGCAAATAATTGACCACAACTATGGCAGCTTGGGAACAACCTTTCATCATTAACCACCATCTTATTTTCTATTCACACGCAAACATTTTACGGGTTACAGTTAATATTTTAAGAAGGGAATCCGATTTGTGTGTTTATTATAATTATTATTTCTTTCGTTATTCCATCGTACGGTGTTTCTTCTGTAATTATAATTATCGTCTGCTATACAGCATTGTGTCCGTATGTTGTGCAGCTGCCTTTTTCTGCTGACCGTACCCGTAGGGACTTTCTCACGCTTCCGATGTTAATTTACCGCTCATTAAACCTGATTTCTATGAGAAGGGTTTAGCAATTTTTTTTCTTCTTTTTTTGATAGTGAGTCAGGTGGATGGCTTAGGATTGTCGCGCTGCTAATTGGTCGGGTTGGCACTGTTTTTCCTTTCGATTTGGCGACGTTATCCGCGATTTTGGCGCATTGTAGAAATATTTTTTTCATTTGGTAATGACAAATTTTTTGTACAATGAATGTTTAGCTGTTATAAATTACATAAAAGGAAATAATGTTTATATGAAATGTTTTGACTTTCGTGAATGATAAATTATATTTTAAGACACGAGGAAAATTGGTACGTGATATAATTTGTATCACTTACTAGCTGTATTACATTATCTTACAATGATAATTTTGAATTAATGACTCGGAACTGTTTTTTGGCTTGAAAATAAGCTATCAAAATAAAAAATTAATATCAGTTAAGTTTTTCTTTCTTTTAAACACAATATTTCGAATATCAATGTACTATCAGATTCATTTTGTCTAATATTAAACAATATAATTTTCTTTTAAATAAATATTTTAATGTAAATTTGTTTGTATAAAAATAAATTAAGTATAATTTTCAAAAAATTTTTAATTGATTTTTAATATAGTTTGAAATTTAATACAGAAATACACCCGAATTTTTTTAATAATAAAGATTTTGTACGTATAGTATATATATATGTATATAACAGAATCTAACAATAAAAAATTTAATTTGGCAGCTAATTTGCACATAATTCTCTTGATATTTCTATTTGAAATTTAAAAATAAGTGGCAAACTAAATATTATTTATTTGCATAGCTTCAATTTTTTCCCTGATTGTTATTAAAAAAATTTTCTATGAACTTATCAAATGAAAAATTGGAAATATATCTATTAAATTTTATGTGTCAACATTTATATTCTGTTTGGCATTATTTTGGAGACTACAAAAATCGCCAAATTAGATCATAATTTATCATGCAGTAAATACACAATGTATCCATATGAGACTAATTTATCGCCAATTTATATTTTAACTACGTGTAGGTTACAATGAAACAAAAAAATATCTCGCCGTTGCTCTTATCGCCTGCAGCTTGAGGTATCGAAATAAACTATCGATACAAATGTAAATTATTGTAGAGATTGCTCACTTCGGTTCCTCGTCCCCCCCCCCCCCCCTGAATCGATCATTTGGTCGCTTGTCGTGAAGAACCGTGGGAAAAACATGCCTGTCGCGTCCCGTGCATATATTAACCAGAGAAACATCTGTTTTCGCTGCATGGTTAATTGCGCTTACCCGCATCTAATACTGCATAATATCTCGATAACAGCTGAAGAAATAGTGTGAAAAAGTCAACGGAAGATAAGCGGGGGGAAAAAAATCATCTCTTCTGAAAAAAATGAAAAATAGGCGAAACCAATATTCGAAATTATAATTTTCCTACAATTTCTAAGGACCTAATAGTTGATCATGATTTTAATTTTGTTACAGTTCCTTATAGCTCCGTGTTTTTTTTTTTTTTTTTTTTAATATTTTTAATTAAAGGAAATAAAAGAAATAAATAAAATTGCATATATCTCTGAAAATAAAAAGTAAAAAAACTTATCTGCCGTTCCTTAAAAAGTCATATTTTTGTACACGTTTTTCCACTAATATTTTGTTCTTTCTAATTTTATTACATTTTCCATTAAATTAAGTTACATTTATTAAAGTTCACGTAAAACTATTGAGAGAGAGAGAGAGAAAGAGTGTATTCTAATCTATTGTCGTTGGATTCACATAAAATTCGAATATATTTTGGTCAAAATATAAAAGCAACAAGGAATTTAAAATTCATATAAATTTATTACCATAAATCGTGAAAATAAGATTCATTAAAAAATTTTATTATTCAAAATAACTTAAAATGTATGACTTATTATTTTTTTAATCGATTTTATTGATTTCTAAACACATTTAAGTTAATTTTTTTCGTACAAATTTAAATACAATGGCATGAAAAATTCTAAATATTAAGAAACATATTTTTTAATTTCGCTTCTCCCTATTTTGGAGTTCTATGAATTATAATCTTGTGGTGTGCTGAAAAAATCTAATTATTTATAAGGAATTTTTTTTTTTTTTTTTTTGTTAAATTGTTTCTAAAATACCAGAAAAAAATATTAGAAATAAATATTACGAAATCGTCTGCACCTGCCAATTTCCTACCTACAACTAAGTTTTGAGGGGAAAACTCATCAGATTACATAAATAACAGCAATCTGGATTATAAGCCTAGATCAATCAAATAAAACACAATACGCTTCAACAATACTATCCTCCTCAGTTGCACGAGTCGCTTCTACTCCAGCCCCCCGCCTGTACGAATACCAGCGGGAGGGATTTAATATTTAAGTCAAAAAGATCTGCTATAATCGGTGGTTATAGAATTCTTTCTTTTGGGAGAATATTTATTATTTAAGGGTAAAATCTGCTTTTCCTATCTGCCTATTCTATTGTGTTTTAAGAGTGGGGAAATACGGTTCACATCAACTGCTCTTCCCCCCTCCTACCGATTATGTTGTGGGTGCTTGAGCAGTTACGATTATATGAAGGCATACGAAAATCTTTCGGGGACTCTTCCCATATTATGAATGTAATTTTCTGATAGCTCATCGCATGTTTTTCCATCACTTTAACTATTTAAAATAAATTAAGGATGGAAATTAAGGTTACCCCGTAGACATCTTAAAAGACATATTCCCAGCTACCAAATCCAAATTTAAAAATAAATTATTTAAAATAATTCAACTTTACTGTGAAAATAACTGAATTCCATATTATGTTTGATATTGTGTGGCTTAAGTTTTCTGTAAGGCTATTTAAATATGTACTGCATATATTTAATTCCAGTGTGATTTTCGACAAATTATGAGGCGTATTCACGTGTCGCAAAGCAGGAAATCTGGAATACTCTCAAGCACTCACCTTGACAGATGTCAATGTAGGAGGCAAAAGCGTAACGTTCATTTCTCGATGTGATACTGGAATCGAATCCAAGATCTTCTCTGAAGAGGACAATGCTGCCATTAGACTCCACTAACCCAATAAAATATTACTTGAACAAAATTTTATTTTAATGGAATATTTTGAAATAAAGAACTTCTTAAAATAACTTTATTTGGTGCCCACGATTAAAATAAAAAAGCGCAGAACTTGGAAGTTAATTGCTGATTTCTTGTGTTTCCATTCCCAGTTGTTCGCATTTGCATTATTAGTTTTAGTTAGCAAAGCTAAAGAGATGATGGTTGCTTATAAATTTATAATCTATTAAACTTTAATGAATGGAATTTAATTGATTATTTTATTATATAAAAAAATACATTTATTATTAATTTTTTTCAACGTTATTTATTTTGAAACTTGGAAATTTTAGCATCGGTGTTGATTCATGTTGAGCTCAAGAGTAGGTATTCAAGGGCCAGGCCTTAGGACAATAATTAGGAAAGGCTAAACTACTACTACCAAGTCCAAAATTTTTGTCCAAGCAATATTTTTTGAACACCAACATGCAAAATTAATGCATATAATAATAAGTGTCCTATTCTATTCACTAAGTTTGCTCCAAGAGAGATTCTTCAAACTACGAATCGTAATGACTATAAAGGGGGTGGTTCAGTATTGCTCTCAGGAACGCGCCAATAAACCCCACCGGCTATGATTCAACTTCCGACTATTTCTATTTTCCCATCTACTGGCGCACTTTTTGCACGTGCCTGTGTCATTTGAATTTGCATCCGCCCTGCGTTGATCCGCACAATGGGGCGCAAAGCACATGCTTAGAGTGGAACAATATTGTTGCGACAGTCATTCAACCCGCTGTCATTCGTCTGCGGACGCAGGCACGCGTCCCAGGGGACGTGCGAAACTCATGTAGTCCGCTTTCCCAGTGAGTAAATCTCCATTTAAGCCACCTGAAATCCTCTTACTTATAATGAAAAATGTCCCTTAAATTAATACCTCCCCCCCCCCGTACAATGGACAATTCAGAAAAGTTAGTGTTTTCTGTTAATAAAAACCGCATTGCTCTTCTAAGATTATCATTATTTATCGCCATGCACACAAATCGAATATCCATTAACATATTTAGTAATATATAATATTCTGAAAATAAAATTTGATCGTTACAACATTATGAACAATTTTATGTCAGATTATGAACAATTTTATGTCAGAAATTATACCGTGTGTGTCTTGAAAGAATTCTTTTTAAAATGTTTGATATTTTATTGATTTTGTTCAAAGAATTTCCATCAATACTTAATTTTAGTTTTTAACAAACAGCTCTTTTGCAAACGATTTGTAACATTTGTAACATAAACTTTTTTTTATTAATGCTTTTTTGAAAAAACTCAATGTTTGGAAAATTTATGTCTTTAAAAACATGCTTATAAAAACTATAAAGTTTCATTTTTCTTTATATGGTTTGTTGTTTAAAAAAATTTCTTAGGAAAACGAGAAAAAAAAATTTTTTTTGTTCTCTTAAATAAAGCTTATTTTTCTTATTTATATTTGTAAAAAATAATACTTTGTTATCAATATCTAAAACTACAGGTTTCATTTTTGGCAGAACGATAAATAAGCAGTCTTAAAATTAATTCATGCAAACGATTTTTAAGAATTTAGTTGCGAATTTTTTGAAATATTTGCTTATGTATATTTCTCAAAAGAAAATAAAAAAAATATTCCTTTATGAATGATTGTACAAAATAAAATACAGTGCAATAAGAAAAAGTACTTATTTGTTTGCATTTAATTCTTGATCTTTCTCGAATAAGTGTTTATTTTTTTAAAACATGAAAAAAAATGATATAGTTTTCATAACTATATCAGTTTTTTTCTATCTGAAACGGTACTCTTTTTCAAGATCTCAACGAAGAAGCTCTAATCCAAAATAGATGTCCTAAAATGGATTTGTTATTTAAGAAACGATTTTTAATGGGTTAATACAACTCACTTCATTGCAGAAATTGCATTAAAGTGTCACATCCCCCACTGTTCCTGTGAAGTTAATAGGAAACTGAGCAGCTGATCTTGGGAAGGCCATAAATTCTTGCATTTTGTTTCAGTGAGAGTCACTTAGTTAGGATTTGCTGTTTAACTTATGAGGCATTATCATCCAAGAGATGTTAGGTAAAGCGCTTTCTTTACCCATAAGTACTGAAAACGGGTGGGATAATGGAAGCAGTGCAGGGCATTTTCTGTGGCACACCCTCTGCTACCTCATCTTGGCGAACAAACGTGCTTGGAAACGCAATGCATTTTTTTCACTCGAATTACCTGAGTCTTGGGTTTCTAATTTGATTCCCAAGCTCTGCTTCTGATTACGCTCTATAACTCTTTCCAGACACGTTGTGCTGTGTTTGCCAGTCGTAAATTTAGGAAAATGTGCTCTCAAAATTCCTAAAAACCCCTACTCATAGTTGGAAGTAATGAGGATTAGCTGAGCCGGTGGCTTAAAATTAAGCGCTGTTATCGCATTCTTTTTGAGATACATGTTATTTTCTCAAATAAGTTATTCTGACAGTGAAAATATATTACTTTCCTTCGAGTGAGATATTAACTGCACATTATGTGTTCTTTTGAAATTACAATTAAGGGGATTTTAATAAAAGCATCTCGTTCACTTGCATAAATAAATTAGTTCGTTTGAAATCGTTTTCTTTTTCAAAAATAATATTAACTGCAACTTGCATTATTCGTGTACTTTTCGTTGTTAGAAATATTTAAACATTTATTTTTCTGACGATAATATTAAAGTAATAATTTTTGCAAACGGCTTTTTTAATCTTTTTGCTTTATGTAAAATGAAGTATTTGATTGAAATCGTTATCTTTCTTGTCGATAACTAATATAATTGTAATTACATTTCGTTTGTGTTTTTTAAGTTCTTCTTATTATTGCTAAGAAACCTTTAACATATTATTTATGCTGTTTTGGAATATAATCTTTTTGTGATGAAGTTTTTTTAAATTTACTTCCAGTGTTTTTTACAATAAGTCTTATATGAGGCAAAAAATGGCTTCGATTATCAAATTAAACATAGCTCTACTATTTAATTTTAAATAGAAAGTAATTCATTACTTTTGCTGAGTTTGACATAATCAGTCCAGCTTTATAATAGTTTAGTTAATTTTTTTCTCGGATTCAAAGGCTTATAATATCGTATGTTTTTCAAAATGTATCAATTAATTAGTTTGTAAAAATATTATTATTTGTCAAAAATGATTAAAAATATTAAAAATACCAAAATATTACGTTTGAATTGTTATGCTACTTTATGTGTCGCTATTAGAGCTTTCGTGTATGTTAAATAATAAAGAATTTAAACTAAAAAATCTTGAAAAAATATTTTTTACTTTTCAAGAAATAAAAACAATTTTTTTTTATCGAAAAAAAAAAAGAAAAAAAAAAGCAAATCTTTCCGTCTATTTCTACAAAGGAAAATTAAAATGACAAATAATTACATAAAAATTTCAGTATTCTTCAACCTACACCTTTGAAATCAATGCTTAAATGTTTTTGATGAACGCATGACATTTATTGAAGGTCATTGCAGTTAAGGTTTTAAAAATTTTAATAATAATAATTATCGCATGAAATGTCTTATAAATATTTTTGTCCATTTTTTTTCAAATCGTTTGATTTTCAGAGGTAGTTATTAATCAGTTAAACATCGCTTTTCACTTCCAAGTGACGAAAAGGGGGATAGGAGAAGCAGGCATCAAAATTAGTTGGCATTGTAATTAAGTTACAGCATTTGAATGGAGGGGTAGCTGGAGACGCAGGGGAGCAGAATTCCTCTCATCTGACGTTACAACTTTTAACAGCTGGCAGACGAGAAATAAATACCTGCGATGAAACGACAATTTAAAAAAACCACGTGACATCTGGACATATCTACCTGGGTGGCTGGTCTACTTTTCTATTTCGCAAAACTGACCTCTATAATTTTATAACTTTTTCCTTATTTTTTCTTACATCATACCCTTTCCTTGGATTACGTTCACGTTTTTAAATCCTTCGACAAGGAGCTTTATCATGACATGCGCGACCGCATTTTTATAAAATACTGCTCTGTGATTGGTCGGTACTTTGCATGGCAAAACCAATGAATAACGCAAGGCGTGTTAAAAAGATATTCATTAAAAAAAAAAAAATTGATTTACGAAATTTTACTTTTTATTTTCGAACGTAGTAAATTATTCCTTAATAGTTATAAATTAATTTGTAACTTATTTTGCTTTTGGTATTTTACAGTTAAATTATTGAATTAACATTTGTTTCCCTTTTCGTTACATTTTTGAATTTAATACAGCATACTCATTTTTTTTTTCTTTCTAAAGACAAAGATGAAAATATTCACTGTTTGCTTTAACACAGATACAATTTATTTTGCAACACTAATTATTTTCTGAGTGAAAATTAAAATAATATCACAAGCTTACATGGTCTTTTTCAAAATAATGTAACCGTATGTACTGATTTTATCAATAAAGTGATTTTGCTTATTCAAGAAATTAAACTATAAAAATTAATTGTACATCATACAAAACTATCAAAAATTGTCAATTAAGCAAGAATTATGAGAGCATGAATAGTTTTTAAACTATATACATTCTATTGGTGAGTCTAATTTTTCTAATGTTCCGATTATCATTAATTGTGTAAATTATGAACAACTTTAACAAAATTATATATGTTATGAACAACTTGTAATAAAATTATGTATATTATGAACAATTTAAACACGATTATATGAATCATGAACAATTTAAACACGATTGTATGAATCATGAACAATTTAATAAAATGTTAATTACGAAAAGCTTTAGCAAAACTACATAAATTATGAGCAACTTTAAGAAAACTATGTAAATTATGAGGAACCTTAAGAAAATTATGTAAATTATGAACAAATTTTTGCAATTTTTAAATCTTCATATATCATTCCTTAATTTTAGACATCGATGTTGATGTAAACCAATTGAGCCTAGACGATATTAAAGATCTGGTGTGTCAGCTGGTGGAGAAAAACAATCAATTGAAAAAGCAAGAAAGGAACAACGGCAGACCCGACAGTCAACGGGAGATGGACTGTTGCTCCCCCGTCTCTTTCTTCGAGAGGTCCCGGCTAGTGCCTTCCTACTTAACTGCAAAGAAACCCCTTCGCAAGCGAACGTAAGAAGTGCCGGGATTGTATATGGTGAGTTGATGTTGTGTGTTTAGTACACAAATTGTTGTATTTTCACTACTTAAATTTATCTGTTTTTTAATTTAAATCGTAAGCCATTCAAATATCTGGGATGAAATCATTTCTTTATTTTGAATCAATTAGAATAATATGTTATATGCATATAGGCATCATATTATATTATAAGTAACAAGAAAAAGGCATGCATATAAATAATGTTGTTTCCTTCATTCAATTGCATTTATTTAAAGTATAATTTAGCTCAAAACAATTTTTTTAAGGAAATAATCACTTGTTAGTTTTTCCCCCATGAATAACGCCATAAAATTATGTAATGACCTCTGGAGGGGAACTAATTAAAAATTAAAATGGTGTATGATAATAATTTGTCCCAAAATGTTTGTTGTTAAATAGTTAACTTTTTGAGGAAATAAGCTCGGATTAAATTAAATTACTCCCATGAGTTTATTTATACTTAATTGTCAACTGTTAAATTTCTCATTAGTTAATTTGTTACTAAATTAAGGATGAGGAAATTCTTTTGTGAGAGTTTGAATTATTCAAGAAATGATGCAGAATTATCATTTTTTTAAACGTATTTTTGACCAGAGATTCATATAGGATATAAATATGTTTGATTGACTATTATGTCGAAATAAAATTTGTTCATGAAGAAAATTCTCAAGCTACATTTAATTTCAACTACAGAAAATTTCAACAATTCAAAGCTTCAAATATGTAGTTTTTAGTTAATTATATTTTGTAGTACGGCATAAAATCCTATTGACTACAAAAGCTGTCGAAGATTCCATCAAATGTTTCATAAAATCATCGTATATTATTACTTCAGATTGTTCATATTTAATTAGCGTTAAACAGCTAATTTTATTTAAAAAGAATGCTAAAATTAATGTTTTACATTACATTAGCATTACAAACATTGGTGGCGCATAGTTTATTTACAAAAATATTTAAATGCAAAGGTATTTTAAATTGATCATTTGAACGACAACAACAAGAAAACTATTTGAAGGATACACTTGAAAAGAATAATATTAACTTTCAGCTAGATCTCAACAGCATTTTTTTTTATGTTGCAAATAGATATGATACATTGATAACAATTTGGTGTAAAAACAAGGAAATATCTATCGAATGTGAACTCGTGTTTAATGAATCACTGATACCTTATCGAAGTAACGGCCATGTGTGACTTACAATTATCTATTGTGCGAGAAAAATCGTTTGTCCGGGAGCTATTTTTTCAAGTCAACTTGACAATACAAATGTTACCATTTTGCTCAATACATGTATTGCGCGTACAAATCAGTTCAAATAAAAATTTACTGGAAAATTTTTGTCTTTAGTTTATAACTAAGATGGATCTACAAAGTTAAAACTTTCCAAACTGCATTGTTGGTTAGGAAATTGGTAAAAATCAAGCAATATTTGGGTGTGGTTCTCACTTCTACACTTTTGCCTTGAGGATGGGCAGGGAACAATACCAATACATTAAAAATAGAAGTAAAAAAATCTTGGGACTAGAGGGTGGAGTAGCAACACATCGCCCCTTTCGACTGAGAAAAGCATCTCGCCAAATGTCCATCCAACCAAACAAAACGCAATAAAGCCTACCCACTCGAAAGCTGCCAATCTTCAAGCACCTATAAGGTTCCCCACCCACCCACAATCGACTCGCATCCGTTAATTTCTTGGAGATTGAGGGCACCACTCCCTGCAGGCCGGTGTCCGCTCGCAATTTCTATTGTCTTCCTTGGGCAATCACTAATCAATCGGCAGAACAACAGGGTGTGAAGAAGTGGTCCGTTGACGTTGAGAAATTGTCAGATGGAAGTGCACCGCCGATTTTTAAATATATGGTTGGGCTGATCGAATTTCGGCGATGATCTTTTGGACAGGCCCGTTGTGCGGAGGTGGTGATAATGATTGTTACAATCGAACTGCGGAATGAATTAGTGGCTACTGACAGGTTAGCCTCCGAAAGATGTATATTCGAGTCAGGGTTCACCGCTGAGCTGCTAAGTGATTCGGCTGTCTTGTGTGCTGTTGGGTAGAATTAATCGATCAGGCACTTCAGTTAAATTTAATTAAAAGGAGTGGCCCTGCTCTTGCCTGATAACACTTCTTGGTAATGGTAAATTATTCATGAATTACTAATGCCTCTGGAATGCTTAGTGTTACTTTTAGCTCGGTAATGCCGAAGAAAAATAACCTGAAGAAGATGCCTTTACTCTATAAAACATAAAAATATTCAATGGAAAATGCTATGACTAAATCTATATTTAGAATTAGCGGTTTTGCTTAAAATTCAGCCACTTCAACAATAAATCGTTAGCTTTTTTTCATTTTCTAAGAACAATACTTAAAGAACAAAACTGATGAAACTTAAATACACTAATAAAAACACATCGTATAAGTTAAATAACTGTAATGAAAATATTCTATCATTAAAAAAAAGCATATTTTTTTTATACCCAAATTTATTAACCTTATGTGATTCAAGTAAACGCAGTGGTAGTTCAGTGGTAACTTTTCACGCTCCTAAGGCACAGGTCCGAGGTTCGATCCTCTGGCTGGACAAGGTCAACTCAGCCTTTCATCCCTACAGTGGGCTGATAAACTGAGTACCGAGCATACTTGGGAATTAAACACTGGGGGTTTCTCGTTAGGCTGACCCCTTAATCGGGACATATGCTTCATATCCTAGGGCCTCTCGGTCAGGAAAACAGAGATGGACACTGTAGGCCAACATAGGCTGTCGTGCCACAGAGTTTAGTTTAATTTATGTGCTTCAAGAGCACATTATAGTGCACATATATGACTTGATATTTGTATTTGGAATTAAGACAACATTTATTCGTTCAGAATGGGGACAAGTAAATATTATGATAATGAATCAAAATTTTCATAGCGCAAATTTAGATCAGAATACTATTAATTTATTAAATATTCCACGAATGTATGTACAAAACAATGGAAATTGTCTCTGTTTCTGCAATAGAAAAGACACAATCTTGATCAACAGGTACTTTAGCTGTTAGATTTGCTTTTAAGAACTGTGCAACTGAGTGATTACTGAACAAGTTCAAATGAGGAAAAAGCTGTTCAAATTCACAACTTTTCCAGGTTACTTGAAAACCGCATTTATCATTATCCTGTAAAAAATAAATTATTTTTAATGAAAAAAGTGTATTAACAGCATCAAAAACAACAAAAAGCCTTCTTACTACTTTCGTTTTGAAGGAAATTTTTAAAAGTATTACGGTGACTGGAGTGATTAATAAGTTCTGTTCCTTATTTAAAATAGTGTAATTTCATTTAAAGTAAGGACTTTTATATACATATATATGGCTTCATTTCACGCATACATCATATAATAAGCCTCCATTAAAATCATCAGAATTAGTCAATTAGTTCTCGATCTCCACCCCAAAAATCAAAAATGCTAGATCCATTTGTTTCCTCCCACACTTATAAGAACGATCAACAAAGTTAATTTCACAGCATTACTGTACAAAACAGCGTTATCTTGCTTCAATGTCACCGCTTAATAGACCCTTCACAGTGTACAAAAAAATGGTGCAATTAGTCATCGGACCACCTTCCAATGGCTTGAAATGGACTCTGGTTGCAATTCGTAGAATAAAAACATTTCGAAAAAAAAAATTTTTTTTTTGTTAACCTAGATATTTCTCTCTGCAGAATGGAGTTTTCGGGCGTGACTGACTACTGGGCAATTATCCGAGATATTTAACAACTATTAAAACTTAAATACAGTTGTAAGACCGTAAATTACGTTCTGGTTGTGGCTCCGCCCTTCAACGCACTTTTGTTCAGCAAGTTCCCCACCCCGAAATGTGGTAGGCTATATCAAGATAAGTCGCTGGCGATATCACCATAAAAAATTGCCACCCGCAAAATGATCCTAGATTCGGCAGATACGAAAAACTTGTCAACAGCAAATTGAAGTTACAACTTTATTCACTTATATTATTTATAGGCACTTCCTCAATGTCTTAAACAGGGCGTTATAAACATCTATATTTCCTTAATATAGCCTTCAAATAGTTTATATTTCGCATTTCTGAGATTTTTCTTTCAATGAACTGTTAAAAAAATAAAATGAAAAAGCAATACACTAATAATCAACTACTTTTAATAAGTTTTTAAACTTGTAGAGATTTGATAAACTTGAAAGTTTTTTGGTGCACTTATGTGTCTTGAAAAGATAAGTGCACCAAATAAAGTTTTTCTTGTAAAAAAATTATTTATATATACTTATATCATGGTGTTCATCCTATGTATTATCTGAATAAATAGCAATTTCATGTTTTCTGATAAAAAAAATCCATCACAAACTTTTAAGTAATTGTATTTTTTTTATTGATGCTAGAACATTTAGCTTAAAAGTATGGTGAAATTCTTTCTCTTTATGCATTGCATAGGCAATATGCAATACAAATGCCACTGGAATGAAATTTTATCATAAAGAGCAAAAAAAAATTTTTTTTATTATTTCTTATAAGCCTCGTATCTAGAAAGAAATATATTAATTGTCAACTGTTTTTAAAATGACATAGCTCTATGGTTATATTGCAATAACTACCAAAGATAAGTTGTCTTTTTTAATAATAAATAATTAAAAATTAATATATTTTACTTAAATATATGTAATAAACATAATAGAACATAGCTTGTATGTTAATGTGTCTTATTTTTTTATTTACAGATTTTGAATGCTAAGGATATTAGCCAAGACCATCCCTGCTGATTTAGTGATTGAAAACTTAAGATTCGATTACAGTAGAAGAAAATCTCTGTGTTTCTGAAAAACTTTTCAATATATATTCCTGTACATATACTTAACAATATATAATGCTTAGCATTGGCAAATGGACTTTCTATGACATATTTTTGTACAGAGAAAATGGACTGTCTTTCTGTAAATAGTATTTTGTATATAATTTTACAGTTTTATAAATATATATCTTTATAGATGGATTGCATCTGTTTTATAATACATATTTCAATAAAAAATATGTGGAACTTCGTGATTTTCTTGTAAATACGTTTTCGAATTTTTGAAAAATTTAAAAATTTAAAGGTCAACACATTTTTTTAAAATTTTTATTTATTTTTAAATACTATGTATTACATACTATTACATCACGAAACAATTTCTTAAGGAAACCTAGCCTTTTATCACATAATATATTACAGTATTTAATGTATAATTTAATTCTTAGAAATATGAAGTTTCTTATCAGTTCAAAAAATAACTAATCAATCTTTTGATGGAATTTTGTTGGTACATAGAATAAATTTAAGTAAAAAGATCTTTGGTGTTAGTTATTTCTCTTAAAAATAGGGTAGGGGGAGGGAACATTTTACCTAACAATAATTTATTTCACAAAAAAAATCTTGAAAGCTTGCTTACATACATGTTTTTATTTTATTCCCTAATTCTTTGAATTTTAATTTTTTAAAATGAATAAATATTTTTAAAAGGAGAAATTAAAAAAATTTTGCAGAACATTATGTTTATATATAATGTAAAATTCTAAGAAAAAAAGCCTCCTTGAAGTAACTAAAAATTGTATTTCCCCATGCATGTAGTTCATCATGAACTTATTTTTTTAAAGCAGATATAATAGTGAACAGATAAAAGCTTAGCAAATAAGAAGTCGCTAAGAAGTTAGTAAAACAATAAAAGAAAATCGTGAAGATTTTTAAAAAAATTGATTTGAAAAGTTTTAGTTTTTCATGTTGTAGTAATTGAAGAATTTATAAAAGAAGCACGGATCTCTCGGGTTTCCAAAAACAAAAGAAAATATAATAAAAATATTAGAATGATTTTTAAAAATTTCGAGAATTCTAAGGAAAAAATTTACAAATATTAAAACAGCTTCAGTTACTGAGGGAAGTAATTAAAAATAATTTTATGAGTACATATTTATAAACTTATTACTAAAAATGTGTTATATTCTTACATTATTGACTTGATTTATTTGCAATACTATATAAATACATTTTAATGCTAATAACTTTATTTAAAATACCAGAAATTTTAAGAAAAATAAATACATATTTAGATTAATGAAAGTATAAAATAATACTGCGCTATTTAATAATATATAAATTAATTATCAATTCTCATTAGATCCATTTCCATGAGTAATTTAGAATCTAAGAATAATTCAAAAATTGAAAATAAAAGTATTCTAAGGCTGTAAATTATATATATGCTGTGTTGAACTAATTTATGCTGCAAATAAAAGATGTGTTTAAAAAGGCTTAACGGTAAAAATAATTGAAATTTAAACCTTCAGTTCTAAAATGATACATGCGGCTTATAAAGAGACATTAAACTAGGTTTATAAGAGAAGGTGCCGCCCAACTTGTCTAGTGGTCAGTGTGCCTGACTGTGGATAGGGAGGTCATGGTTCGAATCCCGAATCGGGCATGGATGTACTTTCTCTCTCTATCTATCCTGTCTTTGTCTTTTCCTTGTATGAATGGGTTGTGAAGGGTTGCTTACCCTATAAACGTGGAGATCTATAGTATGTGTGTACTGAGGAAGTAGGACTCCACACCCAAGATCAGTTGGAAAAGTGGCACAGAGCACCCCAAAATGGCAGTTTAGTTGGCACATGACAACAACAAGAGAAGATAAACTTATGAATCTCATTGATTTGGCTAACGATAAGATGAATTAAAAATATCTGAAGAAATAATTTGTAAACTAAAATGTTATATATATATATATATATATATATATATATATATATATCTTTTCTCTTTGCAGCTACAAAGAAGTCATTGTGAAATTCAGAAAAGATTGATAAACGCACTATAAACTTAGCCTTACAATTATCTATCATTGAGTATCTTTTAATTACCATTTAATATCCTTTTGCTATATTTATATACTCGTAGAAGTAATTGTTTCACTAGAAAATGTGCAGAATCGTAACTTTAAGAAGACATTATTAGACACTTGAAAATGTGGCCAGTAGAAAAAATATGATAGTGATCCAATTTCTAAATATAAACAGAATTTAGCATGATGCTACTGATTCTCCTTTTAAGCAACAGGTTTCTGAGCTTACTGTGACATTGTGGCAGGACAACTCTCCTCAGCACGAAAAGTCTCGGGTTTGATCTAAGTCACTGTTAAATAAAGATAAATGGATGCTGCTCTTCTGCTTTCATTATGTACGTCTATCCTGTGGAAGTTTTCCGGATTTCTTCCCTTGTGATATGAGGCCCACTATCTATGAAAAGTTCTCTTGAAAAGCAATTACGCGGCAGAAGTTAGGATGTTTTGAAACTGCCTTAGGCAGTTGGAAAGCCCATGATGCAGGGGCAAAGTTTTAGGAACATATATATAGTAAATAAGTTAAAATCAGCGATAATAATTTCAAAGATCATTATTATTAAAATTTTTCGTTAGAGAAAAAGATTTTTAAATATTTCCCTAAAACGAATCTAAAGTAGACGTTTCTAAAATTAAGAGGAATGTTCTTGTATCTTTCATTAAAGGGAATTTTATACTTGGAATAAAATTTGAAACAGTTTAAAGAAACACAAAGCACATTTTGAGATCCTTAGGATTTGTTTTGATTATCAAGAATGACATTATGAAAGGAAAATAAGAAAAAACACAATTTTACAGTTTCGTATTTTTTATTTTATTCTATCAAAGAAATTGATATATCTCTATCAACTGATATATTCAAAGAAATTGATATATCAATATCAATTCCTATAATGTTTAAAGTATATATATGTAAACATAATATTATATATTATACCTGTTATATATATATATATATATGTATGCTGTTAAACTAATATAGTGGTAAACTTACTTTTTCGGAAATTGAAATTCGTAAGAAAATACATAAATCCATATAAGTACAGTAGAACTTCAATTATCAGAATTTATTTGGACCGGACACCATTCGGATAATCGAAAATTCCATTAATTTTTTTTTTTTTTTTTTTGGAAGAAAAAGAGTCTATTTTTGTTGATAATTGCTTATTGAAAAATGGATACAATTATGAATAAAAACTTTTAAAGACAAGGAATTTAATTAAAAATGGAAACATTTTTACATGTCAATGTACTTGCATAAGTGCTGTAAATTATTACACTATGTATTATTACAGCGGTACATTAATACACTATGTATTTAGAGTGCTGTAAATGAAAGTCATTGCTTGCTGATTATTTCGGTCAGAGTAAGCTGTTTCACTGCCATCATCTGTTTTCGGGCAGCCAAGTTGCGCATCCACTTGGCAGAAAGAATTTGCATGTGGTCACATTCGAGCTGAGGATCTAGTCACTACAAAATTGTTTCGAAGTCGACTAATGTTTTATTAGCTGATGATCCAGTGTCTGCTTCAACTTGAACACTAAAATTATATTCTCAATCAACACTTTAAATAAATTGACCATCATTGCAATTTGAAATCCAGTGTCTTAATCTCATATAATCCATTCTCTTGTATTTTTCAGAACTCACTTCTGAACATCCAGGAATTTTCGAAACAATATTTCTGAAGGACAGATTTCTCTCATTTTCTCCTTTCTCTTACTTTTCATTTTTTTTTTTCTTAGTACCCGCCTCTTCTTCAGCTCGATTAATTTTTCTGAAATTCTGAAAGCGATTTGGATAATCAACTATTCGGATAAACGAAGTTTGGGTGATTGGAGTTTACAGTACAGTAGTTTTTAAGTACTTTTTAAATACCCCTTGTGGCGTGATGTTAAAATTGTAATTGGACTCTATGTTTATGTGCGTTGCTGTTCTATATGTGATTTAAATATACAAATTATTGTGATATTATTGTGTGACAGGGATTCAACATTTTATATTCGTTGTCGGGGAAAAACCGCAATAATCTTCCTCAATATGTTTTCACTTCTCAATATTTACAGTTCTTGTGGTTTCTGTTTTACCTTCTTCACACACACAATAACTGAATTAGACAATACAATATTATACTTACTACAATTTTAAAGTATAATAACTAATTTTTTAAACACATAGAAGAAAAGAAATAATTTAATACCTATAATTTTCTTAAAAAGGAAAGACGGGATTTATAAAATCAAGGGTGGGATACGAAAACGTTTTAAAATATAAGTTCAGAAGTAAGCACAAATTGAAAACATATTAAAGAAATATTTTTAAATGGGAAATATATCACGGAAAACATCTATAAACTTGTTAAATTTACATAAAGGAATACACGAGAGTCATTATGAAGTTTTTGAAATATGTATTGACGATAAAAATATAAAAATAAATAACGCTTAAGTTATAAAGCATAAACTATGTATTTTATCCTAATAAGCGATTTTTTATTAGTCGTAATAGTTTAGCATAGAATAAAGTTTCAACAGAAGAAAAAATATCGTTGAAAATTGTACCGTGTTAGAATTTTACTATTAAACTGAACGAAGAAGAATACGTTCAACCACGATAATTAGATTTGGAAATGAAGGTTCATGTCGTGTTTCTATGTTCAAGCGGTTCATAAAATAACTCAGAGGGAAAACAACCAAGATAGTCATTGTAAACTGCAATTTTTGATAAAAATGTAAATTGAAAAAAAAAAAATGCAAATGAATGATAACCATTGTGCCCTTCAAATGCTGCAAAATAAACTTAGATTTGCATTCACTGTTATACATAAAATTACTTATGAAGATAATTCTTATAAAAATAATATTTTAAAATTGGGTTTCTCTTAATTTAACTGAGTGTCGAAAGAGAATCAATAAAGAAACCTATAAACTATGACCACTATGGAATTTCTAAGAATACTACTGAGGAGGAAATGTATGTGTCCTTTTCTTGATGTTCCAATACGTCGAGGGAGTAAAGTATGGACCTTTGTTTAGAAGACATTTTTGAAGATGACCCCAATCCTTTCAGTAGTAAAAAGATAATATACAATGAAAAAATTAAGTTTTTAAGATAAAAGTTTTCTTTTAAAGTAGAGGGCATTGAACTAAAAGGACAGAAAATTGTCCGAATTACTGGTTTGATTCCTGGAGAAAGAGTTCTTCAGTACAATTCATTTTGTTATTCAGCAAAAATGATAATTGAGTTTATTGGGGGAAAAACATGTCAAACTAATATAATATATTCCCTTTTTTTCACCTTATATAATTCTGTCTTTTGGTTAGCTTTTCCTAGGGGGAAAAAGAGAGAGAGAAGAATATACGAAATAATCGTTTTAATTTCAGGGATGAGAATGGTATGGGCAATAAATGTGCAATTGTTATCGATTCTAAGAATAAATGCTTGACGAATTTAATACTTGGAAAATTTGCTTATATAGAAATGTATTAAGACTGGAAATGATTAATATAAACGCTTTAGAAATTTTTAAAATATAACTTTAAGACTTAGATATATCGCACACAAATTTCGAAGAAACTCTCGTAAGTCACAGAAATTTTAAAAGTATTTTCTCTGTAACAATCATTGATTTATTTTTATTTACTTTTAAATATTATCACTTATATGTTCTTAAATATGTTACACAAAAACTAATTTTTATAAATTAATCACTACTGATATTTGAAAAATTAAAAATTATATAATCTATTTCTAAGAAAGGTTCATTAATGTTTTAAACATGAGGAATTTTTAAAGGGACAATTCCGACCGTTTTCTTTTCATCAGATGTTTTTCTTTTTGTAAAATCTTTTTAAAACATTTTTGTAACACCAACATAATGCAATTCTTTCTGATTTGTGCTTGGTAATTATCTAACTCTATGAATCAACTTTCGTAAGCATTTTTAATTTTCTTCTAAATATTTTTTCTTTCAAAATTAATGTCCATTTTAAATGTGGTTAAATTTTACACCCTTTATTAACAAAGCTTCCCCTTTATAGCTGCAATCTTGATAATATCTTTTCCAGTGGTGGGCACTTGGGTGACGAACCCTTTGCCATAACTAGGCTATTAACTGCTACTCATTTGTCGTTACCCAGCGGGCACCTGTGAACCAAGTCACGGAGGCGAGTACCGTTGGCGGCACCATACCACCACAAACCCGTTTATAGGGTGGGCCACTTTCATACATCACCACAGAAGAAAGGACAGAGAAAGAAAGTAACATCCATGCCCGAACCGGGATTTGAACCCGGGACCCACAGCTCAGGAGTCAGGAGAGCTAACCACTCAGCCATCGGTCAGCTTACTCGAGATAGTATTAAAAATAAAATTCAGTTTAAGTAGGATTATACATTTTATAATTGTAAATTTCAATACTGAAGGTAAAGGTCATAAAATTAAAAAAAAATCAGTACTCTACTAATAAATTTAAATTACTATTGCGGATAAAACGAGATAAGCATCTTTTAGAATAAAATAAAATTTGTTGAACTTTGTGAAATTTCTACAAACATCTTTATTTGAGTTACAGAGAAAAATCATTAAAATTTGGACATCATTTTTAAAATCTCCGCCAATTAAATAAAATATACATCACCTTCATCTTGGCTTTTATCTTAGCAATTCGGTTATTATTTTGCAATTTAACCTGTCATATGCAGAAATCATGGAATTATTAAAATATGTCATTATTTTAGGAAAAGAATATCATCAAAAGCATAAGTAATCGCAAAATATAAGAGTCACAAATTTCTTGAGTTCCGTATTCTTAGAATTCTAAATATAAGCTCAGGGTATTCAAAATAAATGATAGGTTTCTGTCACAACTACTAAGGTAGTCATTGTTTTTTTTAGATATCCATCATAGTTCTGCGAATCAGCTATTCCAAAAATCAAATGCATGCCAAATAATGATCATCTATGAGGAAATAAAAAAAACCAAGGGGAATTAATGCAATAGCATGTATATATAATCGAAGATTTGACGTATCATCCATCAAAATAAAAAATCCCGAATTGCGTTAACTTGAGGCAATAACAGTGTTCAATTTCAATAAAATACCATAGCTTTTTTTTTCCCTCTAAAAACTTGGAATCCTTATATTTGAATACATTAAGAACGAATTCCTTTATGGATATTATATAAGATATATTCCCAGCTACCAATTCCAAATTTAAAAATAAACTTTCTGCAGGAAAATTGCCTAAAATTATGCAAACTACTGCGCATAAAAAATTTTTTTGGTAGACTGCATTTATTATTATCGTGAAGTCTGATTTTTTTTTTATGGTTTAGATGGTATGTTTTCGTCTACTAAAACCTGTTTGCTTTTTTATTAAGTCAAAGGTCAGCTGCTGTATAATTTAAATTTTGAATTTTTTGATTGTTATGACACCGGTGAGTTTTTTCTCTCAGTAAAATAGCTAGGTTAGTGGAACTTAAATCGGTATTATTTTGACACGCAATGAAATATATTTAAAAATCTCAAATTTTGAGAGAAATAATAATAATAATAAATCTTTGCATATGAAAAAAACCAAGTTTAAAACTAATGGAATTTTTATATATTTCGAATTATTTAAAGGCTGCTTTGGAATTTAGAAACAATAGATTTTGAAGAATAAACTTTACATATAACTGGGGTACCAAAAGAGTGTTGTTAAGTGTACAGTATAAAAAGTCTTGTCAAATTACAGTAAAACCTACTTTAAAAATTGCACTGTAAAATATATTCTGTAAACAATTTTGCTGATGTGTTTTAAAATTTACAGCAGATTGTACTAGTGTTTGAAAGGGAGGGGGGCAGTTTTCTTCTTCAGTAACACTACAAGATTTTCTTTTTCTTTTTATATTGCGTACATTTTGATTGCATTGTACTTCTGTAATTTTGATACATTTCCTTTTACCTAGGTATTTTTTGCATTCAATTTAACTTAGGATCAATAAAACGTTATTATTGTTAAAAGTCAAAATACATTTTTTTATAATAAAAAAAGAAATAATTTCCTAGTCGGATTTTTTGTGACACAGACGAAATATGATATTCTTTTAATCAAAATGAATACCAAATATAAATCACCAATATAAAGAAATATTGTTTCCCACTTACAATGAGCGATAACAAAATTTAGTTAATGATGGGAAATAATAATTTGATTTCAAAAACATTTGAGGTAGAATAATAAAGGATCTGACGGCACCAAAATTGATGAATGTTACTTATATTGAAACTTATAAAGCGAATGGAATACTAATAAATTCAGATTTATATTGATTTAAAAAGGGAAAAAAATCATCTTCTGATTGCTTTTGTTAATATTTTTCAGTGAAGCAATCTAAAATTCAGTCATTTTATAAGTGAAATAATAATGAGCAGTCAGCAATAGCTATATCATAAACAAAAATGTTTTTCTGAAATTCATTTGCCATTAACAAAATAGGGTAAAAGTTTATTTATGGTAACCTTAATTTTTTGATGTCATGATAGGCACCAAAATATGAATAAAAAAAACGCCAGGGTTACCAGAAATTAAACTTTATCGTCAAATTTTTGCTAAAAAAAAAGAAGGGTACCTGATTTTACATCGAATCCCAAAATAGTAATTATCGGAAGCTGTAATTAATTAAAACTAACTGCATAAATGAGATAGAATGGGAAATATATTTTATTTGTCTATATATTTAAGTATAACAAAATGAGAATCGTAAAACGCATGTATGTGAAAATTATGGGATGATATGTTTCCATATAATTGTAAAAGTAATTGTAATTTATTAAAAATAAATTTTGAAATTAATTTATGATTTCTTACAGATAAAAATTACAATTGGAAAAGTTATAATTCTTCTTACATGTATTAGTAATTTTAAATAGCATCCATAATTTTTATATATTTATTTCTGAATGCTTACAGTATGGGCTTCAATTTATAACGTGTCAAATTAACTTAAGCAATGGTAATCATATAGTAGCAACATTTTGGGTAAACTCTAAATATAATGCTTCAATGATTGCTTCTTTCTCCATTTGTAAGCATCCAAGTGTTGATTTCTGACAGATGAAATTAACACATTTCCAATTGAAGAACAAGCTATCTCCCAAATTAATCGAAATCCATCTCCACACCCACGCATTATCGTTATATCCTGATCAATGGCATCCTCAACTTATCAATATAACCGGTTGTGTCTCAACTTCCTCTAGATGTTGATTTATTTCTCAACAATTTGAATGATAAATTTGATTACACTTCTTTAAGTTCAATTGTCCAGTAAACCTCCAACACCGTAACCTTAATTTTTCTATTCTCCGAACCACTTATTAATTCCGAGAACATCGTATCATCCATATGTAAAAGCTACCTCCATACCTTTAAGACAAAAGAATCTTAAAGTCAAAAACTAAAATAATGCCATTAAAAAATTTCTTAGCCAAAGGCTTATCTTGCCTTATTATCAACTTTAGGTCTATAACAGATAATAATCATCCTTCAAAAACTTATTCAATATTTTTTTTCGGATCCATCGCTATTCGCTTTTGTTATGGAGGCTCACAAATTGGATAATGTGCCCTCGCATAGAAAAAAAGGGTGCGACATATAATATTACATCCCCCATTAATTCTTTCCGATCTGATAAGAGATCTGTGTAATGGAGATAATTAATAACTCTGTCTTGGTCGGTGGAATACATCTTGAGCTTGTGAGTGGGGTGCTGGCTTGGGGGTTGGCCGCCTACAACCACCTCTTTTTCCTGTACCCCTGAGGTGTTTTGGTTATCGGATTCCCAGGTGTGGTCGGTATAACGCGCCGTATAACAACTATAAATTATCCCGGAAGATTGAACGCATAATGTTCATTATTGTATTTTTATTATAATTTAATAATATTACTTAGACATGCAAATTCATTCTTTAAAAGGTTTCATTGGATTAAATGCTTCTTTGCAAGATCGTGAATGGCAAATGCAATTCTGTTATATATATATATTTTATTTTCAGCAACAATAAGCATAAATAGGTAATCAATAAGTTTAATATTGAACATAGATGATTAAAAATGAATTAATAATTAATAATAAATGAAGGAGATCATGTCCTATTCTTCCCTCAATTATTTCATTACTTCACTTGCGTTAGTGGCTTTAGTTTTAATAATTTTGATAATTTATGAATTTAATTAAAATTTTGACGTGTGTAATAATCTCCAGCAGAAATAAATAAATGTTTTTCTTAATTCCTTTTAGTGATTTATAATGACTACAAATAAAATAGGAAAATGTTTAACATAGAATGAAATTCAAATTCAAACAAGAATTTTTAATTAGTTAAGCCTATAATATAAATAACAATTTATTATGCATATTTTAAACTTTGCCTTAAGATACTTCCTTATCAATGCATCAAACCTCTATTAATGTTGAATCACTTTTTGACGGTAATATACTGACCAAAATAATGTAAGATTAATTATAAACATTGCTATTCCTGGCAATCGAATTAAACATTGTTATTCCTGACAAAAAAATTTGCTTTGTAAATAAAAAATGTCTCTTAAATAGTAAAACAACCCTATATTAGCTCTTGCAAATAATATTGGTGGTAGTCCATTTGTATTTCGTATGCTTAGCCGCAACTCTGCTGAAATTGTTATTGTGACACGTGTATTAAAAAATGTCTGATTGCTTTAGTTTTAGCACATGAAGAAATTTTAAAATACAAATGCACAAAATTGTAATTACTTCATACCATAAACTTTACCATATGAGCTTATGATTCACATTAAATGTTAGAAACTCGAAAAAGACCACATTCTTTTTCATGAATTGAGTTGAATTTTTTTTTTTTTTTTTTTTTTTTTTTTTGTAGTTTGAAGTTTATTTTTAAGTATACCTCCGATATTAAGTACTCACTGTAGTAATCAATCACGGTTAATTTAGAAAATATACTTTTGATAAACAAAAAAAATGCTTTTGACATATTTTTGTCTGAGGTTTAATATAAATAAACAAGGGTGTTCAACCCAATTTCCTCTCATTTATCACTGAAAATTAAAGGCTTGATCACATAATAAATAACAGCTGATAAAGAAAGAGCGAAATTACCAAAAAACGAAACATTTGGATATTTTCGTGTTCTGTCTGACAGAAAGTGATTAGAGGGTGATAGAGATGAGTACACACCTCCGATATTAAGTACTCATTGCAGTAATCAATCACGGCTAATTTATAAAACATACTTTTGTTATGCATATAAAACAAAAAAAATATTTTTGACATATTTGTTTGTGGTTTAAAATAAATAAACAATGTGCTTCAATCCCAACTTCCTCTTATTTATCACTGGAAACGAAAGGCTTGATCCCGGTATAAAAAGCAGCTGATAAAGGAAGAGTGAAATAACCAAAAAACAAAAGGCTTTTTTGTGTTCTGTCTGACAGAAAGTGATTAGAGGGTGATAGAGATGAGTCCTTTTGGCCTTTGGTGCAACCTTTGATGTGGTAAACAACCGTAACTACTGACACATACGCCCTTCCTGACTGCTAATACACTGAAACACTAAGTGGACCCAATGTGTGGCTTTCGATGAAAAATTTGTAAGTGCTTAGGAATAAGAAAGAAAACAAAAATCGAATCACATTGTTCATTGAATGACAAAAAAATTCAAGCTACATTTTTCTAGCTTAATCTATCGTATGAAATATACAAATCATTAAAAAAAGCAATAATAAAACTACCCATTTGTTCTTTCTCTAAAATTGAAAAAATTATTATTATTGTATTATTATTATTATGTTCTGAGATTTTTAATTTGTTTTAAAACTATTTAACTATTATAATAAAAAAACTCCTTACAAATAAAGCTGACATATTAAAGACCATTTATAAATAATTAGACACATTTTTTTCTATATTAAAAGTAGTATAAGTACATAAGGAATAAGCCATTATAAATTAAATATTTTGGCACATTCCATTATGTCATCAACGTGAGGCCACGGTGAACTGGTTGATTAGGGCATCACCTTCTACATCGGTAAGGAGTTAGTTGAAATTTTGGCTTTATCGAATTTTCCTGGAGCTGTCTGGGGCACTTTGAATAGGTTGTGATCTCAATGTCCTCCAAATAAAATGATGCTTCTGGGGGTATCACTCCAAGTATTCAGGTTTTCTTTTTTAGCTTGGTCCCTTCTTCACTCCCCCGGAGGCTTCTATCTGATTGGTGAAGCCCAACTCAGTGAGATTCAGAGAGGCACGCATGCTGTTGCAACAATATTCCCAATATGAGAAAAACTCACCAAGTCAGGGAAAATTCAATTACTGATTTAATGGTAAATTCTCGAAAAACCCATAAAGAATCTTAATATTTAAACATTTAATTTATCAACATGACACAATTCTATTGAGCATTTTCATACATTTCTTCTGGAATAATAATAAACAGAATATTGCAATATCGGTATAAGAAGCAAGATTTTGAAAAATCAGGTTTTCGAATAAAAAAATAAATAAATAATGCTCCATTTTGGGAATAAAATGCATTAAATTTTATTATGCTCGATACAATTAATTAAAATTCCGAATCACAGACAGTTTATTCAAAAAGGACTTTCTGGCAGCGGTGGGATTCGAACCCATGCCTCCGAAGAGACTGGTGCCTTAAACCAGCGCCTTAGACCGCTCGGCCACGCTACCACGACGAGAGAAGTATCAGTAACTTTTAATTTAACAGAACTGAAATAGTTCTGTGTTTATTTTTCTAAATATAAGTCTTAAAGTAATTGCTCTGTTGAAAGAAAAAGATGTGTCGATATTAATCTTCCTTAATGTTCTTCTAATTCATAAAACGTTAATTTTGTTATAAATATTTACAAAACGTTTTGAAAATTTTCTCGGAAACGCATTTGTGTGTTCAACCTCATTGACATGCAAAGTGATAGAAAACTGAGGATGAATTCTTTGATTTATTTATAATTTAAATAATAAAAATATTTAATTTTAAAACTATTTATAAAATAGTTTTATATTCTTCTTAGGAAACAAACATTTGTATCTCTTGTATCACATGGAATATGATATGATAAATTCTCTTTATCTGTATGGAAAAATCAGCTATGATCTTTCTGTCACAATGATACATTAAATCACAAATGCAAACATTTTTTAAATAACTTATATGAACCAATATTTTAAGTAATATAATTATTTTTTAAAAAGACTCTTGCTTTATTTCCTCTATGGATAAGAACTGATGCATGAATTCAGTGCAATGTCATTGTGGCGGTGCTTATGAGATTTGTTTTTATAACTGAATCATGTACATAAATTGTGGTCACAATTCTTATTTTTGTAATTATTATTAGAACAATATTTCTTTTACTGAAGTATTAAATTTATTTAAACAAAATACTATAGTTACTGATGACAGTTTTTTTTTATCAGATATCTACTGATAAGAAAATTTTGAAACTCTTTACTATCATTCGTAATGACAGGCTAGATATCAGAATTTGAGTATGATGAAGCATTATTTTTTTATTTGAAAATATACTGCAGTAAAAGAATAATTTTTATACAATAAAATTAATGCACCGAATAAGAAATTTCAGTTCAATATGTTTATAAAAACAAAAAGTATTATTTAAAAACTGATTTGTTTCATAAAAATTCATAGTTTGGATTTCATTAATTGAACTTATAACAAAAATTAATTTCACGTGTGATCAAATATTGACTCTCTATTTTATATTTTTCTAAATACAAAACAAATATATCTTCAAGATCTCATACTCAAAAATTCAAAATCTTGATAAGTGGAAGAGAGAAAAGTTTCCATATTATATTGTGGCTGTCTCATTATCGAGTTATTTTTTAACAGAGTAATTTTAAATTTTACCTATTTCTTCTTAATAATATAAAATAATTCTAACAATTTTTGGAATTATTTTATGTTATTAAAAAATATTCAAATATTGAATATATGAAAAAAATATTCAAAAGATAATATTAATAAATAGTATTCGTAGTTACCTGCAATAATCACACAAATGAAGTTCTTAAAATTTTAATTTATATATTTTAAAATTAACCATAAAATGGTTGTTTATTTCATTTCAGTTGAGATCATGATTACCTCCTTTTATTACAATTCTCATTGGTTTAAAATATCCATGACGTCAGATAACGTTACATTTTGGAAGCATTGTATTAAGACGGCGACGTAAATTCGATTTATTGTCAAATTTACTGCCTGTTTTCAAATTGCATTCTTCGAGCGGCAGAAAACAAGGCGAAGTTCACCATAAAATGTCTGTGTCATCGGCGATAAAGAAAAATTTATTCATGATTTTTACCAGTGATAAAGAAGTATCTTTTAATTATAATTATTTCCGTTTGTAAAATTTTCATAATCATGAAAAATTAACTGCTCTAAATAATTATTATTTAATAGTTATTGCTCTAAATAATAAAATTTTCAAATTCTCAAATCTTTAAAGATGTTATTTGTAAAATTGAACATATATATACAATAGAACAGGTGAAAAAAACGAAATGAAAGCGACAAAACACACATTCACTTTATAATTAGTTTAAATCGGGAAAGACGATTTAAATTTTTAAAAATTTCATTCGTTAATAGAATTCAAGTTAATAATTGCAATATTTGTAAACAATCTCTTTTGAATATTAAGACTAATGGCTTATTTGATGTTACTTTAAATAGCTTTTAATATCACAAAGAGTCTCTCCTTAACGCCAGATATTTATGCATTAGTTCATTTTAAGAGGTGCAGAATATTAAGCCGTACCGAATTCCTAATTATTTACTAGCCGTATAACAAACCCATGTTGAACACATAACAAAACCTTTTATTAAATATTTATTTAAGGAAGATCACTAGGAGAATAACCTATTTTTAATTATTATCAACATGTTTAAATTATATAGCAAGATTTTTTTTAATTGAAAACAATTCCTATTTATTATATCTAAAGTATAAATGATTTAACATTTTGAGATAAAATTTTAACTTCTTAAAATAAATAAATTTTAATTCCTCTATTTCGTTGCAAAATGGCTCGAAATGAAGAAATTAGGATATGATCTCAAAATATATAGCTTAAATATTCTTATTAAAATCATTCTTTCATTATTTATTCAGAAACATAATTAAATACAGTGTGGTCAAATTATCTTCAGTGTAAAGGCTATGTTTCATATCATTTATTTTGATAACTTTAAAATTGTCATTAATTCTTATTTTGCAAAAATTTTTTAAAAAAATGTGCAACTTTTAGATTTTTATTGCAAAAAGCGTTTTAAAAAATAATTTTTGATGCATAAATAACAAAATAAAAACATAACAAGTTAATTTTTTTTAATTAATGTGATTAAAACGAAAAAGTAATTTAATTTAATTGGCGAAACTAATATATTCTTAGAATTTCAATACAATCAGGTGGTACTTTTCCGTTACAAGGACATCAAGAAAAAGCTGCTAATTTATTAAGATTACTCATCCGAACTTGCAGCCTTCACAGAAAAATTTTCGTTCTTTTTATTTCATAACTTGCATACACATATAAAAAAACAATTCTTTTTTCTTTGTTTTAGTAGTAAGTTTTGACTCATATTTTTCTTATCATCTTCTTTTACTATTTTGAATAATAATTAATGAAATTGATTTATTAAAGTTGAAGAAGCAAATTATTTAAATAATTTATTCTTTTTTTTATTTGGATTTCTAGCTGCTTATACCTACTCGAAGAAATTGATAAAAATAGTAAACTGCTTTATAATTTTGAATCGTTGACTTGTAATTTATCTTTGAATTGATATTTTTCTTTTTACGTTATAAAAAGCGAAAAACGAATTTTTAAATTACATAGACACTTACAGTTTTTAATATCAGCTAGCAAAATCAAATGAAATCAATTCCTTTATGATTTAACTCGTGTCTACAACTCATGAATAGAATATTGAGTCTCACTTCAAATTTTTACTTGCTTCAAACAGGATGATAACGAATTTTTATCTGATAGAATTCATAACACTTAAATTTGCCAATGAACGATATTTTTTTTCTCCAGCACAAAATGTATTCGTCATTTGGAAAGAACTCTATTTACAATTTTTTTGAATGGGTGAGTATAAAGAAAATTTTATTAGGTTTTTTGTTTCAAAAATGTATTTAGATTTTTTTTTAATTAATAAAGGATACATTTTGTACCATGAATCAAAAATTGAGGCTATAACTTATACTCTCACGTATTGTGTTTAGTTAAAGAAAATTTCATCCGGTAAAAATATAAGTAATATTAAAACCAAAAATATACATTTAAAATATCAGAATGTATGCAGGAAGACAAAAAATCTAAAGTACGAAACATTTCACATTTTTTTGAGTTTTTAAGCCAGTGATCAATCTCAAGATTATCAGCCAAAAAACGCCAATCTAGAGGTGAGTTATTTAATCTAGCATATCAAAAAAACATTATACGTAATTAATGTATTAATAGCAGTCAGAATTTATGATTATGTTCTTTACGATACTGATTACTCAGACAATAAATTTTGGTCTAAAGAGTGAAATTAATTTTTTAAATCTTATACTAAAAATACTGGCATGCATACATAAACACATATAATCCAGAAAAATGTAACATTTTTTAAAACTAAGAAGAAAATGTTATCATAATTTTAAATAAATTTACAATTTACTTAATTCGTTCTAAATTTATTTTCATTTGATTTATTATGAAGATATATTAACGAAAAAATAATCGTAAATTTTGAACAAGGATCACATAAAATGTTTTGCAAACAGAGATAGAAGTTAGAATCTAGTCTGAGTTAACAGATTAATTCGAGCAGAATTGTGGGAATTTGCGTCCTTTTCAAAAACTACAATTTTTAGATTACTTCCTTTTAAGAACTAAATATTTTAGCTTATTTTTTTACCTTTATATATATATATATATATATATATATATATATATATATATATATATATATATATATATATATAATTTGTAAATAAAAGAGAGACTCGTCACTTAATATATTATCATTTAGCTGTTTTATTTCTAATCACAATTCTACTGTTAAAACTATTGTGAATAATAATTTATTTCTATGAAATACAATTTTAATTTAATATTAGTAGATGGCAATAGTCGTCAGTTATGTAGGTATTGTTTCTACTTTGTCTCTGGGTGGTGACTAGCTTGCACTTTTGTCTTAAAGTTCTTAATGCCTAAAATAAAATACTGGAAAACAGATGAAATATTATTTCTTTAAATTGATGAATTAACTCCTAGTTGTGGATTCCTAAATTTAGAATCTTTTATAGCAACTCCCTTTTCAAAATTCAGCATTTTTAAAAAACTGCATATTTTTAGTAATTTTTTGAAAGTGGCCATCAAATATGTTTTGAGGAAAATACATTTAACAACAAGTCACGCTTGCTTCACAATATAAGCTATAATCTTTACTTATCCATTCTTTTATGCGTGGGTTTAACAGCGTTTTTGCACTAAAAAATACGAAAAATGGGCAAAATAAACAACAACATAGCTAATTGCAACTGCAGATGTTATTCTGTGCATCTCTTCATTGGCCGAAAGCATCAACCGCTAAACATGCGCCTCCTGACGGCAAATTATAACAGTTAAGGAGGAAAGCTAGAGACTAGAATTAAGTCCCTTCTCTTCTAATATTTACTTTTACGTGGGTTGTTAAGTATGATGGATGGTCCATAAATACCTCAAAATGCTTGCAGATTCTCTACAGGGCACGAAGATACAGGGAATAGCAGACGAAAAGTGTACAATTAGTTGACATGGCAGAGAGGAGAGCCATCACCTTTGGCTGCCATAAGAAACAGTTTTGTCAGGAAATACTTATTTAAATTCGACACTAGAGGTCTGTGTTAGAAATTTGTTGTTTTGGGTGTTGGATCGATTTTCACTAATAGTATTTCTACTGAAGTGCTGATTTTACATGTCTGTTGTTAATAGTCGATAATAAATAGTGACAGTTTGATGAAAATTATAGTTTTGGAGGGAAAAAAATATTATTCTTGATTTTGTTGTATCAATTAAAGTATATTTGCTTACATTTTTTACTATATATATATAACTGCTTGTTATGATTTATAACTGGAAGTATGTTTTTGCTGGAAGGATACTTATTATTTACATAGCTTTTAACACTGAGACTGCTCTATTAATAAAACTTTGAACATTTGCAGTTGTAATTTAGAATCTTGGTGTTATATTTATCTATAACATACCTGTTTTTTCTTTTTCTGATTAAATTACACATATTGTCTTATCGGACAAAGTGGACTGAAATTTTTACGAATTTACACAGAAACATAGTTGAAAACAAAGTCCTTTTTATCAATTTATTTTCAGGAGAGTATTTATGATTTGTTAAAACTTTTTTCAGAATGCAATGTCTTCGCTAACTTCGTCTTCATTATTGGAATCAATTGAGTTCAAATACTGAATCAACCGAAGATCCATCCTATATATTAAAGGTAGTTGGAGCATGTTAAATATGACGCGTTCGCCATATCCTTCAAATGAAATGGTGCTTTGGGGGGTGGCGGATCAAGTATTGAAGGGTTTTCTACTTGTTTCCCGCTTCTAAATTATAATCTGACCCAACAGCTCACATCTAACTAGTAAAGCCCAACTCTGGGCTTGGTACAAAGAAGTGTGCAGGTGACATGCAGAATGTAATACAATATTTTTTTTAACCAAAAATGTGCGTATTTTAAAAAATATATCAAAAGATATCACAACATAAGTTTGTTTGATAACTACACTGAATTTTTCTGCATTAGTTTGAGTCTCCTAACATGTAGATGAGCTAGCTATCATCCTTGTAGTTTTAACCATGAATCAAGATTCAAGATTAATTTTGAACTAATATTCTTCTCTTCAAATTTTATAAACTCTCTAATAGTCAATGTAGCCTATGAAGTGCAGTAGACCTTGAAAGAAGTGCAAATGGAATGACAAAAACTCTCATTATGATAATTTTTAAGGGGTGATCAGACATCAAATACCGGCTACTCTTTGAGAATAAAACCAGCTACTTTCTCCATTATTTCATCCTATAGCAATTAGATAATAACTTTATCATGATTTTTAGGTGCTTTAGCGTCATTCATTTTTTTAAGATATTTAAAAATTGTACAGAATTGGAAAATGTTTGATTATAAATTTCCTTCATATTTGATCACCAATCATCCAAAAATTCCAAAGAAATTCTTTTCACTCACTTAAACGCCTAAGAAATATGCTTTACACTATCCTATACATTTAGATGTTTCGTTAGATATCAAAATGAAAAAGTCCTCATTCATAGGAAAAACACTGCAGTTAATTTTTTTCACTAGTTTCAAACTTTCGTATGGTTTTACTATTATCTGATTCACACATTCAAATTTGCAATTACATTACAAGCAGAAATAAATTTAAGCTCAAATAAAATTAAGAGGGCTTGGTTTACTTGCTACTCAAAGAGCAATTTTTCATACAAGGAGTAATTAGACCTTTACTGATAGCTTAAAGCTTACTCGGACCAACTTTAAACACACATGAAAGAATTGAACCCACGAACTGTTTCATGGGAAACCATCCGGCCAGCAGCTCAAACGCATGTAATGAAGAAGTCTAGAGTATGAGGTCAATGCCAACTGTCTAATCTAGTGTACATTTCAAATAAATTATTAGAGAAAACTGGTAAAAAAATTTTTTTCAAAGATAAAAACAGAATTTTTACGTGAATTCTTAACGCGCATTTCAAAATAGTGATTTTAATTCTTTAATCAATACTCAGAAAAACAATCATTTCATCCGTATACCTCATCATTGTTTCTTCAACGTTTATTTGTTGCTAAAACTGCCATATCTTCAATATACTGAAAATTGAAAATAAATAATTAATTTAAAAATATAGCAAGACAGTAGAGATTATATAAAAAAATTACATATATATTCACATGGAAAAGGTATATATTAATATACAATATCCTAGAATTAAGATATCCTATTTTAATTCTAAAAAACTGTATTTAACTTTATATACATGTATAAAGAGTTCGGCAGTATCAGAGAATGTTTTCATTAAACGACAGAATCCTGTAATCAAAACTATATACAAGAGATAAATGCTTTTTTCTTCTTGAGGGCTTTATTTAAAAAAATAGCTTCACTGAACTGTAGAGAACCCCCACTTTTTTTTGCAAACATTTCGCAATAAGATCAGAGACCACCAAGAATATGAGTGCCCGGGGGTTCAATTTCTTGATAAATCGTCTCCACCCTTCCTATGTATTCGATGAAAAGAATATCTTAATACCCTATCAAGGATTTCTTTGGACAAAATGCGTGTGTGGCAACAGCTTTCAGGCCCTCAACTTCAAGTACCGTGATTTTTGAGGAAGTGTTGTTGTTACTCGGTGTGCGGTCTACGTTTTTCACTGTAACACGTCGTTTTGGGGAGTTTATTTTATTGGGATTTTATTATTAACGATTCAGTCTCATGTGAGGTCGGTGGTGTTGAGTTTAATTGAAATGGAAGGGAAATAAAATTCATGGTACATCCGCCCACTGAAATCGTCTCCAGGAATAATATAAATGGCGGCTGAGATATTAAATAGTGGAAGCTCGCCAAGTAAATAGATAGTTCATCGCCAAAAAAAGTATAAATTGTATCCTCCAATGATAAGATGGTGTACTATTTCATCCTTGAAAAAAAAAACAAGTAGGGACTTGCGGACTTGTAAAGCGATATTATTTCGTATTATGAATAGATGAAAGTGGAATAAATTTGATTTTTATCACTGACGGATTGTGGTTAATCAATCAATGAAATGTCAAAACATTTTTATCTTGATATTTAAAATATATTTAAGTAATTAATATTTAATCACTAAAAATTTCTCCCCTTATTAACTGTTTGATTTTGTTATAATTAAAATAAGAACTTACTCAGGTATTTCAGGAAAAAGAGAGGGTTTAGAAAATTTAAAATAAAACATTAAATAAATTTCAAATTTTAGAGAAATTAAAAAATATGCAAAGAGTTACCGTACTTGAATGTAATAAATTATATTAACAATAGAATTATAATAAATAAATTTTTCTTATAACTGACCTCTGAAAGTTAAGCTAAAAGATATGGTAAAAATTACAAATCTAAAAATTAACTAAAAGTTAACTTATATGTTTAACGTAATGTTTATTAAATTGAAAGTTAAAATTCTAAGAAACGCAAGAATTAAGTTATCTGATTTTGAATTCTTTCCAAGGTTCATTAAATTGAAAATCTCAATAATTTCATCGTTACAATGATCCCCATAATTTAATTTTATAATTTTTTATTATTTTATTTCATTATTTAAAATTTCTTAATATTTAATATTTTTGGTGATGAAGAACTTTCATTCTTTTCAAAAAATGAAACATGAATGCCCTGATATGATGAGGAAATTCATTGGCGTTTATATATAATTAATTGTGATTAATTGAAGAAGCTATCAAAACATATTTATGAAATATTAAGTACAATAGATATCGTAGGAAATATTTTTCAATAGTTAAGTACAATAATAATATCAACCAAACATTTCTCAAAATTGTTTTTTGTTCTGTTTTAGAATATAAAATTGGATTACAGTTTCAATATGAACGTTCTATCCGATTTTTTATACGAACTACGCAATCAATATTTTTTGTCTTCACAATGATGTAATATTCTAATTGGTATACTCTTACTATCCTCTATAGAAAATTATCTGGTTTTTCTAACCTGTAACAAAGTTAAAATTGTAACTGAAAATTTAAACAAATGTCAGTATTTATTATTTATTTTTTCGTACTGCGATCTATGTTGCTTATTAATATCTTCAAGTTAGATTTAACTATTTGCGATCATACTTTATAACACAATGAAAAATTGAGAATTAAATTAGAAAATAGTTATTAAGGTTTTTTTTTTTTTTTTTTTTTTTTTTTTAAATTTTAAAAAAAAATGTGCACACACACAAGTTAAGCAAGAAACTTCTTGCCGTTTTTAATGACCCACAAAAAAACATGACTTACAGAAAATGTAGCCTATTATTAGTCCTCGAAGTAATCATCATCGGTATCTTCTGCTAATGTGTCTCCAGTTATGCAATCCACTTGCTGTAAAACTCGGGGGTGTTGGACGCGAAGTCCGTGAGTTATTGGCGCCAGTCTGCTTCATTGATGAAGGATTTTCTACGAAGAAGATAGTCCAGGGAAGGGAAGAAGTGGTAATATAATGATGCAAAGTAATGTAAGTATGAGATGGCACATAGTCTCCTTAACAAGTGCATGTATGGTATTCCTGACAAAGGCACGACATGCGGCCTCACGTTAATGGCCAAGAAGAGCACATCCTTGAGATTAACCAGTGCTGTCTTCTCCTGCTGCACACGTTTCAATTGCAGTGAGTACATATTCGCAGTGACCGTTTGGCCCATTGGTAGCAGCTCATACTGAACCACTTGACGATCAGTCCACCGGACACCAGCTTCATCACCCATTGACAAATCTCCTGACCTGAATTTCTGAAACCATGGCTTCCGTAATTTCATTCGCAGAACTATCACAGCATACTTATTCTCCCTTCCTTCAATGGCAACGCGAAAACACAAGAGGAACTACCTATGTTAACCTTATAATTTATTAGATAGTTCAATCTTTAATTTTAAAAACCATGATTGTAGAATATTTATTTATGCCATTCTTATAATTCAATAACATTTTGTTTATTGGTGGATATATAAAAATAAAGATAAAAACACATTTTCCCAAATTTAGAAAGAAGCAGAAAATTTCTTATCATAGCTACAGTATGAAAAAAAATTAGTTTAATATATATTTGAATGTTTTCTGCCCACTATATTAACTTCAAAATTATTACGAATTATTGATGCTCATAAAACAAATAAAAAATAATTTTCTTTCAAAACTATTGTGGTCATGATTACATTACGAAAATGAACAGTATAGACAATGAATTCTGAACTGTTAATTTATTCAAGATCACAAAGAATGTCTACTAAATTCATTGTTATATTCGTGTTATTAAGAATATAACATAGAAATTATATCATTGCAGCTCCGGCCATTTATTATTTTATATGCAAAAAATAATTTTCAACGAAAATGGAAATTTATATGTAAAATAAACAGCAATAAATTATAATTCTAATTTGAAGTGTCTAAAATTAAACGTAAAGCAGATTTATTGAAAGCTTCATAAAATTCTTTGTATTAAAACTTACATATTATAATAATTATGAATATAAATTGTTAAATATGTCGAGTTTAAGATTTTCTGACTAATAATACATACAAATATTAAAAAAAAAGTTTATCTGTGTAAAAGCGATTTAAAAATTTTAATAATTAAATTAAGGAAAATTGAAACCTCTGAATTAATTTAAAAATTAAATCTTATATATTTTTGGGATATGATGAAAATATGCACTAAATGTGTTTGTTTTTAAAGTCACAAAGAAAAAAAATGGAAGAAAAAAAGAAATAGTTTTAATGGCTTCTTCAAGGTTTTTAACATTATTGAAAGACTTTGTCCTAATAGAATATCATTCAAATTTTCCTAAATAAATACATAAGCAATATAATTTCTTCTGAAGGGAATCCAGTAGAAGAAAAATGATTCTTACGATCAAATGCATCGAGTCATAATTAATAATACATTAAAAATATAATAGTTTCTTTTAATCCCCCGCCCTATTTCTATTATTTCTATTCCTGTTCATGCGCACGCACTTTAACTGTTAGGAATGAACAAGGATGCAGAATTCCAAACCAGAGATTACTTCGGTCGTTCAATAGTAATTTAAAATTTAGGAAATACTTTTCTTATACAAACGTCGCGCATCAAACTAAAGTATTGCAATCTAAAATTATTTTTACAATAATGGATATGAATAAAATTTTAAAGTTTAATGTTATTTTTTTGGTCCTGAATAAATTTTGTCTTGAGCATTTGATCTATTACCTAAAAATTGTGATTTTAAGGCAAAAAGTTTGCGAATCGCTTTTTAATGGCATAAAATTGAAGGACTTTATGTCTAATAAATAACTACGAAAAAAAATGTAAAATCAAAAATTAAATTAATACGTTACACAATTTATTTAAATGCAAAAGAGCAAGCAAAAGATGGTTATTAAAAAAGGGAGAAGCATAATTTAATAATAAGTAGTAGTCATTTTATTTATATGCTAAAAATGCATTATGTGCACATGAATATTTTTGATAGCGAATTTTTAAAATTAAATTTATTCTTTGTAGGGATTCAAATATTTTATAGGTAATGGTATATTCAACCAAACTAGTAACCACCACGTAAACCAGGGGCTCTGTCTATTGTGATAGAGAAGAATGAGAAGAATGTGTACTTTAAATTTGCCATTCAATTTATGATTGGCATTTCTATTTAGACCACAGTGGTCTAGTTAACAAGGGCGTCGTTCTCATCATCGGAAAGTAATGAATTCGAATCTCGGCTTAACCAAAGACCCGTCATGTTCGCTAAAGACGACTGGGGCACGTCAAAACTGAGCATGGTTGCATTATCCTCCAAATGAAATGATAACTCTGGGGTGGCAGGCCAAATATTAGGGGTTTTCGTCTTGTTCCTTGCTTCAAAATCATGAAGACGGCTGCTTCTGGATTTTGAATTTTGGTATAACCCAACTCAGGGCTAGGTAGAAGGAGGCATAATGCTACAACTACATCATCAGCGCACCATTTACCCAATGTTCTTAAACCATAACCAATTCCAGCATACGGAGAATATTTGAAAATAATACCGTCCGTTCTACTTTTGTTTTTACATACATTATGAATTATTTAGGGTCTGAGACAATTGCTCCAATATCTCATGAAATTATGAGGCAATTGATTTTTTATTTATTTTTATGTTCTCAAACTGAATGTATTTGAGCTAGTTACTGTCTTTGGCACAATGATTTTAGTCATGAGTTTTACCAAAGCATACACTGAGACAATTTAGCTATTTTGCTAATATGAGCTGAGCCTGCTGATATTTTAGTATTTATCATATCGTTAATTACATCTTTCTATCACTCGAAATGATACATAATTTATTATTCTCACATCTGGATTATATACAGTTATCTTTAACATTAGTTTGATAGTATACAATGTAAAAACATGGTCACAATTATGAAGTGATTTTTACATTCAATTAAGAAAAATTCCTTGCCTTTAGAACTGGCCAAGAGCATGTTCGCGTATTTCTGAACTACAAATTCTTTTACCTTTTTTTTTATTTTAATTTAAATTCAATATAAAATGGTAAAAAAAAAATTCTTCTAACTGAAATTTTTCAGACGTGAAATGAATATTTCATTTACATTCCTATGTCCAGATTACAACTATACTTTTAAAAAAAAGACATTTAAATGCATTCCTATATTACGTTTGAGGGCTGATAAATCTTATTTTTATTTCCATATTATTCGCTGCTGTCACAAATTCTCATCGTTGGGTTCATTTACAGTATTTCACACACGAGAGACCAACGGGCCAGGTGTCCGAAACCGAATGTGGGTGTGAAAAAGTTTTCAACATTCGGCTCACGCGCTAATAGCTCGGAAAAAAAAAAAAAAGCTGAAGCGGAATTCTCTCGTCCTTTTGTTCTTTTACTGAGTTATTTTTTTGCCATCTTCGACGTGAGTTCTTAACTCATATTTAGTTGGCAGCTTGTCAAAGTGAATTCCGTAGCGAAGGTTATCGGCATTCCACTGGAAACCAGGCTCAGTGACAGAATTATGCTATTTGGAAAAGCAGGAGGGGTCTGATATTATGAAATGTATTTGTTGTTTTTTTCTTCAACGTCAAGAGTTATTATTCGTTTTCCAGTGGCAAATACTTTTTTATCCATTGAAAGCAATGATACTCTCGCCTGTACCAGTAATTCAACTACTATGAAAGTAAGGGAAATTAAAACTATGTATATTGCCGTATAAATGATTCACATCAATCCAATTGTCTAATGGAGAACATTTTGCTAGTATAAAATAGAACTTCTAATAAATAATTTTATACCATCAGTTTAAGTTATAGTCGGTATAGTTCATTGTTTAATCTATCAATTTTTCTCTCTATTAACATGTTACTTAAGTAGTAACTCTATAAATGAGGAATATGAAAAAAGTCTGAGGCAAAACTCTCAAAATTAATTATAAATATTTCTGATAGATGGTGGTAAGCAGGAAAGTTTCCTCACAGAGGTATATAAATGAGACGAAGCTAAAAATGATTATTTACTCAAGTTCTTATATCATTACACATCTGTGTAACAATGTAGAATGTGTACTTATTATTTATGTATCAATTCCAAATATCTGTAAAGGCCATAGTTACGGTTAAAGAATAAGTTACATCGAAACACCATGACTTGTAAGTTTGAACTACGTTAAAAAAATGCTACTTGAGAATACGTTTCTACTCTTCTCTATAAACTTCAGTATTAACTGATCAGTGGACTTAACTAGCTAAAATTAATTATTCGGGTCTATTGATGCATAATCTTTGTCAGTGCAATAATGCAATCTTTGACAATGCAATGAATTTTGATAAGTCAAAAATCTAATCTCCTAGAGTTGTGGTGATGGTTAAGCGGTCAGTAATTTGCCATTAACTCAACAATTCATGAATTTGGTACCAATTTTGTGTACGACGATAACTGAAGTAATTCAGAACTTATCTTCAACTTTGGGTCTTAGTAAGTTAGACCTTTCATGGAAAAGAAAAACGGTTCAGTGAGCAACTTCAGAATGATCAAAAATTACTAAGAGTGTTGAATTTATTAGTGAAAAACTGTTGAGTCTTATGTGTTGTTTCTCTATATAGTAATCCTTTCTATGTCTGAAAATTGAAGCAAATTTATTAAGTAATTTGCAATTTTGGCAATTCATTGGGTTATTTTGAGAAATATAGATTGACCTTATATCAGGCAGAAAAATTAGTTCATAATACCATTCGTTGTGTTTCTTGTTCTGAGGAGAATATATTAAAATCTGGTCAGGAGTACTATTTAATTTAGAATCTTTGGTACTCTTGATTGAATACTGGCATCATGAATACTCTTTAATTTAGAAACATATTTAAGTTATAGTTTTTATTCGTGGGATTTATGCAAAGCAGATTTTAAACCTAGTGTTTAACACATTTACTTTGCTAAATTCAATGTCTTAAGTCACATTTTCTTTACTATGTATTGTGATAATATATTCTTATATTTTATATTTATTGATTGTTAAAGTAAATAAAATAAAATTAAAAATGCGTTTTAAATCAGGCTTAACTTAATATCGACAAATTCAGTAAAATTAAATTGACTTAAGGCTGTTGAATCTTAATTGATGCAAATATTATGACTTATTTAGGATTTACACACAATTATTGTATTTCAGTTACGGATTAGGAATTATTTATTTCTGCTCAAAGTTAAAACACTTATTAAGTTTAATATTTAATTCACATAGTAAGTTTTTAAATTATTTATATAATTAAATTATTTATGAATTTAATTAAAATCATTAAAACAAGATTTCTTATGTGTTCCTTATTTTATTGCTTTGTTTATTTTGATCACATTGCTGTGACTGGATTAAATTTTACATATTGATTTCAAAATTAGTTTCGAATCCAATATGTTAAAAGTAGATGCTATTTTGTTGAAATTTAAGTATAGCTATGTTTAAATTATTTTTATGCTTTGTTATTTGAACTAAAATTGACACAAGTTGAGCTCAAATTTTGAACTAAAATGAAGCACATGTTTATTTCTGAAAGCCACTGCTCGCGAAAAATAGCATATTAATCTATAGGCTAGCTGTATATATTTTTGAGGTTTTGAAAATGATTATTTTATAAGTACTCTGAGACTATTAACTATAATGCACTGTAACTAATAGTAATATGAACTACATTACATATGATGTGCATAATTTTTGCATTCTCATCATTAGTTATTGAACCAAGACAATAAATATTTAAGGATTTTATGTAATACAGAAGCCTGACAGGATGATTTATTATACATGTATGGGAATTTAAGACGTATGAATATTATTTAATTAACTATAAAACTTATACCCGTAAACCGATATAAACAAGACCTTCAGTGTCCATAACAGTTTTCCAGATCAAGGGCCCTAGGGGGCGAAGCTCATATAGAGGTTAAGTATTCAGGCTACGTGAAACTCCAAGTGCTTAGATTCCAAGCATGCTTGGTGCTCAACTTATCAACCCACTAAAGGAATGAAAAGCTGAATCGACCTGTGCCTTGGAAAAGCGAAGCGCTATTATAAAGTCACCAGGCATCAGTTAACTATGAACTCAACCAAATTAAACATACACGTAAATCCAAAATTCATGAATTCCACAGCGGAATATTTGAACATGCAGATATATGGAAAAATCACCCATAGTTTAGCATTGCAATATTTTTTCATAATAAAATCAAAGATGTTTAAGATTTAATCTGTATGTATAGTAAAGATGAATCTTTGAATTCTTCTGCAAATCTTAGAAAATATATTCGCAATTTTAAAAATAAATTTAAATTTCACTTTAAACATTGGATTCATGCAGAAAGTTTTATAATAGAATCATTACAAAACTTATAGTAAAATTTTTATATCTGAAAATAAAATTTTGCAATTAGATATTCGTATTTTTAAAATTAATTTTATTTATATATGTGAATCTATTTATATTTTATAAATGGCATTTGAATTAATTCTTATGTGAAGTCAACTCTAAGGAATATAAATTGATGATTAACCTTAATTCTGGAAAAGAATAAAGAGATGGAGAATAATATAGTTTCATTATATATTCAGAAACTATGTAATGCATTAATATTCTTGTAATAATAATTTCATGGTTGATGTAATATAGTCGTGCATTAGGTCCATTCTTTCTTCTTTTTTCTTTCCATAAATCAGAATTACATGTCCAAATTAATGGTTTGTCATTGTCTCAAGAAAAGAACAAACTGTGACAGTTTGCAATTTGCATGTAAAAAAGTTATTTAACCGTGCTGTGAACGTATGCATGCAAAATTCTCAGACATTAAATGTTCTCGGAAAGTATTATGAAATGGATCATACAATTCTATACCCATTAAGTACGACATGATTTGATTACTTTTTGATGAATACCTAATACTTTCCTTCTACAGAAATGGCCATCGCCAACTATTAGCATAATTCCCATTTTATATTAAAACTTCAGTTTGTATTTATATCTTTTCTTACAACGTATCATTACCAGCGGATACACAGTGCAACAATCTATCCATTGGCGATAATTGCTTTTTTTTCATTATAAATATTCGCCAGCACCGCACTGATATCTTTATATATTTTAATAAGCTATGTAATTAGAAAGCGTCCGAACAAGTTTAACACCTGTTCTCTGGATATGCTTTTATTAATTCTGCACAGGACGCGACACAATAAAAACAAGAACCACCTCCCTTGACGATCAAGATACGAAAGAAAAAAAACTTAACTTTCACTCGGGTCGAATCCGTGAGAAAAATCAACTCGTAATAATCTCTTTATCTCGACTTATAAAACAGTCAAGGTTGACTCTGATACAGATGGACAATAAACCGTCCATTATTAATTACAGACGCTAACAGGTAGGGTTGATAAAAAAAAATTCAGGATTCAACGAGTTCAATATATCCAAAGGGCATTCCATTTTAACTTTTTCTTCGGGATGGTTAAGGGACAGGTGGCGTAGTAAGCGGTACGCCAGGCACGCACGAAAAATACGCCTCCGTAGGCTGGTAATAGCTTCTCACCACCGTGAGAACGGAACGATTGGTGACGAGGGGGGGGGAGGAGGAGAATAGGGCAAAGCAATCTTGGAATCAGTTTTGCTTCACCATCTGGTTTTTGTTGGTGTGTATCTTGTTTACCTGAAGAATCTGTTCCTCCCCTTTTACCCCGAATATTTGGAATATTATTTTTTGAGAAAAGAATTCTGTAGGATGGAAGGAAATTCCGAAGACATGTCTTGGAATGGAATGAAGTAATAGTTCCTTATTCCACTTTTTTTTGTTGAATATACACACTTTGGGAACATCACGAGGAATTCCACTAACGCATTCCTTTGTTCATTTTTTTTTCAATCTTTTTAACTTCCTATATTTTACGTTTATCGGACGTGCATTTGTGTTTATAGTGTCAATAAATATATGACACTCTGTAAATAACCGTATTTTTATATAAGTACTTTAAAATTAAAAAAAAAATGTTAATTTTACTTTTTTTAAATTCAAGAATGGTTTTGAAATCAGTTTTAAGAATATATTCACATCAGCATACAAATAAAGAGTGTTACATCTTCTATAATCCATGATTACTATTATACAATACAATTCATTTTTAAAATTTCAATGTTATTTCAATCATAAAGTAATAAAGGAATATATAATTAAAAATGATTAGAGCGTAACAAGTGAAATCCATTCTAAGCCTTATTATAATATCTAACAATTTGCCTTTTAAAAGTATTCTTCTTCATTAGTATATAAATACCACATTTCTTCTATGAAAGAATTTTAGGAAAATTCGCAAGCAGCCGCCATAACAGACCAGAAACGAAAGGTAAGAACTTGAAACTCATTTTCTATATTACACATAATGTGATCCAATTTTTAAACAGAACGTTTAAATAAACTGAGTTTAGCATTTGAGCTTCACTATAAGCAACTGTACTCTTATTAGAAATTGTTGTTGTAGCACCGGCATGCTTCCCTTTACCTAGTCATGAGATGGGCTCTACCAGTTAGGTGGAAGTAGCTGGGTGGAATCTTCATGGTTTTGAAGCAAGGCTCAAACAAAAGACTCCCAATACTTGGCCTGCCACCCCCAGAGGAATCATTTCATTTGGAGGACATTGTAAGCAAGTCCAATTTTAACGTGCTCCAGCCACCTTCAGTGAACACGACTGATTCTTGGTTAAGCAGGGATTCGAACTCACTACATTCCGATAAGGAGAACGACGCCCTAACCAACCGGGCTTTCTTGGCTTTCATTTGAAATCCTGAACTGCTGAAGAATAAGATACTGGTCGCTCAACAGAAGAATTTGAAAGAGAGAAGCTTTGCAATGCTTATTAAAATTGCATACAATTGTAAATTTTTGAGAACATCAGAGTAATTAAGATTAAAAAATGTATAAATTAAATTCTAAATTTCCAGGTGAGATTCCGAATCTATGCACAAATTCTAAAATTTATCGACTTTTAAAACTTTCAATCAATTTAGTACCAGAAAAGCACAATAATTGTAATAATTTTTATTTACTGTAAAAGTTCTTTAATTATAATCTTAAAACTACATTTTTCAAAACTACATGCTTCAAAACTTCATACTTTAAAACTCAGGACTTTGAGAAACTTCTCACGTTTTAAAACAACATATTTCAAAACTTCACACTTCAAAACTAAAGACTTCGAAACTTCACACATTTCAAAACTGCATATTTCAAAACTTCATACTTTAAAACTAAATATTTCGAAACTTCACAGATTTCAAAACATGTTTCAAAACTACATTATTTTAAAATGAAAATGTCACTAAGGATATCAAAATTGTTTGAATTTTTTTTTTCTTTTATAATATCAGAAACCTTCAAGTTTAAGGGCAAATAAACAGAAAAGTTTCGGATACCTACTGCTTATAAGTTTCGATAGTATCATTAAAGTTCTGATTTAACAATCTGTACTTAAAAAAACTACTTATTAAAAAATACCATGATTTTAAAAAGAACACTCAAGAAGTTGTTTAAGTTTACAAAGTTACACACATACAAATAGTTAAATTTAATTAATATACACATGCAAGTAATTATGTAAATAAATTTAATTATAAACGTTTAGTTTAGAAAGTTTTTTGCACTTTCATAAAAACCCTAGAATGAATTTTTGAATATATAATTAATTAGCAAAAATTACATGTTATTTTATTATTAAAAATATTTACAAAATAAGACTGTTTTCGTCTTTCATCAATCTGACCACAGCGGTAGAAAATAGAGAATTATAGAGACAAATTCATAAATTTAACTAAGACGTGATAAAATGAAGATAAAATTATTCGCCTCAAGATACCATAGCTGAAATTATTTTTCAATGTGAAAAGAATTAACAATCAAAAATATAACCAACCCACACTGCATGAATAGTTTTTCAGTCCGAAAAATTCAATTTTCAAATATAGTTTGTAACTGTAATTTTAACTTGAATTTATAAATTTAAACATGAATACTATTTTACATATTAAATAAAAACACAAAATCGTCAATTATAGGACTTCTGATGAAGCTATGTCACATAAAAACTCTTTTAAATTGAATGATTTAAATTCAATAATCCAGTAAGCCTGTAGATGAATGATTTCATTTTAATATATTGTTAGAGATAATGTTAGATGTTAGATGTGTTTTTTCTCTACATTTGTATTATTATTTTTTATTCTATTTGAAAGATTTTTTTCTTATCTATACTTATAATTTTTTCAGGATGAGTAAGTATAAATATAAATATGATTGGCTTATTTTATATATCATTTTTTAAAAAGAATCTCTTAAATTTTTTGTGAGAAAAAAATATTAATAATTATTTTATGTATAGAAATTTCTCAATGTACAAATAGAAAGCACATAACCAGAAAAATTTATAATAATCTGAATAACTATGATAACCTAAGAAATTCCTCTTATTAACTATAAAGTGGTTGTTTCTTTCGTTTCAGTCGAGATCATGGTTAAATCCTTTCATTAAAATTCTTCCTGCTTTAAAATATCCATGCCGTCAGATGACGACAGAATCTATGAGACATATAATTAATTATGACATTGCATTGAGACGTCCTCGTAAACCCGATTTGTCGACGAATTTGCTGCCAGCCTTCAAACAGCATTCTTCAAGCGGAAGCAAACAAGGCGAAATTCATCATCAAATGTCTGAGTGTGGTGGAAGATGAGAAAAAATCTATTCATGATTTTCAGTAGTAAAAAGTATCTTTTAATCTCAAATTTTTCCGTTTATTAAAGTTTTTAAAAATCATGAAAATTATCTTTTGTTCTAAATAATTAATTTGCAAATTTCAAATCTTTAGCGATATTGGTTTCAAAATTTCCTGAAATTGTTATTTTTTCTGGTATGACAGATTCAAGTTTTCTTGCCTGACTCTCCATCTCACCGACCTCACGTTTTCTTGAAATCCGTTAAAGCTCTAATTTTCTTTTCTTTTTTTTTTATTTTTTATTTGATGAACATTTTGTGTGTAAAACATTAATTGTTACGAATATCTAAAACTATGATTGCAGAAGTCATTTCGAATCGTTTGAGTGGAATTCTCAAAATGATTTGGACACGACACCCATATCGAGTAGAGAATCTATGGCTTCAAGTCTTTGGAATCAAAAACTAAAAATATTGTCGGAGTTTATTTGTTAATGAGACGATTTCTTGTATAAGGACCAAAGCATCAGTTTAAGAAACCGTTTTCCATTGATTCAATTTACCTTGCGCCATTAAAACCAACCAACCATTGATTCAAGCACTACGTTGATAATAGAACAAAAGAAAAACTAAGAAAAAAAAGACAAGACAAAATACCCATTTTATTGTTAGTTTAAATGAGCAAAGACGATTTAAATTTTATTTTTTTTAAATTATTTTTATACTTATTTCATATATATCTAGACAACTTTGTAATGAAATTTAATCCAGATTACTTTAAAACATAGCGTTATTTAGCAAAAATTTTAAGAGTGTGATTTTATTATGAAATCATCACAATTTCATCTTAAAGATTTCTAAACAGAAATGATGAAATACGAAGACTTTTTCTTAATTTATATAAGTCGATCCACATGATTACACCAGCTGTCAGAAATCCACGTAACATTCAAAAATTGTAACATTTTGAAACATTAAAAAATTTAAATACTTAAGATGATCTTGAAGATATTTCAGATGCATCAAAACACATTACAACCTCTGTTACACACATTACAACCTAGCTCACACATTACAACCTAGCTAAAATGCTTAAATATGGTATGATGCACACACATGTGCATACATTATATATATACGGAAATTAAAATTCTCGCATGCTGTGAATTTCTACATCTGTCTAAAAGATTTTAATCTTGATATAAAAAATGAAAGTTGGAACACCAAAACTCATTGAACAATACTCTATCATAAATTTTATAAATCCGAATAATTTGCTCATATCAAGTCATGTCTTTTAGTGTTCACCGATTTATTCAGACTTCAATCGACTTTTCTTAAATAATTTTAGAGTCAATTGGCTATAATTCTTCTCCAAATACCTCTTCAATGTGATCTACAAGCATCTTAGCATAGAGTTCCAAAAGTGTCCGCGATAATAATCTACCTCTCTCTCTCTCTCTCTCTCTCTCTCTATATATATATATATATATATATATATATATATATATAAAAATATATATATATATATATATATATATATATATATATATATATATATATATATATATATATATATATATATATATATATATATATATATATATATATATATATATATATATATATATATATATATATATATATATATATATATATATATATATATATATATATATATATATATATATATATATATATATATATATATTAGTTAGTTTATGTGGCATAATTCAAACAATGCATTTTACAACTATCACACATGTCTAATGTAAAAAAAAAAATTATTTAACAATATTGAGAAAAACTTAATGATTATTCTTCTGTGAAAAAATAATGAAAAAAAATTGACTACATACTATAGATGTACTTACAGTTTACTACTAATTTTGTTGTTTGATAATTAACTTTTATGAATAATTTTTATTTAAATGGTAACTTAGATGTAAATTTTTAAATATGCCACTTTTGAATTTCATGTGCAATATGTAATTCCTCTGTACACGAAATTTATTTCAATATCAAATAAATAATTAATTGTATCATAATCTTCTTTTATATTTAGATCGATAATTAGGAGAAAACAATTCGAAAAGCAACCCTTATTAAAATAATTTGTAATTTGTAGCCGATCCCTTCACGTGAAAACTTGTTATGTTTTTACGAGACTTATTTCTTTTTACTGAAAAAAAGGAGAGAAAACCGGGCGACAAGCAGTCTGCAGAGACCGTTTCAAGCTGACGGCCACGTGCCTTTGCTCCGCACGCATTTATACCTGAATGCGTTCGCAAGGAATGCGCATGTCCCGCGGGCACACCACGGATGGAAACTTTTTTTTCTTCTCATTCGAAACATTTTTTCCTCTTGCTTCTCGCGTTTCTGTAAGAATAAATAAGGGGAAAAGAACGAAAATTTCTTTTGTAGAGGGGGTAGAGAATAGCATTTTTAGGAGATTTATTGTGCGTTTCGATTTTCGAGACAGATGTCTTCTTGGGAAATTTTAGAAAGATACTCGTTCGTGTAGTGATTTTCAGAAATATGTTTTTATTGACTGCATTTCGTGTTTTTTTTTTTTTTTTTTTGTATTCATAGTTCGGCAAGAACATGATATTTGCAGTTTGCAAATTCTTTTTCGCGATGATTTACATCAAGCACTGCGAACAACTCAAAAGAAACACGTAGAAGATCATTTCAGTATCGTAACATTTCGAAAACTGCAATATTTACGCTCATGAGATTCCTGATATAATCATGTATTTTTGTATTGTAATAATTTTAGTTTCACTTAATTTTTTTTGTTTTCAAATTATATTTTTATTAATTAATTATTATTATTACTAAGCATTGATTCTTATTGCAATCTGTTTCAGCTTTTCCCAGTTACTGAATTAAATAATTGAGTAAAAAACACACATTCATTTTTGATTAATAATTTTTTTCCCTTTTTGATTTTTATATTATAATGTTTGTATTTTTTATACTGAGATACCCTTCAAATATTTGGTAAAAATTGTTGGACACTTTTTTAGTTATTTCCTGTCTATGTAGAAAAATTAAAGAAATATATTATTTTTAATCAAATCAAAAGCTAAAGGTTTTTTTTTTTTTCCCCTTGAAATAAGAAGAGAAGACTTAAAGTCCCTAATCTCTTCCGTTTCACTATATCTTTAAATAATGGTTTATGGAATAATGACATTTTGCTCTCTATCATCTAAATGTTTTGAAAAAAAATCAATTTTTTATTAGGATAATGATTTTTGTATGCAAAAGTTTCACTATAGCAGATTTTTATTAAAAAATTTCAAGTTGCTTTTGATAAAATATTTAATAAGAAAGTTTTATATGCTGTGTGAGTGCAAAATATGAAATGTAATATAATATTTGAAATGAAATTTCATATTTAAAATGCAACAGTAATATAGGCTTTCCACTTATTTTATGAAACGTTTTCTTTCAGGCAATTTTACTTAAAAAAATTTTACAAAAAAAGTTCTTCTCAAGCAAAACATTTAATAATTAGAAAATTGATGTTGACTATTTAAATAATTAAAATTTTGATTTAAAAGATTTGAAGTAAGATAATATTAATTGAACTAGATATATTATAATTGAAAATCTAGAATGCTAGATAATCAAAAAAGTAAATATAACAACATGTAATAAATGCATATTTGTCGATGGAAAATTTCGAAAAATATGCTAAAAGATGATAATTACCGCAAATAAAGCAATTTTTAAATTTATAAACAGAGAAGCTATAATAAGCTGGTTATTAAATAAAACACTAAAAATCGGTAATAAGGCTTCAAATATCAGGTCTTACTGTTAATTTCTATTTGAGAAAATAATCCACCTCAAGAATTTAATTTGTTACCACTTTTAATGCTTAATTCAGAAATGTGCTAAAAGAAAATTCAAATGTGCTCTTAAGACTTAATAATTAGAAATTAACTTAATAATAAAAGTAAGAATTAATAATTTAAATTTGACATAAAAATGAAATTAGCATTTACGTTATCATACCGCTTTTGAAATGTGTTTTCTGTTATACTTGAGTAAGAGTTCAGAGGGATAAAAATTCAAGCTAGCGTGAATAATAGAAAATGTTTTAGAGTAAATCGTCTAAAATATGCTATATAAATAAATTATTTTCATAAACCAATTTTATGTGTAAATAAATGACTACAATAGAAAAAAGTAGGAAAAAAAAGTTTTTTTTTTTTTTTGTTTATTATAATTTATTTTTTGCATTATATTGAATATAGTTTTAAATGATTTTAAAAGTCCATTCACTTGTTTTTTGTACATATGTAGCTAGTTTAGATTCGTAATTTCTTAAAGTTTCAGAAAATATTCAAGCAATCGTTTTTTATTTATTTTTTTTCTCACATCGAAGATTTGAAATAAAAGTTATTAAAAATTAAATGAGTTATATAAGTGAGAGGCGATACAGTTTTTCTGTATTTAGAGTCATCTGGTTGCTTAAAAACAGCTATTTTAAACATCTTATGACGAATTATGCCTAGAACACCACCACGTTGCAGTATTCAGGATTTGTCGTAGAGTTACTTTGACTCGAAACTGTTATAAAGAGGTAACTAAAAGCAAAGTTTTATACTAATATTTCCGCTTGCTTAGGATTGTGTACTTTTTCGGTAATGTACAAAGAAAAAACAGAAAATATATATCAGACATAAGAATGAGAGAGAAGTAAAAATAAATAAATGAATAAAATGTATATATGACCAGTTATAAGTTGATAAAAAAGGCTATTTACTTTAGTCGGATTATGAAGATTTTGGAAAAGTGTATTAAAAAGTTCCTTTGTATTTAGAGTCATCTATGGAAGTTCACTATTTTTAGGTTAGAGTTGATGCAACTCTAACCAAAAAATAGTGAACAGCCATGAAAAAAGAAATCTAAAAAAAGTTCTAAAGAGAAACTATATATTATTATTAATTAATTTATTTATTTATATTTTTGACTTCCCTATAAGATTAGTTTGTGTTCTATGTTTATGTTCGTTTGAAACACATAGAAAAAAAACATGAATAAACATGTCTCAGTAATAAATAGTCCAAAATAATTCTTTGAATTAGACCAGTGTAGTTTTTTTTAATTTCATTTGATTATTTATAAAAATATTGACAGTTGTGATTTCACTGCGAGGTAATGGAGACACACTTCTGTGAATGTCTCTACCTCCTCAACGAAATTGCTACAGTCAAATTTTAACAAATTTATTTATTATGTGAAAATGTTATATGCGGTTGCTTTGTGATGCTTTTATTTGATTTGATATTAATTATTTAAACTCAATAATTTTTGGGATTATAATAATTATTTGTGAACAATTATTTATTTTTAATGCAGAAATTCATTACTGATCGGTTTTAAACATTTATTTATTAGACATTTAACCATTTAATTTCGATCTTTTAATTCGTATTATAAAAAATTAATAATAATTTTAAAATCCCTTCTGTCTTTATCTTGGAACAGTTTAAGCGATTATGTTGCAATAACCAAGTTTTCGGAACAGTTATCCCTTATGACGGATCTGATTTTGTTGAATAATTATTATCAGAATGAGCGTAAGAGATAAGAAAAAAACCTTAACCACACAAGATCATAGAGATTCTCCAATAAATGCTAAATGAAAGCTTTACTTTATCGAAAACTTTACGAAACTAATTTATTCATATTTAATTATAAATAGTGTGAAGATTTCCTCTCTTTGATTCTATAGTTACGAAACTTATTATAAATTGAAATATGTTTCTAAATATTTCTGTAATTTTAGAAAAATTATAGAAAAATTACAACAGTAATTTTGACAAAATGAATTTAACAGAATGATTGCGCCATTTAACACAATGATGCGCGATGATATGATAGTACTTGAATTGTGAGCCATTTAACAAGATGATGAGCGATTTCAGCACTAATATTAATTGATAACTTTGGAACCATGCATATGAAATTATTTCCGATATTGTGTATTTTACTTCTATTAGATTAAATCTCATTAATTCGATTTTATTTATTTGTTTAAAGCTTAACTACACAAAGCTGTTATGAAAATTTTGTGGTATTTATTATATATTGTTTTCAGAGAAAATTTAAATTAATTATTGTGATTTATTCTTATATATTTTGCGGTTGGAAAAGTCTTAAAATGTCTTAAAAAATATCTATTAAATCTAATAGATGCACATGTATTCAACAGAAATACAATATTATTAAAGTGAACTTTATCTTTATAAAATTTGAATATATTGATACAATTATTGTACAGTGCCAATAATTGTATCAATATATTCAAATATTTATTTAAAAAACTCATAACCATCGTAGGTTTTGTACTTAAAATAAAAAAAAATTAAGTAAAAATTATTCATTTTCGTTTTATTTTTTCTAATGATTATTTTGGTCTGTAATATAATTAAACATTTTAATAAAATATTATTTTTTGAAAAACTATATTTTCAGTAATATTTTTCGTGAAAAATCAAAATAACTTGTGCTGACTTTATTCATTCTATAAATTCGCATATATAATTGCAAGTTTTTAAAACAACTGTAAAAAGAAGAAACCAGAAGTCATTTTATTTCGAATTATCTATTTATGCATTTTTTTTGTTTTGCATTTGCTGTACAAACAGATAAAACGGCATATAAATTAAAACTAATCTTCAACTTCACCTGTTCTTTTACCAGAAGCTCAGCTAGAAACAAATAAATGCTGGTAAACATATAACTTTTATAAATGTGCAGCCAACAAAAAAAATTAATACACGAGTATGCTTAAAGCTGACAGAAAGGATTTTCATCAAGCACGCTGCAGACGAAAAATTCATGCCCACAACAAAGAATTAATCGTGACCCGAAGCTACTGTCGTGAGTTTTGGCAACAAGAACGAGTTGCAAACGATCTTATAATCCGTACTTCCGTGGAAAAAATAAAAAATAGGCTTAGCAAAATTATGTGCGTTTGATGTCCATTTTTGGAGTATTTGTCTTAGAGAAACATTTTCGGGTGAGCATTAAAAATGATTGCTCGCGTTTTCGGGTAATTTTCTTGTAACGTGATATCAAAGAGAATATAATTACGCGTTTCTTGAGAGGCAGGTGCAATCTGGTGAAATATTTATGAACGCATTTGATAACGTTCTAAGGCATTTGGCGGGAGCATTAAGCCTAAAGTTATGCTTTGAATGAGGGCTTATAATTCCAACGAGTTTCAACTATGCAAGTGATCGTTGTTTATACTTTAGATATCCTGATTCCAGAATTAATTAGATAGCAATAAACGATGTGAATGACATAAAATCACATGCATAAACTCTGAAAAAGAATCGACAATCCTTTCATATGCGGAAAAAAATGTGTTCTCTATTTAGTTTCTGTAAATAAACTGTTGAGATTTTTTTTTTTCTAATTAGACGCTCAAAGATGTGTACCTTCTTTTGAATTACTGATTAATTCAATTCTTGTTTTCAAATAATGTTAAAAAAAAACATAAAGCTCAACACTAAAAATATTTCTAAACTAAATAAAATTAAAAAGAAAAGCTATCATAATTTGTATAAATATAAAAGTAACTTTAATAACAACTTTTTCCCTCTTACAACATTAAAAAATGGTAAATCATTGTTCTCAAAAAATGCTAAAGAAATTCAACAACTAAAATTAAAATAAAAGCAATTTAAGTGCAAATCGTATTATAAATTTATGAAACGCGTTTTACTTTATAATTAGAGATTGAGTGATGCCATTTTATTTTTTGGAAAAAAAATGGAACTTTTTAGAATATTTTTGGTTTTGTGTGGAATCATATATTTCTTAAGAATCTGGCTATTGATGATTTATTTACGAAGTAGTTGATGATATTCTTAAGATAAAAAAAGTAGCTATCTAATATTACATAAATTATTCCTTCAATAGGTTGATAGGAATATTTTATTTTTCGTTATAAAAAGAAGAGAGAGAGAGAGAGAGAATTGATGACAACTTATTGGATGAGGGAGCTTTATACATGGAACAGAATATTCTATATGGTTGTGTAATCGTCACCTAAGTGTGTCTTCATAATTTAGAGTTTAGAAACAGAAACCGAGTAGAAAACTTCCACGCTTATTTTGTCACTCTCAGAAGTATTTATTCAATTGGAGGACATTGCCATCACGACTTGTTCTATGTTCTTCAACTCTTATTAGTGAACATATTAGTCTTATACCTATCTAGGTTTTGAAGCCGTAACTTTTTTGTCACGCGTTTGATAACTTTAGTTAGCTATCATAAACGTCATAAAAATGTGCATTAAAATAATGAACTGATGTCACACAATGTCAGTCTATTTATGCCATGTATATGAAAATACATTTAGTATGAATGTGCAATTTATCTGTATTAGCTCAACTTAAAGAATCTAGAGCCTTCTTGGACATCAGACCTTATTGTTGCTATTAAACCTTCATGATCTAATAACAGCTAAAAATATGGTCCATGAGTGCATGTATTCTAGCAAAATCAATCACTGGAAGTAGCGACGGTATTAGGTCCTCTAAACTGAGACCCAGGCAGTCTAGGACATGCTCTGCAGAGGCTGGTCTTCGATGAAACTTGCTACAGATGTAGGTGACACAGAGACTCATATAGAAAGGAGAGAGCAGCTTCTTTTAGTCCAAGAGACCGGAGTACCAGGGTAGTGACCATACCACCTGTCAATGGCCTTCACGTCTCGGGTGGTCCTACCAGGATTATACACTCCCGACGAACATTACCCAGGGTCACCTCTCCGCCACGATGATCTGTCACACTAGACATCAAACTTTAATGTTATTAAACACATTTAGGATGCCAGTGAAAAAACTGTTCGAACGCCACACCACTTTCGATCCACTCATTATAAATGATGATACGAGATCATTCATACAGATAGCTATACCCCTAATTCTAGTATTTTATCAAGTAGGCACTACGAACTGTATTAGCCATCAAGGCACATAGAAGTACTTAATGCTATTAAATAGACCTTATTTATAATGCTCATTGACGTAGTTCTCTACAAAAGCTAGAGTTAAGTCTAACTACTAGATAAACCTAGCTTGATAGTTAATTTTTCTTTGAAAATTTTAGAGCAATAGTGACAAAAGCACTAGTCGCTCACAACATGGAAAGAAAATTTATATGAAAAATTGTCTTAAAAATATACATTTTATCAAATAGTTTTATGCTCGATGGTTTTCAGCCGATTGCATTTTACTGTGCAAATTCCTGTGTCATTTCAACTCAAATTTGTGGTTTCTCCTAATTTCATCCAGGAATTGCCGTCATGAAAAAGCCTATGTCTAATTAGCAATTAGACTTTGAAGTTTGATTATAAAAACTAATTTTGCAATTAGACTTTAATATCTTTCAATTTTCAAGTGTCAGAAAAGAGTTGATGTTTTATTTGAGTAGTTTTCACTGAATGACTGTCAATTATACCTACTGATGGAATTTAATTTTTATCATTTATCTCTCTAATTTTCTAAACTATACTCATGTTCACAAATTAAGCATAATTCAGAATCACACAGAAATTAAACTCTAAAATGAAAACTTCACATGTAGAATTATCCCACACAGCTTAAAGAATAATTGGCACTCATCTCACCACATATTGGCACTCATCTCACCACATATTGGCACTCATCTCACCACATATTGGCACTCATCTCACCACATATTGGCACTCATCTCACCACAAAATGTGCCATTGAAAAGCATCAATTTCTACCCTAGCACGATAAAGTGAATGTCATTCGTTTATCATAATCACTTGGTTTCAATTCGCGCAAGCAGATGATTTTCTAGGGGTAAAATCCGTTAACGCGTCCCTATTATTGGCGCTATCATCGCACATTTGGATTATCTTTGATACAAGTGTCATATGCTAATTCTCGTTATTGTTAGCTACAGCAGCGCCACAAAATGCAACAGCAGTGAATTTTGGAACAAAAATTTTTTACGGAGTTTTTTCCCTATATTTTAATTAGTCTAAATTTCACGGTTGGTGACATTTCGGCTATTAGATCTCACTGCAGGGTGCTCCAGACACTGCCATTATAAAAAAGCATAGTCATATGTGTCTCAATTCTCAACATAGCGCACATATGTCTCAAAATTCAGTTTAATCCTTTGTTGTTGATCAAATTAGTCTTCACCGCGGAAGAAATGTTTTTAGATATGGCAATCATTCAATCGAAATTCGAGGATTTTTGATTTTTACAATTTTTTTATTCCATTTGACTGCTGTTGAATTCCTTGGTAAGAACAGACTAGAGCGTTTTTCAGTCCTACATTTCAAGAAGCATACATTCAAACCCTTTTTGGTGCGGTGGTTAGAAACTGTATAAACGAAAACACATAAAAAGTTGCAAAGAATTCACGAAAACTGCTATAAAGCTTAGGCCGACTGATGGCAGAGAAGATGGCTTCTCTAACTTCGAAGCAGTAGGTTCCGAGTTCGAATCCAGGTTTGGACATGGATGTTCCTTTCTTTCTCTCTTTGTTTGCCTTTCTTTATTACTTCAATTTTGGGGTAAAGATGGCACAACCACTGTGTGCCCCTGAAATGACAAGAAATAGCTTTTTTTAAGTGAATTCATAGAGCAAGGTTAGTATTTTAGGATAGCAATACCCTAAGAAGGCAAAGCAGAAAAGTGAACTTAATGAAACTAACGGAAGAAAAGGGTGGTGTTTCTTAAAATTACAGTGTTTGGACCACCCTGTAGCTCGATCTAATAGCTGAAATGTCACTAAACTTGGTATTTAGACAAATCAAAACATTACAAAAAATTCCTTAAAAAAATTTTAGTTCAAAAAATTGTGGCACTGCGGTAGCTTACAATAACGAGAATTAGCATAAAACACGAGTATCAAAGAAAAATGCAAATGTTGTGCGATGACAACACCTTTATTAGGGGCTATAAAAGCAAATAGTAGACAATTCCGACAAATAATCTCAGCTGAAATAATTGAGCTTCAGTGGCCATGCCTCTCACGTCACCGGAATGTGCGTTTATGTTGGTGGAGTATCAAATTTCTCTATTCTAAAGGACAACATAACAAAGACCGTGTGCCGGATATTCCTCGCTTACATACGGCTGTGGAGAACGTTGTGCATAGAAAATCACGGTGTTATTTCAGAGAAAGCGGTGCTCACATTGAATGTGGTCTAATTCCTCACGGGGGAAGTTAATGTAGTAAATAAATATTAATAACTTAATAGTACGATTATATATGTAAGTATTTTTCTTTTCTCACATTTTATGCATTGGAAATCGCCATCAAATACCCTAGCGGTGACTTTTGGAACTAAAACTTTTTAAATTGAATCCTTTTTTTCGTGTTTTGATGAGTCTAAATACCAAGTTTGGTGCCCTTTCGGTTATTAGATCACGCTACAAAGCGCTCCAAACACTGTCATTTTAAAAAAGATCACCCTGTATTTTGAAAATTCTTTCAACACTCAAAAAGGGAAAATATATAACAAATTCATCTGAATTAGTAATTACAACAGAGAAACAATGAGCAAATAGCATTCAAGCGAAAATAATATTCTCAAAATTCTTTTGATTAATTTTGAACACAGAACTCTAAAAAAAGCTGAATCAGTGGCTGTGAGGAACATAGATTTATGCCTACGACTTCATGGCGGCCTTAATAATAAAAGAAAGTTAATACAAGTTATAACTGAGGTAATGAGGGTGCCCCAGAGGCATTTTTATGTAATGCAGATAGTTGTCAATGATCTTGTATATATGGTTAAGGATCCAGATGTAAATTTGCATGTCATACTTGTGGTAGTAAAGTTAATATAAGTATATGATATCAATAAGTGCAAAATTGCATGGAGTTCACATCTTTTGATTACTTTAATGTCTATCTACTTATATGTCTATCGATGAAGGGAACTTTCATATTTTCTGAATTACACGGAATTGCCTCGGCAGTACGAGAGCAAGTCTTATTTCATTCCAACCACACTCTAGAAGGAAATCACGATTTAAAACATTTAACGCATTTTATAGAGATCACGATTTAAAACATTTAACGCATTTTTAGAAAATATTAATTCTATAGAATTAAAGTCTAATCCATTGCAATTTTCCTCATCAGTGAAGGGGATCGTACCTATGAACTGCTGAATCGAAGGTAGGAATGTTAAACATTCTGTTGCCAGCTCTGCATAAAAGCTTGTAGAATGATTTATAGACAGATTCACGAAAGATAAATGTTAAAATGTTTTATTCAGTTTTAAAGCATGATTATTAGGATTTCTACATTTCAGCACCACAAGGGAAGGGTACCATATGTAGTGGAGCACCTGTTGGTTTGCCATCTTGGCCTCAAAAATTGTAGGATCTTCGGAAATGAGAAGCAGGAACCAAGAAGCAGAAGACCCCTAGAGTTGGCCTGCCACCGTCAGAGTTATCTTTTCTCATAAAATAGTGACCGTGAGCAATTTAAGGCGCTCCAACCGAGATTAGTGGACACGACGGATCTTCAGCTGCTTCAGGATTCAAACTCATTACTTTCCGAGAATTATTAGTATTTTTCACCAATGACTTTTGTTGGAGACAACAAGCATTTCGAAGTCTGCACTAGGTGCTCTTCTGAACAGGCCTCCCCTGGTCACTTTTCTTATATTGTCTGGGACTTACCAGGCAAGACCCCCTTTTAGTTCTCGATTTTTTCAGGGTGAATGAACTGATGTACCTGATTTAGCACTGCTGGCCATGGGGATGAGAAGCTACAACACCTTCCGAGAACGAGAGCGAACCCCTTCACCACTGCTCCTACGCGTTAAAATGTAACTCTTTCTTCGTTAATTATTTGAAAGCATATGAAAGAAAAAACACAAAATATTACACAGTGTTAAAATACATATTCTGTGAATAACTAGGAAAATGGATTATTTAAAAAAAGTTCTGAAAAAAAAACTATCAAATAGCTCTTAGCTTAAAATATCATGAGTTTACTATTATGGCTGAATGATTTGAAATCAGTTAAAGGAACATTCGATCAGGCACGAATTTAAAATGGTATTTTTTGACACATTCAATTTCAAATTTAATGAATTTTTTTGTTGCATTTAAATTTGATGAAAATCATACTGGGTTTATTACTTCGATATATTCATTATAAAGGACCACTAGTCTTCAATTAAACGTTTCCAACTTTCATCAAATATCATCACGGCACCAAAAATTACAATGCTTTAAAACCTATTATGTTAATTTTTAGAAGCTGAATTTATTAAAGGGAAACGGTAATTTTTAACTTTATAAACACTGAAGTATTCGCTTATTATAAACACATTTGCTAAATTCGGTGAAAAAAATATGCCTATTTGGAAACCGAAGCATAAAAAAATGGGAATCCAATAAAGGGTTCATTTTTATTCATCATTATATAAAATCTGTAATTTTCCCGTATCACGCACCAAAATATAATACTTATCAGCAATTTTCTATAATTGGAGAGACCCACACGAGGAAAATATCCATATATGTAATTATAAACGGGAAAGATATTCCACTCATTTGCGTTTTCAAAACTTCCAAAATGTTCTGCGACAGAGGATAATAATAAACAAAAATTCATGAAAAGTTTTCTAAGAATATAGGTTTAAAACGCACAGGCCACCTCCCCTTTAAAAAACGGGAGTTTATGCTAATAAGAATACTATTTTTATTCGCATGTCATAATCCTAGTTAAATTTCAATTTATAATCACCACCCCTTTTTTTTCTAAGGCTGCATATTATGAATACCAATTCTCAAGCGATCATTATTTTTTAAAGAAAAAAAAATAATTCTAAAGCATCCAACGTAATATTTCTGAAATGGACTTTTAAGTATGAGTTTACTAATGAAACTACACTATTACCTGGTTACCCCTCGGCGGCAGGTGTTCTGATAGCAGTTTTAGAAAAAGGAAGTTTCATTTAAATTAGGCATGCCGGAGGTCTAAATGGGTGATTCAAAACATGAAGTCAACCGGGACAACCTTCTTTTCCTTGCATAATATATTATCTGAGATGTTTTGTTTATGAAGCGGCCTCTTCGTATGTTTATAACTACTTCTCGATGGAGACAATAATCATAAAAATTAATTACTTAACACTCCAGGGTAATTATAGAAGTCTAGACTATTTTTTGTGTTAGTAATAATGTCGGAAAACAAGGAACATGTCTCGATTCTGGAAAAAAACGGATTGAAATATTTTCTAGTAAACAAATTAGAAGTTTTGTCAATGGAATCCTTGAAGGAAAGAATTTCTTAACTATTACCGTCTTACTAACACCTGCCCCTCCACGAAAAGTGCGTTTTTAGTTAAGGTTATCATCCGGTTAAATATGTAGTCAAGAAAAAACCGGTTGAGGCAACCATCATAATTGTCAGTAGTCGCTTTTTTAGTTTTGTTTTTAGAGTTGAAATCTGTAAACACGTTGGAATACAGATTTTTAGTTTTGTAAATGTCTTTTTAATGACAGGATCTCCACCTTTCATCCCTACAAAAACACTTTATGTGTTGCCCTGAAAGTGGGTGAGTCTTCATTATTTAGAAAGAATGACCAAGTAGAGAATCCTCAGACTTAGTCTGCCACCTTCAGAAGTATCATTTCACATGGAAGAAATTGCGAACAGGACCTATATTTCGTGCATCAACCACTATTAGTGAACACATTGGATCTTCGGTTCAATCGGCATTTGAGTTCACTACTTTCTGATAACGCGAGCAAACGCCTTGACCAAACAGTCCAGCGCAGCCCCAGTTCTGTAATAAGTCAAATATTAAATTTGTCATGAACCAATGGGGAGATATCAGTTGGATGAGTTTTCATAAATAGCGAATATTTTGAATGATTTATATATCATATTTTCTAAAAAAACACACTCTACAAAAATCACTTGTAAATTAATTTTATTTTGAATTCATGCCATGTTTGGTTCTTTTTTCTTAGCAACTGTTCACAATTTGGACCGAGGTGGCAGCTAATAGATAAGTGGTCTGGTCTTTGACTCAATAGTGCATAGGATCGATTCCTATTTAAATTAAAAATCTGAACTTCAGTTTAAATTGCAGCTTTTGGTTTAATTTCCTCTCGTGTGCGAAAGAAAGACCGTTGTTAAATGAACAAAACATCGTATCAAGTCTTGAGTGATAAAAAAAAGTGACTTAATCTGGTTAAATTTACACTTTTTGTATGACTATGTATAGTTATTACATCAAATAATTTTTAACAATAACCAAATACGTAATCCAGGATTCATCTAAATATATAAACATTCAAAATTAAGTTATCAATGAGCAAATACTTTTATTATCTAAACATATCCACAATAGTTATATTCTAGCATAATTCTTTACATAACTGATTAGCTATTTTAAAAATTTTTTGTCACTCACAAACTGCTATCAATTAATCTAGTATGATTTCTAGATCCCAATATCTAACAAATTCCTGTGCAGAATTTTAATTCATTGTTGCAAAAGTAAAGGGACTATTATTGCATTTTTTTAATATCTACGCAGAGTTTTTAAAGGGAGTCATTATAATTTTTATGTTATATAATTTCAGGTAAAATTTAATATTTAAAAGCTTTCCTGTGATTCTATAACCAATTCCTTAGAAAAATAGGAACAAATTAGTGGATATATCGTTACCAATTTGCATGAGAGCAGTCTAGTGTCTTAGTGGTAGCATTCTGTGCTTCCAAAGCGCGGGTCCGAGGTTCGGTTCTCTTGTTGGGCAAAGTCGACTCAGTCTTTCATTCCTTTAGTGGGTCGATCAATTGAGTACTAAACATGCTTGGAAACTAAACACCGAAGATTTTATTCTGACCACCTAACTTCGCTCTCGATCAGGAAAAATGGGTCGTTGTGCAACGGGTTTTTTTTTAATTTATATGAAACTAATTTAGTTATTTTTAAAAATTATCAACTAAACTGTTTACTGTCAAAGTCAGCATTAATAGTAAATGAAAATATTTATATGTAAAATTTTTCTCTTTGTTTTCTCAACTATTATTTTTTTTAAAATTTAGTAAAGGATACATTTTTTATATATTTTAAGTTAAGTGTAAGGAGGTTTTGAATGATTCAATGTTTATTTGAATTATTCAATGTTATGTGCAATAATTTCCAAACACGCGTTCAAGCAGATTAAGAATTACTACTCAAGACTTTTCATGAGAAAAAAATTCGTAATATAGTTTAAATAAATCGTAATATAGTGTCTGGCAGGTTTGATCTATCAAGCCGTTATTAAGGAAATTTTAAGAGCATCTCCAAACAATACCACTTGATTTTCACCATTTTTATCAAAGCTGAATTAGGTTGTTATAGCCTGGTAGATTAGTAGTAGCGTTTCACGCTCCCAAAGCACATCCGAGGTTCGATCCTCGCGCTGGGCAAGGTCGACACTACTTTTCATCCCTTCAGAGAATCGATAAACTGAGTACCAAGTTCGGGAGCTAAACTCTGGGGGTTTTCACGTTAGGCTGACTATCTAACTGGGACATATGCTTCGCCCCCCCAAGGGCTTCGTTCATGAAAACAATTATGAGGAGTAATACAGTAGATCTAGGCCAACATGGGCTGTTGCGTGCCACGGAGTTTAGTTTAATAGATTAGGTTATTGCAATAATTTTCCGGTTCTTATCTTCTATAAATTTAACTTATTTTTTAAAAAAAAATCTGTTGTCTCATAAGTTTGAACCACTGTCAAATGAGAGTCATCCTATTAACGGCCATCTAGTTTAGACTCTATGAACATGCATTATAAGTTATATAAAAGGAAATTGATTAAACCAAATGGGGTTTGCTATTGCACTGTGGGTAGCTTAACATTCTAAGGGGGCTGTAAATCGTTTTTGTGTTCAATGCATAATTGTCTCGTGAGAAGACTTTTTCTCAGATATAGTAGTGAACTGTATTCACGTGTCTCAAAGGAGGAAAACGTGAAAATGTCCAAGCACTCACTCTGATAGAATCCCTTGAAGAATCCACCCGTCTCTCGTTGTTCAACAATGTCTGATATTGAACCCGAGACTTTTAGTGCTATCTTAACACTCTATGCCACGGTAAGAACAGTGTGTATCAAATGCTTAATAGATTAAGTCCCAGTGTCGTTGAGCTACTGATAATTTGAAAACACAATGACAACATCTGTGTTATCAGACTTCTGTTATCACTGCAAAACACCAGAGAAAATATATTTGATCCTACGAAATCTTAGTATGCACAAATTATGCCCGTAAAATGATCTCCTACTCTGTCGAAAAAGATAATTCCATTGCACGTTGGGCTCCTAAGGCAATATGATTTTACATTGGACATAGAATAAGTTTAAGATTTAGAACTCTATGTACTTTAGTACGTTATGTCTTCAGCAACGCGAAAAGATGCCCTTCCAAATGCAAAATGTAGCGGATTTGATACAAGCAAAGAGATCTAATGTAGGTAAATGTATCGTGCTTAGAAAACCTAATAGATTAAAAATTTTATAGGACCTAATTTTCCACCTTTGGTGAGACATAGGAAGATGGCAACTCAAGTGGCGACCTCATCACATGTACATGATTCCAAAAGATTAGATGGTTGGCTTGCAAGGTGGCTTTTAAATCGGGTAAAATAACCAATCACCGTCAATCCATAAGAAACGCCGAATCACTATCCACCTGACACTTCAACTCGAAGTGTAGTAGAGAGTTTCAACCATGCTTTCTTAAGTAAATATTTAAATGAAGTTAACTTAAAAAATTATTCTAGTATTTTTTTAATCTTAATTTGAGGTTAAGTAATTTATATATATATATTCTAGTTATGATTTAATAATATTTAAAATTCTGAAAATATTTCAAAACCTTTTTGCTTTGATTCAGGCAACAATCTTAAGAGACTAATAAGGCGTTGTCTCAAGATGATGAAGTTCAACTAACAATGGAGAGAATGCGTTAAGAAGTTATTTATCATGAGAAAAGAATGCGGAACTAAGGATTAAGAAGATTATTAAGATCCATTTATATTTCCCGGGTGTTTTAGAAATGTCCTGTCTCCGTGGTATTATTCTTTTCGAATATTATTGCCTGATAAATGTTTTCTAAGAATTAATATCTTTAAAATGGAATAAATTTATATTTGTTGAAAAAGTCATTTTTATTATTTAATGTATCACGTTTTCTTATTAAATAATGAATGAGTGCATTTTCTATGATTATAGAAAATAGTAAATTGAAAATTTAAATAAATGTTTAGTCTAGCACTAAAAGTAAATACCAATAACTTTTTAATGATGAAAACTGATCCGCAGATTCGGTCTGAGCGTTAAGTGTATCTGTGTTGAGGCGATATATTTATGAATGAATGCATGAGAATTACGTTTTTTTAAGCAATAATTAATTTTTTTTCTAAGATTTGCTTTATATTGCAATTATGCTCAGTTTTCCATTTAAATTCATTTCACACACCATGATTAAAAGATTCCAGATTTTACATAATAAGAAGAGAACGTTTTATTGACTTGTCATTTTAAAAATCATAATTTCATCAATTTCGAAAGACATCATTATCCTTATGTCGAAAGAATCATGTCATGTGGCATAAAACAATATCTTGATCTCGTAAAAATAAGCAGAGTTACGAGTTATATTTTAGAATACAAAATTTCTTCTGAAATTATGTTTCCGTACTTTAAAAATAGTAACAGCATCTCAAAAGTTTCTTTCTTTATTTGAAAAGTTTGAAGAGACGCGGTTCTATGGTGGCATTAAAAATTCTGATTACAAATTTGCATTTTCTTCTGGTATATTTTTATTAGCGTGATTTTTTTTCAAGACCATTTCAATGAAAACCAGTGCAGAAGTATAAAGTAAAATATTTTAATGCATATCCTTCCTCTATATACTATTTATACTAAGAGATTTTTACGTTGCTTTACATATTGTACGTATTAGTGTTGAAAAGGTGAATCCTTACCTGTCACTCAAAAGACATCTCTGGGGGAAAAACTGATAACTATTATAATACTTGATGCAATAAATTATTTAGTTGTTGATTGTTGTTGTTGCACCAGCACGCTTTCCTTTACCTAGCCCTTTATTGCTACCAGTTAGATAGAAGCAGGACGGTTGAGTTTGTGATTTTAAAGCAGAGACACTGAAGATGATCTCTAATACTTGGTCGCCAACCCCAGAGGTATCATTTCACTTGGAGAACATTGCGAATACGTCTAGTTTTAACATGTCCTAGCCACCTTTAGCGTACCTTACGAATATTAGGTTAAGCCGGGATTGGAACTCACTACCTTCCCATAATGAGAATGTCGCCCTACCAACTAGACCACTGCGGCCTACTAGTTGTTGATTGTATCGACACATGTTAGCTATTTGTACTTAACTTTTCTTTGCGTTATTATGTAATGACCCGCTACAAGGATTGCCAAATTTTTGCACTGCAGGGAGTGGAAATGAAGGAACTTAATATAGTGGAGTACTCAGTGGGTGTGCCATTGTATACTCAAAAGTAAGAGGGTTTTCGTAATTTAAAATCAGGGACCAAGCAAAAGACCCTCAAACATGGCCTGCAAATATCAGAAGTGTCATTTTACATGGAGGATACTGAAACCAAGACATATTTTACGCTCCCCAGAGTGAGCACGACGGATCTTCAATTTTGAGTTGAGATTCGAACTCTCTACTTTCCTATAACGAAAACTAAAAACCACACCATCCAAGCTACAATGGCTGCGGGATGTATAACACTGATTAGGATAAATGAGGACTAGAGGGCGGTGGTTAGAGGCTTAATAAAGATTCTAAAGCTTTACCTTGACTTCGTTTTCTATCAGGCAATGATAACAATGATTGTCTAAAAAGTATTGCTTTTAGACAAGCAGTAAATGATCGTCTGTGAAAATGAAAACATACTTCATAGGCATTGATTGGTACAGGCTTCCCATTGCTAATGTTGATGTGAAAAATTTCAAAAATAAATCAGTCACTGATCAAATCAATTATTAGTTGAAATGTAAAAAGTAGGAACATCTATTGATAACAAAAGTCAAATACTTATAAATTTTGTATAATTTTATAATGATCATTACATATTTCTTAAAGATGGAAATATCTTTGATTGATAGAAACAGATAGTAGTCTCTTAAAATGCGCAATCATATACTTTTAAAAATCAAAAAAAATATTAAATTCAGTAGAAATCACATATTTCATCTTCCTTTCCTTAACTTTAACTGTCCCATAAATACATACATAAGCTGATTTTATGTAAGTAGGTCATAGAGGGGAGGAGGGGCCGATATCCGTTCCCCAGATTAACTTCTTCAGAATAAAACAAAGCAATCTGATAGCGTCCTTCTCTGCTAGTTCTCGTCACTCTTACCTGCCCCGCCTCCTTCTGCAGTACCTCTCTATTTCAGTCTTACATGCATTAGTTCCGGTGCATCCCGCCAAAGTGAATTGAGATCTCGCGTCGAGATATATGAGGGAAGAAAGTTTATTTCGTTCTGGTACATATCGGAATTGGAGATTATAACGTCCCTGTTTTCCTTTTCCTTTTATTTTTCATTCTTGTCAGTGGGTCAGTGGGGTCATATTTCATCAGGGTCCTTCAGAATAATGGTGGAAGATTATACGCTGATCTCCTTTTTTTCCTCGCTAGTCCTCTCCCCCCCCCATGTTGTACATTTTATATTCGTATTCATACTGGTAGATCGTATACATCGCTTGGAACGGGACGTGACTAGAATTTCTATCACTTCATCCCGAAATATTTAAAGAGAAGTGCCCCGGAGCACGTGACATTTGGCGAAAATGTGCGAATATTTCGGTGTTGTTGAAAGGAAACGGATGTAAATTACAATCAGCAATTTAAACACTATATATATATATATATATATATATATATATATATATATATATATATATATATATATATATATATATATATATATATATACATACATAAGCCTAGATATCAAACAAAAACTTTTCTGTGCATTCTATGTTAAAAAAGACAACAATTTTCATTCGCAGTGTTATTCAGAACGCCTTATCACCATACATCTTAAATTTTACAAGGAGAAGACCCGTATTTTAAAATAAGGTTATCCCAGAGAAAAAGATAATCAGCAGTATATAATCTTTTTTCCTAATTATAATTTATACAAGTAAAATGTCTCTTTCTATCCATGGAAATCAAAATAGAATTTTCAGTTGATCAGGAACTCTCCTATGGACATAGCTGATATAAGTCCGTTTTAAATGAAATCCCTTGTATTTAGTATGTCATATTCATATTTCCTATAAACATAGAATCGTGTATCATATAGCAAAGTTTTAAATACAAATGAAAAATTAAATTTAGAATAGGGAAATGAGCTGGTGCACGATAGAAATGTTGTTGCACCAGCACACTTTCCTATATTTAATCCAGATGTAGGCTCTACTAGTTAGGTGGGAAAAGACGTTTGGGAAGACTTCATCTTCTGTCTAACTGATCTACTAGTAAGAGCAGAAAAATTACCCGGGGAAAAGCCAGGAGGTAATTTAGAACCAGGTACCAAGCAGAAGAGTGTTCCAATACTTTACTTGCCCTCTACAGATATCTTATTTCACTTAGAGGACATTGTGACCACATTGATTATGACTCCCGGATTTTTTAGTGAATAGACGGATTTTCGATTAAGTTGGGATTCGAGCTCACGATCTTCCAATAATGAGAACAACACCCTAATCAACCAGGTTATCAAAGCTTTTGCATAAACGAAATGTGGTATCCGTCTTTTTTTTATTTTTATTTTATTATTATTTTTTTTTTATTTAGCAATAATCATGATTAAACCAAAGACCATCCACTTAAAGAGTATTTACATAAATTGGCATTTCGTAATCGATGGTTTGAAAGACCATCTATTGCATAATGTCTGTTGTAAAGTTTTTAAACTTTCGTTGCAACTGCTTTACGAAAGGTTTTTGTGTAGACATAAGCTTCATTCACATTTTTCAAGAAAGAAAATCTTGAAAATTTTGAAATATCATGTCTGTTATCTGCATGCAGAAAATAGTGTCTCTGCAGCAAAAATACAGCATTTATATAACTCCTATTTCTAAACTGTCTCTTCTTTAGAATCTTTGTTTTTTCATGACAACACACAAATGTCCTTAGCACAATACCACTCTGAACGTTTTAACACAATTGCTTAAAGAAATATAATCTCTAATTTTTGAGATAATATATGAGACACTGAATGAATTACTGTTTTATTATATTAATATGGATGAATTCTTGTTTAGAAACTGAAATAATTATTATTTAATTAAATACATTCAACAGAAATCGATAACTTATCCTCATATGTTTCCGCTGAATTTTATTCTAAATACAAATATTTGCTTTTGTAATTTTGAATCACCATCAAAATACAAAGTGAATTCCTTATCTTGAGAGTTTTATTATTAAAACTTCAGACAAAAAAAAAAAATAATAATAATACTTATTAGTTTAAAAAGGAAATATTTTAGCAAAACTTACCGGTTTTTTGGATTTCGGTAAGATTTAAAACCTTTCTTTGTATAACAAGTGGGTTAATCAGAATATTTGTAGCAATACAATTAATATTCTGCGGAGACTTATAATATCAAGATAGTAGTACCTTTGTTGAAATGCATATTGTTGGTCATAAATTTAAAGATAACAAACAAACTAATAATTTAATGAATGACTACACACAAAAATACTTAATTTTACTTCTCTATATTTTATCGTTTGTACTTATTAAGTTTCAAAACTTGAACGGAAAATATTATTTCTTTTCATATAATTTTTTATAAACAAATATGTGTCAGTTTGCATTATGCCTCCTTTTAAGAGTTTTAGGCAACTAAATGCTTACATCCATTAAATTGAAAATATATGTATGCCATATTTTTTCCGACACAAAAATTAATTCCCACAATATTCAAATAATTTTTTATTAATAAATATATACAATACTTACATTCATTACTTTTTAAGATTTCTACAGAACTTTTGAATATTTAATTTATATATAAATTCTGGATGTATAATTAAAGAATTTTCTAATTTGTAGCTCTAAAAATTTAAATTTCATGATAATATCGTAATTAATTGGAATGGAATATCAATGAAACATTTTTTCTGGAATGTTTCTGCCACGAAGAATTCTCTGTTTTTAATTCATTGTTAAGCAATTCAGCATTCGTTTATGAAACGTTGAATAATGACCACAACATAACTGTTAAGATATTTTTCCTAATTGATTAAATAATTTAACAGGAAAAAAATATCTTAACAGCTATTTCATGCTACAAGTTTTGTTGCTTTTTAGTAACATCATACAGCGAATTATATAATTGTAATATAGTAATGGTAGTAATAGTGCATTCTTAAGTACAGGTATAATATCTATATACCTTCATTCTTCTAAGCCGTTTTTGGCTCAGCTGCTCAGAACGTATCCACCTTCATCCAACTTTTCTTTTCTAATCCACTTGCTTAAAACAATAATTAGATTGATAAGATAAAAAAAAAGTGAATTACAGCAGAATTAGCCCTTTGAATCGAATCACACAAAAACGCAGGTGGGAAAATATACGCCTGTAATAAATCCCACCTTTTCGGTGAATTAATTTACTATCGTACTCCAAATATGTAAATTTTTGTTCGCCTTCACCCCACACCATCCCCATTATCGACAGAAATCAGAACACAGCTTTCATAATTCCTGAGATGTTTTCTTTATCGTCTGCCATTAGCATAGCGGATACAGAGATCCGTCATTGGCATTTCCATCTACTTCTCTACCTCCTTATTTAGTTAATTATCACAAACACCCTCCGCGCGAGTGTACCTGATTTAATAGGCCAAAGAACCCCGCGCGCTTTTCGTGATTTTTTTCTTCGGTTCACGGTCGAATTATTTTTGCCAGCTCATATTTGGGCGTTAAGTGCCCTGCGGGCTAGGAGAGGTAACTTCCTGACGCACCCCCTACGCGTCCTTTTTTTTTTTTTTTTTTCACCACTATTTTAATTTTATTTGTTATTTTGCTTGTGTGAGCATGTGTATTATATTAAAGGTAATGTACTTCACTCCTGGAGTGGATGTTGAGGATTCGCCTAATTAGAGTGTATCGTTAGATGGTATAATTTTATTACGAAGACATACAGGTAAGAAATGAGCAAACTTGAAAGTTGGCGAGAAATTTTTGATAGAAGAGTCTTTAGAAACCTATACTACTAGAGAAAAGATCATTATTGGTATTCTTAAGTATTGATGTTGCTCGATTAACTGAAAATAACTCAAAGATAACTCCAATCCTGGGGCGGATGTTGGGGATTCGTCTAATTAGAGTATATCATTAAATAGTATAATTTTATTGCGAAAACAGGTAAAAAATGAGCAAACTTGAAAGTTGGCGAGAAATTTTTGATGGAAGAGTCTTACAAAATCTATACAACTAGAGAAAAGATCATTATTGGTATTCCTAAGTATTGATGTAACTCGATAAGATGAAAAACAATCAAAGGTAATGTATTTCACTCCTGGTATGGATGTTGAGGATTCGTCTAATTACAGTGTATCTTTAGATGGTATGGATTTATTACGAAAACATACAGGTAAGAAATGAGCAAACTTTGAAAGTTGGCGAGAATTTTTTAATCGAAGAGTCTTTCGAAATCTATACTACAAGAGAAAAGATCATTATTGGGGTATTTCTAATTATTGATGTTACTCGATAAGTAAAACCTCACTTAAAGGTAACTCCTTTCCTGGGGCGGATGTTGAAGATTCGTCTAATTAGAATATATCGTTAAACAGTATAACTTTATTACGAAAACAGGTAAGAAATGAGCAAACTTGAAAGTTGGCGAGAAATTTTTGATCGAAGTGTCTTTCATGGTCTATATTAAAGGAAAAAAGATCATCAATTGCATTCCTAAGTATTGATGTCATTCGATAAGTTCTAAGTCAAGATCTTTTTTTTCCTTTTTGAAAATAAAGTTTTCAAGATAATTTGTTTTAAAATACTTGCTTGTGTGCTTTTTTGATTCTCTCAATAATTGATTAGAAATATTCCAGTTACATAATTAACGAATGTAAAATTGATCTATTTCAGTTATCATAACTGAAAATATTTTTCAACATTCTCATTCCCATAGTGTTAGAAAAGTTTTCTTCACTTCTATATTCACTTGCTATTTTCAAAATATTGTTTTGATTGAAGCCCTCATTTTTGATCAGTAATAACATATTCAATATAGGTCAAGCCAGTGTAATTTCTGCCCAATTTTAAGATTTTAATAGTACTTTGATCCAGGTAATTCTTATGTATTTAAAAACTGAATATTATCTCCACAACACAACTTTATCGAGCTATTAAATATACTTCTTAAAGGTTTTATTTTGAAATTAGCAAGTGAGTTTCAGTAAGCAGCAATGTTTTAAAAGAATGTGTCAATAACTACAAAGTTCTCTTCTCTTCTGATTAAATCATAACTTTTCGACCCTTTACGTGGCTAGAAATCATCGGTATGGTTATTTTTCAACTGATTACAAAATTGAAAATTAAGTGTTATATTTCATATATAAATGTTGAAACAACTACAGAAGAATAAAAATTCTACATTTTTTTAAAATTCAAATGGTTTTTGTATTTTTTTTAAATACAACTTAATTCATTTTTAATAATTATTTTGCGTCACCCCTTTAAGCTTTATCATTCATTATAATATTTACTTTTGGCGTAAAAAGCAAATGAATACATCGCCAATATTATTATGAAACTTATGATACTCTAGGTGAATAATATATTGTAAATAATTAATCTTGCAACTGATATTGTAATCTAATATCGTAATAGTTGTGAAAGTTTGTGAAAAAACAAGTAATATAGAACTGATGTTCTTATAATTTTGATCATATGTTCTTTGAGTAGCTAATAAAATATTATATTAAATAAGTGAAATAAACAATCAAATTTTTACATTAGCTATACAACAAATATAATTTTGATCAATATATAAATTTGATCACCGTTCTAAAGTAAAGTCACATTAAATGATTTTTTTGCAGAAAAGTTTGAAAAAGGTACTATTTATAATTTCTTCTGCACACTTTTCGATAGTAAAACTGCTTAATACGTCCTTACTTTGAACATTTTCCGATGATAACCCACATTTAGACACGCAGAACTAATTTAAATCTTATATTATAGCTTCTGAAAAAAAGAGTAAAAACGTAACCGTCATTGCGAGGCATATTAGATACTGTACCGGAATGCAATTACTATTAACATCATTTTATTTGATACATGTGAATGGAACAGTAATCCAGCATTTTCTGTTTCAATATAGAATTTAATCCCATATTTTATCAAAATTGATTATTACAATTTGAGAAAAAAATATATACATATGTTTGTGTGCATTTACATATATATATGGTGCCATAAAACAGGGTACAGGTTTACATGGGCAAATAAGAGAAGTATGAAATCAAAGATTTGATGTAGTCTGTATAAAACGAAAAAGGTATCTCACAGATCGATTACTGATGACAGATCGGTGATTGCTATTAAATAAATATTTGAACATGTCTTTATAACTAATGCATAAAGAATGAGACATAATTATTCTAATATATAAAGGAAATTTAGATTTCTGTGTACGACTTTTTCGCACGCATACCGTAATTATCATATATCCGTTAAAACATCAAATATCAGACAAGGATGTGATAGAATAGTTTTTCAAGAAAATGATATCAATAACAATTGAAGTAAATTCATTAGAGAAATAAATATATATGTCTCTCTGGAATTGTCTTGGATTTCTTGGCATAGGGCATTCACAAGTGTCAGCATTTGAACTATTCAGCAGACCATTGTTTATATGGACTTATGAAGCTGAATGCTTACAAATGCATCGTTGCTAAGTGTACGCGCCCCGAAGTATTACACCAACAGGCCCCAGCCAACAATCTCAATAAATGATCAATGACAAGAAATATTTTGCCTTTTCTGACGAGTCTCATTTTTAACTGACTCCATAAAACAGTTGCTTGAGGATGTGAACCAAACTTCATAAATCTATAGACCTTACATGTCGTCAGCTTATGAATTTTTAAGCTGAAAATGCTTGTGTGATGGTTTGCTACCAGAGAAGCTGGCATGTTATGGAATTCCAACTATATCCAGAGACAAATCTGGTAGATGACAAATGCAAAAGCATATTATCTAATTACCTACACCTATAATCTATTGTGCATGACAACAGACTTGGATAATTCCAGCAGGACAATGTGAGTTATTTCAGAGTGGCAATAAGATTACTCTTTTGATTTCAGACACTTCTAATGGCCATCTTAATTTTGAGACATAAAAATTATTGACTATATATGTTTTTTTTTTATTATTTATTTATTTTTTTTTTTTTTTATTTTATTTTTTTTTTAATTTGCTTTTCAAAAAATTGCGATCCGCCAACATTTCTAAAATTCTGTGCTTTGTTTTACAGGATTCATGGTGTGAATTGTCTCAAGGATGTATTGAGACATCAGTTGAATCCATATCATGTCGTCTTGTGCTCTTTAAGTACTTGTATCTTTGCGATATTAGAATATTAAGTAAAACCACCGCAGTTTATATATAGTTTAACAACATCTATTTTCGCCTATACTTAATTCAATAAAAATTCCTTGCCATGTAAAACAAGAATACGTCATGTTTTTGCGATATAATTGTTATAACCAAATGGATATGAAAATTTATAAAAGTAATATTCTGAGAGTAAAAGAAATGAGATTGAGAAAATTTTTCTTCTCCCGAAATCAAACAAAAATATCAGCTAAATATGTTCTTAATAAAATCATTAAATCTTTATTAGATCAATATTTCCATCTTTAAGATAATTAACATGTAACAAATAAGTTTAAAATCACTTCATTTGCTCGATTTGCCTTATGCAATCTAATATGTATTCTAAAACCAAGTAAATAGATTCCTGTGTAACAAAAAAAAAATAAATAAATAAATAAGCAAATAACATTACCCCCTTCTATGGAATTCTAAAATTCTGTATGTTTTGATAAAAGCTTATCAAATACAGAGAAAAGAGTACAAAACATCTTTTTATATAACTGCGATAATCACGATTTTTTGTCTCTTAAGAAGGGAAAATTTTCTTCTGGCAAAAACTTAATAACAGTGAAGTCTTTTATCAAAATTCTCATTTTGACTAATATTTACAAACGATTAGATAATTACGAACTATAAATGCTGTCAATTCTACGAAAAACAACTTTTCATAATACTAGCATACAGATTTCCCTTAGAAAATATGATTTCAATTTTTCAGAAATAATGTCGTCATGGATGTTGAATATTCTTGTATGTTTTTCTATTAGAAATGTTATTCAGAATTCAGATGCTGTAAGAGTAAAACAATGGACCGAAAATAAGTTTTGCATAAAAGTATAGCAGCCACACGAGCTAGTGAGACAGTGGGAGAATTACTGTCTCACTAGTTAGTGTACTGTGCTCTCACTTAGTGTATACAGCGCTCATTTTCATTTTCAATATTTATTCATATTATAGATAATGATAAAACAGTTTTTCAATAAAACTTTTGCAATTATTGCTCTTTAATCTCTTTGTCCAATGAAAGTTTTCCATATTTCATTTAACGAATAAATTAAAAAAACATTCTCTAATAGTCAGATATGTTAAACCAATTTGCGGAATAGTAGAATTAACCTCACAACTTCTGAACACCAAGATCTTTGTGGTAAAAATGTAATAACTTTTATGCCGTTCTTTTCAATCCAAATCACATTATGTCTTTTAATTTGATAATTAAAGCTATTATTGGCAACTTAACATTTATATTTTATTTTCAGTGATCATATTTTGGCTACTCGTTAGTTTCAGATTATTTGCTTATCTTTTTATAATGATAAGACCATACGTTTTCTAGTGTTACTTCTTGAATATTCTGTAAAATTCTTTTAAATCATTCTTCTCTTATCATATACAGAAAGTTATAAATATTTTTCAAAATGAAAATATTCAATTATTTTGAACAAAAAGATTATATGAAATCAAATCAAACCAGATATAATTCCCACTTAAAAATATTCCTTTATCTTCCACATAATGCAGCCACTATTGAAATGTAAGCCTTTAATTCAGGTTACCAGCAGACTTTATATTTCTATGTACAATTTACTTTACGCGCTTGAGAGAATGCTTACAGGAATTTAAATCTGCATTGTCTTAAGCCATTAAAATGTGTTCTTATGTTCTAAGTGTATTTTTTCAAATGAATGGCAATTATTCTAAAAGGTAAATAAATATAAACTTTTTCTAATCATATTATATATAAAATATGAAGGCTCAAAAAGCAAATAATTAGTAAATATTTGGTAATTATTTTCCGTATCACCCTAAATTTTGTGCATATTGTTTTCGATTAGATATCATCATAACTGGTTTGCTAGCCCGTTGTTGGCTTTGGTCTTCTTTAAAAGATTCAACCAGTCTCTTATTCTCTTCTTGGCCATAGATCTCCAGTTTTTAATTTTAATAATGTTAAAATCTGAATCCAAACAGAGGACCCACCTTTTTTCAGTCCCCCCCTTGATCGTTGTCCACAAGGAACTGCACTAAAAACTTTTCAAAGTGGCTCTATCACATTTCCCATTTTCCTGAGATGACCACTCCATCTCATTCCATTCAGTTTAATAAATATTAAAACGTCACCATCCCTAAAGTCCTTGTAAATTTTGAAGTTGTATCTTTTTCGCCAAATCCTAATGTTATAGACACCACCAAAACTAATTCACCACGCTTTTCTTTCAAAGATCGCCAACATTTTTCTCATCTTGCGGTCAGTGACTATATTTCAGGCTAAAATCAGGTGAGATTGCAATTGGTTTCTTTTATAAATAAGCACGATGCAGAAATTAGTTTAAAGATTTCCTAAGAAATTTTTTGAATGTTAATTTCATTTGTTAATAGGATTTTTTTAGCCATTTACGGTGTATTATAATTTTTTAATTGATAAAGTAAATTTAGTTGCAACATTTTAACAAAAATGGATTTCATTTAGTGATTATTTCATTTATTAATTGAGTTACGATTGAACAGTAATAAAATATTTTAGGATTAGTTTCAAATAAACGTTTTTGAAGTTAAAGCAAAACAATATATGTAATATATTTTTTATAAAATAGATAATTTTTTTATTTTAATGAAATTATAACTTACTATTCAAAAATTATGCTTTGCAAAATAAAAGTGGAAGTCTTGCAGTCAACATATGTGTAATAATTACTATAAAAAATTTCATGCTAAAACATACATTAAAGCAAACTCTTGTGCGTGTGCAGTATAGAAAAAAATAATACTCATGAACTTACTAATTATAAATACAATTTCCAGAAAGATTTGAAACAATCTTTTAAAGAAAAAGTAGTCACACACACACAATACCAGTTAATGTTTTAAGTAACCTTTTTATGAAAAAGAAGTCAAGAGTAGCAAATAATCATGCCGAAGTATTCAAATCACTGAACTACTTTTAAAAAATATTGGCTTAAAATTTTTTCTTAATGATATAATTTTTAGTGCTTAAAGCCAAATGTACATATTTATGTAAATTCACTTATTAAATGAAATTCATACTTTTTTATAAATTTGCCCCCATTTATTTTTTTTATTATTTATTTTTTTTGCATTGTATACTTAATTAAAAACCCTCAATTTTAATAAGTCTTTCATCTCATCTCCCACGCAATATGTTTCTTCTGCCCGAAATCTGCTGATTTCCACTTATAGAAACATTAAATTGAATTATGAAAACAAGCAAGTAAGTGATTTTTATGTCAATAGTATAATCACGATATAAATAAAAAACTGAAAAAAATAGTTTTTTCAGCAATTGATTAGTATGTTTTTCAAAATAAAATTTTCAAAGCATACAAATTTGTCCAATACCGGAATGGTAGTCTTAAGCAACTACATCATTGGTCGATCTATATAGGTTTTATTCACCTTAAGAAACTAGAAAAATTTGAAATTTATATATATATACATATGTGTGTGTGTGTGTGCGTGTGTACGTATGTATATACATATATGCAAATATATATGTATCTTTCTCTCTTTCTCTCTCTCTCTCTATATATATATATATATATATATATATATATATATATATATATATATATATATATATATATATATATATATATATATATATATATATGAATGTATGTATGTAGGCAAATTTGAATTTTTCCCTGAATTTCTTCATTGATAACTGATTATAAAATAAAAATCAAAAAATCAATTATCTTTCCTATCTAAAAATAAAACATCTGCTTCAAATATTTAAAAGTATGAAGTTCTGAAACAATAGTGTATCATAATCAAAAAGTCAACTGTGTGTGCAGGGCACATAATTTATGTTCTTAGTTAACTGGGGAACCGCAAGAGTAATTCATGATATCCGAAAACGTGAGTTGTTTCACGCTAATAAAGTAATTAATGGAAGTTAGGAACAGTAGTAAATAAAGTTCATTCCTGTCAGAAAAGGCCAATTTGAATGCCGCCTATGAAATTGTAAGTATCTGTGAAAAATAATTCCGATTTTTTTTTATTTATTTATTATTTTTTATTTATTTATTTATTTTTTTGAACGAATTAGATTTAACATGTAGTTTTGATCCCTAAATAATGAATAGGTAGTACCCGATTTCCTACATTTTAATGTATAAATTTTAAGTGTTAGGTCAATTCCTGAAAATTTTTCAATTATTATGCTTTTTTTTGACATTTTTTCAGTAATGGTGATCATAGGAATAAATGCTTTGCAGCTTTAGTAAAAGATAATAAATAAATTAATTTCAGTTTTATAGGTGAAGAAGTAATCTAGCACTAGATAAACTAATATTAGAATAACAAATATTTGTAATACAAAAGGCATGTCATAATGCAGCATAAAGGGTTTGAGGACTGAGGAGAATTACTTTAATGAGTGGGCATTCAACTGATCGCCATGTATATATATTCAATCATCGCTTTTCAATTACCATAATATTTTGTACAGCCATATGATAAACCAACGAATATGTTTTATATCAAATACCGGCATAATATTACGTCATTTTTACTGGTATGTAGAAAAAGATTGTTACATTTTTTAATATAAATTGTCAGTGACTGATATTTTGCGAGCCGCTGTGGCCCGGTTGGTTAGAGGGCTGTTATCATTATCGTAAACTGTTGAATTCTTAGACCGGCTTAACCGATAATCCATCGTGTTTGCTAAAGATGATTGGATCACATTAAACTCGGCATGGTCCCAATGCTTTCCAAGTGAAATGATACCTCTGGGGTAGCAGGCCAAGTATTGGGGGCCTTCTGCTTGGTCCCTGCTTCAAAATCACGAAGACTCCACGCGGCTGCTTCTATCTAACTGGTAGAGCCCAACTAATGGCTAGGTACAGGGAAGCATGTTGGTGCAACAACAACTGATATTTTTGCTGGTGGTAATTCATTTGCGGATAAAATAAATTATCTAAGGCCTAACGGATCATCTGTAATTTGTCGAATGACCTAATACATCATTCGGTAATTTACTTTTCCTTTTAAAATTAGTATACTTTAAAAATTATTGATTTTTATTTTTTATTTTAAGAATACCAATATTTTCCCAAAGAGTTTCAAACTATCATTAATATTATAGATTTTCCATTTTTTTTGTTCGATTAATGGAATTTTCAGATTTTTAAAATTCAGGTTATCGGAATACCAGAGTAATTTTAAAAATATTTGTTAACAAGTCATTGGAAATGCTTTTGTTAACAAAGCATTTCCAATGACTTAACAAAGCATTTTTAATGACTTAACAAAGCATTTCCAATGATAGGGAAATGCTGTAGAATAGAAATAACTTTTTTAGAAATTTGTGAAATTTTCTTAGGAGTCTTTAGATTTCGCTAAGGAAATATTAATTTTAAAATTGACTAGAAGTAAATAAAATTTCATAAACACTTCTCAGAGAAAATTCTGCAAAAGAGAAAAAAACTCTAAAAATGATGCATTGTTTTTTCTTGATAAACTTGTCTGAATTAAAAACTTAGGTCACCAGTTAAATATGCACATTTTTTCCCTTCACGCATAATATATTGCATTATACATGGTAAGTTCATGTAAATAAAAGTTAATTAAAGCATTTGTATTTTTTTTCATGACGTAAGCCATTCTACTTATCATAGTGTAATGCTGCATGTCTACATGATATATTACACTACACATGGTAAATTAATGTTAATATCAAAGTTAGAACAGTTGCAATTTTTTATGACATAAGCCATTCTACCAACTGTAGTGTAATGCTGCATGTCTACATGATATATTGCACTACACATGGTAAATTAATGTTAATATCAAAGTTAGTTAGAACATTTGCAATTTTTTATGACATAAACCATTCTACCAACTATAGTGTAATGCTGCACATCCATATTTGACACCACATTACTTGCTTTAATTTATACTTCATTTGAATGCTGACGGTAGAGATAATCATTTATCAAAAATAATAACTCATAAAAGAAAGTTACTAGAGATTAATGAGTTTAGTAATTTTATCTTTATATAATGTAATATCAACAAAAATATTATAAGTCAAAGTTTTAGAAATCCACTATTATCATAAATATTTAAAAATCATATGAAATATTCTTTTTATTTTTTATTTTCGAATAATGAAATTATTCCATTGGCATGAATGGCTTGTAATTGAAGGAGACAGGACGGCGTTTTGATAGTTACAAACTGACGGGAGAGCCTCATTTCAAATACATTACAGACGGTATTGTTCGGCAAGAAAACACATTTCTCTCGGCTGCATCATCGAATCTGTTTCAGTCCCTCCTGCAGCTTCCATCCTTTTCAAACTGTCACGATATCGACGTGACCAGGGGATACCGTGATGCTCAGATAAAGCACGTGACCTCTCTTGAACCTCCGGCACTAGATTATGACGCCGGTAGCCCTTCACTTGCCGCTGTGCGTGACGTATTCGGCCTGTGTGATGTGGCCTTTTGTTCGTCCACCAGTTTGATGAGTATTACGTGCATTTTGACCTCCCCTTATATCTATTTTTATTTTTACATACGTGTCTGTCACTGGTTTACTCGTCTCTGCTTTAAAAAATGAATCAGACATTTTCGATTGATTGGCGATAGTTTATCGACCCAAAAATCTTACTTTTTCTCCATAGTCAGACGTAATATAAATGTGACTTCTTGGCGTTTTGCATTTATTTGAACAATTTTTCTTCTTCATATTTACCAGATGTAAAAAACGTGACATTCCACCCTCCTAGGTGGTCTGTCTTTTGTCCCTAGTGAGTTTTATTCCTGGTAAGTCTTGTTGGCGTACTATAAAAACCAATTTATTAGACTCGTAAAGAAGACTTAAACTATCTTTATAATTCCTACCATAGAAAAAGATGTATACTTACTGTACATAACATCTTTGACCTTGTCGCATAATTTGTTATTACTTTTAGTTTTTCATGGATGCTTTCTTTTAATTTTGTTATAGTCAAAGAAATCCCTTGGAATGAGGCCTAATAAAAACGAATTTTATAGCAACAACATGCATTTACCAAGGCAAAAAAATCCTATGACTTAAAGACAAATACCCACAACTAAGAACTAAATCAAATAAAATCCACATAATTCCGTGGGTTGGGTTTGATGGTGCTTCAAATGTTCTGCTGTTGACAGCTATAAAGCATTAAATTGTTTTTAAAGCAGAATTAAATTAAAGGAAATTACTGCATCCATTGACGTCATAACGTTCAGCAAGGTAAATACATTTATGACTTCCGTTAGATTATCTTTATTGCAATCAACTGCTATCTTAATGGCTGTATGTCAATTTTAGGTGGGGCTCTCATCAAAGATATAAATATTCAATACGTCAAGACGGAACAATGTGCATTTAATACATTCACATTATTAATGGTGTCCGATGCGTTTAATGTCTGTTTAGTACTTTACTAAAAAGAGGAGGAGCAGATATTTTGATAAGTCAATCAAATTCTCAGATGCTTAGCAGTTTCTATTCTAACTTAAACAGAAGATTTGTTTGAACTTTAAGAAGATGCATTTTGATTGGTGGCATATCATAGGCGTGGCTTGGCATGCTGTTACTGTCAGTAAGGATAAACGATAAGCTTGATTTCAAAAAGATTAAGTTACATATGTTAAATTCTAAAACAAAAGAGCTATAGTGAATTTTTAGCTACAAGCTATCATATAATTGTAATGAGTTTCTTGACTGAAACTACATTTATACATGCATATTTTGAATTTTATAGAAACGATTCACCCAAGAATAATTTTTATAACATAAAGGTATTCTAAATTTTCTCAGGATTAAGTGGCTCTTTTAAACAGGAAAATGAATGAAATAAGAGCAACGAATGCAACACCTAATATAAATACATAGTAAATTAATTCGTAAAATGTTGTTAACTTTTGCGAGAAAATGCAAATTATGCAATTTAGTTTTATAATGCATTGATTTTTTAAACGTATGCTCATGGGATCTAGTTTTCTTTCAACCAAAATTAGACATATTCAAACAGCTATATACATTAACTGTTATTGTAGCGACGTAAGAAAATGGAAGTCTATTGGGCAGCAGCGCCATCTACTGTAAATATTGTTAATATGGGTCTGTTACATTGTTGCTTTCTGAACATGCCAATCTTCAAATATCTACATCTGATTAAATAGTGGATTATATGAATCTGTCACTACACTTTAGTAAGCCATTGTCATAGCTTGCCAGTGTTAAGATGTTGTAAATTCTATCATATAAATCTGTAAAATCTCTAATTTTACAGACACCGGATTGTATTTTTTGAGAAGAAGAAACCACACACAAAATGTTAAGCCTTTTTTCGCAAATCATACCAACGAAAATTAAGCTTATAACACACATCTTTCTTTATTCTACAAAAACAATTGTCTCAAAATTCCAAATATTTCTTTTAACAAATAATTTTTTGTACTAATTTTTCCTTTTAACTACAAATTAATTTTTGTCCCAGGAGGAGTCTAAGTTATAGTCTCATATAGCGATGGAAAATACCATTAATGAATTCGTTTAACTTATTGTTAACTTATGGATATGTTAATAATAATTACAAGAATGGCTTATGTTTAGGGTAAAATAACTTAGCAAACATTTTGAGCATCGCATAATGATTTTTATATTTAATTTTTACTCATAGATAATTATCCTCTACTTATAAAATATAATGCAATTTATACGGATCATCAGAGTATAAATGTTTTGTAACCCTGAAGAAATCTATCTTATTAATATTATCTATGCCAACCAACTTGTCTAGTAGTCAGCGTGCATGACTGTGGATACGGAGATCCTGCGTTCGAATCCTGGCTCGGACATGGATGTACTTTCTCTATCTATCTATCCTGTCTTTGTCCTTCCCTTGATTGAATAGGATGTGAATGGTTGTCTACCCTATAAAGGGGTTCCTATGTCATGTGTGTACTGAGGAAGTCGGACTTCACACCAAAAGGGTTCAGTGGGAAAAGTGGAGCAGCGCACCCCATAATGCCAGCCAAGCTGGCACACGACAACAACAATATCATCTATGTGCGTTAATTCTTTGTTATGTCCGTCAACAAAGTGAATAAATTAGGTTCGGTGGAAATAGCACAACCACCGGAATCAACTTCGTCATTCGACTATGGTTCAAAATGAAGAGGCGTTTGCCTAACTTTCACATTTTCGAATAATAATAATAAAAAAATTTATGTACATCACATTGGAAAAAAAAAAGCATACAAACTAGCATCTGAAATACCGCATTTAAGTTATAATATAGTTACTAAGCCCAAACTTAGTATTCTCCATTAGAGAAGTAGTCAGAAAATATTTTATACTCCCGAACTAAAAGAAAAACTAGGAAATAAATATTTTCATTGTAATATTTTTATAATATTTAATATATATATTAACTAAAATATTTAATGTTAAATAAAAAATAAATACAAATAACTGAAAAGTATTTATGTAACATGAAAATTCGTTGTAAAAAAAAGCAGAATTAAAATGATATAAAATAATATTTGAAATGAATTATTTGAACCCGTTTATAATTGCTTGAGGTTTCTGGAATACAATGTCACATTGTATATAATTTTAAATTAATATACTTCTTGGTAAATCTGAGATTTGGAGGGATACAATGTCATCATTTGAGCATTATATTACATTTGCAATGTGTGATTCAATATAATTATATTATTCATAATTTCATATATTATCAACACATAATATATAATAGTTTGACAGGAAATTCCATTATTGATTTCAGTTAAATAGATTTGCTAATAATAATTTGAATAACTCTGATTGAAATATAGTTTGAAGCAAATTTTTAGTAATTATGGAAGTAACGGAGAGCTTTGTAAAAACCTGTGTATTTAAACATGTTTTTATGCGGTTTTTTTATATATGCGATATTTTTGTGCGGCGTATGAAAATTTCAATCAAATTGAAATATAATTGATGAAATTATTAATATAAAAAAACTATTTGGTCGCTATTTAGTTTTTATATCGATTTTTTATTTGCATTTTATTACATTCCACTTACATTATAAATGCGACAGCCACTTACATTACAAATACACTGCTACCCCAATACAAAAAATATTTATATATATAGTGCTTTCAAGTTCTTAATTTAATACTGGCGGTATAAATTTCTTATCCATATATTTATTTTTCATTTAAAATAGTTTCGTTATTTACGTTCGCTTTTTTACGTTGCCTTACCGGAACCCTGAATGTACTAATTTGACGTCTTGATTTCGCTTTAGAAAGCAATTTCTAATTATTTCGTAAAGTTTTGAGTTATTTTTTTATGTGAGAGTATTTCTTTGTGTGCAGTTACTATTCACTGCATGAAAAATACTAATTAGTGGTACTTTAATTGCGTTGCGAAAACTATATTTTACAGATGTACTCTAGACGTTCATACTTCTATTCTGTAACTATTTTCTTAAGCTTTTTTTTATGCGGTTTTTATTTATCGAAAAAAATAGTTTAAAATAGATTTTGAAAAATAGTAAGCATTTATGCCTGAGTTGAGAATAGTACTGTCGATTCACTGCAGTGTACTCTAGAATGCTAATCATTCAGCAATTTTTCTATATAAGGCTTTATAAATAAATAATTGAGTAGAAAATTGCTTTATAATTACTATTATTATTTCGCGTTATAGGAATAAAAAAAATCGTAGATATTTTTGAAAGGTATGTACATGATTTACAGTACCATTTGACGCGATTCATTTGCATATTTTCCTATTTAAATATAACCTCCTAAAATGCTTTGTTAATATGTATTTACAAAGAAAGAGTTATTTACTTTTATAACAAAACTATACTGCCAAATTTTGATTCATTTAAAATTTAGATATTTCGGAACAAAAAAAAGACATAATAAGTGTGATTTTAGTTTACGGAAGTCCAAAAGAAAAGAAAAAAAAAGCATTAAACCTCCTTGAAAATAGGCGGTTTTTACGATCGATTTTTGAGTATTCTATCAGAACAATCGCGTGCCAATCTGAAATAGAGATATAATTATGCCATCACTAGAGTTCTCTGGCTACCTAATTATTAATCTAGAATCAACCTAAATTTGAATATTTCCTTACGATAGTAATTTCAAGATCTCTGATTAAACCGTCGAATTCAAAATGGAGTGAATTTGCGATGTAAGTGCGGAAGGTTGTATTGTCTTAATAACACCCTCCAAGTGACTGATCGCGTCACTTAATAACGTTCGACAGATGGCGCTGTCGGAATTTTTAACAATTCCCTCCTGGGTTACCAGAGATTTACATTTCCCTGAAGCAGTATTAGTGTATATTCGAAAATATATTGCAGTGATTAGAAAGTCATTTCATATGATTATCGATGTATTTTATAGGAATCTATTTTTGTGCATGGCGAAAGAAGGTGATTTATCTAATACGTGACGTTTTCTGAAAATGGATGACATATTTATGTATTAGGGGTTTTATAAGCATTTTATCTTGAATTTCGTTCTTGTTTTGTGGTTCTTATAAATTTTCATAACTTTGGAGCTACAAGAGTTGTCCGAACTCAGATAATATACTAAGAACATAATAGAGATGTAAATAACATGGCATAATTTATGGAAATGTGTTACGATTTCCTTCAGAAAACTAATTACATAGGATTATAATTATCTGAATTTTAATTCAAAATTGATTATGAGAAACTCTGTGCGATAAATATAACACAATTCTAATAATTTTGGCAATTTTTCGATGAGATTTCAAAGTGAATTAAAAGTTTTATTAAAAAATTATATTCATAGCTAATGGCCGACCGATGACGTAGAGGTTAGCGTCCCTAACTTCGAAGCAGTAGGTCACCGGTTTGAATCCTGGTTCGGTCATGGATGTTTCTTTCTCTCAATATGCCTTTCTTCATTCCTTCACTTTCAATGGCACATCCATTGGGTGTGCCTCCCACTATTCGAGATACCATTACCTCGCCCATTATGGAGCTGAGTAGGATAAAGGCTTAAAGGCAGACGGGCATCAGGAAAATAAATTTCTAGTTTCTAAGAATTAATTCAATGAATACCTTGTAAATGGGAGCTGTTTTTTGTACTCCGTACAGGTTTTTCTTTGTTAAACCAGAAACTTTCAAATTTCAATTAGACTTCACTGAGTGTTTAAAGCATATAATATTTGCACATGTTTGAATTTTGGATGAGTCATTTACTTTAGATTTAAATTAGAATACAAGCTAAAATTATGCGTAAGATTTTCTATAATGAATTTGAGGAACCCCATAACTAATATTCATTTGCATTCGATGAATGTTACAACCATTCAGTGCTTCGAGTGGGGATCTTGAATATCTGGTATATTTAAATTTACACTTTTTAACAAATTTAATCAACGATTTTTTTTGTCATAATTCCACTAAAATTTATAAAAGACCTGAAATTCAAACGAAAAATAATTTGTACTTAATGACGAAAAATCCCTAATTGCGGTAAAATAAATACAATGAACAAAATAGGGAATCAAACGAAAAGGGATATAAGATTGAACTCAGATTATAGTTGCACATGTTTGTTTGTCAAAGAGTTACAGTGCAAGCAGATATTTCTTGCTATGGATTTGCTCTCTCTTACTGCAATGGTTGCTTAGCACCTTCTCTCCATCATCAACACCAGATTATCCAACAGCTCCTGAGGTAAGATTGCCTATTACCCAGTCAGCATCTGCTTCTGTTGTTGGTTGTTTCCCGGAGGTGTAACCGTGTCCCAAAGTGTCTCCCTAAAGTATATGGCTCATGTTCTATAGGATCAAAATCAAGAGAGTATGATTACCAATCCATTCGAGTAATACTTTCTCCTTCAGTAGTAGATAAGTAGCAGGAAGCAGGTGAAGTCACGGATTGTCATCTATATCATATACTTTACATTGGATTGTCATCTTCTTTTATGCAGCCATGGAAAATACGCATAGGAAGAAAGATCACCTCTTTCAACAGCTATCGCCTACTTCAGAATCTATGTTGAAAATGTGGAGCTCAATCCGTTCCAGACAACACCTCCAGGACCAGGCCTAGTTCATTAGAGCGTTGTTCTCATTATTGGAAGGTAGTGAGTTCGAATCTCGGCTTAACCGAAGAAGTGTCGTGTTTGTTAAAGGCCGCTGGAGCATGCTAAAACTGAACGTGGTCTCAGTGTCCTCCAAGTGAAATGATACCTCTAGGAATGGCAAGCTAAGTATTGAGGGTCTTCTGCTTGGTTTCTATTTTAAAATTATGAAGAGTCCATCCGGCTGCGTTTATGTAGCTGGTAGAGCCCAACTCAAGACTAGGTACATGGGAAGGATGCTGCAGCATCTCCAGAACCACCACAACAGTCTTTTTTCGCGATATTACTGAAAAGAAACTGTGTCTCGACCTCCGTCCAAATTATATGATGGCGAGAAACGCTAGTGGTATTGAAATGACTTTCATCAGAGTCCATTCATCCATTGATGAGATGTCCAGTTTTTGGGTTCCTCCAAACAATGACATCCATGACCAATTCTCGAAGGAATGTAGTGTTTAGGGTGGTGGGAGAATAGGCCAACTTTGTGAGCATCTGGACGGAGTAAATCACACCACTTGTTGCCCAGTTGCTGATTTGTTTGGGCCACTTATCGCCTGGAGAATCAGTCATCTACTGCAATTTTGGCAGTAACTACCAACCTTTCTGACATCTATAATTATGGTTTTCAATGCTTTCAAATCATATAAATGATACTTTTACTGATTCTTAAATCTTTAGCTATACGGGTCACCCTATGCATTCCTTATGCTTTCTGATGATTCTTCAATGCGTGAAGTCATCCAAATGAATTTTTCTAGCTATATTTTTTAACAACACATAATGGTCAGACTAACGGATGAACATCATTGTAAGACAATTTAATATTCACTACGTATTGCTTCACAGGAGAATTTTTCATAGATAATACATCGTATTTACATGTCGTAAAAGAGACAACTTTGAAACCTATCAAGCATCCTTTCTGACAAATGTAAAAGCGCAACATCGCTTTCGTTTATTTAATAGTGGTTGGTATCGATCCCAGAACCTTGTGCTCCGAATAGTGGTGTGCTATCACTATGTTATGGTGAGCATGTATTAGTCACACACACACATATTTTACGAAAGAACTCACTGGAATTGTAGAAACTATTTTGATTGTATACCATGATGAGCCTGTATTAGCCATATTTCACGAAAGAATTCACTTGACTTGGGGTAACTATCTTTATTGTATGCTATAGTGAGCCTGTATTAGCCATATTCCACAAAAGAACTCATTTGATTTTCAGCAACTGGCTTTATTGTATGCTATGGTGAGCTTGTATTTGTCATATTTCACGAAAGAACTCACTTGTCGTTTAGCAACTGCCTTTATTCTATGCTAGGATGTGCCTGTATTAGCCATATTTCACCAAAGAACTCACCTGACTTGTAGCAACTATCTTTATTGTATGCCATAGTGAGCCTGTATTAGTCATATTCCACGAAAGAGCAGAGTTGACTTTCAGCAACTGCCTTTATTCTACGCTAGTGTGTGCCTATATTAGCCATATTTCACGAAAGAACTCACTTGATTTGCAGCAAGTACCTCATTTTGCACACCCACCTTTCCTTCTATTGCAGCCTAGAGCTCCATTTGTCTACAGCAAGTGTATTGCTTGCGTTCACGTCACCCATTACGTTTTGTTCCTGACATTTGCATTAGCATGAACTTTCTGCTAAATCTTGTCCTTATTGCACTGAAAAGCAGACCTTCTTTTTTGGATTTTATTGCTATCTTAATAAATTTTATATTCTTGCTCCAGTTTTGCACATCATCAGTGTAGTTAAAACATTCTTACATTAAGTATAAACTTTTCAGAGAAACTTTACATATCAAACAAATATTAATAATTTTGATCTCTCTCTCTCTCCCAGCATCATTACTTCTGTCATCACGACCTACTTCAATTTACAAAATGTCTTGCCATTTAATATGATAGTCATCAATATGATGATAAATCTTGAGACTTGAAATAGGGCGAATTTTCATTTTCAAAAGTATTTACGATATTTTATTTGGTTCAAAATTTTATATTTTAATATTTTAATTTTTTTTAAATTCTCGATGATTTTTTGTGCTCTAAAATGTAATGAAAAACTTTTCTCTTCACCAAACACAATACTTTTTTTGCTTCATTCCATATAGCGAAAATTTTTTTTTTAATTTTTGAAGATTTACGATTTTTTCTGTATTTACTAATAAAATACTTTCTAAATATGAAGTGGATTTTTCTCCTAAGCATACACTATCGGAAACTAAGATTAATGTTTTTCTTGATGTCATAGTGATAAGCAGTTTAGTTCTAACTACTTTGACCAATTAAGAAAATAGATGAGTTTCATTTTTTGTTTTCGACGATATAGATTAAAACAACACAAACTTACACGGTTAGGCTTAGGGATCTCTAAAGATACTATTTCAGAAACATTTTTTTAATATATTTTTATTGCAGAAAAAACGACTTTTATTAAAAAAATGTAATGACATTTCATAAAAAATATTTTTTTAAAGGATTTGCAAAAAGTTCTTGATATGGTTTAGTTAACTTTTGTTTCTAAAACTATAATATCTTAATGGAACAGACGGCTTGGGTAATAATTTTCTAATCTCGGGTATTTTTTAGACTTTTCTTAAACATTCAAAGAATTGAAAAATTGATGAATTCCAAAAAGGAAGGTTTAGGCACTTAAATTAAACAAACTAGAATTAACTTACTTAAATTAAATAAACTAGAGACTTATATATAGAGTATAAGATGATTGAGAACCTTTAGATCAACTTATGGAAATATTTCAGCTAAGAATTGCCTTTAATTTTTGTCCTAAATCTTCAGGCTGTTAACCAAAAAACTGATGGTTTCTTTAAGATTTTAATTCTTGTACTAATCAAGGTTATTAATGTCACGAAATTGAAAAAAAAAAAATCTGTGAAACTGAGAAATTTTATTCTAGGAATTTTTAATTTTATTTCATGTTGCAGAGCTTGTCATTTTTTTCTCGAAAATTATACATACATAGTGGTGCAAACGAGCGCCGCGGACTGTATCTTAAAGTTAAGGGTTAGAATTACTCACCCACCACCAATTAAATGCCTCTTGATTTTGAACCAAGGTCAAGTGACGACTGAACTGGCCCCGTCCTCTCCACTACCAAGCCATAGGTGCGGACGTCACATATTAACGGGGACATACATAGTGGTGCAAACGCCCCCTACTGTTTTGAGTTATCATGCTTGCCAAAGCATCTGCTTAAGAATTTTCAATATTATGTATGGTTTAGGTATTGAATATGGTTTTCATGTATACTCCTGTGCTTCAACCAATAATCTGCAGAAACTTGAGAAAGTTCAGCTTAGTGCAGCCAGAGTAATTTCTGGTATGCGTAACAGCTGCCCGAACCAAATTCTATTATATGAAACAAATTTACAGTCATTGGAAATGAGAAGAGAATATAATCTTGTAAAGTACTTTGCCAAATTAGCTAGCCTTGGCACTCAGAATCGGACAGCTAAATTTTTACTTAATTGGCAGAATCACCAAAGATTGAAAAAGGAAAGTCCTTTTTCTCGGACCCTTTCAATTGAGGCAATCAAGCTCAACGTAGATCCACAATTCCTTTGCAGTCCGGTTAAACCAAATGTGAGTCTGCCTAGAGTGTTTTTCCATACAGCCCTTCTCTCTGAAACAACCAAAAGCAGCCACCCTCCAGAGTATTTAGAACAATTGGCTTTGGAAATAATTAACAATGTTCCTGCTGAAGATCTAAAGATCTACATTGATGGTAGCGGTGATCAGCACAATGACGGCAGTGGAATTTGCACTGTTTACCCTGCTGAAGTTCATGAATCAAGATCCATTAGAGACCCAGATTTTTGTTCTGTGTTTCGCAGTGAACTTTTTGCCATTCAAACGGGTCTGGAAAATATCAAATCTGGTGCCACCTATGATAAAATCTGGATCTTCACTGACAGTCGAAGCTGTATTCAACACTTGAGCAATTGGGATAGAGTAACGGACCAAGCTGGTGTTTCTATCCTTCGTATGTTAATTGCCCTATCTGCCTCCCACATCCATATTCAGTGGATACCTTCTCGTGTGGGCCTATTTGACAATTAACGTGCTGAACAGTTGGCTAAGGATGGTACTTCCTTTTCAGCCTCTCCAAATTTGACCCTCACTTCTTCAGAATTTTTTTCTCTCCGCGAAACTAATGTCAACAAAATTTGGATTGTCCCTCCAAGTCACAACTGGTATCACCGCAAGCGTCCTGGTGGAGCCCTTGGCGTCCAAGAGTCTCATGCTGAACAGACCGCTACCTGTGGATTTGCCAGTGGTCATACTAGGAGTCTCACTTTCAGGGGGCAAATTAAGCTCTTCCCAACCTGTAAGAAGTGCAACTCCAGCGAGGCTAGTCCCCAGCACCTACTTGATTGCCTGGATTTCACTATGGAAAATCTACTTGAGAGACCTCTCCTTTTCCTCGATTTTTTGAAGGTTTACGGCCTTATGGATCTGATATAGCTCCGCTATGTCAGATCCATGAGACTGTAAACCTTCATTAGTAATAACAAGATTGGATGGCATTAGTAACAAGAATTTTCAATGGGCTTTCTCTTACATACTATTAATAACATTAAAATGTTGTAAAATATCTTTTTGGAGGGTAACGTGTTACAGAATTTTCCTATTTATGATGGTCCTTGGTTAAAATTGTTTTCTCAGACTAATTTGAATTTATTGACTAATCTGAATTTTCTTTTTAGATATTTAATCTTTTGTTTAAAAAATGTTTATTGTCATGAAAATTAGGAAATATTTTTTTTTCTAATTTGGTGGTCCTTTTTTGGATTGTGATCATTAGGTCTTATATCTAAAAAAATTGCATTGTAAAGCTGTTCACTGCATGATTTCAAAGACAGTCTAAACAGCCTATTAACCGATCCCACTATGAAACAACTTATGTTAATAAATATCTTAATTTTGACTATTGTTAATTATAAAATCAGTTTTTAGATTGTTCTTTTGATTTTACGTTCATCAATAATGCATTTTGTATTTCATTTGTTGAGCATACAATGTCAAACGCTATAACCAAATAAAATAAGCATATATAACTGTATTCATTGAATTTTTATTTTGAAAGAAGTCTCTTTCTGCTATTGCAATACCGATTTCCTTCACAATGGCCTAAAAACGAACTTATTTGTTTGCATTAAAACTCTAGTCATCCGTGATGCACGCGGAACCAAATCTGGACAGACACTTCCAGAAACTCAACAATAAATTTCCCCCCGTCTGGCTGCCCCACGAGGCAACCAAGAATCATTGGGGCGCTTTGTTATCAGCCTTCGCCATCACTGGGATCAGGGGTCAGCTTTTCAGGTATCCCCATAGCAGGGGGGGGGAGGGAAAATCCTTGAAAGAGGCTACCTGGATAAAAATGACATGCTATAATTTTTTTCTTCAGTCTGAGTTCACTCAGATCTGAAGTGATGACTCATTTTGATCAAGCTTAATCCCTGCTGAAGCAGGTGAAAGCATTTCCATGTCTGAAAGAAGAGATTTTTTTTAAATGTTTGTTGGCATGCGATTTGTAGTGGGTCTGAGGATAAGAAATTAGGACGTGGTATTTGTCGTGGAATTAATAAAAGAACAAATGGAAGAGGGCTTAAGCTTGATGTATGCTTCTGGATATTTGAGTAAATATTCCAGGTGTTAATTTGAACTTGGGCACAAATTTTGTACATTAGGGAGCAAAAATTACAATCTATAATAAATGTAAAATTTTAACCTCAATGAAATCACAAGATTTTTTAATTGATTCAGGTATTTTTTTATTTATCAGAAGAAACAACAATGATATTTTTGTTTTTTATAATTGAAAATTTTACAAGCTATATTAATGAACTAATCGCTTTATAAATGAATTTTCATCAAAAGATAATCAATAGATGTAATGTACACAATTTCATACAGAAAATAGCAATTTATTTTAATTTATTTTCATAACGTAAATTTTCATTCAATATTCTATTTTCAATTGTACACAGTGCAACAATATGAATGCATGGGCTTACTCCCGTCTGGTGGAAGGACAACTTTCCTCGTAGCAAATGGTATCTGGATTGGAGACCAGTCTGTAGATGAGCAAGGATCCACGGCGTGCTTCTGCATCCTCGTTTATCGGTGAATATATGAATGCGGATCAGAATCTACGAAATGTCCTCTCGTAGTGGTCAGTAAAAAAAACCTTACAAAAGCCATTTGTTATTAAATTGTCCACCTAGTGTTAGGAGGAAAAAAATTTAAATCGATGAAATTTTGCTACACTTTTCTGAAAGATGACAATTTTAAAAAAAATGTTAACAGAAAAGTTACAAAGAGTTAAAATATTTCTTTCGTTTAAAATGGTGATTAGGGGGCGTAAAATATCCCTCTATCTATTAAAATAACACAAAAAATACATTTGATTATAAAAATATCTCCAAAATTTAGAGCAAAAGGTAACCTAAGTGTATATTAAATAAATCAAGAGAGAATTCTTATTGATGAAGTTTCCTATTTAGTTCAAAAATTTAATTATTATAAGACTCTCTTGTACTTATTCTACCACATTAGGTATCTTTTTATACTATTTCCTATTTACAATATATCTTTAGTGTGCTGCATTACTAAAAGACAAATTATACTGTTTTAGGTTTTTTTTCATAGTTTTGAAGTAATTTAAATTTTTATAATTACTAATATGATAAATTATAAAGTTATTTTTAAAATTAATAGGATAATTGTTTCATAAAGTTTATAGATCAAATAACGCGAAACAAATTTTTATCGCTCTAAACAATAAATAAACGCAATGGGCAAGTACAAAACTAATTTTAAGATTCAAATTACTGACATTACCTTATTGAATGATAATTTATGTTTGACGCGCAGCTTGTTCTTTTTAAATCTTGTTAAAAAATATTTATTTTTATAGACATTACCAAGGACAACTACTAAGACATCTGAAATTGTTAATTATTATTAAAACTTGCTATTCTCGAGACTTTACATAAGTAGCACACAGAGCTAAGATTTTGCCGTTACTGGAAGATATCTTTTCAATTTAAATTTTTTGTAATAAATTATAAAAAGTATCCATACTACTGAACGATTGATTTATGTCGTTGCATATGGATTCATGAGAATGAATGAATCCAAGAAGAATGAATCCAAGTGTACAAAACAATTCTAGTATCACAGAAGAACAAATATAATTAAAAAAAATTCAAAGTAATAACCAGAACAGAATAATATTCGAACAGAAGTAAAAATTTTAAAAAAATTATAAAAAAGTAACGCAGACAAGAGGTGCTGTCTTTAAAAGCCTCTCAAGAAAGTTTTAGCATTCCAGTACAATTTTCTTATCTCATTCCGTTTCTGAGAATCATTATCTAATTTTGGGCATACAAGATGTTCTGAGTTCATAATGCCCAAATTACACAGTTGGCATAAATTAGATGAAAGTATGCCTATTTTATTTACATGAAACAACCATCCTTAAATAATATCATTCACAAATAATTTTTCAAATAATATCCTTTTTATTCATCAATTCACACACATAGATTAGATGTTTTGTTGGTGGAATATTCAATCAATGATAATATAATAGATGCTTCGTAATAGATGGATTATCAACTGAAGGCTATTGTAAGGATACCTGTTGCATTGTGTTCTGTTCCTGATGAAATACCTGTTGCATTTCACATTCAATGGAAATTTTTAATAGATATTCTTTAGTTACCTATATTCCTATCATCAATTCGTATCTCAAACGCCCATTATGCGTTACGTGAAATAGAAAAATAGAAATGCAGCCGAGATTGTTTAAATGTGATTACGATTAAAACTGCCGCCCTTCAGTGAAATATTTAATATTTTGTAAGAAATCTTGAATAAATCTTGATTTCCAACAGCGGTGTTTCAAGTAACTATATAAGACGCTAAGAACTTGGTCACTGAGAATTGGGAAATATCAACATAAAGTCTTATCCTTTTCATTAGTTATTAATACCTCCATTTAAATAATTTTAAAAAACAAATAGAGCACAGATGCCATCTAATCCGAGATTCCAAATTCTGAATTTTTTTGGCGATGAAGAAATGTTGCCAAGATGACGTATCATGACGTGCGCGATAACGTAAGTACTAGAGTTACCAAAATAGGTACCAAAATAGCTACCAAAATTGCATAATTCTTATAGGTCTCCATATCTATGACGTAATAAAAATGAGGTTGCCAGATACATAAGAAAATCCGCCAAAAAAGTAGCCAAATTCAGAATTTGGCCTCGTGGATCATACGGCACCTGTGGCAAAAATAGATATTTATAAAGTCATAAAATAAGAATTCTTGGTATTTTCAATAAATTGACCAATTGATTTAAAAATAAAGGAAGTGATAATGAAGCTGAAATCACTTTGGTGCAATTTTAACCTTCTATAATTCTGTTTTTTTTTTAATTATTATTATTATTATTTATTTATTTATTTTATTAATTTTTTTATTTAAAGAAAAATACGATTTTTCATTCTATTACGAAATTACCTAGTTTTTTTAGTTGTGTATTTGAGGGGAACATGTCAGACATTCCATCAGAAACTCCCAAGTGTGCCATTTAGAGGGTGAAATATAAAAGCAAAAACATTTTCACGGGGTCGACCCCTTCAGACATGACCTGATCGCTAACGTTCTTTTCCCGTTTTCCTTTATACCTGAGTGCACGCAATAAAACACTCACAAAAAAAATTACAATCACACTGCGTGCAGCAAAAAGAGGGGCATTTTCTTTTCTCCCCACTCAAAGGTATTTTCGGACGATTTGAGGTTTGCAGAAGAAACGGAAGAGAAAGAAGGAAAAAATATGTAATAATCTGGTATTATACTTTGTCTCTTTCCCTCACTCCCACCCTTCCCCCCGATACATCTATTAAAAAACGAGAGGGGGCGCTGCAATTCGATTGAGTCGATAAGAAATCCCATTTTTAGTGAGGGGAGTTCATTTAATCACGGTGTTTACAAGTCGTCGATGGCCACATGACTTGGTACAGACGGACATTTTTGGGGGGTTATCGGGGTGGTGTAAGCATGTTTTATGCACTTGTTTATAAAATGGTCCCCTTCTTTGGTGATTTGTGAAGGCGTTGTACATGGATCAAGCTTTTCACAATTGCAACCCAACATTGTGCCAGTGCATAAGACTGAATTATAAGCATCGTTAAAAATAAGACTTTCAGTTGATAGGCGAAAAATTTTTTTCGAAAACTGACACGTTTCTTATTGCTATTTTTTATTTATTTCAAGGAATCTGCTTAACTGTTTCGTAAAGATATTATTTTTTTTTTCGTAAAAAACATTAAGATTGTGTCTTATGTTCAACGATGTATTAAACTTAAAGTAAGCCTCTACCTTTCTGTCATTGAAGCTCTGTTAGTTATGTTTTAATTTATGTTTTCAATAATAAACTAATCATTTTGATAAATATACAAGTTATATAATAATATCTATTAAACATTTATACATCTCCATCAGATTTTTCGAAGTTTATCTTTTTTATTAGTCATTGAAATGTGTTAAGAAATCCATTTCAATCATACATATTATACCAGTGTTTTTCAACTACTGGTTCGTCAGAAATATTTGCTGCTAGGCAAATACTTGTCCAAAATCCAAAGTGTCACTGGCCGACAACCAATATTAAAACAGCATCGACGTTACAATGACAATAATTTACTGATTTAGAAAATAATCATAACAATGTGATGAAAGATATAAGGAGCCGGCAACTATGTCTCTAATCGCCTTTCATACATGGCCATGCAGTATACCAGTTAGTGAACCCCTATCTGACTCGAATATCCTGATTACTTGAATGCTGAATGTCTATCGCGTAATAGTTTATAAAATTATTTTAACTCTCTAATTACCTTTTAAAAATTATTTTTATCTTCATGATTTATTTATGAGAAAAATTGTGCCAATGTGTCGAACCAGTCCAATAGAACGTACCGAAATATTTTACCGGTCTTTAGAGTAAATCCAGTTGGGATACACTGTATTATATGATGCTGTTCGTTAAAATTGCTTTATCAGGAAGGAACGGTCTTATGAATATTAAAATCTTACAGAAAGGAAAATAAGTTTAAAAAATGCAAATAATTAGCAATTCATGGCATTTGGGAGACGCAGGGAGTTTGGACAAATGAATTTTGTAACACATTATAAGAGAAAAACTGTAAAGTGGATTTCTCTTCCAGAAATCGCTTCTTAAGAAAGGAATTTTCTCAGTAACCAATGGTGTAATAGTCTGGAGCAAATGTTCTTCCCTTTCAAATCAATGTCAAAATTAAGGAATTGCAGCTTCTGGTGGTGCCATCTATCGGAGGAATCTCAAAACAAAGTCGTGCTTTCTCAATTGTGGTGCTCTGGCACCCTACTGACTTAAATTCTCATAACGAACTGCATAGCGAGCTTGGCTTGTCCAAGTGTCATAAATGACAACAACAACACTTTTCTCAGATTATCGTGATATTCTCGTTATCAAGTGTTTACCAGAAAGTGTGCAATCAAATTACTAGCAAGGCATAATCGCTGTCTAACGAGAGTGTGGATTATCGTTTCTGAATATTATCACTCGCCCTGAATTTAAAGTTTTCAACAAAAAGAATATTTTTCCTTATTTCAATTTTCTTTATTTTTATTGAGAGTCCGAAATGATTTTATAATAACTTTAAGTCAGCATAATTTTATGATCGTTCCAGTTCCCGTGTTTCAGGGAGATTTAGAGAAACTGATTCTGAGTGTGTTCCACGTTTTCATCACATATATTATTAAATCCAGAATTCATGTGTGGGGAGAAAAATCTCTATCAGCATAAATTCAATTTTTTCCAGGACTGATGACGCAATCTCTTTCTTCCTTTCTCTCTCTCTTTCTTCCTTTCTCTCTCTCTTTCTTCCTTTCTCTCTCTCTTTCTTCCTTTCTCTCTCCCTTTCTTCCTTTCTCTCTCTCTTTCTTCCTTTCTCTCTCTCTCTTTCTTCCTTTCTCTCTCTCTCTCTTCCTTTCTCTCTCTCTCTTTCTTCCTTTCTCTCTCTCTTTCATCCTTTCTCTCTCTCTTTCTTCCTTTCTCTCTCTCATTCTTCCTTTCTCTCTCTCATTCTTTCTTTCTCTCTCTGTCTCTCTTTTTCTTTCTCTCTCTCTGATGTATAAGTATCTCGAGCAATATCAAATGAAAAATATGTTGGTGAAATATAATGAAATTTTGAAAATATATTATACTTAAAAAGTAATAATTACGTTGCCACGCTTGCTGATACAAGAGAAAAATGATTTTCTAAAGACTTCTATTTAAACAGAAATTTAGACAATATTGCATATAATTTACTTTTCGTTTTTCAATAAATTTTATTGTGATTTTTGATTATAATACTTATTTTCACGAATGCCCAATGTTTTTAAATTTTTTTAAGCTAATGGTAGCATGAGTATTAGAAAAAATATGTTATTTGCTACATAATATATAATAAAAATATCTTTTACCAACATATTTTTTAAGTCCTGTAAAATGAAAGGGTATCTTATTCAACTTTTTGATTCAGTGGTTTTCCTTGATGTATTGTATATGAGAAAGGGTGGGAACCCATGTAAGAATTATGAATTGCTCTTGCCGGATTCTAGAAGATGTAATGCATAGCAAAAAATTGTAATATTTATCTCAGGAGTATTTAGAAGGGCGAGCTTATAGATGATAGCTTCAATGGAAAACCCTCAGACCCAGTGATATCATCAAATTCTCGCAATGATCATAAATTTCACTGAATTGTAGCGAAACAAGCAAATTTAACAGCTGCTGTAACCCTGAAGCTGAAACAAATCCATTTTGATAAATCCAATTCAGTACCTCTAACTATTCAGAACCAGGATATAAAGTCACGAACACCATTAAATATGGCGGTCAACATCACAAAAAGCAATGCGCAATGTATCAGTAGGCTTTTTTGATACTTTTGAGGCTGTATGCAGAGTCGGCGCTAATGGCTGTTCGTCAGGAAGCAAGGAAATAAATCACCTGTCACACTCTTTTCCATCATCATCGAGGTGAGATCTTCCCGAGATAAAAATGAAACTTCATCCGTCTTTTCTCCTTCTTTAATACCTCTGACGGATTTCTTACCTTGCGGGGGCGGGCAGAAGCAAACCCGGATGAAAATGGAACAAGAAGTAAAAGAACAACAAATCTCCCGCCACGTTCTCGAGGTGACGTCACCTGGATGCCTGTCGTCATTGATATGCTTTGATAACTTGAGTTCTTTAGAGATCAATTGTATGCGATAATCGCATCAGTAGGGGTGCCACGTCTGGGCTTTGTTTTGTTATCTAGTTGTCGTTGGACAACTTTTGTTCCTGGCTGCGTTATGTAGGTATGAAAGCATTCGGAAAGTCTTCAAGGTGATTTCGTTCAATTTTATTTCTTTCTGATCAAACTTGGCGCTTTTTTGTTAGAAAAATAACGCCGAACACCTGTCAAGATTATGTGTCGAGATTTAATGCATCGTAAGAAGAATAGAAGACGTTTCGAACAATCTTTTTGATTAAAACTACACAAGCTTCCATTAAAAATTCGACTATATTATTCTGGAGATAAGAATGGTTTTCTTAATACCTAACATTCTTCGATCTAGATTTCTTCGATAAAATATTCTTAATTTGACTAAGCACCTGGCTTGAATGTTAACCATAGACATACGTTTAAATCAAACATTTCTATTATATTAGCATTCATATCCAAAAAGTAATCATTGAAAAATAAACCAATACCAGACCTAATCTTTAATGAAACACTCCAAAATTGTAATTATTATATAAGCTTCAGAAAATTAACAGTACAATGCAATATACAGTAAAACCATAGTTAGTTTATTACTTCACTTTAACTCTTTAGTCCCATTTTTTATATGAAAACTGTGATTAATTATAAAGCTATGGCTTAAAGTTGATACCGAATCATTGCAAACAAACTCATCGAAGGTGATATTCGAATCCATAAACTTGTTGAAATAAAAAACTAGAGTGATAACTATTCAAAAGGGAAATTAGCGCTACTATTTTTTAAATATACATTTAAATTATTTAATCAAGTCCTATACCAGTTACTATTGTAGAAAGTCATGCAGTGATATTATATTATTATATTTACTACTTGCATTACAAATTAAAAATTCAGTTTCTAGATTATTGACATTAATATTATTTATAAGGACTTAAGCCTTTAAGAAATGGATTAAAATTTCATGAAATTAAATATGAATAACTATTATTTTGATTTAAACTTCACAAATTAAAAGTTCTGCTAATTGTTTCTCAAGCTTATAATAATGAAATTAGCGAAACTAAATGCTTTTTGTCCATCCTTTTAAAATACTGAGGTTAATAATACATATTTAACACAAAGGTTTTACAGACCTAAATAATCTAATTTTTTTTCTAAAATTTTTTGACAAGATTGATGTTCACCATAGAATTTCACTATAGAATTCAAAATTTTTCATATTCACCATAGAATTCATTTCCTTTCATATTTATTTTTATATTGTGACGACTTTTTTAAAAATCCAACATAACTTCTAACTAACAGTTTGTTTCATTAAAATAACAATAATTATTTTTGTCCTAGGCACTTCCTTTCTAAAAAAAATTATTATTATGGAAATTTTTTAAAATTCAATTAATTCTTCAAATTTATTTAGGATTTTATTAGAACAAAATTCATTTTAATTTAGTTCGTTAATTAGTATGTGAGAACTTTATATTGGAAGTTTTGCTGTACCTGATTTCGTTCCTATAGACTTTAACTATATTACGACTAAATATTATAATTTGATATGAGATAAATCCTAAACCTGACCTTGAGATTAATACTAAACTCAGATCAAATTTTAGAAGTTCACGTCCGTCCTATGCATAGAATTTTCCATTTTTTTAAAATAAAATTTATTAAAAAGAAAAGAAAAAAAGTAATCTATTTATAACATATAATTACAGTATGAAAATAATGATACCAAAATTTAAAATTACAGATCTTTTTTCCTTTAATGTAAGTTTTACAGATAAAATCTAAAATTATATTTAAGTATTCATGCAATATATTTTTTCTAAGAAAAGAACACTTGATGTTTGCATCTCTTTATTATTAATGGAGAAGTCTAGAAAGGATTTTGAAAAATACCAATCACACTGATTACAATTTTTAAAAAACTTTGAATATCCTGCTTGATATTCTATTTAACTGTTTAGTAAAAAAAAATAGCCCTTTGGGTACACAGTTAGTCCTATTGATACAAAAAATGGAGTGTAAAATTTGTTATCTTCTCATCAATAAATTTATGAATTAAATGACCTTGTAATGAAACAGTTGTATTTTCCTCATTAATAGATATACTTAGAAAAAATATATACTCGTATACTTAGATAAAATATACCAATAGTTACAAGCTATTTTTATTGTATAGAATTCATTTGGATATTCACTGATTCTTAGAAATTTTTTTTACAATTTAAACATAAGTTTTAAATAAAAAAAATATAAATTAGCAAACATAATAATATCAAATATTATCGGGACAAGTTTTAGATGTGCTTAGATTGTAGTAGTCAAGTTTTAGTCAAGTTTAATCAAGTTTTAGAAATAATGCTTAGATTCTGTAATATAGGTAACAAAAATCATTTTTAATCCTAATTTTATAATATTAATATTTAAGTAATTGAATGAGCACACATTGTGTACAGTTATTAATAAATAATGTCTTTTATACATTCTCACATCTTGCCTCGTGAAAATATTTTTTATATTCACTTGTCGCAATAGAGAAAACCGTAAAACCTCATGAAAAGTGTATGCAAAAACATCTACCGTTATTCAACAATAACCAAGATTGAATACACACACACACACACACACACATATATATATACACACACACACCACTGGCCATTAAAATTGCTACACCAAGAAGGCGACATGCTACAGACGTGAAATTTATACGAAAGGAAGAAGGTGCTGTGATATGCAAATGATTACCTTTTCAGCGCATTCAGACAAAGCAGGAGCCAGTAGCGACACCTACATTGTGTTTAAATGAGGAAATTGTTCAGCCGGTTCCTCATACAAAAATTGCATTTGAACGTTGTTGCCTGGTGAAAAGTTGTTGTGATGCCTAGTGTAAGAAGGAGAAATGCGTACCAGCATGTTTCTAACTTTGATAAAGGTCGAATTGTAGCGTACCGGGATTGCGGTTTACCTTATCGTGGTATTGCTGCTCCCGTCGGTCGAGATCCAATGTCTGTTAGCAAAATATGGAACCGATGGGTTCAGGACGGTAATACGGAACGCCATGCGGTATCTCAACGGCCACCTATCACTAGCAGCCGAGAAGACAGGCATATTATCCGCATGGCCGTAATGGATCGTGCAACCACGTCACGAGCCGTGAGTCAAGAAACGGGGTCGTTTGGAAGACAACAAGTGTCTGCACGAACAGTTCGACGACGTTTGCAGCAGCATGGATTCTCAGCTCGGAGACCATGACTGCGGCTTCCCTTGACGCTGCGTCATAGACAAGAGCGCCTTCAATGGTGCGATCAACGACGAACCTAGGCGCACGAATGGCGAGACGTCATCTTTTCAGATGAATCCAGGTTCTGTGAACAGCATCATGATGGTCGCATCCGTGTTTGGCGGCATCGTGGTGAATGCGCACACTGGCAGCGTGCATTCGTTATCGTCATATTGGCCCATCACCTGGCGTGATAGTATGGGGTGCCACTGGATACACATCTTGGTCACCTCTTGTTCGCATTGACGGTGATTTGAACAGTGCACGTTATATTTCTTGTGTGTTACGACCCGTGGCTCTATCCTTTATTCGAGCCCTGCGAAACCAGGGGATAATGCCCGACCGCATGTTGCCGATATTGTACGGACCTTCCTTGATACGGAACATGTTCGGCTGTTGCCCTGGCCATCACGTTCTCCAGATCTTTCACCAATAGAAAACGTCTGGTCAATGGTTGCCGAGAGACTGGCTCGGCACCAAACGCCAGTCACTGCGGTTGATGAACTGTGGCATCGTGTTGAAGCTGCATGGGCATCTATACCTGTACATGTAATCCAATCTCTGTTTGACACAATGCCCAGGCATATAATTGCTGTTATTACTTCCAGAGGTGGTTGTTCTGGGTACTGATTTCTCAGGATCTATCCAGCCAAATTTTTTGAAAATTTAATCACTTGTTATTTCTAGTATAATATATTTGTCCAATAAATATAATTTTGTTATCTGTATTTCTTCCTGGTGTAGCAATTTTAATGGCCAGTAGTGTATATATATATACATTTGCATTGAATGCTTTGAATGACAAAAGAGAAGAAAAGGAATTTGATTTATGAATTATTTGAGTTGAATAAATTTAATTCTGATCTTCCTTTTTGGAGTCCTTATTAACTTTTTAATTAGTAATTAAATACAGAACATATTTATTTTCAATTTAAAAGGCATTAATCTTTATTTGTGCACATATTATTCAGTTTCCATTTATCATTTCCTGTTGCAGAGTTGAAGGTAGTGACAACCTAATTTGCATTTCATTTTATAATGAATTCATTACATTATGTGAAAATAATCATTAAAATATTAATAGAATATGCTTGAAAAGAGCCCGTATATTAATAATGATTACATTTTCCAGTGAACACAATTGAGAATTTTCCTGCTTATTTATGTATGTAATTATTAAATTAGAATATAATTGAATAATTTGAAAGAATTTGTAAATATAATTACTCAGTTCCTCTTCATATTTACTCAAAGAGTTTTAATTTAAATAATAATATTATTGAGAGGGAAAAGCTTTTAAAATAAGCAAGTTTCAGGTGTAGGAGGAACGAAAAACCTGGTTTACAGAAATGTGAAAAATGTATACATGAAAGCAAGAAAATAATGCTTTAATTATCAATGCAATTTGCAAGAAAGATGACTTTTGATTAAAATGAGTGTTTCTTATAATGCCGCAATTTCAAATATGTATGTTTAAAGTAGAAATTTTATCATATAGGGTACTTAAAAAAATTTCAATTTAAAATGTTGCATAAAATTCTTTCCATAGATTTCGAAAAAAATATCTTTGAAAAAGTTTAATATAATTACATTTTTCCAACCGTTTTTTCTAGATACAATATATGGAAATTATATAGCTGACTCTTTATCATAATATATTTGAATTCACTATATTAAATTCAAATATATTATGCTATGAAATCTCCTCTATAAGTTATAATTTTTCTCAGGGAAATTGTTAACATTAAAAAATAAATAAGAAAAAAAAAGCTGACTAAATCAGAAAAGATAATAGCAAAATAAAACATATTTTGCCACTTAGTCTTGATGCCAGGTTTAAGCATTCCTTAGAAAGGCTTAATTATATTTTATTGGTTTTCTTTCTCAATCATCGTTGAATCAAAATATATGAAACGCCACCTAGCAGCAAAGGCGTCTAATTAATTAAGGATTTTCCCCATAATTTTAATTGGGAACACCCATGAGACTTCCTAATCCCAATTTTCTTGTACAAGCAGTTCTTTCTTGGTCAGGAAAACTAATTTGAAATCTTAATATCAAATGTAGTTCATCCTTATTCAATAAAGGAAATTTTAGCGCAACTGTATGTTTGTAAAAAAGATATCTCCGGACACTTAAAAAAACATTTTAATTATTTTGATGAGTAAACTTGAGGGGTGTATATTTAATATGAACTATTTGGAAAGAAAATAACTAATAAATATAACCGCTCAGTATGAAAATTCTGGAATTATAAATATTTCGGAATCGATGACAAACTGTGTCTTATGAATCGATGACAAACTTATCAGCCTCCAAATTGAAATGTGAGGGGGGAGGAATAAATCACTGAATATCCACAGAATTTGTAAAATGTGATTCAAATCTTTTAAGAAATCATTTAAAAATAATGATATAGAAATTAAGGTCAAAGTCACACACCAGGAAGGAATCATAAATCTAAGCAAAAGTATCCAGAAAATATCTATTTTGCAGATAAAATGAATAATACAATGAGTATAGATAAAATTGGCTATTCAACACTGGAAGATAACAAAAGAATATTTGTTGGGAAAGTTCATTTGCTAGAATTTAATCATTTCCATCATTAATATGCAAAATATTATTGAATATTAACTACATGGAAAAAATATTTCAAAAAAATTTGATACAGCTTTGGGGACAGCATAACTCCAGAATGCTATTGGAAAGACAGTTTATATCATCCATCGCCCAATTTCTCTTTTGACAGGACTATTCATACATAGTGGGCCGTATTTTCTTCTCACGGAAATCCGGAAGATTCTCAAGCAGCCACATCGACAGACGTGCATGCAGAAGGCAAAAAGGCAATATTCGTTGCTCAAAAGTGGCTGGAAACGAACCCAGGACCTTATACTTATAAATAGAGCTGTCTTATCATTGAGCTACAATGATAACCCATAAAGGAAAAAATTTCAAAGATTTATTAAAGTTCTATTTACAACTATAGAGAATGTTTGCCAAATATCTCGTCAAATGTGCTTGCTTTCGAAAGTTATTCTGCATTAAAAACACAATTGAAAATTTTTATCATAACTATACAAATAATGAAAAAAAATTTAAAAGGATGGATAAACATTTACAAAAAAATTTCTGACTCGAGATTCAAATCTATAATTTCAAGATTCAGTAGTAATGATTTGTCTCTCTATTCCTGCCCTTTTATACTGGGCTTTTTTATAAATATATTTTAGTACAACTTAAATCATTTGCGAATAATTTAAGATACAAAAAGCAATCAAAATATAAATTTACTAGAATTAAGGAGTTCGAAATCTTTAAAAATAATTTCGGCCAATATAAAAATTTTGCGTGACATTTGAGGTCATTTTTTTCGTACTTTTATGGATTGAGAAAATATAGCAGAACCCGCATAATTGCTCATTTCTCAGATTTTGAAGCTTAATGAAGGAAAAAGAATAGATGCGATGTCTCGTGCCATACCCATTTTCCAACTTTATTACCTTATCGAGATCTTATATCGCGATAAGAAAATGGGAGAACACCCTTATTAGTGGCCCGAGAGTTCATAACTTTCAGAACACTGTGAATATTAATATAAGGAGTGTAGCAGAAAAAATACCGCCTTGGGTTTTATTGGATAGAAATGTTGAAATTCGCTATGGGTGCAGGTGTTTAATTGTCATGGGTAATGTAATCTATTCGTGTTCTCTTTCATAGTTGTTTCTCTCTTGTTTTGAAAATCGCCAAAACATGTTAAAAAAATCAATAAATAAAGTCTAAGTTGTCATGTTGCATTAGGTGTGTATTAAAATGGTATATTTATTTTAATTATCAATTTAGTAGTGTAAAATGCTTATCATTTCCTATTTGTTTTAAGGTAAATAACCGCCAAACTTACCAAATCGCTACAGGTACTTCGAAAGATTTTAATTTATTAGGTCTAATTTGATTAATTAGTTTATTACTCTTTTGAGGTTAAATTTACTTATTTTAAAATTAAAAGTGCAACGCAATTAGTATTAAAATACCCATTCAGTAATCCTTATAGCGCTTTGAAAATAACTAAGCAAAACAAAATCGTTTGATGAAAATAAAAACATGCATTATTAGCCATCACCCAAAAATTCCTATCTCTAAGCCGTTATCTCTCATAACTTGCGTTAAGACGTTTAGCTTTATGTGTATACAATTGCGCATGATGGTAATTTCTAATCTAAGTTTAAATTAAAATAATCTTGTATACGCATAATGCAAAGTCAGTAAAAATGAGCTTTTCAGTTCATTGAAGATATTAATCAATGTACTCAAAAATGCGTAATCCACCAAACGTACAAATTATTTTGATATAAGAAGATTTAGATATCAAGTGCTAATTACTAACTTTTCTACTAATTTTATATTTCATAAGTTTAAAATGAATTTTTTTATAGGATTGAAAAAATGTGAAGTTACTTAGAAACTAGAAAAATATATTTAAACGGTTAGAGAGGAAAATTAATTAAAATAAAATATTTCCTTCTATTTTTTTAGTACAAATATGTTAATGTGAAGTCCAATTTGCTTACTAGCTTCAACAAATTACGAAAATAATTTTAACTTAATTCGAAAGTAATGAAATAATTTTGAAAACGTTTTTTAATTGCTTGTTGAGAATCGCGAAAATAATTTCGGAGAGAAAAATTATATTTTAATAATATTTCCCATCATTTTGAGTGAAAGGTCCAATTAGTATACCAGCTCTAACTGATTAGTATTTGAAAAAAAAATTATTTCAATCTTATTTTTGTTTACAAAAGTTGGAATTACATTACCTTTTGACAAATATATTTTTGCAAGAAATTATATGTTTATAGGAATTTATAACAACCATCAATTCTTTGATACTTTCATACATACATTAAAATTACTTTTTTTCACCTTTTCTTAGCACCCAATGATAATTTTTTTTTAAATTACGTCCTTATGTTGGCTTTTTCGAAGTCTTGCAGTCCAATAAAGAAAAGAAGTATCTCCAGGAGTGGAGAGTGTCAGAAAAAGACTGCAAGATAAAGACGAAGGCTGTAACAGATTTAGCGTTACCCAGGGTGCACCACGAGGAGGCCTGTTACACTACACCCCCAATGATAATATATATATATATATATAATTATTTTATTGCTTCCGAAAATTAACCATTTTCCTTTAGATGGTTAATTATAATAATTATATGAATTATTATGCATCAAATGATTCTTTCTCTCATTTTTAAAATTCAAACTTAAATTTCAAAATGAAAAAATTTTTTGACAAGTTCAGCACAAAATGAGAACAGAAATAATCCTATTAAAATTATTTTGAAACCTAATAATTTTTGTTCATTATGTCAGAGAACACAATCATAATAAATATTATTATGTAAGCAAAACTTTTAATTTGCATTAAAATAGATGTTGAAATAAATTATATGTATACATATATATAATTGATATTCTTCTCTACCTTATAATATTTGCATTTCTACTGCATACTATAAGTTTTGAGGAATTTTGTAATTTTTGTATTTTGGGTAACTGCATACTTTGAGGGGATTTTGCATTTAATGAATTGCTAAAATTTTCCTGTAGTTGTGTTACTCCGAACCACACATTTTATTTGAATGAGAAATGGCAATTATCATTTTATAAGTGTTCATTCTCAATAAAATTATCATTAAAAATGTTCCTTGAATATAAAATACAAATTAATTGTTGATTTCAAAAAATTTTAAAAATTCAAATAAGATTTTTAAATTTAATAAGATTTTTAAATTAACTTAATTAAATAATGTGTCAAAGTCTCTAAGAACTCTTGACATACTGTTTCAGCTCTTTTATGTCAAGCAAAGTGTCAAAACAGTTTTTTTAAGCAATAAAACTACCAATATTTTTTGTGAAAAGCATATAGTTTAGAAAAGTGTCAAAATAAAAGAACAATAGGAAATAATATCCTTTTGGGTATAGAACACCAATGCAGTTTAACCCATAATCCGAAATGTTCAATTCTTGCTCCTTTGAGAACCGTAAACAAAGACAATTCTTTTTAAAAAGATAACTTAAACCTTGAGTGACTGTTCCGGTCCTCAATCTTTAAATTTCTTTTTCATTGTGACGCATGGCTCTCGTGAGGTAAAAGAACGGCGACACCATGCGTCACGCACGTCTCCTTGAAATGAAGTTTGAAGCCTTTTTATTTCTTAATTTTTTTTCTGGGGTGGGTCAACTCCAGAACCCTCGCTTTTTTCTTTTATTTTGACTCTTTTCACTTACGTATTTTTTCCCCCTAAAGTCCCAACCAACGAAATATTCTTCAGTGTGTACAGCTCTTCACCTACGATTCAGGCTGTCAAAACGCAGATGTGGCATACTCTTTCACGATTTCTTTCCTTTGAGTTTTTCAAGTGGTTTTGAGCACAAAGCCCCGAAGAGGTAGGTTTGAAAAGGGTGAACCTTTTAGAGGGGTAGATGTAAATATTTTCAGGGTGACCGCATTCGTTGTTGCTGATATTTGGTAATAATGTTTCTTACATATATTGCCAACAAATTGAAATTTATTATTTATTGATCCTTTCTGAAGCATGTCACTTGAACATGAATATATTTTGAAGTATTATATGCATAGTAATAGTTCAATGAAATAAAATGTGTGAATGAGTTTATTTCTTTTTTAGTTCAACAATTTGTGGATTTGATTCTTGTTTTGGTCATGTATTTTTTTCTTGAATTAAGAAATATTTTAAGTAATTGTATTAAGAAGTTAAATTAAGAATTATATTTTAAACAGCTGAACTCGATTAAATTAAAACTGCTCATAGAGTGGCGAACCATATCATATGGTTTGATTGGTGTCGTGTCCATGGTAAGAACTAAAGATGACCATGAGCATGTAGAACACAGCTGACTATCTCCCTGATGTTTTCGGAGTATAAATTCTTTCCTATCCTGATCAAGGAGAATTTCCCGAGCTGATCCAGATATCTTAAAAGGGCATTCAAAATTTTGTCTGGGTGTTAGTGGAATATTATATCAATGTATACAGAGACGGTAGATTCTGTTGCCACCTCTCTGGATCTTCCCATCTCCATAGTGACCAGTTCAAAGGCGAGTGATAGCTTTTTTGAGGTCTCCATATTTGCGCTGATTTCACAAATCTGTGAGTCTTTTTTCAATGGCGTTTTCTCTTAGACAGTATCTTGCAATTGCTCTCACATTGACTTTGAAGGTATTTTCCGTCATTCTCCTCCCTTATTTGACATTCTCCTCCCTTACTTGGCCTCTTCAATTTCAGGGATGATAACGTGCGCGGGCATCCACTGCAGAATACAAATCTTGTTTAATTGTTCAATTATTTTCAATTGATCTTGAATATCATGAATTAGCCTTGATTGACGTTGCTTAGTGATTATAAAGCAGCTTTTGAGTCACAAAAGATTGCCCATTGGCTTTGTCAATGTTGTTGAGTGAGATATATTCATACAATGCATGATTTATTGCTCTAAATTCATTGGTGAAATTTGAGGTTTTAGGTTATACTATAGCATAAAAGATGCATTTTTGTGCCTTCAACATTGTGATCCAAAGACTGAATCTAAATAAGAAAATCTTAAAGATTGCACTGTGAATTGTTTGCCGTTCTATGCAATATGCAGTAATCTAAAACATCCTAAAATACTCTCTCATAGTTTCAAACTAATATTCAATTTCACTTCTAACAAACCGGAAAATCTAACGCATAATTTAAATTAAAAGTAATGACCATAATTTTTTATTTTAATCAAAGTCAAATAACTAGATTTGCATTCAAAACAATACTATTGACTACAAATCACTCAAATGACTGTAGTTTTAGTAGACAATTGTCATGAATTGTTTTAATTTTGCGTATCTAGACTTAAGCTCTACTAAACTCTGCGGCGCGACAAACCATGTAGCCCAATTCCTACAGAGTCCATCTCTGTTTTCCTGACCGAGAGGCCTTGGGGTGCAAAGCATATGTCCCGATTAAATAAACTGCCTAAAGCGAAAACCTGCAATGTTGAGTTTCTAAGAATTCTTGTTCCTCAGTTTATCGACCCACTAGGGATGAAAGGCTGAGTAGACTTTGCCCAGCCCGAGGATCGGACCTCGAACCTGGGCCTTGGAAACGTGAAACGCTATCACTAAGCCACAAGACTTATAGACTCAAACTCTAATTAATTTAAATATAATTGTAGGCTTAGGACAATATTTAGAGTTTTTACTGCACAAATTTCTCAAATGAAAGATGTTTAATAATTGAAATAATGTGACATTATGGTATCTTGTTACTATGATTCATAATTGTGATTTGCAACTTTTTTCTTGGCATGCAGAAAGAGTTAATATTTAAATATTCAAGGATTGGATTGGAATAACTGCTTTAAACAATGAATATTTTCTCTTTACTCAAAATTTTCAGTTGTGTTAGTTACTTAAAATTAACAGTTAAAAAAATAATAACTGCTTCCCAAACACAAATTATGGGTTAAAAAATTAATGCCAAATAATGAGAGCTTATATAAAAGCATATAAATGACTGATGAGTTTATTTGAACATAATTAATAATAGGTTCCTTCCATTTCGTTGTGATTTATCATTATAATATGCAATTCTAATTGTTATTTCATTTGTTGAATGATGGATATGAAGCAATCATGCAACTGCAGCCAAGTCACGCATAAACATTGTTCACGGAAGGCGAATCAACAGGTGGTCTAAAAGAAAAATTTTTCAAGTCCCTAAGAACAAAAACCATCAATCAAATGAATATTCTTCTTATTATATCGTTATTTTGGTATTTTGAAAGCAAGTTTGGTGAAATGGTCAATCACTTTTGAAATTGTATACCTGATATATTTCTAGTTGTAAATATTTGTAGAGATACACGATTACAATAATTCTCCCTTTAACTCGCTATAACTTATAACGCATTTTCCAACTACGCGATTTCATGTCCCTCGTATAACACGCGTTTTCCTTCAAATAACGCGATGATTCCCTACGAACTGCTGCACTGCACTGCGTTTCTGTATTTCGAAATTTATAATGATTTGTACAGTTCACGATCAATTTTGCGTACGTTTGCACATTGTGTCAATTGTGTTCTTGTTAAATTAAATTAAATTATGTAGTTGATCTTTGAACATTCTACTAAAAAAAGATGTCGGTGGAACATTATTTCAGATAGCTCTAGAGGGATAAACTTGTAATAAAAAGTTTTTGGAATTATTCATTTGGAAGTGATTGTTTTTTAGTTACATATATATAAAGTTTTTTAATTTAAAATGTTTTTAATTTAATTTTAATAAAGCCCACACATTTTGTGTTCATAACATAGTTTTTCATTAATGTTCGATTTAAACCCCTTTTATCGAGAAAAGTGCAACATAAATTATTTGTACATAACGCGTTATACGAGCGCGTTATTCTAGAATGCTTGCACCGGGCGTTTTACTAAAGATCAGAAGTAATATAGCGTGTGATTAGTATTGTACTCATCAATACAAATTTTATGAAATTTTAGAATTCAATCATCTTATATAAAAATCTTGCAAGTAAACACATAAATCTTACAGAACACACGCCACATCACTTCTTTAATTGTAATTTATGCTGTTATGTCTCCGATTATATTCTGCTAGTAATTTTCAAGAATAAAATCCTAAAAGAACTCTTTTAGCCAATGTTTAAACGCGAACAAAAACTATAATAGTAATCTGTATCAACCCATTTTTCTTGGATTAAATTTCTTAGATTTTCTTTCTTAAATTTAAATTTATTTTTTAAATTGATTTCTTAGATTTCTTATTAAATTTCTTAAATAGATTTGAAAAATAACAAATGGATCAAATGAGAAAGTAAAAAATTAATTTGCACGCTAAGTGTTATGCAATGCTTATAATTTACATGCTATTGTCAGAAATTCAACATTGTTTTAGTTCTGTAATTTACTGATGTATATATTTATTGCAACTTTTCTAGCGATTCAAACAATCAAAACTGCTTATTCCTGTTTCCAAAAGCCAAAATTTCTTTATTTATAAACTGTATTAGAATTTATGTTTTTCATCCATTAGTTATAAATTGGAATTTATGTATGTAAGAAGAGGAAAATAGTTAATTTATCCAGAAATATCTTTATTTTTAAATTAAATTATTTAAAATAATGATAATATTGCAAAAATTATAATTCAAGTAAGTTTGAATTTTTTTCATTCCCATTTTAATCCACGGGAATAACGCTTAAATTTTTTAATATCAGAGATAATAAATAAGGTATAAAAGGTAAAAATATTTTTAAAAAAAGTATATAAAAGTGACATTCTCTTCATAAAAAATATAAATTTTAAAAACATTAGGGAAGGAAGTTCCCTTTTTGAATGTGCTAAAAACAATTCATTCTACAGTAGCGCAGTATAACAACTACCGGCTTAAGCTAACACTTGTCGGTTACATCGTAAATTACGCCAATCTTTTTCACTTAGAAACGGATATAAGGGAACATTAACCAAAGAATTTATTGGCAAAGCAACTCAACCCGTTATCTAATGAAGAATCATTATTTTTCAAATTCGCCAAACGACTTCCCGTTCATTCTACCAATTACGAAAAAACTAGTTAATGAAGTTATTTTTAGTCTAGAGGTGTGCATCCCTATTTTTTTAATAGGCTAACAAGTCTGCTTGGCTTCCTTTTGGTATTATAATCTCAAATTTTCAAATTCGAAAACCATCGCCAAATTTGAATATACGATCCCGATTTGGCACATCCTTCCGTTGCATCGTTTTCCATTCACAAATATTTATGACCCAAAACTTTATGAATGAATATCTAGATGGTAGTAATAGTAGAACCTCCGGATACGCCATTACGGTCAAGTGTAACAGGAAACACCGTCACAGGTTCCTGCGCCAGAAACAATAAGTCACCTTGCGCTCAAGGGAAAAAAATTCCACCAGCTCGAGTCAAAAAAAGTAAAATTAATAAGTAGGGTGTTTTTGCCTCCAGAAATTGGATAGGTTCTATACTATTTAAGGTTCATAGATGAAAAGAATATGGGCCTATTGTTATCGGTGGCTATTTTAGCTTGACCAGAATACCCGGGTAAGCATAAAGTATAGATCTGAAGGTGACTTTTGTGTTAGGTCAAGCGATTGCATGCTGCACAGCTGCTATATGTCTAAAGAAATATGCAAGGAAAAGGAAAATTAAATATACAATAAATAATAAGGATAATATCAATAGAAAAATAAATTAAAATTATTCTTCCTGTAATAAAATGATAAAATTTCTATCCAGAAATGGTGGTTAAAGTCTGTAGCTTTTGCTAATAAAATACAAATTGAATATTGTCAAAACATTTTCTATAACTAATGACAAAATTTTTTAAATATCATGGTGTTAGATGCTAAACATCCAAGTGCGTTATTAAAATCAATAATCCTTAAAAATATTTTAAAAAATTATAATATTTATCACCAATTTTTTTTATTTCGAAATCTTATGGAAAACCGATTTCTTACTTCGATTACAATTATTTCATTCGATATATTTTTTATTTATATTAAAACACATGTAAAATTGATCACTATCAATTTATTAATAATTTGAAATATTTCTTTAAATTACAGATAAAATTACAATATTTATTTGCAATTTATTATTATTTCAAAGTCTTATGAGAAACCAATTTCTTACTTCGATAACAGTTATTTTATTTGATATATTTTTGACTTACATTAAAGCATATTTAAAATTTATCATTATGAATATATTAATATAAATATTTCTATAAGTTTAAAACTGAAAATTTTACTAATTTTTTCCATAATGTTAAAGCAAATCGGAATACCATAGAATTTTAAAAAAATATTTTCCAATTTTTTTTTAAGGATTGGTTGTTTTTGGATCTTTTAGCATGATGAAGAGCAAAATATATGTCTTTTTTATATGGAAAAGCAACTGATGGGTGGGTATGCCATCACAGCTCTGAAAATGGGTTGAGTCCTCGTAATTTAGAAGCAGAGTCTAAGCAGATCGTCTGATCAGGCCTTCCAATCACACAGGAATCATTTTACATGGAAGACATTGAGAACATAACCTATTATTTTATGGTATCTAGATTAGTAAAAGTGGCAGATCTTCGACTGAATACATAATCCTCTGAATTCAGTTACCGATGAGAGAGGTATGACATCTTTTTATTAAATATCCAACCAAGCGTCTTTCAATCTGAGCTTGTATCGATGAAAGAGTTGAAGCTAGCATTCGCTTTTTATCTGATGTACACTGAGCACTATTTTTTTAAATTAAGAAATATGCAGTGATTTATTCTTCAACAAATCATTGATAATTGGAAAAAATAAACAGAAATGTGTTCTAAAATTAAATTTATGTCTGGTTTCTGAAGCCAATCAATTTTATGTTTAAAAACACAGAAGAAATATATATTTTTTTATAGTTCTTTTTTCTTATATTCTCCTCCTACTTTCAAACTGTATCTTTGTGAGAGGCTTGGAACTCAGCCGATTCCATCAGTGAGATGATTTGGGGATGCTATATTATCTTTATTTTACATTCAAAAATAAGGTGAACTTAAATTTTATTTAAAGAATTAAATAAAGTACATACAGTATAACTTCAATTATCTGAATCCATTGGGACTGGAACTCATTCTGATAATCAAAAAATTAGGTTAATTGGATTTTTTTTTGAAAAAATAATGCTCATTTCAATTAATTATTTTAATTAATTATTATTTGTTGAAAATGGGAGAACATCTATGCATTTTTAAAGAAAAAGAATTTAAAGAAAAGCTACACTTTTACATGTTAATGTATTTACAAATGCTGCACATTAATACAATGTGCATGTACAGGGCTATAAAGGAAAATCATTGCTTGCTGATATCTCAGTCAAAGTAAGCTGTTTCACTGCCATCATCTGTTTTCGGGCAGCCAAGCCAAGTCGGCAGCGCATGCTCTTGACATTGAGAATTTGCATGTGGTCACACTCGGGCTGACATTCCATCCACTTCAAAGCAGTTTCGAAGATAGCAAATTCTTCACTTGCTGATCTTCCCGTGCCTGCTTCAACTTGGACATTAAGGTCATCTTCTTCCTCTACACTTTCAATAAGCTTGCTATCATTTGCTTCTTTGACCGATCTGTCGTCTTCCTCCTAATCTACTCTTCTATATGTGTATAATGTATAATATACTCTTCTTCAACACTAACTTCAGCACATCTAAGCATTTTCAAAAGAATGTTTTTAAATTCTTCAAGAGTGAGGCGTCTCTCTCTCTCTGTCTCATTTCACCTCCTCTTACCCTTCCTTTTCTTGAATTTTTTCTTATTTTCAGTCTCTTTTTTAGTCTAATTTATTTTTCTGAAATTCTGAAAACCATTCTTATGATCAGAGACTCAGATAGACGGAATTTGAAAAATTAGTATTCTGCTATACTTGATTCAGAATACTATTTCATCTTTTTAATCTATTTTACCAGTAACTAAAGATTTAAATAGATTACACTTTAATTTCTGATTCTGCATAAAATTTTGCTGCAAACAAATGAACCAGTGTTATTAGTTTCTTCTTTATATATATATATATATATATATATATATATATATATATATATATATATATATATATATATATATATATATATATATATATATATATATATATATATATATATATATATATATATATTATTTTCTTTACAAATTTAAATCATGGTCCACGTATTTTATTTTGAAATTTACCTCAAAAATATCAGCAGGAAAATATTTAATGTTCAAGATATTATTCATTAGTTTATTCATTAAATATTTTATCAAATCCTAAAAACCAAATGCATATGATTGTAATTAAACGAAAATCTGGAATTATCTCTTCCTTAATATAAAAAACTTGTTTATACAGTTTTCCCGTGTTTTCCTTATTTTTTTAAATTTCTTAGTTTTTAAATAATTTCGGATAAGTAAATATTGTTCTGAATTCAATTTAAGAAAGGAAACATGTAAAGAATGATGTACTATTTGTAACAAACCATAAATATTGAAAAAAAATATGCTATTCATACAAATTAAGAAAGTCATGTCCTTATAGAAAGAGAATTGTGAATTTAAATCCTTACAGATTCAATTTGGCCTGAATTCTTTTTTGCATCCATTTAAAATAATAAACTCCCTTTCAAGAGAATTAACATAATTATTTTTTTAGAATGCAATATGTTTTTAACTTTTAATGCAGAATATTTGGATTTGAATGCTGAAGGATCATTTGATTGCATCTCGAAAGAAAAAAGTGCATTTATTTATAATATTTTATCCATAAATAACGTTAACCATACAATTTGCATAAATTCCTTCAAATTATTATGAATTCTATTTAAAAATACTCGCTAAAGATATTTTAGGTGTTTTAATTCTATGCATTTGATCAGTTTAGAACTGTATCAATTTTACCAATACTTTTTTCATAATTTAACTTTAAATGTATTGAAATAAATGCATAAATACTACTCTTAACTGATTTTTTTTGTCATTTTGCAAAATATAGCGAAATTAAATTTAAGGAAATACTGTCCATCTTTATTTTCGACATTTATTAAAATAAACATCAATAATGTATTGCAAATTTAACTCGTGTTTAAGATTATAAGGTAAATTTACATTGCATTTTTCATTCTAATCAAACAAACTAAAACATTATTAAATAAGTTATTATCTAGGGGAAAACAAGAAGTCAAACAATTAAATAAGCAAATAAAAAAAATCTCCACCCAAAATCTGCCGCCCATTAATTTAATCATAGATGTTACAAATTTCCATCCCAACCGAATTCTTTTGACAATCACGACATATTTACATTAATTTTCTCCAAAAAAAATTTTTTTCTTAGGGATGCGTAGGAGTTGAGGACATACGGATGGACAGACAGTAATAATAACACCATGGCGGGGTGACGACACGTGTTAAGGGAAATGCACAAGGGGAAATACCTATCCGCTCGTTAACTGCACGAAAGGAGTAAAATTAATATTATTAACCAGCCAAGCATGATGATGTCGCTGGTGCACAATGAAATTTTCCGTGCGGTAAGTCCGAGAAGATGTCGATGAAGATGCTGCCTCACGCTTTCTCTTCCGACCAGTTCATCGTAATTAACTGTACCAAATCACGAAAAGGGAAATAGGTCTTTTCTTTTCAAGGCTTCCGTAGGCGGTGGAACACTTAGTCACTGGGTTTTATGAGTTTCCGATCAGTTCAATCCATTATGGTCATAAAATTGTTTTTGTGATGCGTCTATTCTCTTGTCTCGTCATGCTTGCTTTCTGCATGCGACATTCATCATGTGAGGAAGTGTCGCAAAAATTTGTTTTACAAGGATGTTGTTAATTAAACTGCCTGTCAACACCTATACGTGAGCAGATTTTAGTGCTTTTCTATTAATCTTCTTTTTCATGGTTAGATCTTGTAGTAATACTGGTGTATGTTCTTTTGTGTATGATTTACGTTTTTTCCCCTCACATTTTGATGTCGGTTTCAACAAATAATCGAAAGTTATCAGAAAAATATCTACGAAAATTTTGAAAGCATTAATTTTTAAAAGAAAGAAAAGGATAATATTAATTTACTTATTATTAATTTTTTAAACTGTCTAATTTACTTATTTAAATTTATACATAATTGATATTTAATGATAGTTTATAAACCCTAAATATCAATTTTGAATATCAATCTTTGTTAAACATTCAGATACTTGAATATACAGATAGTTATCAAAATAATGGTATCAATCCAGATTTACAAAGAATCCTTGAGTAAAATGGAAACAACCTTTACATAGATTGCAGTTTGAATTCTCTCGAAATTCGTTTCATGCAGATGATAAACGATGTTAAGAAGAATATCGCTTCCCTTCCCCCAATCTTTGGGAAGAATTTTGTCCCCCAATCTTTGGGAAGAATTTTGTGAGAGATGAAGAATGTGAATGACGGTGTGCATTGGAAGATTTTTATGAGAGAAGACAAATGTGAATGTCGGTGTACATTGGAAAAATTTTGTAATGAATGATGAATGAGAATGTCAGTGTACTTTGGAAGAATTTTGTGAGAGATGACGATAAAAGTTAACCGATTCGATGGTTCAGTATACCGGTTATATTATATTGAGTTTGGAAGGCTGTTTAAGAAACAATAGACATTTTACTTCCTTCTCGTGTTTGTCAATTGATGCTTAGAAAAATCCAGCAGCATGAATAGGAGCCTTATCATCGTATAAAACTTCATGTCTTTTTGGAAGCGTATATGGAAACTCATGAGGGAAAATGTCTGAAGTAAGATGGGTAGGCTAAAACTCCTTTATATTTGTAAGCATGAAAAGAAAGATCTTACTGTGATCTATCTTTTCATGCGTACGTGTTTTCCAACAGAAATTCATGATACAGCTACATATACATACATATTGGTGCAGGCGAGTCTTAGACTGCATCTTTAGGTTAACGAGTTAGGAATACTTGCCCATCCCCGAGTGCCTTGTCATTTTGAACAAAAGTCAGGTGACGAGGTCATAGCTGAGCTGGCACTCTCCTCTCCACATCCACGCCACACCAAAGGAAAGACTTTGGACGTCACATATTAACGTGGACACGTCCCCAACCAACGAAGCTATAGCAACCCAGTGAGGACGAATGTGATCACCCACCCTCCTAATCACTGCCCGTAGCAAATTATGCTTCACTTTGCTGATCTTAACGGTAAGCGGCGTGAAGTTACTGTGACCGCTACACATATTATGACAGATTCACTTTCATACTTGAAAGTTGAAAGGTGAGAATCATAGTCATACGCTTCTGCAGGCATCCTTCATACCTACTCATGAAATACTGTATCGAAAAATGTGAAAGATAATTCACGACTGATCTTACTTTTATACGATTAGGCATGAATAATTCAAAGAGAGATTGTCATACTTAATGACACGTACTGATATCCTTTATTAGTACATTGTAATTAGTATGATCCTTTATTAATACAATATAATATAATATTGATGGATATAATATAATATTGAATAATATAATATAATATAATATTGATGGAATGCAATTTGTATTCTCTAGAAATAAATTCATACAAGTACTTAACAATGTATGGGGAAATATTGTATCATATTTCACAAAGATATTGTGAAACTACTTAAGAGAAGGGAATGGAAGATATAAGTTTCGTATTCGAAACTCTAAAATAGGTCTATAATGGTTTAACTACATAGTAATCAGCTGAATGTGTAGATCAAGTAGACTTTCATTTTCACAATCTTGTTCATCAAAGTATGATTAATTAAGCTCCACTTGAATACCATTATGATCTTGTACAATTCCATTTCTGGTAGGAAACAAAGTTTGTATCATAAGATGGACTCGATCAACTAAATTTTCTTCACACTTGCAGTCTCTGTAATACCCGAAAGAATGTACTTGTCCCTCTTTTAGTGTGGTGTAGCGCGAAAACTGCAAGCGTTTTGCTCATGCACACATTGCCTGTGACGTTTTGTTCCAGATATTTGCATACGCATGACCTTTCTATTGAATTGCGAGTCCATTTGTTGATCGCAAGAGCACTTTTTCTGCAATTTTAAGGCTATCTTTATAAAGTTTACATTGGTACGCAAGTTTTGAAAAACATATGACTACATATACACATGCATACATACATTTGTGTATATATATATATATATATATATATATATATATATATATATATATATATATATATATATATATATATATATATATATATATATGTATATATATATATATATATTTCACCTAGAATTTGGTACATCAGTTCCGCGTTTTAGGAAAACGCGTTGTACTAGAATTCTCGTAAAATGCACTCGTATGACCTCGTTATGTACAAATGATTCCCGTTTAGCTTTCTAAATAAGGGGGGGGGTTTAAATCGAATATTATAAAAAACTAGGCTATGAACAAAATGTGAATGCTTTTTTAAAATCAAATTAAAAACATTTAAAATAAAAATGACTTTTATAAATATAATTCAAAAACAGTTAATTTCAAATATTGTTGTTGTTGTCATGTGTCAGCTAGGCTGTCATCATGGGGTGCACTGCTCCACTTTTCCAACTGAACCATATTCAGGTGTAGAATCCGATTTCCTTAGTACACACATGCCATATTGACCCGTTTACAGGGTAGGGAATCATTCACAACCTAATTTTACAAGGAAAGGACATAAACAGAATAAATAGAGAAAGAATGTGTACATCCATGGCCCAGCCAGGATTCAAACCCAGGATTATCCGTAGTCAGGCATGCTGACCACTAGAAAGGAGTTAACTTCAAATAAATCAAATAATTCGCAAAACAGTTTGATAGCATGTTTATTCGCTGTAGGAGCTACCTGAAATAACGTACCACCGATATCTTTTTCATTTGGCAGAATGTTCAAAAAGGTCAGTAATTTAGTTTAATTTTATAAGAACGCACAACTGACACAACGTGCAAACGTACTCGGATTTGATTGCGAACAGTACAAATCTTTTTAATTTTCCCAGTAATGAAATATAACGTCGAGAATCAACGCATTATATGGGAGAAAACACGTGTTATACAAGGGACATGAAAAAACGCCTTATAAGATTACCGTGATACAGGGTGGATGGTTGCATACCTAGGCACATACTGTTATTTAAATATGCACAAAATTTTTGGAGGGTTTTCAAATTAAGTGAATAGCTACAAGTACAAAAAAGACACTATCATTTGACATAAAAACTCAATTTATTAACTACTGTTTAAAAATGAAGAAATTTATTTTCCAAAAATGTGGATATACTTTGTATAAAGTTATGCATATATATATATATATATATGTGTGTGTGTGTGTGTGTGTGTGTGTGTGTGTGTGTGTGTGTGTGTGTGTGTGTGTGTGTGTGTGTGTGTGTGTGTGTGTGTGTGTGTGTGTGTGTGTGTGTGTGTATTATATATCATTTACATAGATATTCCCTATTGGCAAGTAAAGTACACTATCTTCAATCACGCAATGATCGATTGTCCTAAGGAATAATTGTATCGCGGTTGAAAAAAATTATTCAAAAATTGTGAAATTCATAATTTTTTTAAGATTTCCTGTGTGCAATAATTTAAATTGCAATCGAAGACAATAAATCAATAAAATGCATTTAAGCAATCAAAAAAGAAGATGCAATTTTTCTATTAATTATTGAAATATATCTTTTTTGATATTGAAGCTGAATATTTAAACACATGAAACAGAGTAGAATTTCCGAAGAGAATTTTAAAAATTATAGGTTATGTTATAAAAAAAAGAATCAGGATAAATATAAATTGGTTTGTTATGTGGAAAAAAATCACAGAGAATTTTTTTATAATTACTTGGCGATACTATTGTCGCTTAAAGGCTGAAGAAAGCACATTTATAATCTAAGATCATATACACGCAACGCTGCAAAAAATTATCATTGAATTCTGATATGTCAATTAAATTGTTCTTAGAATATCTCACATCAAAGTGTAGAACTTAAGGGATGCAGCCACAGGTAATGCAGTTAACTACCCTTCACTTCTTAGAAAAGGCTATTCTGCGCGTGACTCCCTGACCACGTGCCTCATCCTGTTGCATGATCGAAGACCATTCACAAAATATCACCCAGTGGCCATGAAGTCACCAGCAACAGGTGTTCTGCCAGGGTCCACTCACGAAGAGAAAGTCATTTCCATTGATGAGAGGATTCATGAATGGAAATTCCTGGCGAGATAGCAATCGGAGAACAATGTCAACTTCCACCTGTTCCCAGATGCCTGCTCCTTCTGACTGTTTCTTCTTCTTCAAGATGCGTAACGAGCGGTCAAGCATTACCGGAAGGAGATGTTCCCGACACGCCCAGTGGTTATTCTCTTTTGCGCGTCCACCTTCAGCAATGCTGCCACTCTTCATCAAGCGACGCCTTCTTGTTTGAAATTGTTTCTGCATCAGTTAATCACAGCTGGCTCTTATTTTCCAGAAAGAGTGATCAGTAATGGAGTTCATGTTTGTTCCCCCCCCTTTCATTACCTTTTCAATATATATAATCAAAGGATAGATTTTTTTTTTTTTGTTTTTTGTTTTGTTGTTGAATTTTTTTCTTTCATTTTTAAATTTCGCTCTTAATTGGTATGTCAAGAAATATGTGTGTATTGATAAAACAACTTTTCCTTCAAATATAAAAGATTTCATGAATTAAAAACTCACTATCAAATAAAACTTTTCTCATAATTGTCAATATGTCAAACTATTTCCTTGCTTTGAGATTAAACTGGTAGCTAAATGATTTAGATCTTCAGTTCAAGATTTCTACATCAGAAATATATATTTATATAAAATTTACATTGAAAAAAATGCAACGATTATAATTTTTATAAGTTACTATTAAGTACTTGATTATTGATTTAATGTTTTTGCTAACTTTTATTATCATAAAAAATTATACGTTGAATAATCACAGTTTAAAGGAAAATAACGTATTAATTTTGATTGATAAGACAAAATTAATACGTTATTTTCCTTTAAACTGTGATTATTCAACATAATAACTGCTTTCTGATATCCTTAAACGTGATAACATCGCTTTTAATTATAAAACAAACACCGGTGCTTATAAAAGTATTATCTAGTTATGTCGTCATGCAGAAGCCCCGATGTCTTAGTGTTAGTGTTTCGAGCTCCCAAGGCACAAGTTTGAGGTGCGATTCTCGAACTGGGTAGGGTTGACTCAACCTTTCATCCCTACAATGAGTCAATACATTGAGTAACAAGCATGCTTGGGATCTAAACACTTGGGGGTTTTTGCGTTAGGATGACCCCCTAATTTGGACATAGATTTGGCACCCCAAGGCCTTTCGGCAAAGATAACAGAGGTGGGCACTGTAGGCATTGTTTCACATGATCTGTCGTGGCACAGAGTTTAATCTTAGTTTATTCCCTCATACATTCGATGATTGCAAGGGGCAATTTTCCAGAAGAAGATCGGATAACCATGTCCAAATCCCAAAACATATATAACTGCTTTCATTCCTTTTGACCTTTAATCTATTAAACATACATAGGATTTAATTAGTCGTAATTTTCTATGGACAGAGCAACAAGCATTCTACACTCGAACTATAAGATGGCAAAGCTTAGCTTCTAAAATTCAGTTCTACCATTGTTCAGTTTTATATCCTCCTCAAATTTCAATGTTTGTAGGAATTCGGAGTTCAATTTAAGTTGTAGACCCCAATCACTTAACCCTTGTATTTAAAATGTGACTGGTTGACGGATATTCTAAATCAAGCCAAACAGTTCTGGAGTTTAAAGGATCTGATATGATTTTATACTTTGATCTAGATGGGGAAGAATTTTTCTCCAGACCATTACACCCATAGTAACTGCACAACGACCATCCATAGGACTTTCAATTCCATAGATTTATGAAGCTAGTATATTGCATGTTCTCGGTGGGTCTTTGGGGCATTGAGGATCGAGCATACCCTTTCCGGGAGGAAGGCTGATGCTCTAAACACTAGGTTACCAGCCCAACACAGAGTTATGTACAGGGAAGCATGCTGGTGCAACAACAATGGTTCTCCATACATTATTACAACTCATAAATAAAATTATTTATACTTATACGTAATTTCAAGGCTCACTGTGGCTTAGCTGTTGGACAGCGTTACTTGAAGCATAAGGTCCTGGGTTTGATCTAAATGCTTTTTGAACAATGCGAGATCGATACACTTCTATCAAGGCGGGTGATTGGAGGTTTTGCTAGTTTTTAACCTTTGCGACACCTGAATACGGCCCACTATCCATGAAAATCTCTCTGGAAAGGCAATATAGGCAATGGATGCTAAAACACCCAAAAATAGATTTCGGCTATTCAGCTGTCCTCTACTCGGTGTCAAATAGGTAATTTCTGAGTACCGTTTCATATAACTGTTCTTTAATTCTGTTGCTTATTTATATCGGATAGCATCTTTGAATATATGTGAGTAAGCACCACAGCATATTTTCCTATGCCTAATCTTAAGTTTAACTCAATCAAGTTGATAGTAGCTGTGTTAGGTAAACTCCTTGGTAATTTAGAAGTAAGGACCAAGCAGAAGAGCCCCGAATACTAGACCAGCTACCCTAGATGTATTATTTCACTTGGAAGACATTGCACCCATTATCTATTGAACGTCTTTAGTAAACCCGATGAATCTTTGGTAAATCGGAATTTGACCCCAAAACTATTTGACAATGAGAATAATCTCATAATCTATCAGGTTTCACATGAACATGCGTAAGATTTAATTGCGTTTCTTTGGTTGGCAATGGTTTTTTTAAGCAATTTCAACTATAAAATGAAGTATGATAAATTAGCAAAAATGAGCAATTCTAAAAGTAAATTCTCCCACATCAGTCCGGTTCTTAAAATAACGCGTGGTCTTGTATGAAATAAAAATTCGAACTCTTAACCAGGATTTAATTTTGTAAACCATCATATAAATTTTTACAAAGGTCTTACTATGACGTAGTGAAAGGCCAGTTCTCGTCAGAGTGAAGAGTCGCTGGTTCAATCCAACTCTCTTTTATATAAGGTGAAATGAATGTTCCTTTTTTGCTTGTCGGGGTGAGTGCTCGGTAGTCTTCCAACTTCGTTCATTGGGATCCGGGAATGTGGCCCATAATATGTGAAAAATCCCCTGAAGAAGCATAAGCAGTGATTACTGAAATGCTTTACTATATTCTTAAATGTAAGGTAATCCATCAAGCAGTATCAAATATTAAAGAAATTTTGGTGGTTATATTATGTTTATATATATATATATATATATATATAAACCTGTATTTTTCTCCGTCATTCTAGTCTAGCTTATTTTACCCAATTTTCTTAAACTATAGGATGTATTTACTGAAGTGTCAATTGCAAATAATTAAAAATTATAAATATATATCCGCGTATTAGAAGACAGCTTAAATTCTCAAGGATTATTTGGCTACATTTGATGAGAACAGCATACGGTTTCCGGAAAAATTTATCTTAATTTTGCATTATCCTTTCGTCAGAAAACTCTTATATAGAAACAGTCGCATTTACTTATAGGAAAAACCCTAACTTCGAAACAGTAGATCTTGGATTCGAATCTTGGTTCGACCATGGTTGTTTCTTTCTTTCTTTATGTTTGTCTTTCCTTATCCTTTCACTTTCGGATAGAAGATGGTACACCCACTGGATACCCCATTGTATAAGATGTTATCACTTTCGCCCATTATAGAGCTGAATAGGGCAAAGGCTTAAGGACAGTCAGGCATTAGGGCAAAAAAATTATTTTTCGTCGTGTGAAAATGGAAAAAAATCGATCTTCCTATTTTTCATTTCTTCGAATGTGTAAACAATAAGGCAAAAATTACGACTATAAGTGAAAATAACTGCTATAAATGACAAAAAAAGTTGTGGTTATTTTCCAAGCTACATTAACACAGTAGAACCTACTAATGCAAGAGCATAGCAATGTTCAGAATTAAATTCAAATATATCAAATAAAACATCGAATCATTTTGTATCGGATTAAATAACCATGTTGAATAAAATATTTCACAAATTTTCTTTATGATGATAAAAATTGTTTTGTTAGATTTTTAAATATTTGAAGTTTTGTATAACTTAAATATTTGTATAGGATTCTATGAGTATTGTTAAAAAAATTATATCATAATATATTTATTAATAAAGATCGAGAGCTTTCCTTTTCCTTTTGTAGATTTCAATATGAATTTACAGTAATATAAATATTTGCCGGGAATGATATTTAAATATATAATAATTTAAATTTATGTTCCATTATTATTTCTGCAATGATTTTCAGAAATTGTTGAAATTTTTTTAAATAACATTATTTACAATTATTCCCCCAAATAGAAGTATTTTTTACGAATTCAGTTTCTTAAACTTAATTTTAAAAAAACTGCACTTAGAATAAATATGTTCAATGTAAGTAATATATGTATGTATAAAATGGAATATATTCCACAAACACTCTATTAAATTATTAAAGTGTATGTTGTGAAAGGCATTAAAAATTTTAATTTCTACAAAACCTTTAAGTATTTATAAAATTTATTATCATAAAGTTAAGTGTGATTACTCATTCAAATTTTTTTAAATTAAATATTAAAAATATTGGCTAGATTGAAGAAAAATATAGGAAAAAATAATCCATTAATTATTTAAAATAAAAGCAAAGATTAATATTTGGCATTTAATGTTTTTGATGACAAGTTAAAAATAGTTTGCAGAAGTATTTCACTTTACTGCTATACATTAATTTATATATATAGTGAAATGTACTTAACTATTCTTCACTCTTATGAATACGAATTTTGAATATTTCGAAGTGAAATGGGAATTAAATTCTTTATCACGTTGTTGCATGCTTCTTTTGAATTTCTAGACAAACTAAGGAGGCATTTAAATCATGTCATTAAATAAATTCTTGACAAATTCCAAAACAAAATAAAGTTAAATAGTCTATGATGTATAAATATTATCATTAAAATTATGTATATGTAATGCAGTATAAAATAATTAAAAATATTAAAATCACTTGTGTTTCTAATATTACTAAAACTAATTCATTATATTATTATTAAAATTACATCATAATTCCCTATATGTGAAATTTAGTACAGATTTCGGCGGGGAAAAAAACGAGGGATTTTTATTTTTATTGCTAGCCTAGGGTTCCAATAAAAAAAGAAATAAAAACATTATTTGAATTATTTTTTAGCAGATTTTTTACTTATGACACAAGGTTTTCAACAATATTTGTATGGTAATAAATGTACGTGTACTTTATTTTAGTTGCATCAGATAATAATATACTGAATTTTTTTTAAAAAAGGCTTTTCTTTTAAATTTAAATCTTTCCGATCAATGTTTTGGTTTCTATAAAAAATAAAACAACATTTTATCAGCACTTTAAAATTAAAATAGAAACAAATATGTTATCATAATATTCTTTCCTTCATTAAATAATTGAAAATGGATAACTTTGTTAAAAACTGAACGATGACGAAATATTTAAAATCGTGTAATACATTGCATTTTAACGAATTCACGACATTTCTTATAATTAAATTCTTCATGAAAATACAAAATTTGGTTGCATTCCTGTGATAAAATTTAAATTCTTATCTTTTTTTCTTAGCTTCTTTTAATCAATTGTGCTTTTCATTGAAGTATTTATTATATGATTATAAATATTGCTAAATATTATTCCAGATAATTTTTATAAGAAAAATGGCATTTTATGAAAATTTTTAATAAATGTTATTTAAAAGTAATGTTCTTATTAATTTAAATATTTGACATTTTTTTATTTACGATAATTTTGTTTTTAATTCATAAACAAACTATTCTTTTATCAATTTCTCTTATATAATTTTTATTTTCCAATGCTTTTTTTTTTTTTCGAGTACGGAAAAGAATTTAATAAATTTGTTTTCAAGAAGTTTAAGTAACATTGATTGGCAGATCTAAAAGAAAAATTAAAACCACAACACTTTTGATCACATCAACTTCTGCCCTCATCTTCCTTAATTAAGTTGCTTACTTCGGTTTCTTTTACCCCCCGCCGACTTTTATGAAATTCTAAAGAGTTTCAGTCCCCTCCTCATTGTGTGTGCGTGTGTCTTTCAATCAATGATGTTTTCTTACCTAAGCATCAAAGAGCCCGCAGCATATCATCGCCAACGTCAGAAACACTGACTCCTAATGAAAGCTGACATATCCCCTAGAAGAATTGTTTTCTAATGATTTATGGTATCTTTGGATGGCATCTCCAGAAGCAGATTACGCAGCCGTAAACAGCCCCCTTCTTCTTTTTTTGAGCCAATTACGACCAAAAAGGCGACCTGTCATATCTTCAGACGGGAAGGTATTTGGCACAAAAGGCAGCCAACCTCTGTATATCTCTGTCAAGAGGAACAGGTTCAACAATCACTTTTACCACTCTCTCGCCTATTCTTTCTTTCCTTGAAGGCCAGATGGTGTCTCAAAAATTCCCCATCATAAAGTCCAGGAAAAATAATCCGACGCCAATGATTAATAACCGATCTCGCCTAAGTTTTGTGCTCGTTTTTATATTTATTAGGGTCACCATTTTTTGGAGAGCAATGCCTCAACAATAACGCATCCATCTTAGGCCTGCCCAGAGGTCTCGAAGAACAATGCCAAAGTTGTCCCGTAAATCAATGAGGAAGGTGAAGCCAAAAGTGAATTAGCATCTGGTTCTTAAGCGATCTTATAATTGAGATATTCTTCTAATGTCTCGCAGTTGGAAGAAAAGTCCTGGCGACTTGTAGAAAATTGTTTACGATTCAACTCTGGTGATGGGATGTTACGTGAGTGAATTGTTCTTAAATCATGCGCCAGCTGTCCCCTGAGCGATTGTTCGGTTAAGTGAATTATGAATATCCTTGATGTCTTTATTGCAGTGCATTGATTATGTTATTAGAGAACTTGTTTTTATTTTCGCTCTTGGTACTTATTTAGTGCTGTTATAAATCTCTGAAATTTTTTCTGAGGCAATAAATAATAATATGCATTGTAAAGTAAGATAAGTAATAAATTACATTGAGCCTATCCATTCTAGTCCCCAGTTATTGGTATTATGGCCGTTGACATGGCACTGAATTAAGCTGTCATTGTAAATCACGAAGCTAATTTAATGAAGATTGATATACAATAATTAAGTTCCTAAACATACAAATAATTTATGATTAAACTATTATTTTTATTTTAATAGGAGAATTATTAACCAAAACAGAAACTGAACAAATGAAAAACTTAATTTTTAATTAATAATAATTAAAATGATCATATTTTGAAAATTGTTCATAATTTCTAAAATAGGAATAAAAAATTTTGAATTTTAGAATTTTTGATTTCTAAAGTGAGAACTATTCGGAAACTCGGGTCTAACATTTTTTTCTCGATTTTAAAACGTGTGGATCCTCTTATTAAAAAAAAGTTATTAATGAATTTTGCTTCAAAATTTTGAGTATACATCTGGTGGAAAATTATACAAATAAAATATTTATCCCTAGAAAAAGTTTAAATTATTGATTTTTGTAATTATTATTATTAAAATAAAACATTATCACAATGAAAGACTTTATATTATACTTTGTAAAAAGTCTGTTATAACAATTTTATTTAATAACTGAACTTTCTAAAAATTTCAAGAATAACATACTAATGCTCAAGTAAAATTAAATGAAAATACATTTTATCTAATTGAGAAATAAATTAATTGGGTTACAGAAAATATTTTGTGATTATATTTAACTCTCGATCGCAAAAGACTTAATGTTTCACGTTTAAAAACAGTATTTTTGAAATTACTTTTTGATGTTTGCTTTTAACTTTAACTAATATATTTTAATTTTGAATAAATGTGTCAAAAAATTTTGTTTAATTTTTTTTACTGTAAAAAAATTAGAATATTTTATGCTATTCACAGGTCTTGACAATCTTCAAAAACTCAGAGTCGAATTTCAAAGAAATTTCTAATGCGTGCTTTTTTTCTAAATATGTTTAAAAACTATGTGCTAATTAAAATAGCGTAATGTAATAAAAATGTATTTCAATTAAAATAACTTGAATTACAGTTAAATTTTGGCAAAGCGCTCAAATATCTTTGACTATTATACATGCTAAATCCATTATTAAATCAAAATTCAATTAAATTTATAATTACAAAAAATTTCATATATTTTTTCTAACCAAATTCACATACACTCATTTTTAATTTCTTATGGCTTAGAAAAATTTATAGAATTGTTATTATTTATATTTTTTTTAGGTTGATATTTATCAAAGTCATTTTAACCAACCATTATTATGTGCCAAGAACATACAGTTTTGTTTACTCTTTTTTACTTATTTATTTTCCACAGACTGAAGCTTCTAAACACAACCAAAGCCACTACTAAATCATGAGTTCGACGATGGCGCCGATAGCATTTTGAAACGTTCAAATCGCACCAACGGAGGTACATTTGACCCAAAGAAAGTAAAACGTACAAATAGAATTTAGCATGGTATTCTTCTCTTCAGGAACTTTAAAAATTCAGGGATAGAGTCGCAACCATTTTTTTCTGGCTTCTAGAATGATCTTTTTTCTAATATATTGTAATAGGTCCATTACATTTGGCTTAACAATTTGTTCTATTTTTATGATTTTATGTTATAAAATCTTTAGCAGTTCGTACATAGATAACGGTGCAGGGGACTCCCGGATTGTATCTAAACTTAAGGTTAACGAGTTTGGAATAATCGCGCATCATCAAGTGCCTCGGAATTTTGGATCAAGGACAGGTGATGACGAGGTCATACCTGAGCTGGCATTCTCCTCTCCCCATCCACACCAAAGGAAGGAATTTAGATCTCACAGATTAATGTGGACATGTCCTTAACCCATGAAACTCCAATAGCTCAGTGAGGGGAGAGTGTGGTCACCCTCCCAATCACTAGAAATGTTGCTTCATTTTGCTGTTCTTCACGGAAAATGGCATGAAGCTAATGAGAAACTGGAGCTTAATTGTAAGTAATAAAAATAAAGAATTATAAGCAGATTATTTTCAAATACCATAAATATAAAAGAAGTTTGTCCTTTTCCTTAAAGAAAAAGAAATTTTTTACTACCGTAATAATTATTGAAATGAATGTATTTCAAATAATGTTTAATATTAGTATTATTATTGATGGTATGGTTATAAATAATTTATACGTTTCTGTTAATTATGTGTATATATTTATCTGTACTCACGAGGAATATATATATATATATATATATATATATATATATATTTATATATATATATATATATATATATATATATATATATATATATATATATATATATATATATATATATATTTATATATATATATATATATATTAATGCAATCTATCCTTAATGTGCATTTGTGTGTTTTGAAGATTTCATATATATTTACTTTGTATAATGCAAGTTTTACTTACCATTGTATTTATAGTATTTTATTTTTCACATTACAATGGAGTTGAAGACTTGGATCTTTGAAGTTGTCTTGATCGCCCATTAAATCACATCTGAGTCTGTGTTTAGTAGTTTTGAACTTTTCATGTTTTAGCCAAAATGCAATTTCAATAAAAATTAAACAAACACATTAGGCAATGTTCTTATATTTGACTGAGTAAAAATATCAATGAAAAAAATCGTGTAAAGAATCCCTTACATACATGAATATTTTTATTATAAATCAACATAACACTTACAATTCTCTTTTTCTTTAAAAAACATAAAATATCCCCAATCTATCTAAAATAGTATTTGATGAATATTCAATCAATGATTTAAAACTGTTGATAAAGATAGTGTGAAGGAATGAGGATAATCATATTATGTGGCAATTTTCCTCGAATAAAATAATTTTACTCAAAAAAAAAAAAATCCTCATCAGGATTTTTGCGAAAAAAAGAATGGATAGCATGACAGATTTGTCAAAAAGTTCTTCCGAGGTGTGAGGTGACAACAGACATATAAGAGGACAGAAAGCCTAAATAAGCACGTGCTAAGAATTATAAGAGACAGTAACGAATAAAAAGTGCCATTCTTTAATTTCCACCGATAACAACTTAAACTGCAGAAAGACATTTTGAAAAGCCACATTGAGGTGAAACAAGCAAGTGTTCATGTAAAGAATACAAGATTAAGAAACTTAAAAGTATAAGAATGCTTAACATTCTTTCGTTAATTGGATTTATGATAATTAATAATTCTGCCTAATCACCAGATGTACATTGAAAATCTCATTTAGGAGAATGCTTTTGAAATTCGGGTACGATATTAATTTTCTTTTCTCATACGATAATGTGGTCTTGGAATGATATTTTATTTAACATTTTCGAAATATAAAAGCTTTTAATGAATCTGTCAAATACATGAGCATTTGCCATTCTTACACACTTCTTAATATTTTAGTAAGTATTAAGAAGTGTGTAAGAAGTGCGAAAAAAGAACTAAGTATACTTGTTCTTTTTTCGCGATTGGAATAGCCTGCAAAAATTCTATTATTTTAAAACAAATCGTGAGTTAGCAGTTTTCTTCCAAAACCTTTACATTACTCTAGTAGAAAAATAGATTAAAATTGGTTAAAGTGTTAATGACATCTTGACAGCTTTTTGCTCGATGAAAAGAGATTGCTCTTAAAAGTAATTTGTAATATTTTTAGAACTCACGTAACTTTTCTTAAATTTTTCGGTTGATTCGTCATCCTTCGTTTAGTTAATTGTTAAGCAGCTAAAAATGGCTGACTTTTATGGTGGTTATCTTTTATCTACGCATTGTTACCAAGAGATGCTACTGGGCAAACGATCTTTAACCAATAGTTTGTTTTGTTCTTATCAACAAACTATCCTATCCACACACACACACACACAAACTAACCAAAGATTTGGTTACTTTCGCAAGTGTTTTGTGTTATTTATCTGTGAATTAAATACTCTTTAATCTATTCTGATTCAGATATAGTCACCAATCTTTTACTTATATTTAACTCAAACATAAAATTTGTCAGAGAAATGAATTTTTTTTTCTTTTTACTCACCTTATTCAAGTAAAATAAAACAATAAAAGACAAGTTTCAGAAAATAAAATTTGCAAGTACTGTTTCATACAGAGTGTCATCTCTTTGAAAGTTCGAAAAACTTAAAGAAACTCATTCCACTTTTAATATTGTGTTTAAAAAAATCAGGAAGGCTATTTTAAATCATCATATTTTTCATGACTTACAGCGAAATCATGTTTATAATATCTGAAACATATTTAATTTTTCAGAATAAAATTCACGATGTTAAGCGGATAAAACATTATGGAAATTCTCGGACAAATATACTTTTAAAAATATTGATAGTAATTCTACTCAAACAGATTACATCAATTTTTTTTAAACTCAATGAAGTTTTAAAATATTGAAATCAGCTGTATAGAAGGATTAGAAAAAGCCTAATGTAATCAAAATTGAACTCATTCTGCTTTAATTAAATGCCAGAAATAAACATCTAAGATCTTAATGAGTTAGATAAATCTGAAACTCTTAGACATGTATAAAAAAAACACTTTGATGTATTATTGAAAGTGTACGAAAAAAAAATCTACATGCATATATAATAGCTGAAAAAAGTTTGAAACAATGTTTCTTTTTCAAACTTTTTATTAAAAAAATTTCTTTATGAACATTTTGTAACTTATGACTTAAGAGTTTTACATAGTGAACAAGTAACAATAAATGTAAAAATTGTTGGTTTAAAAAAAATTGAGCGTGAACTTTGACTCCTCGTAGCTTTATGTTTAAGGCTCTTTATTGCGAGGTATTTTATCATCTACCATGTAAATCTCATCTAGGAGTGTTTTGTATTTTCTACATGCATTTCTGTTGGGATGGCAGCTACGTAATATTTTCTGTTTCTTTCCACATATTCCCAATATTCCATTTTCCAACAGTCGCAGATATTGAAATCGCTACTTTTTGTTCAGAAGAGCCGTAACCTACCCTTTGATAAGCATGAATTTGAAAAATTAAAGCAAAAATGTTGAAACAATTCACTTTTTTCTAAATTTTTATCAAAATTAGTCATGTTAGTGCAATGAAATGTATTTAGTATTTAGAAAGCCATGGTATCCTAGTGGTTAGGGTATCAACTTTCCGTCCGGAAGGGTGGGATTCAATTCCCAACTCCGCTAAAGACCCACCGAGTACATGCGATATATGTGCTTGTTAAATCCGTGGAATCGAAAGTCCTGTGGTTGGTTGTTGAACAGTTACCATGGGTGGAATGGTCTGGAGAAAATTTCCTCCCCTTCCAGATCAGTGTCAAAATTGACAGAGTGAATCCTCTGGTGGTGCCACCTGTTGGAGGAGCTTAGAGCAAAGTCCTTTTAACACCTTCATGGCTCTCTGGGTAAACAAAAGACGCACCCTACTGACTTAAATTCGCATAGCCAACGGCAAAGCGAGTATGTCTTATGCAAGTATCTTAAGTAATAACAACAACAATATTTAAAAGCATATCATTTTGCCTTAGAAGACTGCAGTACGTTGACTGAGATGAATTTAAAGAATTTCGCCTTTTCTAATTGAAGGTCATGTAAGAGTTTTGAATTCGGAAAATACTATTGCACCGCTTCTTTTCCTTCAATATTTTTGCAAAGGTGTTACGTTAGGTTGAGTTTACGTGATTCCCTTGGTTATCCCACTCCGTTCGCCCCATCAAATGCTCATGAAATTTCAGATTTGTTACAATTTTTGACTGAAATTAAACATGTAAGGGTATCCCTATAAAATAGGTATTCAGAGAACTAAGAGAAATTCCAAACGCAATGGATAAACTTATTTAAGCTTGCAACTTATTTTTAAGCCTTAAATAAATAATTACAATACTCAAATTTTTAATTCTACTAATATAATTAAATCTAAATTTTTCTAATTCAATAATGAAGTTTTTTATTTTAAATTAAAAATTAACAACATTAATAGTTAAAAATAATTACTCTTAAAATTAAACTAAATAGTAAAATATCTCAGAGTAAAATTCAAGTATAAGCTCTGCCGATTTAGTAATCTTAACCAATAATATATCAGCTCAATCTCAGTTATAGTCACTGCTATAAAAGCTACAGAAGAGGGTTGAGGAGCGAAGTTTCAGACACCTTAAGAAAAACTGTCGACCTGCAAACCACATTATCTCGATTATTCTAAAAATTTAATTTTCTTTGTTGTAAGCCAATTTTTAATTCTGGTTGAATCTTTAAAATAATATTAGCTTATTGAGACATTCCTCCATAAGGTCAGCGTAAGGGAGTATATGCCGCCCACCCTTTCTAGTAGTTAGAGTGCTTGACTACGGTTAAGGAGGTCCTGGGTTCGAGTCCCAATTCAGGCATGGATGTACTTTCTCTCTCTCTCTCTATCCTGTCTTTGTCATTTTCTTGTGTGTGAATGATTCGTGAATGGTTGCCTACCCTATAAACGGGTTCCTATGACATGTGTTTACTGAGGAAGTTGGACACTACACCAAATTACGGTTCAGTTGGAAAAGTGAAGCAGCACACCCCATGATGCTAGCCTAGCTGGCATAAGACAACAACAACAAGGGAGTGTATATTCTTCAGCAAAAAACAAAATATGATTATAAATATTTTGATAATAATTTCGTTCTATGTTTGTGAAAATCCTGCCATCATGATGAATACACCTCATATTTTTTTCTGAAATTCGCTGTAGGATTTTAGAACCAAAGATACATTCTTGCACTATTTGGGCACTAAGCAAACAATGAATATAATGTCAATTATCACTTCATAACAAATTTAATTTTGGCTCATTATTTTAACATAGTCTTTTCCAGTCTTTGGCAGTCCACATTTCTTATCATCACAGCGGATTTCAATATGATTTTCCTATTTTTTTTTACATAAGATCCTTTTTCCAGGGATCAGAAATAACGTCAGAATGCTGCCAATTTTTTAACAATTTGTCCTCTCTATGCTCCTAAGCTCATCTCTAAAACGGTGAAAAGTTGGTTAACTGATGTAAATAATTAATAAAACCCTAAAATCAAGAATCTGACTCGGCCTATTCAAAACTTTAATTCAGGACAGTCAGAGTCTATTTTTATATTTTAATTCTATTATGCGTCCGCAAAAAAATCGAAATACGGAGAAAATCTTCAAAGACATAACTACTTCAGGATTTTCAATTGGAATGGGGTGTTGCGTTACTTACCGGTTGCGTGTTATCTTTTATTAATAAGTCCTACTGCTTTTAATATTTTATTTTAATAATAACAACTTAACAAATAACAATTTACATGATTATATTCCATAAAAATAAGTTGCACACCATAATACACTGGAGCCAATACGGTCAACATACGACTGCATCCAAATAACAACTGGGCTAGATTTCCCATCGGACAGAAAAGATGCACTTCTCTTTCCCCTTTAGGGATTTAGTGTGGTTGAGTTGCCCCATGGGGGAAAGTAAATTGGTCTACTTAAAAAGCTTAGTTAATTCTAGCGCAGTGAATATGCTACACAATTTTGAATACATTGGGTTTGAAAAAATGATACATTACTTTATCTAAATCACAAAATAATACAATTTTTTAAAAGTACATATAACTTTACTCGAAAATACAGAAATAACATTTCCAAATTCTTAGATAATGAGAAAAATAAAGCTACATATCTAGATCTATTTTTAATGAATTAAATGATTTTTTAAAACATTTTAGCTATAAAATTTTTCAGTTAATAAATAATCTATAAGCTAAATCTAAGGTAAAATGTTTTGGACTTGTTCTTGTTTTAAAAAAACAGTGAACAGATTCGGTAAAAAAAAGAAAACGATGTTATGTTAAAGACATCGTTAACTAAAACACAAATTCAAATTTACTTAACTAATAAGCGTTAAGTTCTATAAAAATCGTAAATCCATTAACAAATCTCTCGAAGAAAAAATTCAGAACTTTTGTTATACTCAATAATACTTTTGTAAATCATTTTTTTTTCGTTTAATAGCTATGATTCATTTCTTTACTTCTTATTCTAATTGTAATCTTCTCAATCCTAATTTACAAAAATAGAGCTGCCCCATTTTCTCAAATAATTTAAAAAATAACATAATATATCTTGATGTAATTTTTTAATAATTACATACTTTCATTCTTTGAGCGAAGTTTTATTTGTTGATCTATCTAATTTTTCTATGATAATCAAAAATTGTCAGATTCTACAATAATTTAAATACAATCTTAAGAAAGTTACCAAAATACATATATAGCCTTATTAATGATTTTACAATATTCTTAGAAGAATTGAACTTTATATCACCATAATTTGCCAAATTTATAAGGACATAATATGAACCATGATTTTTTCGACAGCAAATTTGGGGTTTTGCACAACCAATATTGCTATTAAGCTTTGCTCAAGAACTCAACTCTCTTATTTATATTACTTTTTTAGACTAATGTTACTTTTGTTACTTTTATAGACTAATTTGAAAAACAAAATGTGTATTTTTTAAATTTAAATTTAATAATAATTTTTTAAATACATTATTACTTTTTAGGGACTGATTAAATTATAAAGTATTATCCTATCACTCTTTTTTTTTTTTTAAGTTTGTACTTTTAATCATACCTTTATCTTAAAATTAGCATAGGTTTTCTGATTAAATACAAAATATGATAGTTTTATTTAAAATTCAAAATGGAAAATTAACATTTGCTCACACATTCTCAGATATATAATATGTAATTGTTGATATAAGTGATTTTTTTACTTTATAAATCATAATTTTGATATTATTTTATAAATTCCTTATTTAATATGTATATTTTTTTCACACCTGTCATCAAAATTAACTGCTAAAGTACATGTATTATTAGTAAGTAGCATATTTTTCACGATATTTTCCGTTATTTAAGAATATGTTTTCAATGATATCATTTTATATAAATTTTCTAAACTTATACAATTTTTCCATTGAATAAAATGATTTGTTAATGCATTTTATATGGGAAAATTTTTATCCTTTTCCTGATAACCTTTTGGATTATAGTTTATTGGGGTCATGAAATATAAAAAAATTAAATTATACTTTCTTTGGGTTTATAATCTACATTTTTGTATGTATTTAATGCGATAAAGTTACTTACTGAAAAGCTTATTATTAGTGTCCTTCGATCATAATGCTCTATAGCATTTTTAGAAAAAATGAACTTTGCACAATTATAATCTACCCAACTCCTTGACATAATGGGCATTATATTTTTTCAAATGACAACTTGAATTCATTTTTTCAAATGAAAACTTTAGACATTTCCACTAAAATGATTACTGACAAATTTTGCGTAAGAATTTAATTGATAATGTTTCTTTTTCTGAAACATTAGGAAAAGCAAAAATATTGTATTTTTATGTAAGTAAAAATGTATTTTTAGAATTACTTTGAATTATTCTTTGATCAAATTCGTAACAATCAGTTTTATCTCTTGCAAATATCATAAAATTACAAAGTACAGATTTTGTGGAGACTAATATTTGCATAGGAATTAATAAAAAATACTTAACAATAGATATCTATATTTTTTCACATATCTTAAAATTGATTTTTAAGCAATGAGACTTATGAGGTATTCATTTTAACTGAAAGACTCAAATAAAGAGAGAATATTTTAAAAGAAAATCTTAAAACTGGACAAAAAGTCCGTTAAGATTGAGAAGATGCTACTTAAAACATTAATTTCTGCTTGAAATTACATCATTAGAACTTTAGTTTTCATCTAAATGAAGTAATTTAATTTTATCTGGGAGATATAAGAATATATTATAACATTATTTGGTACTTTTAAATTATATCGCCGCTTTTGGTAATTACCATAACGGGAAAGAAAAAATTAGTCCATTTGTGCATTGTCATAATTAGTCCATTCGTGCATCGTGTTTAGTGTTTAAAAAGTATTTACATTTTCAGAAACTACTTAAAATAATACAAACATTTTATTTACTTTTTATAAAATAAATAATTATATCCTATTCATAAAACTTATTTAATTCATACGCTAAAGTTTATTTAAGGCGGAAACGGTTTAACAATAGCATCGGTGATCGATTATACAAATATAATACAATAGTACTTTCTTTTCAATTAGACAAAAATAAATTTTGCTGTATTTATTTATTTATTTTGCCCTGGGTGAGTTGTGATCGTAATGCTTATAACCGATAAAATTATCACCAAACAATGTTTTGCATTAACTAGCTTAAGTTTTGTGAAACATATAGTTTCTTTACCATTGTTTTTCATTTTTAATAAATTTTTGCACAAAAAATACGATTTAGTATATATTAAATTTAAAATAAAATTTTGGGCCAATAATAATCGGATCTATGTTACATTATTTTCAATTCTCCCTAAAAAATATGTTGTTCCTTTAGGATCAAATTCCATCAAAAGCTGGAAAAGTACTCATTATTTGATGGCAAATAACAGTTATGCCTGTATTTTTAATAAATTTATGTAATATTTTTAATTAGTGAACGCATATATTTGCTTATTTTGCATGATTTTTATAATATATTGCAATTAAATTTTAACTTAAAATACAAATGTTTTATTATTTTTGTCTAATTAAAGGAAAATTTGAATTTATCAAGATTTAAAGTATACAAAAATCTGTTTGGCATTTGTAGAGGTATTTAATTTTTTTTTAAATTCTTTCCATCTCTAAATGCTGAAAAGGAGAGACAATATGAAGAAATTTCAAAAAATTCATGCATAATAAAAAAAAAAATGTTTTAAAAATACAGGGTATTCCATGCTTCTTATGGATGACATTTGAGCTCATATGTTTGTAAGTATTATGTGTTGATACATATGTATTTTATGTGTTGGAATTTTCAAACTTACATACAAATTTTAATAAATTCATTTTTTCAATATGTTTTAGTGTTTATATCTTGTGCATATATCATTAGACCCAAATAATAAATTTTAACAAAATTATTAATTGTAGAATTATTAAAAATTATTATCATAAAAAATTGTTTTTAGCCGAGAGCTGTAAATTGTTTTTTATAATTGAATATAAATTAACAATGTATTATTTATTAACCTCTGAAGTACTCAAAATCATTAACAGCGTAATACTTGATTAAGCTATATACCCGGTATATTAGTTTTGCGTTTTAGGAAAACGCGTTGTACGAGCATTCTCGTATAACGCGATCATATGACCTCGTTGTGTACAAATGATTCGCGTTTCACATTTCTAGTTAAAGGAAGGTTTAATAGAATGTAAGCGAAAAACTATGTTATGAACAAAATGTGTGCTGTTTATTAAAATCAAAGTAAGAACATTTTAAATAAAAAAAATTTATACAAATGTAACTAAAAAATAGTTCATATCAAATAACAAATCGTTCCAAAAACATTTTATGACAAGTTTATTTTTCTGTAGTAGCTATCAGAAATAACATTCCACCAAAATCTTTCTTAGCAGAGTGTTCAAAGGTCAATAATATAATTTAATTTCAAAAGAACCCAAATGACACAATGTGAAAACGTAAACGAAATGGATTGTGAACTGTACAAATCATTATAAGTTTCGTGGTACAGATATATAACGAGGGAAATCAACGCGTTCTATGGAGGAAAACGCGTGTTATATGAAGGTCATGAAATCACGTAATATGAAAACGCGTTATAAAAGTACCGTGTTATAGAAGGGATTACTGTTATTTGCTTGAAATTAAATCCACTTATATATGCATATATATTATTCGCATAATTATATAATTAAGATTATCATGATTTTAGATGCACAATGCTTGTTCTTACAGCAATTAATTCCTATAAGACACTTTCTTGTAGCAGAGAAGAATATCCAAATTTAAAATACTCGAAAAGTGGATAGGTACTTCAAAAGTCAAATAAACTAAATGCTTTTTAGTAAGACAGCAGCACACCTTAATGTTACATTTCATACATCAACCTACTGCACATCCAACATCGCAAATATTCCATTTTTCATTGCTAGGTGAAGCAATGCTCAATACTAATTGCCTATCCCTTATGATTAATGATCAATACCCATGTACAATTCGAACTGTGATGTAAAATCCTGCAGTAATCTTCCATGTCATTCGACATTACTCAAGCCCATCCAGAACAGCTAATACCCTTGTTAAACGGTCATTCCCGTGACAAGTACGGTTCGCCCACCTCTCCTTTCAGCACGTGACTAATGATAGAAGCCTCTTCGAAAGGGACATTTTGACACGGACACGCAGATTGGAGGTGTCGACTTCAGCCGCTTTTAAGGGATGTCACAACTGGAGGTAAGAATGTTAGTATTTACGGCATTTCTTTCTCTTTCAGAAATGGGAGATAAGAAAGCCGTACAAGAGCCGACAGCGATAGGCTCTCCCTCATGAGGATCTCCTCCGATAGTTTACACTTCCCTAGTTTTTCCATCACTTCTTTAATAAGTAAGCGAAGGTCGAGGCATCCAGAAAGCGATATGTCTTGGGGAGGCCACTTTTGGGGTTGTCATCACGCGATGTACGTGAGCTGCAATTGGAAGTTGAGCGTGCAGTGTATTAGACAAAAGAAATAAATCTCGAATTTCTAAGAAAACCTTTCTACTTGTCACGAAATCTTGAAACGTATTTGATTAGCATATTTATGTACTGCATTCATTACAATGGTGGTTTCTAAATATTTTTGGTCCATGCCATTTGTTGTGAATCAGAAATTTTTTGTAACTTTTGAGCAAATTTTTTATTAAAAATTAATATTTTTATTATTTTTAATTAAAAAATTTTATTCCACCTCTGTGTAGCCAAAATGTTTCATGATGCTGTTTATTAAAAATGTGCATCTTTAAATTATGTGCATCTTAAAAACATTATGTGCATCTTAAAAATATTATGTCCATCTTAAGAACATTACGTATATCTTAAAAATTTTGCGAAAGTTTTGAAAATATAAAATTTTTTAAAGAACCTGGGTAAATCTAGATTTGGCAAAATATTAGATGAGATTTTGATAATATGAAGCACTCATAAAACACAAAGAAGTAATCGAAACAATAGGCATATATTCATTCATATTCTTATCAAATTTATTTAATTTTCTTGCAATTCTTGATTAGGTAAATTTCGCTCTAAGAAGCTTGGTAAATTTACTGATGCATTACAGAAACTATTAAAATTACTCAGTTACTAAAGAATATTAAATATAGGAAGGAAAACAAGAGACATTTAAAACTTTTAAGATTAGGATTTTTTTCAACTGCGTGAAAGCTTATAATCATCGCTTTATGAAACATCTGTTGTGTTCTAGGGATAATTCGAAAATTAAATACGACAAGGGGAGATTTCCTTAAAAATTTATGCTTACTAATTCCTGTGTTTAGTAATATAATGTTGCGAAATATATACAAAGGCCAAATCTGAACTTAATATTTACAATCGGAAATTCAACAGTACAACATATTTTAAAGAGTGTTATCATGAATATTGCATGATGTGTGTGTGTGTATTTTGGGCACCCTGTAATTTCAAATGGGACAGTAATCATGCAAATCTCATTAAGAAAGGAGATTATTAGCACATTTTTCTTAGTTAAAAAGGTATTTTTTATATTTATCAGTTATATTGAGGTTTTTGGTACTAAGACAGACAATTTTTTCACTTCCCTCCTCCATTGAGGGAGAAAGGAAATGAAAAAATTAATGATTTTTAGTGAAAAAAATTAATGATTATTAGCGAAAAAAATAGTGATTATAAGTGAAAAAATTAGTGCTTATTAGTGAAAATAGTGATTATTAGTGAAAAAATGAACGATTATTAGGGGAAAAAATGGTGATTATTAGTGAAAAAAATTAGTGGATATTAGTGGAAAAAATTAGTGATTATTAGTGAAAAAATTAGTAATTATTTCTCCCTAATGAAATGAAAGCTAAAATAACAGGTTTAGATCGTTAAGCAGCCCATAAAGCGGAGTTAAAGTGATTAATATCGTCTACTTTTGACCTGTGTCCGTTCATATCAATGTATACAGTAGACTTTAATTTTTATATTTACTGTGGGAAACATTATTCATCCTTATCAACTTCTTAGTTTGGAAAAAAATTTAAGGAAAAAGTAAGAAAATATTAAAATGGACATGATAGATCTGTTATTAGAAAAATCAATTATTTGTTTGCATTGGTCAAAAGATGACAAACTTTTTTCAAGAATAAGAAAGAAGGAGCATTATCATGTTTTATTTATTTTCAGAAAGGTAAATAAATCAAGAAAATGCATAAGAGGGCGCTGAAATTGCGGAGGTCTAATTTGCCCTTGTGTGCAAAAAATGACAACTGAGCGACAAACAAACCAAACAAACTAAACCAAGCTGAAATTGCGGAAATAAATTAATCACATTTAAATAGAATGCTAAGTAATTTTATTGTCACTTTCATAGGACAATTGAAATTATCTGTTAGTTGGTACTCAATGGAAACTAAACTACTATTTGTCAGTCGAAGTAAAACGACTCCTATCCATTGGTATAAAATGTATATGATGATACTATTCTTTTAGAACACAAAGAATAGTGTGATTCGTTGCTATTTATTTGAAAAAGAATTCTTTAACTGAGTGAAAAAAGTTAAAAATAGTGGTTGATAAAAAAAATGTCATTTTAGAACAAAAAAGTAATGCATAGAATTGACACTGAAACCTCTTTGTTCACAAAGATGAAGAGAAAACATAGTTCTTGCAATTCGAAAAGCCAATTCTTACCATTAAAATATATTAAGATTTCATAAATTTGTTTTTTATTGATACTTTTAATAAATACTTATATTAGGATAGCGTTTAAAAAGATTTTGTAAAAATATCTAAATCCGCGAATGACTGCTGAAAACACTTTTTGAGAAAAACTATATTTTTTTCATTTTTGGTCACATTAAACATTTTATTGAAAGTTAAAATTAAGACATTAATAACTAAAACAATGAAAAATTAACAAAGTTTTTAAAAACATTCTAATAAAAAATATAATTTTACTTTGTTTTTGAAAAATATTTCGAAAACGATATTTAAGTTAATAATAAATATTCATAAATATTTATTATTAACTTAAATATAATTGCGGGAAATATATTCTGTTTAAAAATATTATTTATAAGTAGCTAAAATAATTGAAATTTGTGTGAAGGAACTTTTTTAATCAATAATTTATGGCCATAAGCAAGCTTGATTTGAAAGATTACTTAAACATGAACATTTTTTTAAGTTCCAGTTTACTTTAAACGACTCGAGCTTTCATCATAAACTGCAATTATCAAAACTGTTTTTCGAAGAATAATTCCACTCTTTCATCAGACGCAAGAAGATACCAAAAGAAATTTGCGAAGAGCATCATCGCGAATTCGTGTCGCATTTATCGCCAGCGACTCGACAATTTATGAACTCCCGGATCGCACTTCCTTCCTGGAAAGAGAATAATCTGGGCACTTTCCCGGAATAGTTACATATAGTTATTTGCTTTTCCGAGAAGGGTGAGTCCTTTTTAATCCTTCACCAGCCACTTAATGGATTGGATAACCCAATTGGAAAGGAGAAAGGCTTGCAAAAAAATTTTAAAAAAAACCCTCTCGAGGAACTCGCTATGTTGATGAATGGGGCTCTGGGAATGGGAGTAACAGATGGACATAAGGACAACAGGGCAAAAGCTCGAGCGTGGCGGGTGTAAAAATACTCCTCGAGGGTGGGATTGTAAAAACATTCCACAAAGATGATTAATCGCTGTGTGGGTGACTGTAGCCTCTCCGGTGATCAGTCTAGCGTTTTCTGTCACCAGAAATTCATCTTCAGTTGTCGCTGGTGACTAGAAATAGAATTCGCAGAGTTGTTCTGTGAATGGAAGTTGACTCTTCAAAATGAGTTCCTCAGAGTGATTTCTAATTTTAAAGGCTTAGAAATTTATGAAGTTGTTAACATTACGATTGATACTAAATCATATATTTTAAGTGTTTAATGTTTTTAGTAAGTACTCGCCGTTGGAATATATGAATTAGCAAATTCAACACTGAATTTGTTATTGTGATTATTAACCAAAAACTTGCCAACAGACTTGTGATTTCACGCAAAATGACTACAGACTGTTTAAGAAACCTTCTTACATAATTTAAAAAGTATTAAATATCAAAGTTGAAAATTTAGTTATATTTTTTATTAGTATTGAGTAATGATGTTTAAGCATCCTGAAATTCATTTATTTTCTGGGCAAATGGGGAAGTTAATTTTCCAACAAATATATATACTCAATTATATATATATATACACTACTGGCCATTAAAATTGCTACACCAGGAAGAAATGCAAATAACAAAATGATATTTATTGGACAAATATATTATATTAGAAATAACAAGTGATTAAATTTTCAAAATATTTGGCTGGATATATACATTTTGAGAAATCAGTACCCAGAACAACCACCTCTGGCATTAATAACAGCAGTTATACGCCTGGGCATTGAGTCAAACAGAGATTGGATTGCATGTACAGGTACAGATGCCCATGCAGCTTCAACACGATGCCACAGTTCATCAACCGTAGTGACTGGCGGTTGGTGACGAGCCAGTCGCTCGGCAACCATTGACCAGGCGTTTTCTATTGGTGAAGGATCTGGAGAACGTGCTGGCCAGGGCAACAGCTGAACATGTTCCATATCAAGGAAGGTCCGTACAATACCGGCAACATGCGGTCGGGCATTATCCTGCAGAAACGTAGGGTTTCGCAGGGCTCGAATAAAGGGTAGAGCCACGGGTCGTAACACACCAGAAATGTAACGTGCACTATTCAAAGCACCGTCAATGCGAAAAAGACGTGACCGAGACGTGTATCCAATGACACCCCATACCATCACGCCAGGTGATGGGCCAGTATGACGATGACGAATGCACTCTGCCAGTGTGTGTTCACCACGATGCCGCCAAACACGGAGGCGACCATCATGATGCTGTACACAGAACCCGGATTCATCTGAAAAGATGACGTCTCGCCATTCGTGCTCCCAGGTTCTTCGTTGATCACACCATTGAAGGCGCTCTTGTCTATGACGCAGCGTCAAGGGAAGCCGCAGCCATGGTCTCCGAGCTGACTGTCCATGCTGCTGCAACTGTTACTGCAGACACTTGTGGTCTTCCAAACGACCCCGTTTCTTGACTCACGGCTCGTGACGTGGTTGCACGATCCATTACGGCCATGCGGATAATATGCCTGTATTCTCAGCTGCTAGTGATAGGTGGCCGTTGAGATCCCGCTTGGCATTCTGTATTACCGTCCTGAACCCATCGATTCCATATTCTGCTAACAGTCATTGGATCTCGAACGACGCGAGCAGCAATACTGCGATAAGATAAACCGCAATCCCGATACGCTATAATTCGACCTTCATTAAAGTCAGAAACGTTTTGGTACGCATTTCTCCTTCTTACACGAGGCATCACAACAACTTTTCACCAGGCAACAACGTACAAATGCAATTTTTGTATGAGGAACCGTCTGAACAATTTCCTCATTTAAACACAATGTAGGTGTCGCTACTGGCGCCTGCTTTGTCTGAATGCGCTGAAAAGCTAATCATTTGCATATCACAGCACCTTCTTCCTTTCGTATAGATTTCACGTCTGTAGCATGTGGCCTTCTTGGTGTAGCAATTTTAATGGCCAGTAGTGTATATATTCAAAATAATATAATATTGTAACAATTTTGTGTGTGTGTGAGTGTTGCAATATATTATATGTTATTTTATTTTATATATTATATTTTAAATGAAAGAATGCACCAAAAAGACTTCGCATTTCATAATCTCTTAAAATTTTTAAAAAATTTCAACGAAACCTTGATTATCCCATTGAACATTAAAAAATCTTTAATCGAAATGAAAATTCAGTTTTGTCAGTTATAAAATAAATATGGAAAAGTATATTTCCTGATACCATAAATTTCTTGAAAAATTGTAACTGATAATTACCAAATATAAGATGTGCTAGAGCTTCTCTTCCAAGGCACAGGTCCGAGATTCGATCCTTGGACTGGGCAAGATCAACTCAACCTTTCATCCCAATCGTTGGACCGATAAAATGAGTACCAAGCATGCTTAGGAACTAAACACTGGGGGTTACAAGTTAGACTCACCACCTAACCGGCACATATGCTTCACAACCCTGCACCCCCCCCCTTCGGTTAGGAAAATAGATATGGCCACTGTAGGCCTTGGCCCACTTATATGCGACCGGTTCAATTTTAGTTTTTATTTTCAAGCAATAGATTCTTTTATGTTTAATTTCAAGATTTTTCTTTATGTTGAAAAAATTATTAACTTTTTTTTTATAGAAAATATTGCTTATCACATTTACAATTTTTTCCTTGTATTAGTTCTATTTAATCACCTAAACAAGAGACTATGAATAAATTTGATAGTTTTTGTGGCAAAATATATAATCATTAAATAGTTACAAGTTTATTAAAATCCAGGGGACTAAATAGTTAGAAAATTTCTCTACTTATATAAGAAATTTTAGATGAAGAAATTTCATCTTCAAATTGTGTGTGTGGCCTTTTGTACATATATTTCTATAATGAGCTAGAGCAAGAGTTATTGCATTTACAATGATAATGAATGTCATACAGCTCTTACTTAAAATGGCGATGAATACCATGCAATTCTTACTTAAAAAGATAACGAATACGATGCAGTTTATTATTTTTCTTTTACTTCAGCTAATCTCACCGTATAATTAACTGCAAAATCTTGGCATTTTTGTTAACTTAATCGTAATGAGAAAATAATCTATAAAAAGAATACTATATATATATAGATATATTATATAATATATCAGATGATTTTTTAAAATCCTTAGAGTTCCATGAGAAACTACAAATCACAAACGTTAGAATTTCGTAAAAATTAGGGAACGGTACAATGAAACGGTAGGATTTTGCTAAATGCTAATTTTTTTATACGTGTGTTCCAACATTACGACATTCAATGGAAATCATTGGTTCTTATACGTTATCTGCTGACTTTGGATAATACACCATGACGAAATTAATATTGACTGTTTTGTCATTAGAACAGGGATTATTCTTTCACTGCTCTGTATTTTAGTAAAGCTATTTTATGCCATTTTGTAGTTGCTTTTGAAAGTTATTAATTTACCTTTTCTATTGCATTGCATAAAATATATACCTCATCCCGTAATTATTAATTTTCGAAAATTCCGATTTATAGTTTTTTCATCATGAACTGTTTGAAATTAGGAATTTTTTCTGTATCCAAAGCAATTCCATATGATATTAAACTATAGTTTTAAGCACAATTCATAAAATAATTTCCAATAGCATTTTAAATTCTATATGAAGCAATCATAAAAATAACATAAGCATTACCATATTATTTTTAATTTTTTTCAATTTTAGTAACTTATCTTGTTAATTATTTGATTCAATTTATAATTTTTTATCTTCACAATTACAGTTGTGTTTATAAGAAAATACTTATTAGGATAAAGTAAAAAACTTAATTTCATATGAAATTTTATAACTTTTATTAAGTTAAAACTGATTTACAAGTTTTGAAAACTCCAAGAGTTCCATATACTTGAACGTGAATATCTAAACTAAAATAATATTGCTGTTGTTGTTAAACTCAGATGGTCCAACTCCAATATTAGACAACCTTCAACAAGTTCATAAATAGCAGGAAATCCACAAACATAAAGGGCTTTGTGAAAAAACTAAAATAATTTATGGTTAAACTGTTGGCACAGTTATTAACCATAAAGAGGTTGTTTCTTTCATTACAATTGAGATCCTGAGCAAACCACTTTATTACAATTCTCATTGGTTTAAAATATCCATGACTTAAGATAATGTTTCATCTACGTCACATCTTATTGAGACGGTGTTGTAAATCCGACATGTTCACAAATTTGCTGCTGGCCATCAAATCGCATTCTTCGAGCGGCAACAAACAAGGTGAAGTTCACCATCTAATGTTTGAGAATAGTGTCGAAGTTCATGGCACAGGTGCCGTATAATCCATGATTCCAAATTCTGAATTTTTTTGGCGATGAAGAAATGTTGCCAGGATGTTGTATCGTGATGTGCGCGATGACGTTATTATTAGTGTTACCAAAATAGAATTTTCTGTATAATTTTTATAGGTCTCAATATGTATGACGTATAAAAATGAAGTTGCCAGATACTTAAAAAACCAGCCAAAAAATCACCAATCTCAGAATTTGGCTTCCTGGGTTATACGGCACTTGTGCCTCAGTCTTAAACGGCGAGAAGGATTTAAATTTTTTAAAAAATTCATTAATTAATATAATTTTAAATGAATAGTAGTAGTAATATGACAGAAACAATTTTGGAGCTTTATGCTCGTAGTCTTATAGCTTGCATTGAGTAAGATTGAATTTTTCACAAAATTTTACAATTCTAAATGAATAACTGCAACACTTGTAAGCAATCTTTTTCGTATCTCAAGACTATTACCTTGCTTGCGCCAACATTAAAAATTTTCTTTTAATTAATATTGCTGAAATAATAAAAAAGCAGATTTGCAAAACGTAAGCTCAAAAAATTTGTTAATTTTTTTAATTTGTTTTCTTTCTACAGCCCTTTTCGTGGAACACATAAGAAACAATTTGATTGAGTTCTATTTTTTAAGTAACTTATATGAACCACTACGAACATCTTTGCTCGAAATTATAGTCAAACTCCCAATTTCTTTAACTGCAATTCAGAAAGAAAACCGCTCGATTAATTTAGCAGTCCAGAATGAATTGATAAAATTGAATAAAAAATATTTTATGTCAAAAAATTAAAAAAATAGCTTAAATAGATTAACAATAAAAAATAAATTTAGAATCAACCATCTTCTCCGAGTGATTTCTCAAAACGCATTGATAAGATGAATTTATCACAAAAATAAAAAGGTAATCATTAGTAATTAACATGTTAGATAGCATACATTTTAACATGTTATAACATAAACTCATTATTATATCAGAGTCATTATTTTTACAAGAGATGCAAATTGCTATTTAAAAGGCAATTTTACAAAGATTCTGATGCACGAAGTGATGTTTTCTTTTGGAAGATCCTAACGTCATCTATTTTTTTTAACCATGAGATCGTGTCCAAAGTGCCTCTTCATGCAGCTTTTAAGAAATCGGTGGGTGTCAGAAGAACCAGAATCGATACTCTTACAAGTAATTTAGATAATAGATCAAAGAGGAAGACCACACACAGCGGAAGTCTCAATCGGATCCAGTTACTGTTTGCGCAACATTCATATTAATGCCCCCAGAAAAAAAAGTTCTAATTGGTAGTTAAAACAACAAGGCTTAACTTAATATACGTATGATGGAATTATTGATCAAAAAAGGAAAACCGAGGTTCTCTTTTTCTTTCTCCATTTTATTTATCGTCAAATGTGTAATGCAATGATATTTATCACCAAATACATAATACAAGAATATGGTATTTTGTTCCTCTATTTTATTCATCACCAAATACTCAACACAATGATATTTATCGCCAAATAGATAATACAAAGAATGGTTATGATTTATCGCCAAATGCATAATACAAGGATATTTGTTGCGGGCAAGTTACGTGCTTGACATATTTCTAAAGAATTCATTCTTGACTCACGTCTCATTTATTATCATAATTTTTTAATTTGAAGTTTATAATTCAGGAAAAATGCATTCTCGATGTATGTATCGTAATCGATTGTCGAGGTTTGCATTGCAATTTAATACTAAAAAGGGATTGATTTATGAAGATAAATTATCAGAAAGGTTAAAATATAGACGTATTTAATGTCTAAAACAAAATAAGTAAGGTTATAAAGATAAAAAAAATCTACATGTTTTATTAATAAAATAAGTATTTCAAGTCTAAAATAATAATAACATTTAAATTGTAAATCATAAATTTGATTTATCGTACATTTAGATCCAATCAATTAATAAAGAATTAATTGGGCGTAATCTCCTTCACATGTTCGATACAATAAATTTCATCTTAAATTATAAGCAAACAATGATGGCTATGACCGGTTCATTATATTTTCCTTTCTAATTTGAAGGTAAAGTTGACAAATAAACTTGGTGATGATGAATTTGTTTTCGAAAAGAATACTTCTTGAAAAGTACGTTTTTAACTAACTTAATTAATCCTTAGTAAATAAGTAAATATAAAAGAATTAATTTTGGCGATTGTTTTGGCAAAGCCTATATAAAAAACCTGTAACATACCAAATCAATTTCATTAATCTAGCACATTGAGTTCTAAGCACATTTTTATTTAAATTTTCTTTACAAAATCAATTATACATACTTTTTCCATGCATTTTTTATATGTGTGAGCACAATTTTAATATTTTTAAAAATTTGAAAATAAATATTACAATTATATTCGAAATTCATCACTGAAAAATAAATAATAAAAAACTATTTATGAAGCATGTTTTAACGAATTTGAGGTAGTTCATGGAAACAAATATACTTTTTGTATACTTATACACATTTTATAGAAGTTAATAAAATACACAAACGCATATATATTGATATACACACATATGTATAATATTGATATATACACACATGCTTGCAGATATATCGATAAATGGATTGATAGATAGACTAAATTATTTACTTTTATCTCTGAAAATCAGATCAAATATGAATTTAAATTTGTGGGCATATGTGTTCAAAATTTGGAAAGAAAATGACCAATTTTATTTTTATACTTTTCATGATTTTTTTTTCGGGATTTTTAATGGACTTTTCCAATTTTTAAAGAACTTGCTGTACTTAAAATTATTTACATATATTTTGGAGAGAAATTTTTAAGCAATTTATGTATCTTGCATAGATTTTTAATAATTTTATCAGACCTGTCTCTCTCTCTCTGTCTCTCTCTCAGGAAGTAGCTACAATTTACTTTTTTGATAGATTTTCTGTACTTAAAAAAATTAACGGAAAAGTAATGATTTTTATTTCATATGTGTAGGGAATTGGAATTTGGCTGGTCAAACAATCTAATTTTGTCTATTATATATATATATATATATATATATATATATATATATATATTATTCTCTCTCTTTGTGTGTGTATATATATATACACAAAGAGAGAGAATATTTTTTAGAAGGGTGTAGCCAATTTATGTTGTTTTTTATTCACATTTTACTTTCACTCATTTTATTCGATTCACTTAAAATTATCGAGTGATTAACTATTTCAGTCTGCATTTTTTTCCAAGTCTAATTTTTCATGTGTTATTACCTATAATAATACTTTAACTACATGAAATGCATTTTAAACATCGTCCTATTTAATAGCAGACCTTGTATTTGTTTTAACGAGATTACCATTATATCTAAACTCCTTTTTTTTTTCCACCCAAGCCTTTTAAGCTAATGCGGCAGGATAAGAATGTTGTACTTTCATAACAGTGGGCATTGTTTCACCTACAATGGATGATCCCTCTCGTGGTTATTTTATGCGCCTATAAAAATATAAAAAGGGAATGCTTCGAACAATGAATAAACTGTTGTGTCTTCCACAAATGGAATCTTTGCGAACAAATAACTGCCCATTAGAGATAATGAAAACGGCACTTAGCAATCGAATACATAATTCACTATTATTCTTTTTGTTGATTACCATTTACCTTGTGTTGTAAATCCAAGGGCTACCTCGTAAAGAAAACAAATTATTTTTTAATGCTCACGAATACCACCCAAGATCTTTAGAATGTCTGAAAATAGTTACTTTATTATCATTGTTCCAAAGAACAGAAAGGATGTAACCATTGAAATGGGTTTGTGAAAATAAAAGAGCTCAATTAGAGTAGAGTAAGTTATTAACGAAATTGTAAAAACCTATTCATAAAAACGCTTAATTAATGATATTACTTAATGATAACTCGTATTGTCTTGGTGTGGTAATAAAAATAACTGAAATGATTATATTTGCTTAAACAATATTTTAAGTCAAAACATGACTTTAGAAATTATTTAAACAAATATCATAAACTTTAATTAGGGATTACAGATTTGCTTTAATTTGAATATGTAAGCTCTTTGGATGATAGTTTAATGTAGGCAACAATTTATACTCTAGTATTGCAAATAATATTAAAAAGTTATGATAAAGTCATGAAGTATATTAAAAGAACGTTCGGTAATTTAATGAGTACTTCAATGGTTTATTTTATATTAAGTCTTTAAATAAAAGTAATGGCATAAATGAATGTGATATTCTTCGAGACATGTTTTTTTTATATATTTTTAATAAAAAAAATATTTATCAAGCAATAGATCTTGGTTTTGAGGAGATATATAGTTCCTATTTATATATAATCTGGCTTTTATGTAATATTGTATGAAGACAATCGGAATAAGATGTCAGTAATTCTTAATACAAATTACGAAAAAAAATATATTGAAGCACAATTTTTAATTTTTCAACAGAATGAATACTATTTGAAATGAATTTTATATAAAAATAATCAATATGTGTATTTCGAGTAGTTTTATTAACAATTATAGGCCGTGGTAGCCTAGTGATTGGCTAGTGGCAGTCAGAAAGGTCGGTTGGTCTTTCTGATCATCGACTTTTCTGACTACCAAAAGGATTAGGTTCGATTCCCAATGCCACCAAAGGTCCACCCAAAGTCTGCGAAATACGTGCACGTTAAAACTGTGGAATCGAAAGTTCTGTGGTTGTTCATATACCAATTACCAATATTTAATTGGAGCAATTTAATTGGAAGTAATGGTTCGGAGAAAATTTAGATCACACACAAAGTCAAAATTAAGGAAGTGGATCATCTGGTGGTGCCATCTATCAAAGGAAACTCAAAGCAAAGACGTACTTTCACTTTCGCGGTGCTCTCGTTAAACGAAAGTCGCACCCTTCTGACTTAATTTCGCATAGCCGTCTAGCGAGCTTGGCTTCTCCAAGTGTCATATGTAACAACAATATTCACAATTATTTCATTTATTTTTTGAAAAAAGTGTTAACTTTTTTCAAAAAATAAATGAATATAAACATAAACACGCACGAAAATGCGCAGTTTATATTTATAAATTAAATATTATTTACATAGAGTGCGTCAAAAATGTATGCACACTTTAAACTGTCATGGAAATCGTAATTCCGGTGCTACAAGGTTTAATTTATGAGAGAAAGTAAAGGTTTTTTTCCCTTTAACAACAAATGGCAGCTGAATTGTCGACTTATTGGACCTCTCTGTTTGAAGGTATTGCAACAGGAAAGTACTTAACAGTACTTGTTGATTCCATATTCCCTGACATTTGCACATTATACGGTAACAATAAGTTTTATTTTTTCAACAAGATGACGCACCGCCGCTTTATCACGCACGTTATACCTGATTAACGCGTCACCCACACACCTCTGCCAGTGTTCAGGACGCTGGGGCCAATAGAATTTCTCCATGTTTCCAGACTTAGCACCACTGGATTTGTTTTTATGGGGCAAAATAGAAAATGAGGTGTATAGACGTAAACCACACATAACTTAGATGCATTTTGGAATGAGATTTAAGCGGTATGCGCAAAAGTTCCATTGGACACGTTGGTATGGTGTACGGAATCGAATGACTCGTACTCGGGAATGTATTAATGCCGAAATTTGTCATTTTGAACAACTATCATACTTTCTTGAAGAATAGCATTTATGTTTCAAATTGGACTTTAAGTTTTCTATTTCCAGCATCTGAACCTTGTAAAACTGAACATAAAAATTCTATGATGGTTTAAAATGAATATGCATTTTTCGACGCACAATGTATTTTTAAAAATAACTGATTTCATTTTGTGTGTTCTCTCTCTTACTCTCTCATTAATGTAATAATAAATTCCATAACAAATTTTTAAAAATAAAGTTTTAATTCCACAATCATGATTTAAACAAGCTTTTTCCCTTCATTTTGAAGACACTAAGTTTAGTTGACGGATTCTTGTAATTCCAGCGTCTTATCAATGATTATATGAATATGCAGTTGTATATTTTTTGCCGATGATTACTTCAGTTCTTTTTTCAGTTTTAAGCAAATTTTAAAATTTAGGTATTGTTTAACCAGAAAATTAAATTTATCAGAATTTTGATGGACCTAAAATACATTTTGCTGCATTTGACATTAGATAGCAATTTAGTTTCAAGCAATACTAAATATTTAAATGATACTAAATCTTGAAACATTTAAAATGGTACATTTAAGATTTACTTGTGTTTGCGATTGAAGAGTGCTTGTGTTTTTAATCGAAAATAGTATGGTAAAACATTCATTTTAAAAATAGTAAATCATTCATGTGATGCATAAAATTCGTTAAACATCAAACTTCTATTTTCCATCATTAAGAAAAATGTGTGCAACTCGTTTCAGAATGTTTAATATTATCTGTAGAAAAGCATTACTATTTTTATATAAACATAAAAAAGAGTATTTTTCTTATGTTTTCTTTTATACAAAGAAAAATGATCTGTTACTGAGGTGCACGATTTCTACAATAAAACGAGTATTTTATAACAAGAAGTTCCAATGTTCGCCAAACACATCTTGTATATCGACGTTTCGCTTTTAACCTTTTCACCCGTATCCGTTCAATTCTCAGCATTACAATAGTGTCCACTGTAACCAGACATGTTTATGAACATCTTATAAAATAGTCAGGCCTCGCGGGATAGTAACAAACTCGGGAAAGGGCTAACAAAGATTATCTTAGGTTTTCCTGCATGGGTACGTGCACCGCCTGCAGAGGTGATTTCGACCACCCTCCTCGAAGATTTGTCATTGAGTTTAGAGAGATGCCGTAAGCTTTTTTGTAGCAATTTTTTCCCACTTCTCCCTTTTATTTTTTTTTTCGTGGGGAGGGGGGGGAGGATAATGTAAGATCCTTTACATTTGTTCGAGTGATAAAGCTGGAAAAAAAATGGATTCAAATAGATTGTTTTTTTTTTTTTTTTTTTTTTTTTTTTTTTTAAAGTTGTGTTAGTCTAGATTTATTTTACAAGATTAACCTAAAGTAATTAATAAAATGATGATTATACGGGCATATATTCATGTTCCATTAGAACTATGAAAGATGTTATAGAAAAATGTTTGATTATGCAGTAGAATTACGTTTGGTTACTAAGTCGTCAGATTATACGAGATGACCAATTATGATATATGAATGTTAGAGTACGGAAACCAGACTAAATATAATTATTATGCCTGATAAAAGATAATACATGCTTGTAAATCAGTCAGTAAGTTAGATTTTTGAAACATAAGTGAACAATTAACTATTAAAAATTCTTAGGTCTGAAATTAAAATTATGTGATTGGAATATAAGCAAGCTATACTTAATATTATAAAAAAAATAAATGAAAATAATCTTTCTGTTAAAAGAAAATATTCTCTTCATTAATTAAAGAATTTGATTCATTTTAAAAGGTATAAAATTATTTTTACTGTAATTGTTATTAAAATTCAGAAATGTTAGATTGAAGAAAAAAAAATTTTTTTAACATTTGACGAATTGAGAAAAGATCTAAACTGCAACTATATGAAAGATAGATGAATTGTCGAGAAACACAAACAAGAAAACTATTTCATTTAATTCATATTTCATTAATTGCCAAAAAGCTTGAAACTTTTCATTACATCTCTCTCAACACTGTTAATTAGATGAAGAAAGAGTAGTGATCCAGTGTAGTTTTTGTGTAACAAATGTTTGGTAGAAGCCTAGTTAGTTGAGTAACGCTTATTTCTTTCACCCGAGGGCTAAATAAGCTGGAACCTACTGCTTGAAGTGAATATCGAAACATTATAAATATCCATACCGAAGATGTGGAGATAGAGGGTACCATTAGGCTGATAGATCGGTTTAGTATTCGCTTCAAAAATGCTCTTCAGTGCAAAACTGTTTCAAATACTGGATTCTGTGCACGTAGAGATCATTTGGACACGTTCAAACATGTTCTAACGATTTAGTAGCGTTATATCTGGCATCCCAGATAGCAATATTATATGCTAGAAACACTTAGAATATGTTTCAAACCAATCTCGAATAAATTTGGCTATATGGCACAAAGAATTGTTCTACTGAAAAACTCTGCTGTTATTTGATAATATGAAATTCGGTTAAATATGCTTTCCAATTAATACCATTACGATTAAAAGTAAACAATCGATTCATTTTTATTTGAAAACTTATTTCTTGTAGTATAAAACACCTTACACCTTATGGATAACTTAGATTTATAGCTTCATGAAGTATGCGAAGCTTTAAAATACTAATATTAGTTTCTGCCAACTGTAATTGTGATTCATATTATTAAGAATATTTTTTCAGTTATGTTCACATCACCAGTTTTTTTCTTTTCAAAAAGTACCGCAATAGCAACAATTATTATGGAATAATACATCCTTTCTCTTCCATCTTAGAGCTCACATATTTAGATATTCTAGAGGCAAAAGACCCAATGTAAAGGTAAATGGATAATACCTTCGCCTCACAGCTGGTATAAAGGCAAAAAAACAAGACTTTTCCTATCTCTCTCTTGTGGCAGGCAGGCTACACACACGTGTCTGTTCCGATTTGTCAATAGGTACTTAAAAAGTCTCACATACTCTAGGTTTCCTCTTTGGCCTAAGCGAGAGCAAAAACGGGCATCACCTTGGACTGCACTGGGAGGACATCCATAATTTTCCACATCTTGTATTGGACCTCATTAATCTCAACGGTTTCACTGAACTCCATCAGACTAGATAGGAGAAAAGAAACAACAACTATTGAATAAGCTGTTGCATATATACTGAAATTCTTTTATTTTGCCAAATATAAACGTCGAAATGAAATACTAACCTGAATTACCAGTAATTTTTAAAAATATATTTTATAATATTGCATTGTATCTCTTTTATAAATATTCTATTTCTTGATTGTTCCTAAATTATTTGTAAAAGTGACACAAAAAAATTAGTTGCGGCTATATCCTTTAAGTTAAATTATTAATTTTTTATGTAATGTAAATTAGTATTTATAATTGCAGGAAATGATAAAATTTAACTAAATATTTGTTTCGTATAAATAGAGCAAGTAAAATTTTCTATAATTCAGTATAATAAATGTTTATACGTGCTGGTTAAATCTGTGAAATCAAAAGTCTCGTTGAGCAGTTACCATGGGTGCAATGGTCTGGAGAAATTTACTCCCCCTTCAGATCAATACCAAAATTGAGGAAGTAGATCATCTGGTGCTGCCATCTATCGGAGGATTTGAAGAGCAAAAGTCGTAATTCCACCTTTATGGTGCTCTGATTAAACGAAAGACACTCCCAATTGATTTAAATTCTCATGGCTGAGGCATAGCAAGCTTGGTTTGTCCAAGTGTCATTAGGAACATAACAGATGTTATTGTAAGCCACATATTTTTAATCATACAAATATCTTTATAAATGATTTTCTGGTCTTCAGAAAAATATTTATTCATTAAATTCTGCTTAACACTAAAATTTTTGAAGACAAAATTACTAGGACTTAAATAAAGATTCCGTCAATAAAACAATTACAAATATTTATTTAAGCTCTATTACTCTACGCTGAACGGACTATACAACTACAATTTCAATTCTGAAACAAAAAATTTCAGAGGGAAACAAGAGTTTACGATGTTGCAATGGTTGGCGCACTTTTACCTGACAAACGTTTTTTCAAGATGGCAACGAAAATTATGAACGTAATTATATTACAGTCTTTGATGTTGATTTTTTTCCAGTTGAAATTTTTAACATTTTTAACATTTATTTTAATTGTTCCGTTTGAGTATATAATCATGAGGTTCTTTAATAACGAACCGTAACTCTCACCTCAATGAAATAAGACATTCTCACATTTGCACAGCGTAAGGTGACTAAATAAATGCTAATGATGCATTTTAAAATAATAATCGATTGGCTGCCAATTAGAAGCTTAAAATAATAGGGTTTTTTTTAAACATTACACTGCACGAACGTACGTTTCCCTTTATGCATATTTATGTTTTTATATTTCATGAAAGTATTAGAATAGCTTTGATACATTATTTACACCAAACATGATAAAATTACAGATTGTTTGATACCTTGATAAATGATTTTTTTGAGACTTTGTATCGATTAATCGCACAATTCTTCATTCAAAAGGAACCCATCTAATTATACGCGAAAAGATATGTATCTAAAATATCTCATCAAATTAATTCACCTGGCCATGTGATCGTCATTAAAGGCTTGAAACAACGGATCGGCCGGGGAACCAAAAAAGATGCATATATTCACGTTTGGAATTTCACAAATTTTGATTAATTACGTCCAAAAACAACTCCCTAACATTACACCACCTGTAGAGTGACCTGAGGCCCCTGCCTATATCTTAAAAACTGTAATTAAAGAACTCGAATTCACAATTTGTATTTCCAGTTTTGTCAGTTTGGCGGCAAGAAATGAGCCACTTCTGCTTTTTCGACCGCATCAGCTCTGCCATTAATTATATTAAACGGGAAAATAGGCGATATTTAGAGAAACCGTGATTATACAGCCTCGTGCCTGCATTTAACGTTCTGGGTGGCTGCCGCTCGTCACTCTCCTATCATCACCTTGTCGGAAACCGTAGATTCTCGGGACGGCACCCGAGGATTTATGGGTTAAAAGTGCAAAATATGGCTGGAGAAGAAAAAGATAGGCGCTTAATTGAAGACTTGAAAAATTGAAGAATTCCTGTAGAATCGCCGAGCTATTTGCCATCAGTTAACTGATTTTTTTTTTTTTTTTTTTTGGTAAGATGTGTTATGTCATAACTAAGAACATAGCTTGTAGAGAACAGAAAAACCACTTTATTTATCAGTAAACGTCATTGAATGTGACTAGTAAATATATAATTTTACTCCTTGTGTAAATTAATTTGCCTGAAGAGTACAGTAATCTTCCCCCATAAAACGGTATTCTTATTGTGCGTTTTCATATTAAGCAATTTCATGACTTTCGTATAACACGTGTTTCCCGCATATAACGCTTTGATTCCCCATATTATATTATGTTATATGTCTAGTCTAATTTATATGAAAAATTTATTATGAATTTATGAAATTATTATGGTATGAATTCGTGAAAATTATGAAATATTTATAATGACTTGTATAGTTCAAAATCCATTTTGCACACGTTTGAATACGAAGTCAGTCATGTTCTTGTAATCTAAAATTAAATTATGTAATTGACCTTTGAACATTCTTCTAAAAAAAGGTGTCGGTGGAACGTTATTTCAGATAGCTCTTACAGAGGTATAGACTTGAATTCAATGTTTATGGAATGGTTTGATGTAGATTTATTTGTGAAATGAACTGTTTTTTTTAGTTGTGAGTTTTATTATTATTATAATTTAAAATGTTCTAAATTTGATTTTAATAAAAGGCGCACACATTTCGTTCATAACAGGGTTTTTATTTATTTATTTATTTTTGTGCCAGCAAGGCTGACAATATGAGGTGCGCTGCTCCACTTTACCAACTGACTCGTATTTAGTGTGGAGTCCGACTTCTTCAGTACACACACATGCCATAGGGACACTTTTATAGGGTAGGCAACCATTCACACTTCATTCATACACAGAAAGGACAAAGACAGGATATATAGAGAGAGAAAGTACATCCATGCCCGAACCGGGATTCGAACCCAGGACCTCTCTATCCGCAGTCAGGCATTCTGATCACTAGACAGGGCACTCAGCACAGTTTTTCTTAATATTCAATTTAAGCCCCCTTTAATGAGAAAAGTTAAACATGAATGATTTGTACGTAACGCTTTACACGAGGTCATACGATAATGCTCGCACAACGCGTTTTCCTATAACGCGGAACTAATATACCGTGTTATAAAAGGGAATATTGTATGCAAAATAGTTCAATTTTCTACTTTTGTTTGTCATTATTAGTCTTATAACCCATGTTATTGCTGACTTGCAAATTTGAAGCTTGCTGTATGATTTTGATAGTAAGAGTAATAAAATTTTCACTTTTGAAATTCGGTGAAGTAACTGGTCATAACGCTGGAGCTTATTTTCTGATCTTCAAATTTCTATACCTTATCAACAAAATAACATTAGATTATGCAAATATTTAATGTGTACAGGTATTTTCAGCACAATAATGTTTGATTGGATCTTTTTTAGAACTTTTTATCTCCTGCCAAGAGAACGATGGTTATCTCTCCTATGGTATCATAACTACTGGTAAACATGAATTTCATTCTTTGTTTTTAAAACATAGTTGTGATTTATTTAATTGCTGATAATATTTAGCAGTAATTGTTCATTTACATTGAATTACAATAGTATCACACTTTAAATGCTGATGTGATGCAATTGCTAACTTTTAATATACTTATAAATATAGATTTTCAGTTTAATTTTGCATGACTTGATTGCACTATATGAAAATTATTTGAAACTGATAAAATTGATTTTAAAAAATGTTGTTAAAATTTTAAAAAAATTTTAAAATTAAGAAAATTTTTATTGTATATTCAGAAATAATATGCTGAATTTATTTTGCTATCTGCTGATTTGCATCAAACTAAAAAGCTAGGAGGATAAGTGAAAATCAAAAATACATTAAGATTCAAAGTGAGATGCCAAATAATTTAAAACCATGATTTGGTGACAAGTTTGAGACATTAATCGGCACTCTTTTTCTTTCAAATTTTTCCTTCACTCTAAGGGAGGACATTAAGATCAAAGAGATTTAGCATTGAATTGATTAGTATAACAACCTTTAGATAGGTCAAAACTATACCCACTGCTTTCAATGTATGAAAGTGAGCCTTTAACCAGTTACTACGACCATTTGTGTTTGCTTATAATTTTACAAATTTACTTTCCTTTATAGTGTTGTAATGTAATGGCCAAGGTCTAACATAAAATAATAATTTACAAGACACTGGAAGAATAGACAGAAAGGAATTACACCAATAATTAATTTAATCATAATCCTTAATACTAAATATTTAGGATTTAGGACTATTTACCTCGATATAAACGTACTCAAAGGAATTTAAATTCAGATAAATTATTGTTATTAAGATAACTAGTTGATGTAGTTCCTATTTCCGGAATTTTAATAATGTAAAATTAAAGAGTGGATTGTTATTGTGTATTTGTCAACTGTTACACAGGTTTGGTTTGTTTGTCGCACAACGGTCATTTTTTTTCACACGAGGGCTAATAAGACCGGGGGACCTACGGTTTAAAATGGATTCCGAACCACTACAAAGATTCATGCCCAAGGTGGGAATCGAACCCACGAACCGTTGAACCGAAGGAAAGAGCGCTAACCTTTCGGCTGCCAACTCGGCTAACTGTTGCACAGATATTTGTGTTTAATTTTACTTTAAAATTAACTTGTAGAAAAAGGAAATAAAATCATTTAATAACAGCGCATGTTCAAAAAACTTTCACATACATAAAATTTCTGTAAATAAATAATGTTTTTAACCATAAAGTGTTCTTTTTTTACTTTTATTTATTTTATTTATTTATTTTTTGTTCCAGTTGAGATTCTGGCTAAATCATTTTATTCCGTTTTTAAAAGTTACAAAATCTGAAAATTAACTGTGTAAATAATTAGTTTTTAAATTTTCAAAGCGTTAGCAATATTGTTTCCAAAATTTCCTGAAATTGTTATCTTTTCTAATTTGTGTTTTTGACCGATTCAAATTTTCTTACCTGGCTCTCCGTCTCACCAACATCTCTTGTGTCATTTCACGTTCTCGGTAAAAATTTACTGTCCGGCCCCCTTGCCGAAATTTTCAAAAAGTTGCCAAGGGTGACCGCATGTCAATTTCCGATCGGGAAAAACGAATGGTGGAAAATAGCTGAAATAGTGATAAATATTTCATGCATTGTTGGTATATAACAATATGCTCAACTAATTTTACAAAATTAACATAAAACGCAGATTTATAGATTTCAAACATCAATGGTTAAATATAATAAAGTTGATATGTTAAATTATCCATAAAATTTTTTGATTAAATTTTATATTGATGAATTTAAATCGATAAATATTCATGAGAAATTAATGACAAATAGGGTTGCCAAAATACTAGTTTGCCAGGTTTCCTGTAAAAATGTTCGCCAAATTTGGCGCCAAAATCATGCCAAGGATGACCGTACAGTAAAACTGATCCACATTCTCTTTAAATCCGTTAAAATTCTCTCATTCTATTTTTTAAATTTATTTTTGATTTGATAAGCATTTTATGCGTAAAACATTGATTGTTACGAGTATCTGAAACTATGATTACAGAAGAAGTGAACATGATATCCATATCCAGGTTTAAACATGATATCCATATGTAGTAGTGACTCTATGGCTTCAACTCGTTGCAATCAAAATTAAAAATATTATCGAACTTAATTTTGTTAATAAAACGATTTCTTAAATAAAGACTAGCTTCGATTTTTTTGAGGAGCCGTTTTCCATTGATTCACGCCACTAATACATTGACAATAGTACAGAAGAAAAACCAAAATGAAAAAGACAAGACAAAAAATTGACTTGTTAGTTTCAATCGGCAAATTTATCAATTTTTTAATCTTATTTTTGGAAGATCATATTTATATATAACTAAGATTAAAATCGAGTTATTAGTCACTGTCTTTAAACGCCAGATTTTAATTCGTTTTCCACACGCGTCAAGCATCTAAAGTTATGTATATTTATTAATGTCAACAGGTCTTAACTTGATGAACTTAAGATCTTAACATAAAAAATAAAAAAGAGGTTTTAGGAGAGTCAGCTAAAGTCGTCAACTAAGAGAACTAAGATTAGTAGAAAAACTTGCCAACAGACTTAAGTAGAGACACTTAGATTTATATCTTCATCTTATTTTAGCTGCACCAAAAGTGTATTGGAAGAAATTCTTTCACAAGATATTTGGGAAAAAAAATCGCGATCCATCTGCTTAAGTTTTCACCAAATTTCCCTCTAAAAATGAGTTAACGAGGTATTTTTTTCATTACGTGAACAGTGTTTCCCACAGTTAAAAAAAGATAAATTGCGTTACATAACCGTCATTAAGTTTTATAGCAGTCATATTGGGGGTACGCTTTTCAGGTGCTACAGAAAGTGATTTCTTATCAGACAGTTTCTGGAAGCGTTTTTGTTTAAATAAAAACTAGCAAATCAACAGCTTGAGGGTGTCACGTGCGTCTTTCCAAAGGACACGCCCCCCAATAATTAGCTGGAAAAGCCTAATGGTAAAATTATTGGTAATAAAACATTTTTTTTTTCTGGTGAAAATTAATCAGAATATTTTCTTTGCATACAGTAAATTAAAAAAAAAATCGTCTCTTTAAATAGGCTTTGCTAATTAGGGAATTATTTAAGGATGAAATAATGAATTAATCTTCCCTTTGTTTAAAAATAGTGCTTGAAAAGTCTTATAACATTTTTCTTAACATAATTAAAGCTGAAAGAGCAATTTAAAACTAAGGGTGGAAGTAGTTAAATAAAGTATCATAGAAAATTCTATTATATATCTTACAATATTAACTATAAATATGCACCATATTTGATTTGCAAAAGATTTTTTAAAACATGCGTTACTGTATTGATAAAATGCATATGTAAATGAGCCTTTCATTAAAAATTAAGCTGTTTTTTATTACTTAAAAATATTTTTTAAATATTCTGATTGATTGTACAGTGTATGTTATGTTACAAATATTTAATTTTTCATTCCTTTATTTCAATTTTAAGTATTTCCATAATATTCCATGTTCATTACAATATTTCTTGGCAACTTCTTATTTTCCTTTAAAATTTGTTTCATATAGTTATTTAGCATAAATACCATAGCATCTGTAACAAATTACAGTAAAATTGGTAACAAGGCAAGATACATCATATATTTTTATTATCCCATTTTCGTGACTTCTGAATTAAATATTACTTTTTGCTTCCACGGCATATTTTAACAGCTCCAGCTCTCATTTTTGAATACGACGGATCTTTAGCAATATCGAAATTAGAACTCTCTATTTTTTGGTAATGAGAATGACTACTTTTCTAACCAACCCACCTAACTCCCAACATTATATTCAATGACCTATTGAAACTTTCATTAATAAAAAAATTCTGAATAAAATTAATTTGATACGAAAGTATTGAGCATATGTTTTACTATCTTAAATATTTTAAAAAGCCCTTTTACGTTTAAAATTGCTCACAATATTTTCACAAAATTCCGTTCTTTGATGTTCATGTAAGAAATGTAATTTAGTTTAAAGTTCGAATAAATAGAAAAAGCTAAGAGAATTTTTTTTAATTAAGAAAAACTAAAGCTAAGTACTCTCGATGCTTATAACCTAAGCAAGTAAAGAGAAATAAATGTATGTTTCTTTGGATATAAAAAATTAAAAAATACCTCTTATTTGATTTGGAAAATTGGATGTTAAATGAATGAACAATTATTATTATTTCAGTGTAATTAATATCTCAAGTAACATTTAATATACAATTTTAATATAATATTATGGAAACAAAAATGGTTCAGTTAGACCTGCATATAAAGATGAAATGTATATATAAACCGTGTATATAAGGCAGATTAATAATTTTTCATTAATTTAACAATTAATCTATAATTCAACTTATAAATTTATTGTAACAGTATTTTCCTTAGCATTTTTTTTTAGGTCCAGAAAGTTGTTGCTATGCCTTTTTCAAGAACTGCCTGCTTCAGTTTACCGAAACAATGAAACGCAGTCCTTCATCTTTTAAATGTGAAATGTTATCAAGTTATGAAATCGATACTTGCACGGCATCTCATAGTTCTTACACATTTGATAATAATCATTTTGAAAAAAGAAAGCAAGAAAAGAATGATAAAAAATAAAGATTGGAATTATATTAATTTGAATCCATCAATGTATTTATTCACTGGAAAATAAGATTTTTGCACTATTTTCAGTCTATCCTAAAGGTAGCGTGTATATGATTAAAATTTGATAAATAATAAAATTGATTAGATTTAATAAAAATTACTTGTTATTTAATAAAATAAATTATATAGGTTACAATACCTTTATAAATAGAACATGATTAAAGAAATTTTTCTGTTGTTTAATTCGTTTTTATGTATCTAATATTCTTCGAAGAGGATATATAATTTAGTTTATTGATACACACAAAAATTTCCTTATGTTATTATCTTTATAAAATTAAATGTTGCCTTTTATGATTGATCCGTGAATTTTTTTTAATTTTTCCAGAAGGAATATTTCAGAAATGCGGGCATTCAATGAAAAGAAAGGGATACGGCTATAGGTAAAATTGAAAATATTAACGAAGTATAGAATGAAGAAATTTTACTGCATATGGACTTAATATAATACTTCAATGCCCTTGGACAAGCAAAAATTTCTTCCTTCTCTGGAAGGCAGCAGTTAAAGAACACTGTTCATGAAACCTGAAATATGAAGCTCCTAATACATTCTTTAAGCAATATTTAATACATTTTCATCCACGTTTTTCAGTAACATTTTACATAAATTTTATAGAAGAAATCATATTTTTTGTATTAAAAAAATTTAAACTATTTTATTCAAAATGTTCCTCTCATCAAGAAAAAAAATTTACTAACGCATTTTAATGATTAAAGTTTTTTCATCTGCAAAATTCAACTCAGAATACTGTATATATGTTACTATTTAACTATTCAAATATATACACTATTCTCTTTATCAATTAAAACTTGTAAAATAGGTTACAATAAAATAAGAATAAAGTTTGATGGCTTTATTACTTATAAATTTAAACTGCTTAAAAATAACTTTTTAAGAATAATATACCTAATTTTTATATGAACTTTATGGTGTAGTTTACTAAAATCAAAAAAACATTAAAAATATTAACAAAAAACATGTTATTGAATATGAGGTTTTTTCACGTAATGAGCAAGACTTCCATTCGCTTATGTGGGAAACACGGATTTAAATGACAATAAATAAAATGCATTGCATATTTTACAAAGTTCATATTTTAAAAAAATTATAAAATGTTAAATAAATATATTTTTGAGAAAAATTTAAATTTTTTAATGTTTTAACTAGATGTAAACCTTTTGTTGTATTTTCTAATTTTCTGGATTTCCCAAACACGTTCATATTTTTGAATAAAATGTAAATAGAAATTAAAAAAGGAAAGAAGAGGCAGGAAAATAAACTTATAAAAAAAGATTAAACCAAGGAAATACATAAAAATAATGATTTTAAAATGAAATACTAAAAATAATGCGGGACAGTTATTATGCATCCGATGAAATAAAATTACACAATGTGCACCAACCACCAATGCAACTGCAAAAATAATTAATAACTAAAAAATAGCTAATTGTAATTAGGAACAAGTAATACATGCAAATCCTATTATTTTTAAAAAGGGATTTTCTATTTATATTTTAAAGCATATAAGAAACATGCTTAAAAATACTTTCCGTTTGAAAAAACACATTTATAACCAGTTTTAAATTTTTTTTACACAAGCAAAATCTTACTCATGCAAAGCATGAAATAAGCTTTAAAGTTACTAAGCATATATCTTTAAGCTAAGTAAGAAACTACACGCGCAGCTTGTGTCACGCGAAAAACATTTTCTTAACCTCAGCCTTAAGCCGTTTTAAATCATTAAAGCCTCATATATATTATTCCTAAAATAAGCAAAATCATCTTTGTGGTGTTAATCTCAGTTTTTCAGGAAATCTGTTTTCATAATCTATTCACGTTTACAAATATGCTTTTTAACTATACCATTACTAGTATAACTGAATTACTGTGATTTCATTATGGAAGACGAATTTTAGTTTGAATTTAAATCAGCAACATTCGTAAAGTCTGAAAGGAACAATATTAGATGCGGACAGAATTCCTTGTAGTTTCTTGTTTAAGTAAAAAAGTCGCATACTAATTAACCTCATCCATGTATTCCTTGCCTTTTACATTTAAACAGGCTTACTTCTTATAATTTCTAAAATGTTTTATTTAAGAGTTTGGAATGTAAATAAAATAGAATAAAACATGTCTGTGACTTCTTGAAAGATAAGTATTTCTCAAATTAATTATTCACCATAATATTGCTATTATATAGAATACTAATTATTAAGAACAATTGATTTAACAAAAGTATCATATTAAATTAAACAATGAATATTAATCGTAAAAATGCTAGGTTTCATTTTAGTCTAATTTACAACAATAAATGTAAGCCTAATATTTTAATAATCAATTTATTTTTTAAAAATCTATGGTGATATGTAAATGATATAACGTTGTGACTAGCTTGCATTAATATGTTTCTTAATGTTAAAAAATTGAGAGTTTCCACCACGCAAATACTATCTTTAAAGTATTGGCAGCATCTAAAAGGAATGAGATCTGTTGATCTTATGGGTTGGCTACGTGAATAAATTTGTCGCATATCTATTCTCTGATATTATCTGTGAATTCTCCTCTATTGTTGCGATGGATCTTAAATGAATTAAAATATTGTTTAACATATTTAGTATTCCACCTTATAGATTTATTCCATCTTATAGCATTAAAGAGGTTCCAAGATAGCTCATATATTAGTCTTGTTTATTTGCTTTTTTTCCCTGAATTTTAAAATGGCTATGTAGTACTTTCATTTAGAAAAAAATATTTAGTAATAGTAAGATAAATGGCAATTTCAGCCAAAAAAATTGAAACTTTATTACATATATTCTTTTAGCCCAATGAAATTTGATCAAAATTTTTTGATCTCATATTTTTTAGTTAATATTTAATCTTTTGAACCTGGTAACTTTATTCCACTTTATCATGAAAAGCTAACCGCTATTTGCTATTTCACTGAAAATTTTGCAATTTAAAAGGTGTTTAGAATAATTAAACTCGATAAATTACATAAATAAAATTATGCATTTCTTTGCAGATAAAAATAATCTGAAGGCAATTGAGGGAACCTGAAAGTTTGGTCTGCAATTTTATGATGATCTCATATTATTTTCATTCGCTAATGACAGAACAAAATGAGTTTGAAATTAATACCTTAATTTCTAAAATAAACCTTTAAAATCAACTACATTGAAATGAGAGAGAGTGAGCATGAACACATTTCCCTGTTCTAAACATTGAGTTGGGCTCTACCTGTTTTATGGAAGCAGCCATGTTGGAGTTTCAGTAATTTAGAAGCAAAGACCAACTAGAAGACCTGCTAATGTTCTATCAGATACTTCCAGAGATATCAGTTCTGTTGGAAGACATTGCAATCACGACCTATTTAACGCACCCCAGCCACCTTTTGTGGATACTACAGATTTCGGCTAAGTTGGGATTCAAACTTATAGTGAGAACGATTCCTAAGCAACCAGGCCATTGTGACCTTACTACGTTTAATTGTGAAGGTTCGTTTAATATAATTATGTAATACATAATTGTATTTATGTACGGCCCTATGTAATATATAGAGATGTGGTAGCCTAGTGGTTAGAGCATCCGCCTTCCATCAAGAAAGACGGGGGTCAATTCCCAATGCTGCCAAAGATTCCATCGAGATAAGTGTTCGTTAAATCTGTGGAATCGAAAGTCCTGTGGTTGGTCATTGAGCAGTTACCATGGAGGTCTGGAAAAAATTTCCTCCCCTTTCAGATCACTGTCAAAATCGAGGGAGTCTGTCCTCTGGTGGTGTCATCTATCGGAATATTTAAAGAGTAAAGACGTACTTTCACCTTCCTGGTGCTCTAATTAAAACAAAAGACGCTCCCTATTGACTTAAATTCTCATAACCAAGGCATAGCGAGATTGGCTTTTCCAAGTGTCATAAGCACCTATAAATAGCATCAAGTAATCGATAAACATGCAACATGATAAAAACTATATAAAATAAAAAATGTTATTACATTTTGGATAACTCGTAATATTCTACCTCTTGCACCACATTGGAATTTATTTTCCCTAAAGAATATTACTGATGTAAATTAAATTTAGATTTTCAATATTTACTTTAATTGTGTGATTTGATTTTTTCATATTATTTTAATTAAAATAATTATCGTTTGCATACAGATTTAAAAAGACGAATAAAAATATTATGTAATAGTGAAATTTTTAATCTTGATTAAGTTTAATATTACACATAGAAGTTAAATCAATATTTATTTCTCGTTCAGAAATATTTTAATTTATTAAACACTGAAAAATAAAAAATGCTTTAATTTTAAAAAATATTATCAAATTAAAATTTAAGAAAATTAAATCAAATGTCAAAATCCATTAAGTAATTCATTTAAGCTATTTTTTAAATTTTTTTTATAGAAAAAGACTATAAAATATGATGTTAATTTCTTACTACTAGAAACCTACTCCCTAATAAGCTGAAAGCTACATTTAATATTTCACAAGAGTATTTAGTTTTCTAATAATTACAAAAAGTTCTTAAAAATATTTTGTTTTTATCAATCATAGAACTATTCTAAAAATCTACAAAATGCTTTTCTTTTATAGTACTGTGTTGTTCTCGGATTTTTCCCCTTACTTTATTGCATTTAAATGAACAGGTTTGATTTTGAACTAAAATATGCACATGACTGCTATTTTATGACCTTCATTCAATATAATTTACAAACTGGTAGAGAAAAAGTAAGGAATTGGATAACATACTGTTTTTATAAAAATTCCATTAATCATAATGATTTTAAAAATTAATCATGTAATTAATGTGATAAAAAATAGAATTGTAAAAAATAAATAATAAAAAACAGAATTGTAAAAAATAAATAATTTAAGAAACTAAGGTATCTTAAATAGAAGAAAAGTTTAAAAATCTTATATAATTTAAAATATAAAATAAGTTTAAAAATCTGAATAATAATTTAAGTTTATGATTAAAAAATAATACTAAAATTTTTATCATTATGTTTTTCATATATTTTAGGAATTATATTATTTTATTGGTATTAGTATCCAATATATTATTGGTATCCAGTGTGTTATTTTTAACTGCAAAAACAGCTTATGTTAAATCTTTCTTTATGAATATAGATATTACACAAGCTAATTCAAAAAATATATTAAACTGATAAAATGTTTCATAGAATTATTTACATATAAATATATTCTGTAAAAATATTTTTCACTTAACATGAAAACATTATTTTACAGAAATACTTACATATATAAAAAGAGTTATCAAAAAAAATATTGGAATGAAAAAAGAAAAATCCTTTAATTGCATAGTTTTATAGCTTCTTCATGTCGCATTGGATGTTCCAGGTTGAAAAACTCCAAAGCAAAATTCTCCTGTGATGCCATTCCCATATTAGAAATTGTCTCTTTATTGGGGTAACACAGTAACATAAACGACATGTCCAAACACATAAATAACGGACATAAACTTCCTCATTAGTAATTCCGTTCCATATATCATGCTGGGACAGGGTCTCCCGATGAAATAAGTTCTGTCACCGTCTTTAATCGCTCCTCTTCTTATTTTTTCCCGCTTAAAGTCAAGAAGTATTTAGAAAATTAATGTTGATTTACTGCAACTTCTGACTCCGTTTGATGTATAATCGCTTTCCCGAACCTCTCGGAGGCAGAGCGCGAATCGTAAATCATAAAGAGTTTTTGATTTATGGCATTTGTAAAGAAAATCTCGTTGACATTATTCATCTGTGTTGGAAATAACAGAAGCTGTCGTTGTTGTGCGACTTCTGTTATGCATTGGGTTTGTTGATATTACAGCGATGATTTTTTTTCTTTTATGTACGTCCTCATGATAATTTTAAATCGAACGGAAAACCGTGTGGGTAGGATATTCCGCAATACCTCGTTAACCCTTTGTGTCTTATTAGTGAACAAGCTTTTTTATTTGTCGATGATTTATATCAAGTTCAACATACTTAAAAATAATTGTTTCAATCGAAATGTTTTTGAACTTTACATTAATAACCCTTCTAAAAATACCATGGATAACTTCGCAATTTATAAGTGTATTGTTTCATTTTTAACATTATAGCTAAGTTAATAAATAAAAGCGTCTTATTCATTTTAATAAAAAATAAATGGTAAATGAGTAAATAAAAATCTCTCATTCCTATATAATAAAAAATAATAAATGATAAATTTAAAAATTTTCCAAGTATACTTTGGGCATTTGATGTGAAACCATGAATGGGACACTTATTGTCCACTGTGCAGATCTGGGGAGCTTAAAGCGGCTGGAATAGACTGTTAGTGACATAAGCCCCTGGCAGGAACAAAACCTCTTGGTATGTGAGGCAAGGAAACTTGCCAGAACCACCAAGATAATTGCAAAACTGCCCAATACCTGCAGTAAACTGAAGCCTAAAGAGGTCCTGAGGAAAATCGAAGCACAGAACGGTGGGGTCACTCCAACGGAGTGGAACGTTCTTAACATCAAGAACGACCTATCTGGGCAGACTATCGTTCTTAGTGTCCCCGAACTAGATGCTATGACACTTGGTGCAAGATGATATAAATTTGATATCGGACTTCACCAAGTGCAAGCAAAAGTGCTTGACAAACCCGCTCCTGCTGATGTTGATTAAGGTAGTTCAAGCCAACCTCCACCACAGTAGAAGTGGTACCACTAACCTCAGTAAGAAGTTTCTTGCTGGGGATATACATCTGGCCCTGATTCAAGAATCCTGTCTGATTAGGGGGAGAATCAATGACCTCAAAGGAACTAAAGGTAAGCTTATCTATTGTACCAATAGTAACGCTATAACTTGCATAATTTTACACAAAAACATTGAGGTTTTACCCATACATAGAGGGAGGAAACAGAGGAATTGTTTTTAGCTCTGTGTACCTGCCCAATGAAGAGAAGGCTCCACCTGACCACTCTCTTCACAAGGTCATGAACTTTTGCAGAGACAATAATTTACAGGTAGTCCGAGGACTAGACTGCAATGCTCACCATGTTGTCTGGGGATGCACGGACACAAATAAAAGAGGTGATTTCCTTTTAGAATTCATTCTAAATTACGGGTTATATATTCTAAATGAGGGCAACGAACCTACTTTCATTACTTCCAATCGATCTGAAATAATTGACATTTCTATAGCAACAACGCTAATTAGCAAAAATATCAAAAATTGGAAAGTAGATGGCAGACTTTCTGGTTCAGAAAATCAAAACATCCATTTTGAAATTCACTCTAATGTGTGTCTAGATCGCATGTTCAGAGACCCAGTTAGGACGGACTGGAAGAAATTCCAGGAGGATTTGGTTGAGCTCGAGAACTGGATTGGTTGAGCTCGAGAACAGACCTATTACAGATAACTACGATCAAGAAGTTACAGCAGATATTCTGCACAATAGTATTCTAGATTCTTATCATAACAATTGCCCTATTCGCACTAGGAGAGCTAAATTCCAATGTCCTTGGTAGAATGACTCTCTAGCAGCCGAAAGGATAAATGTTAGGAAACGTTTTAATAAAGATAAGAAAAATGGTGAATGGGAGAACTATAAAACGGCCCTCACTAATTATAACAAACTTGTTATGAAAAACAAAATTAACTCTTGGAGGAAACTCTGTGAAGATACAAATTCTATCTCTGAAGGAGCTAAGCTCCAAAAATTCCTCAAAAGGGATGAACCTATTTTGGTTGGTACCTTAAAGGACGAGGAGGGTAATTTTGCTGGTAATTTTGCAGGCCCATTTTCACATATGCCTGTGTGATCTGGTGGCGTAAGGTGGAACAGACGATTGTGATTAACAGACTAGGAGGTCTACAAAGACTGGCCTGTCTCTGCATCAAAGGAGCAATGTCCACCACTCCAACCAGGGTATTGGAAGTTATGTTGGATCTGACTCCCTTAGACATTTTCATTTGCAGCACTGCCAGAATGACTGCATACAGAATGAAGTTACAAAACCAATGGTACCACCAGCCTGTTGCCAAAGGACACAGGGGTATTACCGGAAAAATTCAAGATCCTACTTTCCTGATGCCCTCGGACGTCATGGAAAAGTCATACATGTTTGAAAGGACATTTGAAATAGTTTTTCCAACTAGAGGTGAATGCAACAACAAAATGTTTGAAACTAAAACAGGAGATCTAATCTGATACACACATGGATCACTGGAAAACAGCCTCTCAGGATTGGGAATATGTAGTGTATTTGTAAGCCTTGGGCGATACGCTAGGTCTTCCAAGCAGAAGTTTTGTCCATTATCCACTGTCTGCGACTAAATAAGAGGAAGGGCTACCACGGTAAGGGAATACTCATTTTTAGAGACAGTCAAGCCACTTTAAAAGCACTATCAATTCTTTCGAAATCAAATCTAAAATGATTTTGGAATGCAGAAACCTTCTTACAGAGCTGGCAACTAGAAACATGGTGATCCTTGTTTGTGTGCCAGGGCACAAAGGTATCGAAGGTAATGAAAGGGTTGATGAACTTGCTAAACAAGAATTATCTTTCGTTCCCATCGGTGCAGAACCTTTTTGTGGGATCAATTTGAATACCGTAAAAACCAATGTTCTTAGATGGGAAAAACAGAAGATGTATGAAGCTTGTCTCAACACTCTTGGTCAAACCCACGCTAAAAGTATGATCTGTGGCTCATCAGCGAGAATTGCCTCTGAAATTTTAAGATGCCCTAGGCAGAAGATACGTTTAATCGTAGGCTTCATAACTGGGCACTACTATTTCAGAAAACACCTCCATAAAATGGGAATGTTTCAACAAGTCTCTATCTGCAGGAAATTGCCAAAAGTAATGAAAAAACAAAACATAAATAAAATAAATTTTACTTACATTTTCTTTAATCTAACTAACAATTAGATATTTATATCGATAATTTTCTTTTGTACCAACTTTTATGCTTACAAGCTGGTTAATATATAACTTCCAAATTAACACTAAAATTCGGTATAATATTTTCATAGAACCCACTGCTGATTCTAAAATGTAACTTTTAAGCAAATTTTAATTATCAATAGAAGAAACGATAAAAATTATCAAAATACCATACATTTAACTTATTTGTTAAATGTAAAGCATTTTAATTATATTTATGCAATTTCTTAGAAAGTAATTTTGCAGTTATAATGTAAAATATCAGGTAACTAGGTATACCAGGTAAGGAACATAACTGTGTGAAGAGTGTTCTATAAACCCAACAAATAAATCATCCTAGCTAAAATTATTTCAAAATATAGAAATTTGATTCTATTTCAGTTTATGTTGTTATATTACATTGCAAATTAAATTATATTACGTTGCAAATTAAATTAAACATTAACCCTTTAGTATTAATAATGTGTTACCTCTCCTATTTAAAATTTCTGAATAATACACTGTATGAAAAAAGTAGTAGGACTTAGATTTTTTCTTAATTTTCACAAATTTTATGACAGCACTTTTAAAAACTTATTTACAATCAGATATTTGTAACTTGAAATTAAAGAAAACTTCTTTCTTACTACAATTAAAAATTAGTTTTAACCACGTCATATTGTATGAAGAAAGTAGGACACAGTTTTAAATAATGAAAATAAAAATCTTGTAAATAAGGAATTCTTCTGCCACTTGCTTTAATTACTTCAAACACTCTATTTTGGCATTGAATCTTATAAGTCTTGAATTTCGATGTGACAAGAATTGGCCGAAACACAATTCAAAGATTCTCGAAATTCGATCGAATATTCGTATTTCTGGCCTCTGGCATAAACATGCCGAACAGTTACTGGCCTTATATTTTTAACAATATTGAGGTTTGAACATTTAACAGGCCATGCAAGACCCAAATATTATTTGCTTCAAATTATTTTTTTAACACATTGGTCCTGTGATTTGATGCTCTATGTTGTTGAAATAACCAACTTTTTTCGTTTAACTCAGTACCATAAGGAAAAAACTCTGAATTTAAGATATGAATGTAATCTGTATGCTCCTGTTTTCCATATAAAAGCACTACTTTGGTCTTTTCATCATACCTAAGAGTTATCCAAACCATTAAACTGTCTTTTCCTACCTCCGTCTGGTTAAATAAGCTTCTTCTTGTGTATCCAGAGAATGCGAATAATATTGATAACCGTCTGGGCCATCTGAATCAAACTTTTTTTTCACCAGAAAAAAATAACTGAACTCCATTCGGAGTTGAAAGGCACGTGTTCTTTCGTAGCCGGTGCTCAATGTGCCTTTCGTTCTCATGTAAGATGGTGCTTTCCTTTCTTGAATGTAAATGTTTCTGAATTTTTTTTTATGTAGCTGTAAAAAGTTCTTTTGTTTAAAAATGGGATTTAAACTTGATCTTGAGCTTTTTAAATGCTTCTCCCCTTTTTTTATGTTCTTTAAAGAGTTTTCTTTGATTACATGGTGTCAATTTTTTAGGTAAGTAAGTATTTGCTTTCTTCTGACTCTAAATTTTTCAAGAAGTAAGAAACAGCGTTTGAACTAATGTGTAGGTAATTTCTTTCATACCTTTGTCCATATCTTTAAATGCTCCAAATTGATCATTTTGAAATTCCCATAAAGGTTTCCACCTAGAAATTTTAACTAATATTAAAAATTGATTTGGATTTTTTTTCAACAAAATTTATCTTTTGAAAGAAAAAAAAAGTTTAAAAGAACAAAATTTTCATTATATTAAACTGTATAGATTACAAAATGAGAATATTTTTGTAGGTGTCCTTCTACTTTTTTCACAGATCAAAAATAAATTAAGTACTATTTTAGAATATTTTCTTAATGGTTGTTAAAACTCCTTCACTGAAAATGAAAGACAAGTTAATTTAATAAAGTAAAGAAAGAAAATTTGTATTAATTGCGATAAAATATAAACCATAATTTATAAAATATGAGTGCCCTATTTTTTCACGTAGTGTATCAATTATTACAAATAACATATGTTATTAAAATAGCAAATTAATAAGTTGATCAATAATTGAGTTATTAAATTAATCGACGAAACTTTTTTAACATTTATTCAACCATTTTATATTCAGAAAGAGTAGTAATATGACAGAAACAGTTCTGGAGTTTTATGCTCGTAGGCTTATAGCTCGCATTGAGTTAAATTGAATTTTTTCACAAAACACGTCAACAATTTAGAACACCATTTTGGTCAGAAAGAATTATAAGAAGTTTAATGTTATACATATCTTCTTGTTGACAAATTTATGAACATAAAAAAAAAATTATATGTGAATTCGTGATAAGCTTGTACTAATTATTATATCGAAAATCGGAAGACTATAAAAAATCTAGCTTTTACACATTTTTTTAAAATTTTTTAATTAAAATTATCTTTAAATAATTAGAGAAAACTAAAATATTTTTTCAACAACTGTTGAGTTTTGAAATTTCAGAGTTCTGTAACCTTTCCAGACATTATAAAAGTTTAATCAAGATTTAGCCAGAATTAATCAGTTTAATCTGGATAATATAATTAAGCCTATAACTTTTCCTTTGTATAGACTTGTTCAAAGTTAAGTTTCATTTCGAGAGAAAAAAACTCATATACATTTTTAAAATAAGATTTTTTAAATGAATATTTAAAAATGTGATATTTATTCACATATTTTTAAGGAACACTTTTAAAAGAAAAACATATTTTTTTATCATCTATATAATGTCGGTTTTTATCTTATATTTTTATTATCTTATTTATACATGTTTCTCTTATAGATTAGATATCTTGTTACTTTTCTTCTCAGAAAAAAATTTTTTATCACAAATTCTTTTTTTCTTAGAAGATATTCTCAAATTCTGTTATTGTAATTTTATTCTGCTTATTAGCGGCTAGTGATTCAGAGGATGGATAATTTCCAAGAAAATCTCTCGTAAAATTAAGTTATCTAAGAAATTAAATTAAAATAATTTCTTTCTTTGGAGCTTTTCTATTATCTATTTTTTCCTTTAGTTTCTTATTCCCTTCCAAAATATATCAGTGGTTAAAAACCGTAAGATTTTTTTTAATTGGAAGGTTAATAGCCATTTTCATGCTACTATTTAATATCATTGCCACCCAAGAAAAGAAAATTAATTTCTTAATAACAACTTTTGAAGCTCGAGCAAAATTAACAGAAAAGGTAAGCAGAAAGTCGTGATATTCGAGTAATTAATTGAAGTCAAGGGAACAAATTAATGAAGAATGAAAGAGAGAGTAAATTTTCTCAGATGCTGATTTATACACTTCCCTCTTACACCCCCCTTGTACCCCCTTAGGGATTTTTTTAAGGGCACCCTATAACTCGACACTACATTCCAGGAGGTCAAAGGTGAATTTCCATAGTCACAAAACTTCTGCTCGATGACGCATTGGGGCACAGGTCGAACACCAGGTGGCGTACTCCCATGCTGCGCAGGTGGGAATGCCAACAAATTTCTTTATCATAAAAAAATATTCTTGATTTCATTTTTATTTCGCTCGTTTGGCAACTCGACGAATAAGTTTTATGGCAATGGATGGAATTTTTATGCGAATGTCTCTAAGTGTTCCACCGCTTTTTTTTATTTTTACGATTACTACATGAACAACACGTGGGAGTAGAATGTAAGCTAGCAAGTGTGGACGCAATATACTAATAAGAATAACGGTTTGAACATCTCTTTATAAATTTAGTAGTGACATCTATAATTTATTTCTTGCCCTTTAAATATTGAAATAATCTCTCTAACACTTTCTTATATTTCGTAAATGTTTGTGGAAATTTTGTAACGAAAGGAATTTCCGTTTGTTACCTTGTGATTCAATTACGATTAACATTTTTAAAATTTTACAAATTCCAGAACACTTTTATTAGTTTTGTGAAAACATCACAAATATCAATATGGAGTTGTCATTGTATTGTTATACAAGAATATCATGGTTATCAAACATTCATTTAACAGATATTTTTTCTCGTCCGACATACAATGTAATATTTTTATTTATTTATTTTGAAAATAACGAAATTTGCTCAACATTTTAAAGCAAAAGCACTGATTCATGAGTAAAGAATCAAAAGATGCATGTAGCTGAGACAAATTAAAAATTGCATAAATAAATAATATTGAACACAAAGTACTGACAGTGGTTCCGACACATTACTACAAAGGATTACAATTTAAAATTAACAATGATTTTTCAGACATATCAATGAATGTCTAAGTTTTTATTTTTTTTATTTATTTTTTTTTTTCATATTATACTATTATTTTCTCTGTAATGTATAACTCGTAGCACACTCTATTAATAAACCTACAATCTGAAAAACACAGCAACACGTAATCTGTTTAAAGTCTGGTGTAATGAATAATGCATATCATACACCATTCATTTATTTACATAGATAAAAATATTTTAATAAAAAACTATCTTTAAAAAAGAAAACTATGAATTGTTTAACTTAAAAAAAATAATTTACAAAATGAAGTCCTGTGACTACTTTACAACAGATCAGTTGCGATGTAAACTTTATCAACGAATTCTCTTATATTGAAGGGCAGCAAGTATTTATTAGTAAAAAACTCAAAACTGAAGCACTAAAGTTTTATAATCCTGAATAAAAATATAGATTGATTGTTATAATGGTGGAAAATAACATCTGCAACAATATTTCTGATTTATAGTGTCTATTTATATCGCTTTAACTTATGGCATGCAAAACATATTTTTTAAATATAACCTTATTTCTTAATTAAAGAAAATTTGGGGAACTTTTTCCCCCATGAAGGAATTTGACGTTGCCTCAGAAATGTTTGCTTAAGTTGAAAACCATTGCTATATTGGAAAATAACTAATGAGAGAGATAACTTATAAGAAAAAGGAAAAGATTCTTTAGCACGAGTGGTAATACTATTATTTTCGTATCATTTGAATATAGTTTCTTTGGAATTATTACTAAAAGAGGTATAAAATGAAAAGAAATTTCATTCCACATCAATGCTATAATAACATGGAATACGGTGGTGCAACAATTAATGCTATAGCTTGTCATATAATGTGAAAAACAAGATTGAAGAACTACTCTTCATTGGATCTTCAAGTAATAAATACTATGATTGATTTTTGAGCTTGAAATGAATTTGCATATATGGCTATAGGATATAGAATTTCATAGAAGCTTCATTCAGCCTTTTCAATGGTTGTGTTTGCGATGGAAGACGACATTATCAGTGTTCCATTCCTTTTTTTAGGTTGTGTAATAAAAATTTTTGTCCGTAAGACCTTTGATCACTATCTTTTAATTGTGTGTGAAAACCATTTATATTCAGTGGTACGATCAATAATTCTCATTGCCATATGTTGGCCCACATAACACTTCTCAGTAATTATCTTTTTTTTAATTATTTATTATATGTAGATAATAACACCTTTAGTTAGCAGATAAATTTAATATTAGTAGTATTTTTGGCAGATTAAAATTTTTGGTAACAAAATGTTTGTCTTAAAATATATATAGAAAAAAATAATGCAATTTAAGGCCTTTATCTCAACCAAAGTTCATAATATTGTTAAATGCTGAGTACAAAAATTAGTTATCGTTAACATTTTCTTTGGTAAAAAAAGTTTGGCAAGAAAATTGCTAACTGAGAAGTCAGATTTGCAATTGGATTGAAATTCGAAACTACAATTAGTTCTCTGACGCGTTCTTAAATTATTTTGAGCCTCCTTAACATCTCAATATTAAAGACCATATGAGATTATTATACAATTACATTAATTTACAAAATGTAAGTTTTCTTTTCTTGTATCTCTGCTTATTTATTTATTTGTGTGTATAAATTCCCTTCCTTAATTTAATGAAAAATTACAGCGCGGAAAAGATCAATGAACATCAAGTACTATCAAGTACTCGCTAAGCTCAATACTTCTCTGCTGGCTAAATCTTCCTCATAATACACCAGTTCGAGTGTCACTTCAGTGGGACTCAAAACTAAGAATGGATTTATGATAGCAGAACACAAGTCATTAAGTGCGTTATCAATCAGGTATCCAAACACATCATTGCATATTTCATGTGTGTAATTCTACCTGGGTTTTTTTTTTTTTTTAATTAAATGTTTGGCGATCTATGCTATACATTGTATGGTGCACGTCTCAAACTGGAAAACATGGATTATCCCAAAGATGGGCCAAAGAAGTAATCTGCACTAGAAAACTTGGATAATCCAAAACGTCGATCAAATGAATGATCTAAACTAGAAATGTGGATAAGGAAAACAATGTTTAATAAATTATGCTTGTAATGTGAGTTTTAGAAGCAAAATTGGAAGTTAACCTAGCGCTTTATTGTTTTTTTTTATCAAACTTATTTATATCCAAGTCATTTTTAATATTTGTTTACATGAACATCCGCTAATAATTGTTTATAATGTGAGATATGAGTATTTATTAACAGATTTTTATGTAAACAAATATTGAAAATAAGTTGAATATAAATAAGTTTGATCAGAAAAAAAGATAAAGTTCTAGATTAACTTCTAATTTTGCTTCTAAAACTTGCCTATTATTACATTTTGTTTGCGCTTAAAAGGCTTAAAAAATAAAAAATATTTCTGTTTGTGCTGTCACGATTATTTTCAACAAAACTTAATTAAAATGATTAAATAAACAGGAAAAGTTATGTTTCAATATTTATTAATAAAGAGTTCTCTGAAAATTGATCAAATGATTACTCATGGGTACACAAATTATTAGTAAATAGGTCTTATTTTTTCAAATCGCAAAACAGATCATGATTTATTAAGAGTTTCATGTAGTTCCGTTTGTCTTTTATTGTAAATATGTGCTGCTCATTTAATAATGTTTATTATTTTTTAGCTATAATCGAATTTACAATAGATAATAGTGGCATAGAATTGAAATGTAGAAAATGTGGTACCGTATTAGTCACATGGTAGCATGATTCAATATTAAATTTTGAAATATATTTTTCTGCTGCCAAAAACTGCTCTGTTTTTTCAAAAACATTTTTGGAAGATAATAATTTAAATACAAAAACTACTTTATTTCATTCATTGTGAAATTTATAATAAAAAATTTGAGTTAAATGTTTGATAAAACCATTTATATTTTAAAAGTTTACGTCCCAATAAAAGAATAGATTACAATAAAAATCTGAATCGCGTACAAGTGAAATGTTTATTACAGCAGGAAAACATAATCTTTGGATTTAAAAATCGTACAGCCATATGAGCACTATTGATAGTTAAGGAAACTTTAGAAATTCGATGCTTTTTTTAGTCTTATAATCAAAAGAAAATTTTCTTTAATAAGCAATCGGGGGTACTAATTACATAATAACAATGATTTATTGAATTTTAAAATGGTATAGCTTAAAAATCCCCCCTCTCTCTTGTTTGATTTATAATATTATTAAAGAAAATGCGTTATTATAAAAATTAAAAAGAAATAACTTTTATGTGAATCTATAATATAGGAAAAATTCAATTTTAATATACAAGTATTTAGAACTATATTCACTATAATGACACATTTTAAATATTTTATTCCATTTATTCTGAATTTCTTTTTAAACAATTTATACATGCGTTTATAGAAAGAAACAAAGGATTGAAATTTGTATTGAAAAATATTTCTGTTTCATACAAATATGTTCTGCATAATTAAATAACAGGATTTAAAATAAACGTCTAATGAGGAGACTGTTAAACAATCCTTGCCGCCAAACCTTTTCTTCTTACTGAAATAAAATAGCCAAAATGGATTGTGTTTCCAGCCTGCACAGCATTGATGCGTGTCACCTTTGGCTCTGGCTCGTATCACATTCAACAAGATGGAAACCGAGGAGATCCATCTGTGGTGTCAAGGCCTCTTGAAGCAAAAAAAAAAAAAAAAGGTTACCAGAAATTGACACCTCATTCTCCAGAATGAGCTGCAGGTGACTCAATTCCGAACCATTCAGTGCAGAAAGGGGGCTGGTGTTGGGCCTCAAAAAAAAAGGGGTTGCGATAGATGGGATTAAATGTCTTGCTGTTAGGGATAGACGCCATGCGAATGGATAATGATGGCTTTTGTTACTCACCTCACTGAATTTCTTGACAGGCATGTCACGTTATACTTTATTTTTTATTCTTTGTTGTATATATTTTCGATGTCAAGTCGGTTTGATAACACACAAGTTTTGTAATTTAAAAGTGTTCCCAACAAACTATAATATGACCAGAATTATTTTTCAGTTTGACAGTCAAAAAACTGCAGTGGTTTTATGATAACAAGATGTACTCCATTTTCAGGTTTTTTTTCCCCCCAAGAATAATTTACTTGTGTCTCCATATAAATTCAATAATAAAAAATAAAATCCATCTATATCCTTATTCTGTGTTTCTCGCGAATACTTGTCCATGTTTGGCTTGAGGAAAACAGTAAAGAATGGAATAAAAATTGTATCAGGATGGTGGCATCTGACTAAATTAAAAAATAACCTAGGTCACGCTCTCAAATTTAGTCTAAAAATCTAGTAATTCCTTTAAATCATAATTTACGCTGGTTTAAATGCACTGTAAAATTACTTATTCACCATTTCAGAAGCCTTCTTGCCTCAAATGCAGTTGTTAGTGAATTTTTCCTCCCTCTTAAATTTTTAATCTGTGCCAAAAATATACATGGTATCGTGTTCCTCTTTCTTATGACATTCTCATTAATATTTTTGAAAAATTATTGATATTTACTATATTTTAAGTTTTTGTAAAAATATTGTCTTTTCTCTTATAATAAGCATATTCTATTTTTCCAATAAGCTTCCAAAGTCCTAAATGCTTTAAAACCCGATGGAAAGAGTCCCAAAACCGATATTTAATAACTTTTTACAGAAAGAAAATTTATGAGTACTCCACGCGTCTTTCTATTAGATTCTAACTGATCTATAAGTGAGGGTTAAATAACATTTTAAAAGAAAAGAGAACATAGTAAATATCATAAAAAATAACAATGTTTTTCACTCTAGCAAGCCAGTACTTGCTAGCATGTAAAAATATCTCAATTCTATATAATACATAAAGTGGAAATAAATAGATTATTAAATTATACTAAAATGTTATACTAAAGATTTATAAATTTCCTTAAGAAATAGAGTACTTCAAGATTACTGAAAGGCACACATAACATGAAAATATTGAAAATTCACAAAGAATTGGTTTTCGCTTCGTTAACAACTTCCTGGCGCGGTATAGAGCGTTGAAAAAGCCTGGATGTTTTAAATGTGTGCACTCTGAAGTTTCATTTCGCAAGCAGAGTGATTGTAGATTGGCAAATGATACGATCAGAAAGAAAGGAGGACGTGATGGAAGAAACAATGCACAAGAAAAAAATGGCAAAAATTGAAATTGGGAGAAATAAAATGTTTCAGTTTCACTGTTCATAAAAATAAATACAGAAATAAAAGCAAAGCAAAAAAGATCGTAGAATTGATGTCATTTAGACAAGATGTAAGACTCTCATCTTTAAATGCAGGAAACATCTGAAATTCTCAAATATCCGTGGCTTAGCTTGGATTACTCTACGCACGCAACAATTCGTGCAATGATTTGTCCAAGTTGAGCAAACGAGTTTCAACATTCAATACAACTTCAGAAAGGTACTTAAGATTTGACATTATTGAGATTCCAAATCATCTACATGAACCTTGCTGTTGAAGAATTTGAAACTTTTAAGCTCAGACTTAATTACTCAATTCATAAAAAAATTTGAGAACGCGGAGAAGTTTTTGGTCAATGGATTCATTCCTAACATTCAAAGTGATCCAAAATTTGATTTGATGTGGATTATACAAGATGGCACTAGAACACCTCGCACTTCCAACGGGTTTGATCTGCTGGAAGAGTACTTCGAAAATCGTGTAGGCTGATTTATTCTATTGACTTCAGTCCAAGTAATTAACTTCGGAAGATAATCTTAAGGACAAAATATATTAGAAAAATTCCAAAATGATTTCTGAGCTGCAGTGTACAATCATAGCCAAATCGAGATTATAGATGTTTCAACACTGCAATTTTATAATCCAACAATTTGTTCTGCGCATGCTTCACGATATAATATGTGAGAGCGGGCATATCAAACATGTGATTTCACACAGTTAGTATATATACCTTTTTATCTAATTTAAATGAAATATATGTTTATTAATACGAGTATTATTATTTTAATTGTGGGACACTTTTTTATATAGTAACCGTGGGCATACACACCAAAATGTGTTTATATATATATACATACATACATAAGGAATATTTTTTAGTTAATCTCGATCACAGAACATAAATTTAGGAAACTATAAAAGTGTTCAAATCGGATGCTCGAGGAGAATGTTATCGTCGGCTGTTAAAAAAGGTGAAAAAACTGTTAAAGACGTATCGTATTTTATTTGGTGATATATGTCAGTTATTGAGAACTCAGCGTCAATAAATTCACCGATTTAACAAAATTTATTGATGCCTGTCACTTTTACTATATTGAGCTCAGTGGGTAACTTTTTGCTGCAGCAGTTAAATCTGAGACTATCGGTAAAAGAAAATGAGGAAGGGGGCTTACACCTCTGCAATAAAACTATTATATACAACCAGCGATTAAAATGATGCAGTGATATTTACCACTTTAAACGTTAACTTTAAATCATACAGTTGAAGTGTTAAGTCTTTTTTTATGGGGGGATAAAAAAAATTCGTTTCATGAATATAACTCAAAATTAAAATTCTGAGAATTGAATTTAGGTTTTTATAAGAAAAAAACTGCTAATTTTTTACATTACGGATGATTTATTGCTTGTCGATAAAAACATATTTCTCTTAAATTACTAAAAAAATATCTATAAGACAACATGCTCTCTACATAGAGGTGGTTTTTTTTTCCATAGAATTTTCATTTTTATCACTTTAAGGCTACCTTCTATTCGCCTGCAATATATATTAAATCATAAAGCACATTTGTCTTTGTGGGAAGATCTAATCAAAAAGTATCTCATTATATTTTGCATTATTCACGAAACATTATAAAACAGTTAAAAGTACTTTCACATTAAAATAGCGTATATAATTGAATTGATTTTTCTATCTGATTTCATAAAAAGATAAAAATTCTTTTCAGGTAACGAAATAGTTTTACCATAAGTTTTTTTTAAAATTCAAAATTTTTAACTTTGTTATCAAATAAGATAACAAAGATGCAAAACGAAACTTTTTTTTATAGCTTATATTTATTTTTTTGCAATTTCCTTTGATATGTTTGTTTTAATTAGTTAGTTATATATTTATCAAATAAATTTTTGTTTGAATTTGTTTCAAGCAATTTTGTCTTTTGTTGTTTTTTATTCCTTGTACTAAGCGATCCTCTTGCTTTTGATTTTAATTTTTATACGAAAGAAAGAAATATTTCAATTCAAACGGAATTCAATATGTTCGACGAATTATACTAAAACGGCCCAATATCTTTCAAAGCTTGTGTAGTTCTACAGTACAAATAAAATTTGCCAGAAAGATGAACTTAACATGAAAATTAAAAGCAAATCAATAAGCAACACAAAAGTACTTATATAACACATTATTTTGAGAATAATTTCATCGAATAAATAATAAAATACCTCTAAAAATTTAATCAATGAGGTGAAATCATCTAATAAAAATCGACTGATAAAACATCGTCACTCCACCTAATACAGCAAATTAATATATCGTCCATGTAGAACAAATTATATTGTAAACACCATGTAATAAAATTCCTCAAAATTCAATTAGTAAAACCAATAAGTACTGTAATACACAAAGATGAGAATTGTGCAACAAAAAGTGTTTTTCTGCCAAATCATTTATTCTATAGACAACTCGTAGCCAAATTCAGTTGGATTAAAATTGCGTGGGGAAAACATTCAACTTGTAATAATTAAAAATTACATGTCAATAATTAGAAAAGAAAAACACGTTTATGAAATGTGAAGCAGATTCATTCTTCAAATTTATTTAAATAGTGACGACAAATTGTTAACTTTCTGAATTCCATTTAGACCATTTAAATAATTGCATACATCACTTATGTATTCTTACTTTTTTATTAGACACAATTTTAAATATTAGAGCAGAAATTATATTTTGTTCTTACATAAGGATTTAAATTAAATTGAGAGGTGAGGAAATTTCCTAAATTTATACCTCTTCTACATTGAATGTAACATAATAATATAAAGGAAACTGAAAGTGATTATTTTTAATGAAAGAGTATTCTAATAAATATTTTAAATATTTCTAAAAAAATCAAGATTCAGGGAAAAAAGAATATCAGATGAAAACTAAAAGTGAATAAAGTTTTTCCTCCAAAATTAAAATATTACTCTTTTGACCAAAATTTATTTGATTTTACTGTTACCTATCGCAAGTTCATCTTATTTACATGGCCTATATGAGCCTATTTGCACCAACCTAGCTTTCTTCCATTACACTGTACTTTGAATGCACTTAGCTTTAATGTAACTGTACTCTGGAAAAGATTCACTCTCCTCTTCAGAGTATAGGGTAAAACTCTGGCGAAATAAAAAGTGTCACCACAGAGTTTTACCCTATACTCTGAAGAGAGATATGCCCGAAATTCAGAAATAACAGTTTCTTATTATTAATAATTATTATCGGTTAACTATTATTCAGAATTACCAAGTAACTGATAATATTTAATGATACAGAGTAAGGGAAATAATAAACCATAAAATGTTTAAAATAAACAAGCAAAAATATGAATGTTAAAAAATATTTTTCCTTAAAAGAAATCGAAATTTGCCAATTATATTTTTGGGGTAGGGTGATTTAACATATATTTACATAAAATAAATAAAAATGATTAAGAAAAGTAGAAATATTGAACGAATAGTTTCAATGACTGAATTTAAATAAGGGTCAAAGAAGTTGCCTCTGATATCTCTAAATTTTATAAATCTGTTTCCATAAAATGTACTATCATCATGTGAAAGAAATCCTTAAAGCTTTAGGATAAATATATGAATTCCATGTTTGCAAATTTTCACAGCTTATATAAATATTTCGGTAAAAGTTTACAATCGAGTACCCCTTGACTCTTTAAAGCCAAGTTAGGCGCCAATATGTGACTAACAAGATGGCTGATACACAAAAGCTATCCAAAGATAGAGTTATCCGGTTTACAAAAAATCGAATTTTATCTCCAAGATGTATCACCAATTTTTTCGCCAAATCAAGAGGTATCCGATTCTACACTGAATCTAATATTTCAGTACTAGTAGGATATATTTCCCAATTTGGCCATCTTTGTGACTTTTTTCGTCGCCAAGTTGAATACATGTTGTATGAACGGAAAATTTCCCTAAGTCCACCAAATTGAAACTCTAAATAAAAAATTCTAACTCTGTTGCCGATAAAAAAAATGTATGACTCAAAAATGACGCAAAATATGAGAAAAAAACTAAACTTAGCAACAAAAAATTCTGAAAAGGAAAAAAACTCAAATTGGTAACACTGTAATCAAAACAAAGGACGCTATATTTGGAGAGACATTTCTTGGGGGGATATATCATACTTATACCCGTATTTTTATTACATTTTGAAGCCATAGTCTTCAAATTTTTAAGTAGTCCTAGTAATAAATCTTATCTATTTCAGGTTTAAAAATAAGTCATACGCAGATCACAAGCAAAAACTTTGATTATTTAACAAGACTAGAAGCTAAATAAAACTTTAAAAGCGGCCGTAATCGTGTCTTTCATTATATCATGCTCGCTGCATCGCGATTTTTTCCAACTAGAAAATATTGTGTTCTAAGACTGGAGCACCGTCTAGCATTCACTAAGGAATTTGTCACAATATATATAATGATTACTGGACCTTATAAATTAAAGCAATATATTTTTATCTTAAATAAATACATAAAAAGTTCAATATTTCGTATTTAAAAATCTTTAATAACGCATTGGTAAGTTAATTTTTTCCACAAATATATTTTTTTCGTTATCTGTGTATCATTCCTGATAGCTAAACATAGTTGTTTTGGCAAAATTGAGAAATATTCTCTTTTATGTAATATATATTGAAATATATTCGAGAAACTGCTAGAAAAATATTAAAATTCGACATTTCCTTTCGAAGTTTCAATGGCAGAGTTGGGATTTTTCGTAATCCTTATGTTAGAAGCAAATTAATCTCAGACTTTTCAGAGATGGGGAAATTGTAAAAATGAAGAAAAGCTGCAAAAATAAGTCAATAAATTACTTCATATTATAGACAAAAATTCAAATGTGCATAATTGCCAAAGAATGTTGATTTCTTCCGGTTTCGCACATGAGTAAAGTTACATCTGAGTAACGAATACTTTTTTCATGAAATGTATTTATCATAATCAAGTATTTTGATGGCGTCGGGGTTCGACGATTTTTTACGGACTGTTAAAATAATATCAGATTTTCTTACCTTTTAAAAATCCATTGTTATCTACTCGTATAACTCGAAGCATTTTTTTCGTATATAATTGTATTTAGTGCAACCTAACTAAAAATTTCTTAACTCTTCAATATTAAGAAGAATTAACATTTATCTAAGTCGATAAACATTACCCTAAACCTTGACTGACCGTCTGTCAGTGGGAATTTTTTTTAAATGTTTTATCGATAGTCACTTAACTTTAATCGTAATCATATTGGATAACTATGAATTCCTCATTGATTTTGATAGTGTAGTAAAATGCTCATCAATGAGTAGAACTTTCTAAATAGTTTCTTTCCTTTGATCATTGGCTTTTATAAATATAAAATACACTAAAAATCTTAAATAAAAGTATTGTAAAAAAAACTCAGCACGAATTTTTTTTCTTATTTTTACAAAATCATAACACTCTATTTTTTGTTTCATTTATAAAACATATATAGACACCTGAAAAGTTACCAGTGTTCATGACCCAGTGAATTTATTTTAAAGAAGTTCAATTATATTATGCATTAAAACATCTGTTTTGAACTACCAGATGTTTTTATAAATTTTTTTTTTTTTTTTTTTTTTTTAAGATCGAAAATGAATATAAATAGTTTTTATCGCAAAATTAATGGATAATGTTTATTTAAAGTCATTTTGTATTCACCTGTCTGCTATTATAGTCACAACATAGAATGTCACATTGTAACTTTAAAATATATCAATAATAATCAAAAGGTATACCAAAGTATTCTAAGAAGCAATTAAAGTAGACTTAATAATATATTTTGTTCTAATAATTATCGCTAATTGCACCTCAATAGGCAAAAAACACTTTATATTCTTCACTATTTTCAATTAAGCGCAAGTCAACAAAGGTTTTGTAAATCATAGCTAAAAAACATTAATCTAATTTAATGCGGTTGTCGGATCTTCCGTCAAGAACCCCTTATTTAAGAGTCGCAAGAAAATTTTTAATCCACTTCAATTTACACCTTGAGTATAAGTCAATAATATTCTATAAGAAATATCGTAATGATTGTGCTTATCTTCGCGGATAATTTATTAATCATAAAAACTGCGGGGGGAAAAACTGCCATGTCTCTTCCCTGAGAATTTTCCAAGCACCTGGAATCAGCTTTTTATATACCCACGGAAAAAGAATGTCGTTAAAAACATCCGACGCTGTTTCGAATGTGTTTCTGCCAGAAGTCCATTAAAAGAAAATTGCTTCTAAATGATATTAAATGATCCAGAGTGATAATCACTTTCGTTCTATCGCTTCTGTATCGTATATCATCCTAGATCAGATGCTAGATAAGATAAAAAAAACAAATGTAAACTCCACTTTATAGCACTTTTATAAGCAACTTGGGGATATTTATACATTTTCCATTAAGATTTTTATTCCACTTTGCACATTTCCATTATACCTAACAATTTTTTTCCACTTGTCTTCAACGCTTATTTAAAAGTAGTTTATGTTCTTAAGTTACCCAAGTAGATATTTTATAACGAAATTTTACTGAGGTGCTTAATCTGATATTGATTTACGCGAAAGGTTATTAAATCTTGCACGTTGCTTTAGTATCATCTATGGCCGTTTTGTTACAACGTAGGCCAATTAAGCGGATCTCCATCTAAAACTAACCACAGCCTCATTTTTTTTTTAAAAAAGAAGCAATGCAATTTGATTTATTGATGTTGGAAGATTGCAATAAATGAAGTTGAGGAATGCAATTATTTCAAAGTTATAGTACTTCTTATACATTGTTTTTAATTTCATGCAATGTATTTTATAGTATTCTCTTTTGAAATACTATGTAGCTAATACAATGAATTACGTAATTGCTACAAATTTTCAATGGAAATATGCGAGTTTCTACTGTAAACGTAACATAACTTGATTTATTGTTGTAATTATTGTAAAGTAATATATACATTGATTTTTATATTTCATAACAAAAACAAATGCTAATGAAAAGCTCTGAATATTGTTTATAAAACATTACTTTTTTTTAATAGCAAAAATTCTTAGAGGTTTTATAATTTATTTTTTAAATTGTATTTATGATGTACACAGTATAAATATTTAAATAAAACTAAGGATGAGTTTTCAAAACATAACATAGTTAAAATGTATATATTTATCTAATAAAGGTATGCAGAATATGAATGAATATTTTTTTAAATTACTGTGAGAATTAAATATATCTTTTACATCAGAGTTTTTAAATATTTAAAATATATTACAATAGTTATATGTCATTATTAAATGAAAGAAAGTAAAAAAAAACTTTTAAATTCATTTATTAATATCAAAATATTTTCCCGAATATTTTGTTGTCGTTGTAGTATTGATTAATTGATACATTATTAAAGGAAAGCACAAAATTAACTTTTTGGCAGCGGTGGGATTCGAACCCACGCCTCCGAGGAGACTGGTGCCTTAAACCAGCGCCTTAGACCGCTCGGCCACGCTACCACGGCAGCAACAACTATTATTTTAAATTTTAAAAGATTAATTAAAACTTTCTTAGACTTCATAAGTAATTAATTGTGTGGTTAAATTAAAATAAAATATAGAATTATAATTATACGTAGATCAAATGTAATTTAGTTCTTATGTTTATATGTGAAACCAGTTGTATTTAAGAAAAAGAATGTTTTATCGAAAAACAATTAAAAATGTGTCAAATAATTTTTAATATGAGAGAAATAAATAAATAAAAATTCATACTATATAAATTATTGGAAAAGAATTCCGAATGATGTGTTACCCTTACATTGTATAACACCTCAAAAAAGTGTTATGAAGATTTGAAGCTTATTAAATTTAAATCGCTTATCAAAATTAATAAGTATTTGCAATCAAAAAGTATTTTAAAATTAAATAATCAAGAATTAAGAATAAATTTGCTCATTTTTAAAACATATTTTGCCTTAATTATTGAACGCATTTTTTGCATTTTATTTCACCCATATGAAAAATGGTTATGAAAAAAATTTGTAAGGGCAAAATGCCTTTAATTCCAATTGCAACATAATATTTATTATTCATAAAGTTTTTTCATTCAAAATGTAAATGAAATTTGAAATAAAAAAATCTAATTTCATTTTAAATTTATTATGACGCATTGCTTATTCAAGTAAGGTTAAAATTAACCCTCAGAAACAAATACCGGAAACCCTGATAAGCATTTGTCGTTATCCATGCGATAATGTTTGGCACAATTCTCTTAAACAGTGATATTATTTGCTTTATTTTTCCACAACATCTTTAATTTCAGCACACGAATGAATACGCAGAAATAGTATACATATAAAAGTTTTATGAATAATTTTTTAACAAAAGACCTTCCACATTATAACAAAATACCATTCCATTTATAATTCTTTTATGAATATCCAACAGAATTGTCATTAGAAGCTTATAATTAAAATTGAAATTAATCCTCATTTCTTTTCTCTGAATCTGAAACCTGTAAGATTTCCGAATTATGTGAATCTTCGACTATATTTGATGTGATTAAGATTTAAAAAATGTGATAAATTTCACATTGCATTAAAAGTTGTTTAAAACAGCCCCATCTTTTTCCTCAAGTGGAAAATAAACATAAAACTGCAGATTTTAAAAAAAGGGTAAAGTTATTAAGAAACATGTAAACGGAATTTCTAATTAGATATAAATATAGAAACTCCATAAATTCCTATAACCTTTAAAAGTATATATAAGTAATGCTTGAAAACAATTTATTTGATTGCAGAAATATGATCAGAAAGCGTTTGGATTTTTTCCATTGAAAGGCAGAATGGTTTAGAAAATGATCAATAAATGCCCCTCTTATGTTATGTTCAAAGTTTATTTAAATCGCCAACCAATGGCTGAGTAATTAGCGTTTCTAACTCCTGAGCTGTGGTTCCTGAGTTCGAATCCCGGTTAAGAGTATGACTGTTACTTTCTATCTGCTTTTCTGTGTTCTTTCTTCTAAAATGATGCATGGATGCGGCCCACCCTATAAAGGGTATGGCGTGGGCAATGCAACTGGCCTCCGTGGCTTGTTTCACAGGTGCCCACTGGGAAACGATAAATAAGTAGAAGTTTCCGGCCTCTGTTGGGGATAAGGGTTAGTCACCCAGTGCCCGCAAAAGTTTATGTTATTACAAAAAAGTTTATGTAAATCAAAATAACAATGAAACATCAGGTTGAATCATTCCAGCGGCCCCGTTATTCAAATAATGCAATCAGACTGTGGCTTGACCCTCATTGACGCCAAGGCAATTGCCAGCAAGTTAAAAAGTTTTCCCTCTCAGAATTAAAGAGCGACAGAACAATTTCAATTATAATAGCCAGACATAGAACCAAACACTTGAAAGGCATGAGAATTTCTACAGACGGACAAAAGAGTAACACCAGGTTTTGTCCTCACTGACGAATAATGGTCAACTGTCTCCACAACACATCTTCAGCTGACCAACAATGTTGGCCAAGCTTTTTAACATCAGCGTAGAGGATCCTGTGGAGCTTCTTTTTGCAGATAAAGCTGTAGAGATAGCCAGGGCTGCCTTCAACAGTTTCGGGAACATTTCGAGTTTTTGCACATATTCCATGGACCCGACATCATCATCATCAACCGAACTATCATTAATGATTAGGTTTTCTACAAGAGTAATAAATACATGACGATTGCATTGCGAATTTTCCATGCGAGATAAGAAGCAAAGGGGATAAAAGTCATACCTTTAAACTTGATCTACACTCTGGGAGATTTTGAGAAATTTTGAAAAACCGTCCATAAAATATTAAACCAACTATCAATATAAATCACATACTAGTATATAAAACATCATGGAGATTATCCTCTGAATTCTTGCGAAAAATGTAAGATAAACTTCCTTAAGACTGTTTCCTTTAAGACAAACTTTTAGGGGTATTTCGGGACCAGAATTTTAGCAATTACAGTTAAAAATCATTGGATTCATTTAGAATGAGAGAAAGATTTGATAACCCTTCGCTGACTGGATAAGTAGGATTCTCTAGTGTATATAATATTTTCTTCCCTCTCATACAATTATATTCAAAACTACTGGTAATTGTCTATATATGTTGTAAAATGAAACATCAATATTGAGGGTTTCAATTTTGTGTTAAAGTATTCTGACAAAAAAATTGTCATAGATATGCAAACAAAACATAAACAGAGAAATCCCTCATAAATGTAATAAAGTCTTAAGTTTTCTCAATATGAAAGGGAAAATAGAACTTGAATTTCCAGTTTCATAATTCGTATACAATATCATTTCCATTCGCTTTATGATGTAACAAAGACAAATTAATTATGTTTCACCCTTAACCATGTCAAACATTAAACTTTAAGTTTTCACTTTAATCCTTCTTTGTGGGATCACTAACCGCAACCACCACCAAAATTCTAGCTCACTTTGACATCTGGAGACCACCAGATAACCATCTCCTCTTCACTTTAACGCTACACCCCCATCAGCCCTAGTTCTTGAAATAGGCACAAAGACGCACCACTTTTTCTCTGGGGGAGCGACACGTGGGGGTCTTTCATATCACCAAGATTCTAATGTTACGGAATAATAACTGCGAGAAATATGAGTTCCCGAGTATTTTGAGGACAACAAAGACGGCGGTGTCTTACAAAAGGTAGCCAAAGAGACACTGTATCTGCCCACAAAGTGGTATTAGGTGCTGTGTTTGGAGTACCTGTTTCTTTTACGGGCGGCTTCGCTTTGAAGCGGCATTTGCCTACCGATTGTTGACAAGGAGGTAATGCGACACTTTTCTTGGCGACATTTTCGAGAACCTATTGCTCAGAATAATGGGGTAGCCTGTACTTTGTTTGCTACGCAGCTCCATCGTGGGAAGTACATACGTCTTTTTCTAAAAAGGCATTTTCGGTATTTTGTACCGGCCATCACAATAGCACATTTCTACATAGAATAAGATGAATTCTTAAATCTATTTGAAATATTTTTCATTTTTGTTATGTGCTGTATATCGATGCGAATTCCCCCCCCCCCATACATTACTAAAATATAATAATTATCAAGTTATGTACAAATAAATACGTCATCCTCATTAAGGAGCAAAGTTATTAGTTAAAAATATTATTTACTATTCAATATTTAACTAGATAAATAAATTGATATGTGAAGAGTTAAATTTTTAAGAGATGTAGTTATTATTAGTTAGTAGGATTTCACATCAACTGCAGAAAACACAGCTGTTTATCATTATCACTTTGAGCTGATATAACTATTTAATAAGCAATATTTCATTAGAACCTTGTCGATTGAAATGATAAAGAAGAACTGAAGGATTATATTAAGATGAATACCACATCATACCAAGATTATAATACAGATAGAATTATTTACAAAATAAAGTACTTTTTATGTAAATGATTAAAATGTAAAATTGTTTTGGTCGTGCGCCAGCTAGGTTAGCAGCATGGGATGCGCTGCTCCACTTTTCCAACTGAACCATATTTCGGTGTGGAGTCCGATTTATTCAGTACACACATGCCATAGGGACTTTTAGCTTATAAGGTAGGCAACCATTCACACCTCATTCAAAGAAAGAACAAAGACAGGATAGAGAGAGAAAGTACATCCATACCTGAACCGAGATTCAAACCCAGAATCACCTTATCCACAGTCAGGCATACTGACCACTAGACAAGTTGGGCGGCTGAATCTAAAATAAGGATAGCATTAAAATAAAAGTAATTTTTATTTATTTAAGATTTATTCAAAATTGGGAAAAGCTAAAATACTTAAATATTTAGATTCTTAACAGCAATTTAAGATTCTAAAACTAAAATTTATTTGTAATTAATTACACTGTGAAGCCCGTTGTCTTAAAGATAGTGTTTCACGCTTCCAAGGCACAGGTTCGATCCTCGGATGGCAAGATCGACTCAGGCTTTCATCAATTTATAAATCGATAAAACTGAGTATTAAGCATACTTGGAAATTAAACACTGAGGGTTTCGCGTTAGGCTGGCCACCTAACCGGGACATATGCTTCGCAACATAATGCCCTAGGCCATGAAAGCAAATATGGGCATTGTAGACATTGTCCCTCATATAGGCTGTCGTGCCAATGAATTAGTTTGTAATTTCAAACATTACAATCCTCTTAGAAACTGTGATTAGTATCTTACTCAAAACTATGAAAATTCAATAAAATAGTTCCTTTAAAAGATAATTTGAAAGTCTTAATAGACGTAACATTCTATACTTCACTTTTAAGTGATTAGTATAAGCATATTTTAATTTTACGTACTTAGTTCTATCGTGTTTATAAACGAATTTAATAACAAATAAAATGAAAAATGCTCTCTTGAAAAGCTTTTTCAAACTATATCTTTTATATAATAAAATATTACATTTATGTTTACATCAGCAAAAAAATTTAAAAATTGCAGGAAAAACAAATGTTTTAAAGGGAATTTTATTCTTCAAAAATTATTTCTTGAGTAAAGAAAAAGCTATTTTATTTAATTATATTACTATTTTATTTAGCTATTTATTTAAGCTATTATTATGTATTTATGTTTGTTACAAATTTCTTTGTATCTTTATTTTATGAAAATTAATGTATTTAAGTAGTGTGTTTTTGGAAGCTACATTGTTATATTTCTTCTATATTTAATATAATATTTTACACTATGCTACAACTAAAATTTTTAGCATTTTAGTTTGAATATGACATGTTTTAGAAGTACTATCAATTTTCTTACTTGCAAGATTCAACTGTCAGTATTCTAGACCATACAATATTCGATTAACCGTATTCGAAAATATTTTCTAATTCTTGTTTATAAAATAAATATCTTCCAGTTTTTTTTTTTTTTTTTTTAATTATCCACATATTTTTAAGATTTTAAATTGATTAATACAAGTAATGATGAAAAAGAAATTTTATTGGAAAATACGTTTCACAAGCATACTTAGATATTTCAATGAAGCAATTTGTTCATCACGCTTTTCGTGAACATGTCAAAATATTTTACAGTTCGAATACAAATTTTAACATGTACGTTATAAAAATCATTTTTGTAATTAAATATTTTTAAAATATTATTATAATACAAAAACTTTTTAGATTTAAAATGCATTTAACTGTTTCTTTTCTTAATTGTAAGCTTGAAACACATATTAGAAATTTTATCTTTTATAAAAATGCTCTAAATAATTTTAAAGTAAGTATTCATTCAATTGAATAGAAGGTATGCAGTTTAATGATATCAATTAATATTTTACTGAATTACAAATTTCAATGAAATTATTTTAATTTATAATGAATATTATATTACAAATTTTAATGAAACTATTTTAATTTAATGAACATTATTATGAGTTTTAATTTAATGAATACTATTTTTTTTCAGAATTAATATTTTATCTAATTTAATATTTTCGGAATTAATAGGTATATTTGTTTTATATTTTTCTATAAAACTTTAATTTGTAAAAGATTCTCTCATGATATTTCATATTTCTAAGGTGAAAATATTTCAGTACTTCTGTTTGGGTGTTCAGTAATTCAACTTAAGTTCATATTACTTGTAAAACTTAAGTGTACTCCTTGAAAAATATAACTGTTTTTGAGAATATGGCTCCACATAGTTAAATTGGTTCAAGAATCGTTTTGGAAAAAGAAGCTATCTTAATTCCTTTTTGAGATCATTGTGTTGATAATTTTTTCTAGATCTAAGCATGTTAAATTCGTAGTCTATAATATATCTTCCTCGATGTCATTCAAAAATTATATAAAATTATATAAAAGAAAAAAAAATGTAAGGATCTTTCCAGGTCAGTGGAAAACATTGTCAATTAATGTTGTTTCAAATTTACTTCGATTAAAGACTGCGTTTCAGAATATTCTTAAAACGATTGATAACAAGCAGATATGTAATTCTAAACTGATTTAAGTTTTTGGATGCTGATTTAAGAAGAATATTAAATTTTTTACGAGTCTAAATCAGGTGTTATTTGATTTTTTTAATTTTCACTGAAAATTAAAGTATTTAGAATTTTTATTAATCAAATCACTTTTTCTGCAGGGGAGAATAATTGCGATTTTCTTAAAGAATTTCATTAAGTGATAAGAGAATTTTGAATGGTAATTATAGAAATAAATGTCTGTATTCAAAATTTTCCAATACTTTATTATAAGCTGTTATTTAAGGTTCAATGTTTATCAAATAACGCAATACGTATACATCATTGAGTAAATAAAGTATAATTGTTTTTTTCTCTTTTTTTTTCTAATTTTAACATTTTGATCAAGATTTTTCACATTTGGTCAAAAAAACATTTATTTCTACATTGGGACAGTTAAGAATATGAATAAATCTTCACATCTTGAGTATGGAGAATTTTAAAAAGGTAACAATCCGAAAATCTTAGATTAAGGCAATCTCATTTTCTCTTTTTTTAATGATATAAGCCATACAGTCTACGATAAACGCAAGACATATTTACTCACAATTTTTCTCCATTTTCCTTGATATTCTGCCCTTACTTCCCTGCACTATGACTTTACGACTGATCAAATCAGCTTACGTATATACTAGCTTAAAAGACCATGAAGAACGGTTTTCTATCCCCAGATATAAAGAGAGAGGGGGGGGTGGCCAACCTCTTGTTAGAGGCTTTATTCGGGTGTGATGTGTTTTTACAGCCTACTTAAGGATTTGGCGATACTAGGCAGAATCTCCTTAGATATGTTTTTGTGGGTAAATCGGGGTGGCTGACAAGTTTCACTTGATGTCGCCAAACCCAGAGGAATGACAGCTATTTGCTGACAGATTTTAGGCACGTGTTGCCTTCGAGAGTCCTTAGCTGTCATGGGATTTTTCCAGATAGGGATGTTGGAAAGCGTATTTTCCCATGAAATGTATCGCGTTTTATATGATGCGTCGTCTGGAATCTTTCAGTATTCATTTATGGAAAAAATAGAATGTTTTATATATATAAGATCTTGGGAATGAATTGTGAGTTGAGAAAGGACAGAAAGGTAGTGTTCATTATCTTAAAGGATCGTCTGAGATTCAGTTTCCGTTTTCATGTTTAATATATATACATATATATATATATTACTCTAGCAAATAAATGAACTTATGTAAAGGGAACTTTAACAGAGGAAGTAAATATTATAGCACCAATTGAGGAAAAAGTTTTTACGAATATATGTTGGTGTAAATAGTCAATTAACTGACATAAAATTTAAAATCACAATTGTGTATTTCTTTATGATTTAAATCAAAAGAAGCAGAATAAAATATTAAAGATTAAAATATCAACAAATTTAAATCTCAAAGAAATTCATTCCATTTACAGAATTTCAATTTAAATAATAATTTGAAGTTCGTGTATTACATTTATATAATTCCGAAAACATTTATTTTTAAATTATTGATTTCTTGGTGTCAGCTTTTTTCATATTACAAAAATTTCGAAGGTCATAAATAGGAAAAGACTTTTAAATGTTACTAAATTGTTGTGTTTCTTGCCACTAACTTTTTCACAGATAAATAATTTTTTATGATATTTCAGTAGTTATATATATATACGTGTATTTATTAATCAATTGCTTTTTAATTAAATTATCTCAGAAAAAGTTGACATTGAATTTATCTATTTATCAAACAGTTGGCATTACCGTAATTAACTCAGATAACATAAATTGGAGATAAATTAGAGAAAGATTACGAATAGTGACAAAATATTGAAGGAATGAAAAGGGCTTGGAAGTATATTTTGTTTCAGCAGGAAAAATATCTTCATTTCGAAAAAGCCTCAATATTGAGAAAATTGTTTTTCTCTCATAAAATTTAAACTTTTAATTACTCACATAAATTACATTTCCTACCTGAAGATGTTTTCCTAATAATTAAGATCAAATAACTTTCATTTTTTAATTAAAATGTTTCATATTTTAGGTTCAGGTTCATTTACAGTTCAGGTTATTTTAATTAACTAATAAATTAACTATATATATAGTTAAATATAATGCGTGCTATATTTAATTAGTCAATTGTGTTGAATATTTTATTCATACTAAAGTTTGCGTGGCATTCATAATTAAATTATATATCTTTTAATTAACCCTGCAATTGAAATTATCTCATTGGGAAAAGCTTAATCAAGTTAGAAATAATATAAAACATTGTAAAGTTACGAAAGATTGTCTTCATAAGATGTGAATTACCTATAAAAAATTTATGACATGTATGAAGAATTTTCCATTAAAGTGCTTTATCAATTTTTTAAGAAATTTCTAATCCAAAAACATTTTGTATTCAACATCGTATGCAATTTCTGTCCTGACATTAAAATATTACAGAAAAAATTAGCTACTGGGCATTACATTTTGTTTTGCATTATATATTTTTATAAGCCATTCCAAAATTTGAATACGTTTTAAGATACAAAGATTTCTTTTCCCAAACAGTAAAAATTACATTACTATGTAATTTTTAAATAAGTTTTAAAAAAAGGTTGTTTTTTTAAATTTAAAATATCCCCCAGGTAGAGGGATTAATTTATATTTAATAAATCACTCTTATAAATTTAACTTTAACTATTTTTATTTCAATGCGATTTTTAAGTTTCATTTTATTTTTATTTTTTTCTTATTTTCGGAAAATTAATTTCAGAAATTAAGTCTGAAATAAAAATGGCCAAAAGATATATATTTTAACTAAAACTAATTTTAAAAAATAACAAAATATTTAATTAAAATTTTAATTTATGTGCAATCAAATCTTATTATAGAGAAATTATGAGATCACAATAAAATCCTTTTTATGTACTAACGTTTCGTTGTAATGGAATTTTCAAATATTATGATTTATTATTTTTTAATAAAAAAAAAGAACTTGGTTTTAATTTTGAAAACATTTTTGCTGAACTGAATTTTCTGCTGAATTTAACATGTATTCCTATACACTATTAACAAATGGCAGCTATTTTTATGTTTCAGTACTGCATTTACTAATACATATTTTTACAATATACTATAACAAATGCTTTAATTAAGAATATATTTTATAAGCAAAATTTAATTTAAATCATTTTATATTTATAAGTATTAAGCTATTTTTTCTTCATATCTCTTTCTGATTATTTACAAATACCGTATTTCTTCATTAATATGATGATTGAAATTAGAATTCACAAAAAATACATTTTTGAATGATGGACTTATTTTCAATTTCTCCTTACTTGAATGAAAAATCATTAAATAATCTGAAGAATTTCTATCAAAATTTATATTCGAAACACGAAAAAATAACGTTTTCAATGTCACAGTGTATTTTATGATGCTTTCACTTTTCAAAATCCTATCGAAAACGAAGATCAATCCTGCCTTTCCTCTGTCAGTACCGCAATGCAACCGGTGGGTGGGACGGGCTGGTCTACAGCAGCTGGCGACTCTCTGGTGGCAGCTGACGCGTTTCCAGAACAACTATTTATGAGAGCTTACGCTATTTCCACCATGCGTACATCTCTCTCTCTCTCTCTGCTTCTCCTCACGAGAGATCATTTATTTGGAGAGGACTTTTTCTCCGAATAGATACTGCCACATGTGCCCCGTCTGTCACCAGAACTATTGAGACGTCTTCCCACGGGACCGACGCCGAAAGGATTCCTTTCCGCAAGAGATTATGCAAATGTTTTATGTTCTTCCTCATTAAAAGAGTGCTTTCTTTTTTTATGACTTCTCTTGGATGAAAGAGAGATAAAATTTGAAGTGCTGTAGGTCAAACATTCCGACATTGTTGCAAAGTTGACATTGCTTAATGCTTCATTAGAGGCAATGTCAACCAATTTTTAAGAAAATGAGTTAATATTAATATTTTTATATAATAAACTTTATTTTAAGATGATTGTGTGTGTGTGTGTGTGTGTGTGTGTGTGTGTGTGTGTGTGTGTGTGTGTGTGTGTGTGTGTGTGTGTGTGTGTGTGTGTGTGTGTGTGTGTGTGTGTGTGTGTGTGATCTATGGTAATCAACTGTTACTTTGTAATAGTGTTGTTTTTTAAATAATGATATTTGTGGTTAATCTTTATATATTGAAACTCTTTTTTGATGGAACTCTGAAACCCATGTTCCTCTTTTTTGATAGGTTAATTTCTCTTTACCCTCATACCCACAAATGTATATAATTTCATACAGTACCAACAAGTTAATTCACTTTAGATTTAATTTCCTCTTGGGTTTGACACAAATCTTATTTTAACTCATCGTTTGGAAAAGTGAAAAGAAAAATTCTCGAATACTGAAATTATGCGGAATGCACGCAAATTTGAGTTATGAATATATTTTATTAACATATTACAACAAAATGCTTTAAGGCAAAATACTAGAAGGTTAATTTTACTGAATTCTTGAGAATATATATTACAAAATATAAAAAAAAGCATCTAACGTTTATTAATTAAATATCCTGAAATATTGTAAAAACGTTCATGTATAATTGTCAGATTCTTCAAACATTTATATATGAATGTTTTTATAACATTTTATTACATTGATTGATCAATTCAGCGGAATCAATAACGGGAATAACATCATTTTTGCATTCAATTTTGAATCTTGTTTGTTTTTTGTAACACTTACTTGCAGCATATTAACATAAACAATTATAAATTTTTCAACTTAATTTTAAAGTCAGAATTAAAATTTTGAACAGTAAAGAAACTCATTCACCCATCCATCCATAGGGTCTATCCACTCATTTGGAACTCATGCTTTTAAAAAGAACACAGCTATTCTTACATTCCTTTAAAAGATAAAACATAAAGTAATGCTTTGGTCATTGTTCTGCCATGGTTTAAATATTGCTTTAATTTTTATTCTGTGCAGTCACTTAGAATAAAAATTATTTACCTACTATAACGTGCTGTAAAAGAAAATGTTTCCTTATCTAATGGTCAGCATGCCTGACTGCGGATAAGGAGGTCCTGGATACGAATCATGATTTTGACATGGATGTACTTTCTATCCATCCTGTCTATGTCCTTTCTTTGTATGAATGGGTTGTGAATGGTTGTCTACACTATAAACGGGTACCTATGGCATGAGTGTACTGAGGAAGTCGGGCTCCACACCAAAATATTTTTCAGTTGGAAAAGGAGAGCAGCGCACCCCGTAATTCCAGACTGGCCCGTAATTCCCGTAATTCTAGACTGGCACAAGACAACAATAACAAAAGAAACTATTTCTTATATTGACAATATTAATTAGTTAATTATTTTTATATTATTTGGCTCATGAATAAAAAAATTATTTTTATTGAAATTTTCAAAAATAAATATTCAATTTTAATTATAATAATTAAGTTTTTTCTCTAAAAATTTATCTTTATTTATTTTGACAAAAAAATTTTCGTCTGCATTATTTATTTGAAAAAATTGGATATTGGCTATCATAGAAGTGCAACCGATAAGCATTCAGTTTGAAATTCGTAGTATTGAGAAATACAGTTTGGCGTTGTTATTTGCTGATCAGGCTTCGCATTTCTCTCTAGGCGATGAGGTGGGTCCAACTAGGAGATCGATATTTAAATTCCCACAGTTCATTCGACACCATTCTTTCATACAGAAGTATTATGCCTTACGAATAATAACTTGTACATACCCACACATTTATGATACAGCGATTTCTGATTGGAAATCTCTGATGGATTTTTCATTATTATGCGGCTTTTTGATTGAAAAGCAATTTTCAAACACAGAACTGGTGATTTAATCAACTTTTGACTATTGAGTTAATAATTTATGGGATTTTAATTAAAATAAGGCAATAGTTTTTTGTCATAATACCCTTAAAAATCAATCAAAATTTTTAAGAGGTGTTAACTGATAAATATTCTTTGATTGGTTGCTCCTATTAAAATTAAAAATTAATTTTAAGAAAAACCTCTTAAAATCAAAAATTATGTAATGTATAAATCATATAACTTCAACACAATCTCTTTTTTCTTGATTAGGCAAACAATTATGAACTGAAATGTTATAATGAATATAAATTATTATACTTTTTGTTTTGATTGTTTTAAATAAATTTCTTAATTTTAATTCATTTTTAGTTTAAGTAACTTCACTAAAAATTCCTTAAAGGCATAACATTTTTAGGAATCATGATAATAGCATTTAAATGATTTTTTTAAACCCGTCCTTTCAATATAAATTCGTCTCGCTTTACAATTTTTATCTTTTATAACTCCCATGTGATGATTTTTAATTTATCATTAAGGAAGAACTCTAACTCATCATAACTCTCTGAATCTTATCAAAGAATCTTATCTTGCTGCTTCAATACTGGTTGCTGCTTGGATATTCAGCTCAGATCAGAACTTCTTGTTTTTTACTTCCACTTCAGATGTTGATAATAATAATGTTTTGAAGTTCATTTTAAAATGTATGCCCCTGTTGAATTAGCTATTGTGACCAAAAAGTGGAGCTAGAGGGCAATCCACTAATCAAATTGAATCCTGCTGAAAATCAGCACAATTACTTTTCAATGCTCTTAAAAGCCCTCTTCCAACACGAAAAGCATGGCTTAGAGATCTGGCCTCTGGTTCTCGCGTTTGAATCTCATTTTGGTCTGGGATATTTGTATCGGTTTGGAATCCCTCTTAAAAACTGTAGGTTCGGTTCTAATCAGTGCTCCTGTGCAAAAAAAGGACATTTGAGTGACAGACAAACCAACCGAATCAGCAAGAAAAACTTGCCTGAAACAAAAATCTGGAAAGTTTTGAAATAGTTTCCACGTATTTTTATTATTATTATTTGAAATATAATGTGTAAAATATCTTAGCATCGTCTTAAGTTACCGTAAAATAAAGTTACATTATTCTTTTTCATAATATCGCGCAATAAATTTTTTTTTATCTTCGTTCGTCAAAAATTTAGAGAAATTGATTTCTAATTTTTCAGTATTTAATTACTAAAAAAATGAGGCAAAATATGGAAATATACAAGCATTCATACGCTTGTAGTAAAATTATTTTAATTTTTAAGAAATTTTTTTGTTTTTATGTATAATTTTTTTATGTCCGTTATTAGAAAATTATTTATGTCATGAACGCCTTCATGTACGCATTAATAAAGTTTTTAGTTCTTCTTAACATAAGTTTAAAATATTTTAATTTGTACAATTTATCTTTAAAAAAGAATTAAATTCAGCTTCCATTTTAAATGTTCAATTTATATCCATAGGGCTTGTATTGTTTTGTCATTCAGCATATTCATTTAAGATCTTAAATTAAAGCAAAGAGCTCAAATTTTGGTATCAAATGATAATAAATTTTAATATCTTAGCTGTTATAAAAATGCACTACAAAATATTGAATTTGAATTGCAAATTATACAAAACAATATAACATATCTAGCAAATAAGACCATTCGCAACAGCATTCCGGTTCGTTCTGTTATCTGTTGCTGAAGTTCGCTGAAAGGGGCGCTGCTGTCTTGGGCGTTACATTAGTTAATTATACTCGTCATTGCAATAGGATTACTTTGATGCATCTTTCCCTTTAACCTTTTTATGTAAAAAATAAATTTATTGACAAAATATTACCATGAATTGATGAATATTATGTTCTACATAAACTCAATTTTCTTTTGCTAAATGTTTGCACTAAAATAACCATTATTATTACAATACTTCTGTGAAACTTTTAATCTCTAGAAAAATGTATTACAAATGTAAAATTTAATTACTGTATTACCGATAAATTATAAGAAATTATTATTTACTAAATATTGTAGTTTATTAATGTTGCCCTCTCTTGTTGCAAAGTGTCTTCCTTTTTCAGTAATTGATAAAAAAAAAAAAAAAAAAACACTCACCTAAATTCAAGTTCAAATCAGAAAAATTTAACTGCATTACATACACTTCTGGCCACCCAAATTGCAACACCAAGAAAGACAAAAGATATCATGACAAAATTCATTTTGTAGGTAACATCTTGTGACCTAGTATCAAATGATTAAATTTATAGGTTTCTGAGAGGTGTGGTTCCTACCAAAATCAGTAGCCAGAGTAACCGCCATTGTTGGAGATTACCGCTGCCACGCGCCTCGGCATTGATTCAAAGAGACTTTGAATGTGTTCTAGGGGTACAGCAGACCAAGTAGCTTCCACACATTGCCAAAGTTGGTCTGGTGTGGCAGCTGGGGATGTAATCTGGGTTAATCATTGAGCAACAATCGACCACGTGTTTCTTATCGGTGAAAGATTCGGAGAGTGATTTGGCCAGGGAAGCAGTTCAATCTGACGATTGATAACGATTCCTTGCACAATGCGTGCCACGTAGAAGAGTGCAAGAGTGATACCCAATATCGCCCCATACCCGGTGCAGGACTAGTTTTTCGCTTGTTGGTAGGTTTGACCTGGTTGGTTAGAGTGTCATTTTTACTATCGGAAAGTAGTGAGTTCGAATCATAGCTTAACCGAGGACTCGTTGTGTTCGCCAAAGGCGACTGGGGCACGTTAAATATGTCATGGTCGCAATGTCCTCCAAGTAAAAGGATAACTCTGGGGAGGCAGGCCAAGTATTGGGGGTCTCCTTCTTGGTCCCTTCTTCAAAATCACGAAGTCTCCGCCCGGCTGCTTTAGTCTAACAGGTACAGTCCAATTCAGTTCTAGGTACAGGGAACCATGCTGGGTCAACAACTATTTATTAGACCAGGAACTACATTTTTAGCTGGGTTCCGAACATTCCTTACCTACGGGAGGAATCAAACCCTAAAACTATTGAAACGAAGGTCAGAGTATTAACGATAAAGTTTTCAGCGCAGGGTTTTCTCAGATTAAAGTTATAAAATCCAACGCTGAGTATTACATAGAAATCTGAATTTAAGCCCAAATTGTTTTAAAATTTCTTAAAATTGGTACAGTTTTTTTAATGAAGTCCCTGTTGTGACTTAATAGGCTTGTATATGAAACGCATCTGATTTCAAAACCCCAAATGTTTTGTTATAGTATAAAGGAATTATTATGATTGTGCAAAAACCTAACACTGAAACTCCGGAGTACAGAGTATGTAAGTTAGACAAATGTTTTGTATTGACTTCTTACTCAGTTCGCATCTTATAACTTTTTTTATTTATAAGGTTTTTCTAAAAATGTAACAAAGAATTTCCGTTTTGCAATTACGTTTGCATCTTTAAATAAGAATGAAGACTTGATGCACAGGTTTTGTGCTTATTTTGGAAGGATATAGACGCATTTACTTCTCTTCCAGCCAACGTGAGAAAATAATCCCCTGAAGAGTGCACAATTTCTTTATTTGATTCAAAAGAGCTTTTATTTCTTAATTTAAACTTGTTTTTCCATTTCAGATGGTTTCGAGTACTCGGAGAGAATGATCCATTACTTTGTAAAAGCATCAAAATTAGACAGAATGTTAAGGCCATCGGAAGAAAAACATGAAAGGCATAGAAGGAAAAGGCTTCTTTAATAATAACAACCAGTTCACTGAATTCATTTAAAAAATTAATTATATATATATGATATTATTACTTTATAATATATTTCTTTCACAAGTAATGTTAAACACTTTAAAACTGAAGCATAAAAGCGATTTCAGTCCGGTAAAGAAAAGATTGTAGAATTAACATAAGAATAATCTGTCGTGTATTTTAATATCAACTAATAGAAGTGTTTTGAAATGTTTTTGAAAACGCAGGCTCATTATTTAAAATGAAAACACAAAGTACAAAATCTACATTCAGAATATTTCAAAGATTTAAGTTAAATTACATGTTTTCTTTTTTCTTTTTTCTTTTTTTTTTTTTCTTTTTTTTTTCCATTCGAATCTGAAAGAGTCGAAAACTTTTGTTTATCTCTTTGAAAATGGGCGTGAAAAAATCCAGAGCTCTTAACCCTATTGAAAGGTCAGCTTCATGACAGGAACTTATGGCAAAGCTGGTATCCAACGTATTCTCCCCACCCGCTATTGTTAATGACCATTTGTGGGTGTAGAGACATTCGAAAAGTCCTTTGAACATCGAATTAGATTTTGAATTCAATGAAAGAAAACAAGCGAAATTGGGAGAAAGCACAAAATAGCTTATAGCTCGGTATGCTGAACCGATCAGGAATTACAAGCAGTTATGAATGGCTTGACCCAGAACTTGAAGTTTCTTTATGGAAGAACGTCTTAATGAAATGAACATTCAATAGAAATATTTATACCCTGTTACTCTTCATAAAAAATATCACACATTTTTTGTTAGACAAAAGAATAAGGAAGTATTTCATTTTTCTGAAACGCCTGGACTTTGTCAACTTTAAAATATTACTTTCACGATTCCATTACCTAAATTTAGATTTATATAATAACACAAAATTCGTTTTCATGTTTTTTTTTTTAATTCAGTCTTTAAAGGTAAAAAAAAGTTGTGATATTTCACATCAGCACATCATAATATTTTTTTTAAAAAAAATCATTCTTTAAGTTATAAACCTTAAAAACAAAAGAGACAATATATTCAGGATCTAATGAGGAGAGAGATTATTTAATTAATCACATGTGGTAATCATAGGAACCACTTAACTGAAAGGTAATTTAGCATCATAGCATTCGGTGGTTCTACACCCATTAAAATTATTACACTAGAAAATGGCTCTTGTTTTGTTTCACGATGAGTCCAAACTATCTTCATTATTCAGAAAAATTGTAAACTATTCATTAAAAATATAAAATATCTTCCATTATATTTCGTAATATTTATAAAGAGTAATTTTAAGTCATTTAATTTGATTTACAATAGAAAGTAGTAGAAAACTATTTGTGAATCTTATAACATCTGTGTTTGAAAATTATTTCACAATGTTTATGTGTAAAAATTTACAAGTAAAACTTTTTAATGAAAGTTACTTTGCATTTTCTCAAAAAGTTTGAAAGTAATTTTTAAGTACCACTATCATCGTATAATTGTAAATAAATATTTAAAAAATTTCTTGTTTTTTTTTTTTTTAAATTAAATAATATATTATTTCACTTGCATTTTTAATTTTTATTTGCATATTTTTTAAAAACTAATAATATTTTTTGAAATTTTTTTCTCGTAATACTTCTTTTACCTTTAAATTCAACCATAACCAAAACCTCTTTCAATATTAGTTTTTTTTTTTTTTTCTTTTAATGAAGAAAAGTATCATTCGAAAAATATATTCGTCTGATCTTGGAAGACTCCTTAAAATTAGATCGGATATTTATAATCAAAAAATCATATTTTCACCCCAGTCTCTAAAATATTAAACAGAAAATGCTCATATATATATAGATAATTATAAATAACTAATTCTTTTATTCCCACTGAATTTATTGATCTAGGGCATAAGTGGTACATTTCTCATTCAACCGATCGAAAACATCTATTTCCTAAGATAAAGCAAAAAGAATATCTTATTTTAAAGATCTTGAGATCAGTTATCGATCAGATAGGTTGTCAGTATGATTTAAGGCGTGAAAAATAAAGTGAAATTCCATTATGAAAGTGTCAAGGGATCAGGAATTGTGCCAATCAGGAAAAAAAGTTAATTAACTAAAATGTTTTTTTATGCATATTCTACTTCGGCAGAATGCTAGCTATCTTACGATGGAATTAAAGGATTATTCGCCTGCATTCACTTCAATTAATTTACTTCATTAGGGAAGTAAATTTTTTATAAATGTGCGAGAGATTATATTATATATAAATGTTTTTTGTTTCATTTTGAATATAATTAATTTATTTTATCTGAAAGCAATCTTATGCTTTTACATTTGAAATAATAAATTAATTTACTTTGCTTAAAAATTAATGGTGTATTCATTTAAATTAAAATGGTTAATATTTTATACATTCGACGTCATATTAGAGTCGGTAGTACTATTGGTTACATTTTGCTTAACTTCCTTTAAAATGGTATCCTGAGAAAATTTTAAAACAAGATTGGAAATGAAGCAACCAGTTTTACTACCGTAACTTTAACTCATACATAATGAATTTTTTAAAAAAAGTTTATATTATATGTAATTTAAGTAATATGATATAAAGTTTTTGATAAAAAATATAAAATTTCTCTTTCGATAACATGTTTTCAGATGATGATGATACATAACTCTTTAGAATTCTTCATAAATAATTTCTAAGCCTCAGAATTTGTGATTAGCCTCATACATTACATAATATTCACTACAGCTCTCATGTAAATCAAATTTCAAGCCTTTATATGCTATGTTTTATATTTTTTATATAAGTTAATACTCACAAGACAGTGTCATCTCAAGAAGAGACCTCAACCTCCTAAAAGGCAACTATTGCTTTTCAGTTACATTATGGCACAGTAAATAACATTGTCTTTCTGCTATTATAGCACAAAATATAAGATTGCCTTTCTGATAATTACAATGCAAAAGTTTTGCAAAATTTATAACATTTTGGCCGATTTACAATTTTTGATTAAAAAAAAGTGATAAGTACACATATTACTTATACTTATCATTTTATAGGTTATCCATAACAAATGGGAAAAGAAGCTGTTACTTGCATTTAATACGGTTGGTCATCACCGCTGTTAATTTGAACGTACCATTCAGCCCACAGGTTATCAATAATGAATTCATTTGAATCAAAACATTTTGTGAGATAAATTTTGTGTTTCTATTCTTATAAACATTCATAGACTATTAAACATATTATTATACAATAAACTATTAATGATGATCTGAGATACATTTGGAGCAACATTCAGAGAATATACCTGTGTGTGCGTGTGTATGTATATATATACCTCGCATTTTTGGCTAAAAATCTTCAAGAGAGTACGGATTTGAGTTCCAAACTGGCAAAAACCATGTATAATCCATGATTACGACACTGACGTTTTACTGATTGAGTTGTCTAATGATAAATCTTAATAGACATGAGACCAATTCGTCTTTCCAAGGTTTTAACAGAAATGAAGAGAAAATTTCATTTCTATTTGAACTCCGAATAATAAAAATTCAACTTTTTACAGTCGCTTAAAAATAGCATTATTTTGAAATATATTAACTTAATCAACTTTCACACCTTCACATCTTTTTCTCTGTGTTTATATATATATATATATATATATATATATATATATATATATATATATATATATATATATATATATATATATATATATATATATAAAAGATAAAAACATGAAAAAATTATATAGAAACTAGAAATATAAAATTGAAAAAAATACTAAAATATACGATGCAAATGATGAGAAGAAAGCATAGGGTCCACGTCTTCATCAGGAATTTATTTATTTTATTATTATTATTTTTACATATTTTAGTATTTTTCCCCAATTTTATATTTCTGGTTTCAATATTTTTCCTGTTTTATCTTATCTATATAGGCAAATCTTACTTTAGCTGTTTTTGCGCTGGCTCTAGATTTCCTATAATGTATTGTAGTTTATGTTTATTATATTGTATTTTCAGTATTTTATTCATTACTTTAATATATTTTTTGCCTTATACATACATATATATATATATATATATATATATATATATATATATATATATATATATATATATATATATATATATATATATATATTATAATAATCTTAAGAAATTCCTTACTTTAATTATTATTTTAATTTAGTTTATACAGTACTAAAGAGGTTTCTAACTATCAAAAGTTTGTGCTTCAACGAAACTTAAATGTCTTATCTATGGTCTTCTATATCTTTAATAATTAATAATTTAACGATTTCTCAAATAAAAATAAATATTATTAGACATTAATGTAAGGATATAAATAGAAGTAAAACATTGAGTTACGCAAAGGAAGAAAACCAATCATCTCATTTTAAACGAAATTACTTAGAGACGATGTTATAGAATTCTACTGAATAAGAATATAGTTATTTTGCAATTTTTGCGCTTATTCTGATTCATTAAAAAATGTAAGCATTACTGATGTAAGTCAATACTTTGAAAAGTAAAAATATATTACGAACTTGACGATCTATTCATATATTAAAAATAAAATATATTTAAAAAACTAAATAAGCATTATTTATTCGAATGTTTTACTTGGTATCGTCGAAAGTTTGAAAAAACATATTAAATAATTTTTCCACTTATTACCTGATCATAGCACAAAATTGATTCCACTTCCATATGCCATGGATTGATTTTGTCTACTACTCTTCCATTACATTTATTTCTTTATACACAATTCTTAGTATCTTGAATTACTGTTTCTGTTTTATAGTATTTTTAATTACAATTTAATGCACACTCTAATATTTAAATTTATAATTTAAAATACAATAATTTATAAATTGTTATACAAATATAATGCCGAAATTCATAAGAATTTCTTTACATTTTTTTGTATAAGAGCATTATATACGCCCTTTGGAAATATTTTCTTAATTAAAACTGACCAGGGTCTTGTATCAAATTATGTAACTCTGAATTAAGATATGCTTTGTCATTAACGTGGTTTATGCAGTTGTTAACATAACACATACATATCGAAATTCGATTTGCGGCGAAAATACGTTGACGAAGCAAATTTTAAAATTCAGTACTCTCCATTTGAAAGGCACTTCTTAAACCAAAAAGTGCTTGAAAAAAGTAGATTTTTGTAAACCGAAAACATTTGGTAAATTTTTAATATTCTGATACTAAACTAAAGAGAAAGTGGATTATGATTTTACATAAAATTTAATTATAAGCTCCTGTTCTGTTGTAGCAACGCCTGTTGCACACTTCACTACACAGGATGGGCAATTAAAATCCAACGATGATTAAAAATCGACCGCAAACGTGACAGGACAAAAGAACGCCACGCGCTTCTTTGGAGTTCGTATCACGTTCTTCGGAACTATCACGCGACGGTGTGTATCGTGGGAAACTGAACCCAGAATAAAGTAGGGGAGGGGGACCGATTGCCACTGCATGAACGTAAGAGCGACACTGGCCTCCGCAGCTTTAATTACGATGCTTATTTCCACTGATAAGCCAAATAAATAATCAAAATGAAGGGGTGATTGGTAGGCTAATAATCAGAAGACATCCGTTTAATGCACTGATTAAAAAAAACAAGAATGTGACAAGCCCAAGTGTGGGGATTGGCACTTCCATAACAGTTGCAGGGATCGGATCGAAAGCAAAACCAGCAATTTGCCGATAGAGAAAATAGCTCGCACGGTGAAAAAGTGTCCCAACTTTTAACGAGATGTATTTGTAAAATCGGTAAATGATGAACGAAATACGTGACTCGGTTGTTGATCGTCTGGCAGTGGAGTATTTGTACTTTTAATTACGCTCTTTGATTGCCCTGATTTTTCTTTTTGGGATTTCAGAATGGAACAGTCAAAGGTTTCAAAATGAAAATAATGAATTTATTATGTTTGATAAATGAATTGAAAAGGTTTCTCTTTTTTTTCCTGTAAAATGACAAGTTTATTATTTCTCTGAAATTCGACTCAGATTTGATATACTATAGTGGATTCGATTGACAACTAAATGTGAATTGAAACGATTTTTTAACATACATGTGTTAATGAAGCTTTAGTCTTCCTTCACTTAACACTTTTCCATCATTCGTGGTTTCTTAAAAAATACAATAAAACATCAGTAACAGGAGACTATGCGATCACGTTTATAAAAGTTTCTGCCTTAAATAAACGAACACTAATAAATATTAGCATGTGTATAAGGTAAACAAGAAAGTTCTTGCCGTTTTCACGTTGCCATTGAATGAAGTGAGAATAAGTATAAAATTAATGCATGTTGTTCTTGAGACACCAGTTAGTCAAGAGCAGGAATATCAGTCATTATAAAAGCAGATCTACCGCACATATTAATTCAATCGTAACTCGTACAGTAGCAAAGAGAAATGGACATGTCAAAGGAGCTCATTCGATGTTGTTAGATTTAAAACTTCAAAGTAAGATTATCATCTGCTGCATCAAGTCGCCGAATATGTCAGGCGTTTGGGGATAGTGCTGTGATTGAACGTATGGCAAGACATTGGTTTCACAAATACAGGTTGAAAGATTTTTCCTTCTATGATGAAGCTGGTGTCTGGTGGACTGGTCGTCAAGTAGTTCCCTATAAGCTTCTACCAATGGTCCAAACGGTCACTGAGGACTGCAGCAATTGTGTGCAACAGAAATAGCCATCACTACTTAATCGCAAGGGTATTCTTGATCGATAATGCGAGTACGTATGTCGCGCTGATGGGCAGCAATACCATAGAATGACTTAGTTGGAAGACTCTGTGACATCCTCCTTACTCACCAGATCTTGCACCATTAGATTACATCCTTATCCATTCCCTGGAATTCGTGTGAAATCCTTTACCAATGGATCAGACTTGAACGAAGCATTCACCATGTCCTTCCTGCGTCTGAAAACTCCCCAAATTTTAATGCGAGGGGATGGTGCAACTGGAGACACGTTGGCAGAAGATGGTGTAGGCCGATGGTGATTACTTTAAGGACTAATAATAGGCTACACTTTCTGTAGATCATGTTCTTTTCAGTTATTAAAAATGGTTAAAGAATTTGATATGTGTTTCCTGTTTTATAAAACATTAATTAATAACATATGATTAACGAAGAATTGCTAAAATGATTTTGAAAGAATCATAAAAACAAATTTTCATTTTATTGTAACTGAAAAAAAAACTTTTTTAATTTATTTCTGATTTGTTTTTAAGCAATGTTCATATTTTTTTTTACATACAATTTTGAAAATCGGCCTAAAATAATCTTATTTAAATGAAATTTAAATAGGTTGATTTAAATTTCTTTTTTTTAATGATTGTCGAAATGTTTGATTAGTGATTATGTAACATGAATCTGACACAAATATGAATTTACTTAATAAAGTCTTTATTTTCGTTCGCTGATTATTCGCAAAACTGGTAATCAGCGCACTTGATATGAATATCAAATAATTATTTATAGAAACACAGAATAAAGCATACTTAATTGTATTTGAGTTTTCAAATTATAAGGTCTCTGTGTATGATATACATATATATATATATATATATATATATATATATATATATATATATATATATATATATATATATATATATATATATATATCTGTTTAAATACAATCCTATAAATTTTATATTAGACTAAGTTATTTCTATTATTTCTTATTATATACCCCTCTTTTTATCATATATTTAAACATTATATCCTTATTATACAATTTATGAAAAAAATAATACAAAATACTTAGAATTAAGAAATTCCTTGCACACAGAAACATATTACATTTGCATTTTTTGTAATCGAAAAATTTCGCATTCTTACGGCTTAGCGGTTAAAATGGCAAGAACAACTAACAATAGTCATAAATTCAGAGATAATTTCATACAAATCCGATAAACGAGCTCCAGCTAATTATTTCAATTCTTTTTAATTAGCTCTCTCCAGATATATCCTGATGAAATGATACCCTGTTCCAACACTCCCAAAATTCCTATTTGAAGTGCGCGACAAATTGACGAAATGTTCACTAAAAAACACGTAATTCTACAACTGCAGAAATTACAGCTTCCCTCTTCTATCTTAAACTGTGGGAAAGCAATAAAAAGAAGAGATAGAAAGAATATTTTTTCTCTTTCCTGTGATCTGAAATTTCAGCTGTCAGAGGAAAATAAAGTTGGCGACGAATTCGTTCAGATAGCTTATAGTGGTAAATCTTGATATTTGCTTCGTATTAGGCGATTTTTAATGAAAATTTATGGAAGATTAAGTGTGTGGCGATTTCTTATTATTTCACTTATTTCCTTACCGACGAAAGAGATTCTCATTCGGATTTTTTTCCGGCAATAAATAATCATTACACCATTTCAAGGATAATTCGCTAAATTATATCTAGAAGTACTATTTCGTTCAAAATTTTCTTTGTAATTCCTGTCTTAGTAATACTTTAAAATGATATCACTATTTATATTGAAAAACATATCGAAATTTCAACTTCATCGCAACATAAAGTAATTTATTATTTCCTGCGTGAAAAATATTCGTTTATTCATTATAAATGCACTGGTCTCCAAAACTTTAGGAACAACTAGTTTTTGGCGTTAAATTTTCAAATGAATGAAGAAACATCAAATTTAAATGACATGCACAAAATAGCTTGTTTGAAATATAATCAAATGTATTGATAGCAGCCTAGAAGTTAGCGTTAAAAAATGATTTACAGCGAAAAGCTATCTCCTTAAAAAAGTCTATTTTTGGAAAAAAGAATACTCATAATTTTATGTCATAAAATGTCATAGAAACACAATAAAAAAGAGTATTAATAAGAGATATGCCCACCCCTATCTTGAATGCATTGGCGTCATCGACTTTCTATGATATCAATTAAATTGTCAATTACCGTATTGAAATGGAAAATGAAGACCAGACACGGAATAAGCTGTTCTCAGCTCTCCAACAGACTATGGAGGAGGATTTAAAGCAGAAACCTGACTTACAAAATATTCCCACAAATGCTCTTTGGGATTCAGGTCTGGAGACCAACCACCTTAACGAAACATTCCCTGGCTTCTTTAAAACATTACGAGACCTCTCTGACTAATGTCAACGAATCTGCGAAGAAAGGTTGAAAATCAACAATAGTTAACGCTTAATGAGGAAGCTTTTCACCAACTATTATATATATATAAACCTCTCTTTTTTTTTAAATCAAAAAAGTGATAATTAGCGCTTTTGCATACATTTACAAAAGATCATTTTTGTCATTTATATGTATAAACCATATATTGTTTTTTTAGTGTCATTTTTTTATGGGGAAATACCGAAAACATGCTGTTTCTTAACATTTTGAGGTCAGGGTATTAATTTAATATAAATTAAGCCAAAATGATATGGAATTTCTATAAGTTATATCGTCTTCACGATAGAACTGCTAAAAACTAGAAATTCTGCTAAAAATTACTAATAATTGTAATACCTTTCACGAAATATTTTAAGAATAATTTTGAGCTGTATCAGTTATTTGACATTATAAAAAATATTTAATTTCATTATAAAATTGCAACAGTAAAACAATTTTTTCTTCTTCTAATAATATATATATATATATATATATATATATATATATATATATATATATATATATATATATATATATATATATATATATATGTATATATATATATATATATATATATATATATATATATATATATATATATATATATATATATATATATATATATATATATATTTCTAATGCCCAGTTGCCTTTAGGATATACCTATTTAGAGACGGTGATGGCATCTTATACAGTGGAACACCCAGTAGGTGTGTTGTCCTCGCCCCGAAAGTGAAGGGATAATGAAAGACAAACACAGCGAGCAAAAGGATCATCCATCAAAGAAACCAGGATTCGAACTGATGACCTGTTGCTTCGAAGTTCGGCATATATATATAAAGTGAATTGATATTTTCTCTTACTTTTTATGAATATTTTGTGAGGAAATAGAAATAATTAACAGTACTCAAAACCACGCTTCTGTAATAGGATTTGCGAAAATTACGATTCATCGATTGCGAGGATATGTTTCTGGCGGCATTTTTTTTTTAAAGATTGTTGTTGCTGAACTATCTCCTTGCTTTGACCAAAGATGTTGTTTCTCTAATATGCTTACTTGTACCTGACTTGAGCTCTATCAGTTAGTTGGAGGCAGCTGGATTGAAGTCTACGCAATCTAGAAGCAGGGATCGAGCAGAAGACTCCCAATGCTTGATCTGCCACGCTCAGAGTTGCAATTTCATTTGGATGACAGTGTTAACCCGATCTATGTAACGCTCTAGAGCCACCTTTGGTACACAAGGCTGATCCTCGGTGTAGTCGGGATTCAAACTTGCTGTCTTCTGATAATGAGAACGATACCCTAACCAACCACATTACTGCGGCTTGCTTCGATAACCACCATCAAGAGTCAAAACCGATGCTTGAGCTGGGACTTTTTCTACACGCTACCCCAACATATTGGATGCTACGGAATACTATCGTGCATAATCTATTTCAGCGTAATTAGTTAATGAAATTTCAATTTTCGGAACACATGATTGCAGCCATTTTTTACCTGAGACTCTTCACAACTGCAAGTTTGAAATTAGTTTTTTTTTTTTTTTTTTTTTAATGACTTTTATTCTTCTTCAGTACGACAGCCTGGCGTGGGCCAAGGCTTTCCTCAGGACACTCCTCCATTGTGTTCTCCGGGAGACGACAGTTCTCCAATTTGTCTCTTTCAACTCTTTAACATCCTTCTCTACACAATCAGTCCATCTAAGTTTAAGCCGACTCCTAGATCGGTTTGCAATGGGCCTATAATTAAAAATTATTGAAGTCAAAGACGAGGAGTCCATTCGACAGATATCAAGCGACATATTTTAATATAATTGACGATGTCAGCTTCCTTAAAAAGTCTGTAGAGCTCGAAATTGTATCTGTGTCTCCAAACTCCATTCTCATTTACAGCACCAAAAGTCTTTCTTAGGACTTTTCGTTCAATTACTAGAATTTTATTTGACTGAGTCTTTGTTACAGTTCAGGTTTCGCAACCATAAGTGGGAACAGGCCTTATGATGTTTTTGTATAGCGTGATTTTTGTAGATCTTTTGATCAGTTTCGGTTTTAAGATAGTTCCCAGCACATATAAGCAGCGGTTAGCGATTTATGACTCAATTATATGAATAGTACAAAATAAGTTCTAAATAAACTGATTATTTTTTTTCAAATAATGATGAAAATAAACAAGTTAAAAATAGCATAAAAAATCAATCAATTCGGATATTTAAAAATATTTGGATTATTAAAATTATTATGAAAAATTTACTTCATAAAGTTATACGAGGGTTACTGTGAAATTTTTGAGATACGCGCAGACGAGAATTTACAAAATAAAAATAACGGTTTAATTTTAAAATACAAAGTATTTTAACAAACAGAAGAGAAAATAGAGTTGAAGCGAGAACATTTTCACGCTATGATTTTCTACGATTTTAAAGCAGGATTAAATCAAGAAGAATGTGTTCAATCGTTGTAATTAGCATTTGGTGATGAATCAATCTCCAGCTCGTTCTACTGTATTCAGATGGTTTAGAGAATTTAGAAGAGGTCGCAATTTTCTTCAGAATGAAGAACCCACAGGAAGCCCACCATCGGCAGTAATCCAGGATAATGTGTCTGCCATACGAAAAATGTTAATGGATGATAATCCCTGTACCTATCAAATGATACAGAAGAAACTTATAACATTGGATCCGCAGCCATACACAAAATCATTCATGAAGAATTACATATGATAACAGTAGTTTGCCGCTGGGTTCCCCAAAATCTAACTGAGCACCAAAAAAAGGAGCGTTTCAGAATCAGTAAAGAAACTCTTAAACTGCTAAATGATGGTGGCCACCACATCATTCCTAAAATTTTAACAGGTGATGAAACGTACATACCGTTTTTTAACGTTCCAACACGTCAAGAAAGCAAAGCATGGGACTTTGAAGATGACCTCATGCCGACAATGGTGGAAAAACAACGCGCACTGAAAAAGTGATGTTTGCCATTTTCTTCAGAAGTACGGGATGGGTCAAAGCCATCAAGTTGGAAGGACAGAAGATAATAACAGCAAACTAATATACCACTAAATGTCTTCCAGAAATTCTACAAGAACTGAATGTTAGGGGACTAATGCTTTATAATGACAATGCATCTTCACATGCAGCCGGATTAACAGTTGAGTTTCTTTAACAAAAACAAATTAAAGTGATCGAACATTCGTCGTATTCACCTGATGCGACTATTGGTTATTTTTTCAACTATGTGCGACTTTTGGTTATTCTTTAGTCTAAAAAAGAGCTTACGTGGACGTCGTTTTCATTCAGAAGAAGAGACTGATGTGGCTATAAATGCCTTTTTTTCATCAATTCCAAGAAATGAATGGCTTGAGGCATTTAATCTGTGGAAAATTCGTCTACAAAAGTGCATTGTTGCTAGAAGAGATTATACTTTGAACATACCTAAAATTTTGTAAGTATAATTTTAAAAACCTAGTTGTATCTCTCAAAAATTTCAGAGTAACCCTCGTATTTACAGCGTTAAATTAAATATGAAATTGAATTTATTTTAGGAGCTCGCTTTTATAAAAAATTATTACGGACGAGATTTTATTAATCTTGAAATTCAAGAAAAAGTTATTTTAATTTTAATGATTGAGAAAATCATTTGAATTTTTTATAATATTCTAGACTATTGCTGTTTGATTTCTACATAGTTTTAAATATATGATTATTGAATAAAAACTTAAAAATTGCTCTTAATTTACTTTATATATTATCTTTAAACAAGTCATTAATTTCAATGAATCTTTCTCAACTTGTGTTATGGTTCATTTCAAATTTAATTTATAATTTATAGAGTATTAAAATTATAAAAAATTTTAGATTAAGATTAGAATTCATCAAAAATAATTCATATTGAATAAGAATAATAGGGATAAAAATATTTCGCAAAAATATCTGACTATTAATTTTAAAATAAGAGTAAAATTAAAATTATTTTTCGGAGGCAAATTATAATAAAAAATATTAAAAAAGTATAACAATTTTCAAAACATTGGAATATATATTAATATGGAAAACGCTGTATGGATTATTCGAATACTCATATAATTTAAGAATCGATATTCAACTGTAATTATACTGACTCTGATTATCATTCTTCCAACAAGTACGCGATATTCTTTTTTAAGATTTTTACCACAATTATTGATTTCGTTTCAAAAATAAAGCAAGAATAAGAATATAGAATGGTCCAAAATAGCTCAATGTTTTCCATGGTTACTGATTATCACTCTTCCTTTTTAATTATCACTCTTCCAACATAATCTTTTTATAGTACAATATTCCTTCTCTCCCTGAAAAATAATTAGGTCTTAAATTCTTATAACTTTATCATAATTTTCTTACATTTTTACCACAGTTATTGATTTTGTTTCAAAATTAATGTAAGAATACGAATACAGAATGATCCAAAATAGCTTAATGTGTTCCATGGCTCCAAGTAAAATAATTGAATGGGAAATATAAATATGCAAATGAGAAATGTGAATATGCAAATGAGAAGAGTCGTAAAAAAGCCCTTTGTGATCACGATTTAGAGTTTATTTAAAACGGGGATTTTTTTTTTTTTTTTTTTTTTTTTTTTTTTTACAAAAAATTATTCTAAGGGCGTTTTATAAGAATTTTCTATGACAGAATGTATTGTTTACTGAAACTCAAACCCATCTCTCGCAGATTACAGAATCTCTCTTAGATATTAGAAACTTTAGAAGACCCTAGAATCTATAGTAAACTATATATCTACTGTAAAGCATATTTTCTCCTATAGACTACAGAAAGAAATTCGACCTCGCAATTGCCTTCTTTGAGCTTACTGCTTGTGATGATTTTGGAAATGAATTTAGATATCCGAAATTTAAAACAAATGTTATGAATTTATAATGTAATATGTTCCAGATATGAATACTAATCACCCTACAGAGTGAACTTGGGTGGGGGAAAAACATGCCATTGACAAAGATTAATTCGAGTGATATACAATCTTAACTCTGAATGTTTTCGCTAATAATATAATCATCAATCAACAGATCACATCGCGCGAAAATACAGTAATATATTTCATATTTAATCCTAAATTCTAACGCATGTTATATGCTTTGGAATAGTAATCTTGTTTCCAACAGCCATTGTATACGTTCTTTACTAATATCAACTAAAGAAGTAACTAATAATGTAAAAGTGAAAGTCAAATTAACCTTGAAAAGGCTTCTCAAAATCACAAAATCTGAAGATAAAAAGAGAAGTAACAGCTGCTCTAACTAAGAGAAATTCATTTTTGCTCTAAAAAAATTTTGAACAAAATCGTGATATGGTTATGTGTGTGTTATTAACCCACATAACATCAAATTTACGAGAAAGCATAATATGTACTGCACTTTCTAATGCAATTAAGAGAATTGTGATTAAACAGGTGTTCTGTTCAACTGGAATACACTAATCTTTACAGTTACCTATTCCTCTGGTTACAAACATTACTTTACTGTGAAAATAAATAAATAAATAAGATCTTGGCCTTGAAATCAGGCAGAGCATTAAACTGCTCCACAAAAAGCAAGTCTCATAATTAAAGAGACAAGTCGCTCTCCCTATATAAATAGGAATTCTAACATTCTCGGCACGTGTGCGTCGTCGTTGAAACGGAGATGAACTCCTGGGGTCACGTGATCTCTGACAGAGCAGGTGCAAGTTGGCAAGAAAATGCAAATAAGTCTGTTTTTATACAAGTTACGATACGAGGAATTTGAACCGAAATTAAGTTTCGTCTTTCTGTGTTAGAACAAGCTCCGGCGGTTATTGGATTACTAACTGTCCGCTGCACTCGTTCCACTCATGGTCCTCGGGGCAGGGGGTGCATTAGGGGTTTGTATACAATCCGAAAATACCTTGTTAATATCACTTCGGACATTCGATCTATTAGGAGAGGAAATTATTCTACCGGTCTCTGAACTGACATCGGATATAATGATACCTGCAGATTGATCAAGTAATAAAAATACTTGGTTAACTCGTCACATTCCGTAGAGTGTAATGCATCCGATTTTTTTTATGAAATCCAACATTGTAATTTAATACTTCTGAATCAAGAATGAACCAAAAAGCTGGAATTAATGTCACTGAAGATATTGAGCCAATACAGTTTGCTTCTTTAAAGGAAATATTCCATTACAATTTTTTTTTTCTTTTTAGTATTTAAAGATTTAAAGAAATTTGTAAACTGTATAAATAATTGTAATTTAATCTGAGGATAATTAATAATTATATCATTATTGATAACAAATTTAGGAAAACAGAATTACTGACTTTCAATTGTTTTGCTGAACTTGTTTTAAAAAATTTGGTTTCCAAATCTATAGAAATCTGTCGTAACATTTTTTTAAAGCTCCTGAATAATTAAAGGTTGATTGCTGGAGAATATTCGACTTAAGAGCAATGAGAAATAATATTTCAATTTTTTTTAAATAAAAGTCAGGGGTAATGGCTTTTACACCTGACTATTGTCATGATTTTAAAAGACATTACTAATAAAAAAAAGCCAAGTATATAAGTATAATTGGTAAATAGTGTGGGCGTCCACATCGAAGGGTCTATAGGATCAATAAAAATATAGTTTTCTCCCAATATCAACAAAAAGTTAAAGAAATAAAGCTTATATAGTTTTGTTTCCTTTCTTTGTTTGAAAATGGAAACCAAGCTGTAAACTTCGTAGTTTTCGGCAGAAATCCATCCTTATCTATGGCTATTTTTTTTTAACTAGAGTCTTCCAAACACAAAAATGGCAAATAATAACTTTGCTTCTACAAATCACATGTTGTGTAATGTTAAGAATTTCCAAAAAACTCATTGGCAGTTTTGAGGCTATAAATCTAGGAAAGAATTTCATTTTGACATTGTATGGAAAAAGCCATGCAAAAGTTGGTTAGAGCCTTTTATGACATAATTTCTAAAAAATTAAAAGTTAAAAAAAAATTAAAAGCTATTTGTTGGTATACTTTAAAGAAGGAAACCACTAAATTTACAATTATGGCTATTCTTATACACAAAACTCATAAAAAACATTCATCTGAATCCCTCATCCTTCAAAGATGTTGGGTTTAAACTTTAAAACCTTTCATTTGAACAGACATGAGCACAATTAAGCCGTATAATGAATCTTGCTAACAAAAGATAACTTGATAAACTTATTAAAGTATATTTCGCCAAGTTTAGAAAAAAGTAATGTTAAATTAATTTTGTATGCTCCTTGAACGATTCTTTATAGGTTGCTGACATTGATACTTAAAACAATAGAAACTGATAAAATACTAAAGTTTTGATAATAAAAATAATTTTGAATCATAGCAAAGTTACTAGTGAATCAAATATCTGTATGCATATTTTAAAAAAAATAAGCAAAAACATTTTAAAATATGCGTATAGGTATTTGATTCATTTGTATTCTTGCCATTATGAAAAGCACTTAATATTTATTGGCAAACATAAAAGAAGTTCTTTTTTTAATTTAAAAATTTATCTCAAGTTTTCCGTCTCTCTGTATGTTTATGATTACGATATAATACTGCATTACAGAATGCATAATAATGGATGATAATATTTATTAATAGTTTACGATATTAATAATTTAAATATTTCATTAGTGATCAAAAGTCGCAATCAATGATCTTGAGCTTAACTATATTGTACAATATTTAATTCAGGAGCTTTCAAAATGCTTTAAATGAGAATTACATAAAAAGATGTTCCAAATACTTCATTGTCATTTTGTACTTTAAAACAATCAAAAACATGGTGACGAATAAGAAATTAAATTACTTTGGGCTTATTTCTGAATCTAGGTAGCTTTTGATGTCATGTGCATAATTCGATATGCACAGCTTATAAACTGCGATTATTATTTTTTTTATTTTTTATTATAGACGTATTTGGACGAACTCTGTCTATCCGAATCGCTACCAAATTAATAACAGAAAAATAAATTATACTAAAAAAAGCGAAGGGAAATGATAAAAAAGAAACAGCTTAAGAAAAACAAAAGTTAGAAAAGAGAGAAGATGAAAATAGGATGCGTCATTTGGAGAATTCAAAAGCATTTTTTAAAATTCCTGCGTGTTCAGAAATTAGCGCTGAAGATATAGGAGAATGGATTAAGAGTTAGACCCTAGATTTCAAATCACCAATGATGATTAACTAATTTAAAGTGTTTATGAAGAAGATGGCCTTAATATTGGTTTTATTGCACCAGCATACTTCCCGGTACCTATCCCTGAGTTGGGCTCTACCAGTTAGATAAAAGCATCCAAGTGAAGTCTGTGATTTTGAAACAGGTACCAAGCAGAAGAACACGGATATTTGGCTTGCCACCCCTAGAGGTATCGTTTCATTTGGAGGACATTGCGACCACGCCTAGTAACGTGCCCCAACTGCCATTAATGAACACAACGAAACTTCGGTTAAGTTAGGATTAGAACTCATTACCTTCCGATAATGAGAACAACGCCCTAGCCAACCAGATCACCCTGGTCCTATGATCTTAATATGAAAGTTTAAGCAAATACGGGGGTGGGGGCTAGAGAATCATTTGCTGGCTTTAAAACTGCTTTGAAGTAGGCAGAGCGTCAGTCCGATTATGACCACTACTTACAAATTTTTATTGTCAAATGGAAGCTCGACGTGGCTCCCCGAATGAGAATGAATGCAGTGAAAACAGCTTACTTTGACAGAGATGTTCAAAAAGCAATGACTTTCATTTATAGCATTGTACATGCATACTGTAACAATGTACAGGACATGTACTGCCTTTTCATTTAATTGATTAAAAGTTATCTTTCTTTAAAAATATTTTTTTCCCATTTTCAACATACAATAACTAATTAAAATTAACCTTTTTTTCGAAAAAATTCAATCAACCTTATTTTTGATTGTCTGAATAGGGTTCGATCCCAACTCGTTCGGATAACTGGAGTTATACTGTACTTGATAATCCAATATGACATTGAAAAAACAAAAAATAACTTAGACTCCCAGTAACCTTGTAACTGGAGTAACGTGGAGAGGAGGGTGCCAGCTCAGATGTGACCTCGTCACCTGACCGTGGTTCAGAATTATGAGGCATTTGGTGATGGGCGAGAACTCCAAACCCGTTAACCTAAAGGTACAGTCCGGGATTCACCTGCATCACTAAGTATGAGTGTGGCCTTGTGGTTACGAGTTTCATTTGTGATGCAGAAGATTCAGTAGCCCCAGTCAGTCAATATTGACGATAAAGGATAAAGTTTGCATTTCTGTATGTATATCTTTCGAAGAACATGGTTATAATTTTTCCGGAAGTCCAAATTTTATGAGGTATGAATAAACTAACTACCTTTGACTAATATCTCCTTCTATTTACCTTGGAGAATACACAATAACTTTCTCAAAAATTATGCAACAACAATACGCTGCTTCCTGATCTACCAAACAGGATAGAACTTACAGCAGTGAGTTATCAATTCTGTTATATTTTAGTAATACTTGAAATAATTTTAATAATCTAAAGAGATCTGTCGAATCCATTCATTTCAAACAAACACATTCAATTTAAAGTCAATAAAAATTATTTTAAATTTTGAGATTAGAATAATGGTTTATTCATAGAAATCGATATAAAAATAAACTGAGCAAATTAAGAACAAGTTAAATGGAAGAAAATCAACTTTAAGAGAAGTTTATTTAAGATTTATTAAAATAATCTTTTCTTTATCATATTTTATTTTTTTATCAGTGGTGTGTATGTTTTTTGTTGAAAATATTAAACTAAGAATATATCTTTTAACCTTATCTATCCCTAAGCAAAATTCAAACATATTGAGAATACAGAATTCTTGAAATATTTTAAATATTATATATTAAAATTTAAAATAAGTTTTCGGTTTTTTTTTATTTTTAATATACGTATTTTTTTAATAATTTAAAGAATATGTAACTACATAAAAAAATTCTGTCAAAAAATGAAAAAAGATATTATTATTGCAATATTTAAAAATAGTTTATTTTATCATTTAATTAAATAATAATCTATATCAGTTATAAAAAAGACAATTATAAATAATGAATGGAAAAAATAAATAGGTATTTAAGCATAATTTTCATTTCATAATTTTAATTCATATTTTTATACTCTAAAATATATAAGTTTAACGTAATTAAAGAAAGTAAAAGGAAGTTTTACATTATTATGGCAGTCAAAATGAGTTTACTTTCATAGTTTTTTAAAAAATAATTATTTAAGTATTATCCTTATTTTTATTAAATTTTTACCTTTTCTTTTTATAAAGTGTATGGTAATAAATGATATAAATTTATTATGTTGTATATCAGAAAATTATATAAAATAACAAATTTTACTTTAAGTAAAATTTAGTTACGATCATTAAATTTTAACATAAGAAAATAATTTAAGTAAAAGGAAGTTTTAAATTATTATGAAAGCCAAAATGAAATTGCTTTTGTATTTTGAAAATCACTTATTTAAATATTACTTTTATTTTTATTGTATTTTTACGTTTCTTTTTTTATAAAGTGTATTTAAAAATATTTCTTTGTAGTTAAATGAAATAGTTTTCTTATACCTATAAGAAAGAAAAAAGAATATTCAAAACAATGAATTTTACTATAAATAAAATTTGTGTGTTTTGTTAGCATCATTAAATTTCAATAAAAGCAAAAGAAAATCGTCAATAAATTGCAGCTGATATATATCGTTTGCTTTTATGCAAGCGATATATCAGCTACACCCAATCCAAGTTCTATATTTTTAATTTCTTAAAATAATGATATTATTTATTTATAATTTTTTTATTTGATGCAGCAATATTCAAATAAAATACACAATACTTAATTTTTTATAAATTTGTCTAATTTAGTTTGTGCCATTTTATTTTTTATTAATTTATTTTTTTGCTTCAGTAGATCGGCATATAAAATCTTGAGTAAACTCGAAATCATTTTGAGCTTCCGAATTGGATGAAGAACAGAATATTCTGACTATTAAACTACAGCGTAATACAGTAAATTTGATTTCTGATTGTGCAAAAAATCGAGCTTGTAGGTGAATGGTTAGCGTTCTTGCCTTCAGTTCAACGGGCAGGGGGCTTGAATCCCACCTTGTTCATAGTTGTTTATAATATCTACATCACTGTTAAATTTTTAACTCTCTGAAAGACAATTCGCATAGTCAACGCCAAAGTGAGTTCGGCTTGTCCAAGTGTCTTAAGTAACAACAGACTTTTTTCATAAATGAAGGATCTCATTCTCTTGTCACAAGAAAAATCATGAAATTCATTAAACACACAAACCAACAGACGTGAATGTAATTATCTATCACCCACAATATTCAACACTGCCTGTATTTGAACAAGGGAGTCCCTAATCCGAAAAGCTCAAATCTTCCACAGGACCACGAAGCATTCCAATGCTTTATAACTTGGTCAATTTTTATCTATCAAAGAAGGAATTTTCGTTGCACTGTATTGTTATAAGAAATCCTTATTAATTTAGCGACCTAAAGATATATAAAAATAAGCGTAATTTTTAAGGTATTACATTAATTAACTTCAATGATTCTCAAGTCCCCGTTCTCATTTTAAGCATTTTAGACCTGGAACATGCATGTGAATATTGGTTAAATAACAACTGGATATTTTGTTATAATCAACTACTTCACATACACTAACGCCATTAGCATAATTTTTTTTGATTACTAAATTTTTGAAATTGTTAGTATTATTTTTTACATTTTAATCTACATGTACCACTTAATTCTCTCCTATGTTAGGATCATTATATATTACCTAATTTTTCTGTTTGTATTGTAGTTAATATTCTGTTTACTTTCTTAATTAAACCATTTATTCTTAAGTATAAAAGTAAAATGTAGTTTTAAAGTAGACTTCTAAATTTATATTTCACTCTAGAATTCTAAATTTAATGAAATATCTATCACTTTCTAAATTTAATTTCATTCTAAATTTAAGAAAATATCTAGAATTAAAAAGTCGAGTACTATTACAATATGTTATGCAATGGCAAACAAACATTATTAAAAATCGATTTTCTCATTTTTTGCTCGCCTTTGCGCCGTTATTATTCTTTTCAGAACTGCATATTCGATACCATTTAAAAATTTAAGAAATTTTTCAAAAACTGTGAATAAAATGAAAGTACAATATCAGCTTAAAATTTTCTGTGGGCTACAAAATTTTTGTTGTACCAACTATTTTGTTCAACAAAATAGTTGGTAGAGTGAAAATTTTGTAAACCTCTACCAACTGTTTCCCTGAACAAGATACGCCAGAACACATCCTTGATCGCCTGGTGCTATCCAAGCACAAGATTTATATGAACATCCTTTGAGAGTACTAGATATTTTGGGGGTGTTTAAAATTATGGGCCTGGTCTCTAGCGCTGCTGGCCAAAGGGGATATGCAACAACAACAGCAACACTGTATCAACTAAAACCATCAAAGTCAGCGCAAAAAAGCAGCACTACTTTAGAAATCTGTAATTCACATGTTTTTGCCCACATCAAGAATGTCTGACGAAAGACGGAAAAAAAATGTGAAAGCGGTATGTATAAAAAAAATAAAGAAATTTTACTCCAGCAAATCAAAAATAATAATAATAATAAAATTCTACATGAAGCAACTATATTAAGGCAATTGAGAGGGTGAAAAAAAGAAGAGGTTACGGGGACATCTCACTAAGTTATCATTACTTTTTTTCCTCGCGCCAGAGCTCGGAAGGTATTTAACCCTTTTTTTCCCAATCCCAGTACCACCTGGTCCTCATAAACTTTAGTTAACGCATGGGTGATTTTTGACAGTAGAGCGCGTACATTCATACAGATATTATTTTTGTTGGGTTTTTTAGTGTTCACCCCTCCTCATATACACCTTCGAAACACACCTGATAGAATGCAGGTGATGGGGTTATCATCGAACAGGTTTTCTTGTCCTTTTTTTTCCGAAAGTTTCGTGATGTTGCTGTATTTGATCTTTATCTTTACTTTATAATTTGCTTTGATTGCAGTATAAATTTGTATTTTATTCTTAAAGAAACTCTGTATGCTTTTTCTGGTGGTGCAATTTTTTAATTTAATGCTTTTTTTGTTTTCATTTTGAGCAAATTATAACCACATACACACATATATATAAATAGACAAAATATAACAAATAAAAACGATTACTTTAATTATATTTTTAGTGTAGAATGTACTCATAATACATATACATATATCGATATGAATTGGTCAACAGTCATACCAATATCGAAAGATTCCTAATACTGAACCCTGGTCAAGACGAATTTATACTTATAGGATCGACTTTCTATCAAAATCTTATCCTACAGTTGACATCTTTAGTATTTAACGAGCATAGATCATCTCAGCCACTCCCAAGCCACAGGTTCGAGGCTTGATCCTCGGGCTGGGCAAGGTCGACTCAGACTTTTATACTTTCAGTGGGACTGAGTACCAAGTACGCTTTGGAACTAAACACTGGGAGTTTCGCACTGGACTTACCATCGAATCGAGATGTATGCTTCGAACTCCAGAGCCCCTCCGTCAGGAAAACAGAGGTGGATACTATAGGCCTTGGCCCATATAGGCTGTAGTGCCATAGAGTTTAGTTATCCTCTTAGCACAAGGTCACTGATTGGATTAAGAAAAATTATGTGAAATCGATTTTCCTCAACCAATCGGATTTATACAATCCCTGACATAAACGGTGCAATCCAAAAGTAAACAGTCATTCACCTAAAATATTGCAAGTAATATGTAATATTTCTCTTTGCTTTGAGGGAAAGGGTTCTGCGTCCTGCAACTCGCTCCTGAAACGAAAGAATTACAAGTAAAATATTATTGCAGGAAACAACAGATGAACAGAAATTGTGCAAGAAAAACATTTGAAATAATAATAATTATTGAGCTGTTTACTAATGACTTAATGGCAGTCTTTTCCTAAGCTGCAAGCTAGAAAATAGCATTTAAGAGATAGTCTCATTTCACTATTATTCTAATTTTGTGAGATGTCTCAGAGTTTATATGACATTTGAGAAGCTTATAACCAAGCAAGTAAGATGCGATTCTAAAGATAACGATGAATATTCAGTCTTCATAGAACAACATCTGATTTTCTCATTTCTCTGTCTGGAAAAATAAAATTACTCGATTATGAAATCATAACTTCAGTTGCATTATTGATGCTCAATCAGCTGACTTATTTCAAATACTTAATCTTTCCTGATAAGAAATTTTTTTCAATCCTTAATTTTAATACTTTTATCTTTTCATGATAAATGTCTCTAAATGGCAAATGGCGAAATTCATTATCGAGATCTTACTTTAGAATGATTCCTTGTTTTTTGTATACAAGCTGATAAACTTATTACATTTTAAGCAATCATATTGCCTGTATGAAAAGTGTTAAAGTGAATAAAAGTGATAAAATGTAGTATTCCAAGACATTTATAATGTGATTATTAATTGTTCCCTCAATATACAGAGAAGATATGTAATTTGATACACTGTCATCTCAATCGATAATATTCTCAATACTAACATTACGGCAAATATCACTTTAACTTTGCAGCACAGGTGCCGTATAATCCAGGATTCCAAATTCTGAATTTTTTCGGCGATGAAGAAATGTTGCCAAGAGGACGCATTGTGACGTACGCGATGACGTATATACTAAGGTTGCCAAAATAGAATTTTCTGCATAATTTTTATAGGTGCATATTCTATGACGTAATAAAAACCAGGTTGCCAGATACTTGAGAAAATCCGCCAAAAATCACCAAACTTAGAACTGGGCATCCTGGAGTATACGGTACAACCCTTTACTTGAGTTACAAATTACATAAATATTCTGTTATTCCGTGCCTAATTTTAAAAAAAAAACTATAATTTTTTAAATGATTCAGAAATCGTTCATAGTTTTGAAAGTTTTTGAAACATTACAAAACTAATCTCAATTTCTTATGCCGCGTATGATGAGCTAGTAATCAGCTAAATTGGCATGAATTCTCCCCTAACTTTGATTTGGCACCTAGCTTTAATTTTGTGTAAAAATATTTTGTGGCATCAACGATTGTAGCATAATGAGCTGATGTTTACTGAAATATGTATTAAACATTGCCATCGAAACTCACTAAGTGGATTCTGTCTTAAATTCTAATAAATTTCATTTAACATGCTTGGTTTTCCTTATTCACTATCATAATATTTCCTCAACCAAGCAGTCTAAATCACGTATTATTTAAATGAGTTATATTTATGCGTGCAAACAATTGAAAATGATACTGATAAAAAAAGCAAAGTAAAATTAAAAAATTTCTTTGTTGAATTGTACTCAATATTATTGGGTTCATTAGGCTGTGTATATCAACACAAAACATGTCAGATAAAGCTTCAAAACATTAACTTTCATAAGGCTTTTGAATACTGCGATATTTTTATTATTCAGAAAATTACATTTTTCAGTATTTTCTTTATGCTGTTTTATGTAACGAATAAATGTTTCCACCCAGTAACAATCTGTATCCATAATAAAATTTAAAAGACGCGGGAATTTTTATTCTTTTTCAGTGGAAAAGGATCATTTGAATTTAATTTATGAAATTTTACATTTATCGATTATCTTGTCTTGGACTTTAATAAATACGACTTCAACTGAGACCTCTTATATGCTGTTTTTATTGTTTTCAAAAATTCTTGTTCGCTTATATTACTATTCGAAAGCATTTTATATCAATTTTATTTTTTACCAAATTTCTCTCACTTATGAAAATTTCACATGAAAAAAAGAACTTTTTTTCACTTCTTATTAGAAGTTAGAAACATTTTTCAATACGATTTCAAATGCTAATTATGCTTTGCATGTATGAGGAAAGATTCCAAATTTTCATTGTATCGTTTAAGATCTGCAGAAAAGCTAACAAATGAAAAATGTTTTTACAAAGCAAGAGAGACCTATCTTTAAGAAAACTTCGCACTTTCTTTTCTTTATTTAATTTCGCCTAAAATTCAAAATCTGGAAATTGATTTTTAAAAAACTGTGGCTTTGTGGCAGCGTTTTACGCTTCCAAAGCACAGGTCTGAGGTTCGATCCTCAAGTTGAGCAAGGTCGACTCAGCTTTTCGTCCCTTCAATGGATCGATAAACTGAATACCAAGCATGCTTCGATATTAAATACTGTGGGTTTCGCGTTCGCCTGACCTCCAGACATACGCTTCGCAGCCCAGGGCCTCTTAGTAAAGAAAGCAGGAATAGAACTACAGGCCTTGGCCCACATGGGCTGTAGTGTTACAGGGTTTATTAGTTGGATACACTGATTTATTCATATCTTAAATGCAATTTAAAAGTAGTGTTTAAAATGTAAAATTCTCTCCAATATATACATTTAAATTATATGAATGGAAGAATTCTGCTATATATTAATTTTTCAAATGTTTTTTCACGGTAAAAAAGTGTAATTAAACTCATATCTTATGGAAATCAAACTTGCTCTTTAACGGCATCCTTATTTTTATTTTAAAATTCAGCAAAAGTTACATTAGTTAGCTTCTGAAATTGCTATCAAAAAGAAATTTTTCCCATTTTAGTCAAATCACTTGTTATTAACTTCTATTTGTCTAATTAAATGGTTTAGATATAAATTATTACATTTCTTAGGTCTGAAGTTAATGAAATTAACAGCAGAGACATCTCGATGTACTGTTAAGTTTCCATGAAAGGTCGACAAAAATACTTATTATTTTATTTTATCCATGTTTCTGTGCTGTAGAAGTTAAGTTCAAGATACTATTACAATGGGTACAAGGTCTGATTACAAGTACGACAGAAGTGGTAACTACGTTGCTTTTAATATTAAATTTCCATAAAAAAGCTAGTTTAATTCATTTGACTGACAATTCATCCATCTTTAAGATGACCGTTAATTACCTTACTATGCACTTCATGAGGCTTTGGTCTTCAGAAAAATGATTGGTGAAACAATGTGTTTTGCTTTTATTAATTCAATCAAAGACACTAATGTTAAGAAAATATGTGTCAATAATTATTGGAAGGGCATTATCCTCCACGGTATGTGAGGAAGAACAGGTGTCCGTTTTCTCTTGTTGATTTTGTAATTTGATTCCAGTCTACAATTCCAATTACAATGCTAATAAAATATTGACAAGATGTGAATTAGGTATTTGTGAGAGGCATTCAATGGTTAGCCACCATATATGTTTAGTGGTCAGCGTGCCTGACTGTGTATAGAGTTGTCCTGGGTTTGAATCCCGATTCGGGCAGGGATGTACTCTCTCTCTCTTGTCTTTGTCCTTTCCTTATATGAAAGAGTTGTGAATGGTTGCCTACCCTATAAACGGGCCCCTATGGCATATGTGTGTACTGAAGAAGTCGGACTCCACACCAAATTACGGTTCAGTCGGAAAAGTGGAGCAGCGCACCTCATATTGCCAGCCCAGCTGACACAAGACATCTACAACATTGAATGGTAAGTCCGATCTCTTTGTTATTTCAAGCTTTGTTAAATTTTAAATAAAGAATAATTTACCAAAGTCGATCAAAGTCATATTTTCCAAATTTTTTTTTTTCAAAACGTTCCTTTATCTGTGTATTTTAAAATTTTTGAACAATAGAATTGCTACCGTAATATTATGAATATTTAAACATTTGCATACTTAAACATTTTTTTCATTCGAAAACATCAAATATGTTCAATTTTTTTTAATTAATTCTACTTTGTAAATAAGATTTTTGATTGCACGAGATCTGCATTTTATGTTATTTTCTATAATCCATAACCATAAGATATCCCATTAGTTTAAATTAAAAGTAATTTAATATTACCAAATGAACTTGCTTTCATCTTTATTTTCCAAATATTTGGAATTTTTTAGCTGAGAATAGAATTATATATTTCGGCTAAAGGTACATGTGTCGTTTCAAGATGATAAAGTTTCTATCTGAATATATTGTGAAGGAATAAGCATTGTTTCCACTCATAGAAAAAGAATACGCTTCTTTTAGAAATACATAAAATAAAAGAACCGATTCAAGAAAAAAAGGAAGAAAAAATTCTCAGCTACTGATTGGACTTCTAGCAAAAGAATATTTCAAAAAAGTTTTAGAAAGAAAAAAATAATCCAAAGATTCTCCTACCCATAAACAACTTTCATTTTTTTCTTCTATTAGTAAAGACACAAAATCTATACCTTAAATATTTTTCATATGAATCAAAAAGTGTTAGTTTTCTTAAAGAGTGGCAGTACAATATTTGGAATTCTTGAACTTATGAAGTTAAATTTTTATAGATATATTTTACTTTGCATACCGTTCTAATTTTGAAAACTGAAATGCTTTCTGATTTTTAATTGCTAAGTTGATTGCAAATACTGAGTAACATCCGTGATAAGCTTTTTGCGAAAGTAATTGTAAGAATATAATTTTAGATAAATTACATAATCTTAGTTACATCTTTTGTTCCAAAATATTTTTTGGAAAAAAAGTTGTAACCAATTTATTTGACGCAAAGATGTCCGCGACTGTGTGATTCAAGTATGCTTCATTGGCGAAGGATTTCCCTGAAAAATGGTTGTCCAGAGAATGGAAGTGGTGGTAATCTCATGGTGCAAGGTTAGATGAGTAAGGAGGATGGCACAAAGCCACCCAACCAAGTCACTCTATGGTATTGCAGGCCAACAGCTTTACATGCAGCCTCGCATTATCAGTCAAGAACAGTACGCCTCTTCAACAGATTAACCTGTTCTGTTGAAATGTCCGTTGCAAACGTTCCCATTTCTGAGAGTGCTGATCTGCAGAGACAGTCCGGTCCATTGGTAGCAGCTCATAGTGGCTCTCTTGCGGAATAGTTCACCAGACTCCAGCTTCACCACAGAGGGAAAAATCTGTTGTTCTGAATTTGGAAAACCACTGCCTTGCCTTACGCTCATTCACAGCACTGTCCCCGAAAGCGTGAGATATGTGGTGACTTGATGCAGCACCTGATAAGGCCATTTTGAAATCGTAAAGCAAACAACACAAAACGAACTCTTTCGAGACGTCCATTTCTCTACGTTATTGTACAGGTTACGATTGATGAATGTGCGTGGTGGACCTGCTTTTATAACGACTGATGTTCCTAACTTCGACTGACCGGTGTCTCAACCACGTCGTACACTAATTTGCATACTTATTCTCACTTCATTCAATGGCATCGAGAAAAAGGCAAAAGCTTTCTAGTCTACCTTATATTATTTTAGTATTTTAAAATGGAGCTTGAGTTCAATTGATTTAAAATGCGTGAAAGAATAGATCTGAAAGAAATAATAATGCAAAAATAATTGTAATTTGTTATTTTTTTAAAAAAAATTTCTACCCTTTTATTTATAGTATGTTAAATATGTAAATTGTTCATGGTATTTTCCAATATGAAGATTTAAATTTGGGATTGAAACGCTGAACTCCATCTAATATTGAAAATATTTTATAAAATATATGAATATCAAAAAAGAAAAAGTAAAAGGTTTTTTATTCCGAGATTATCGTTAATTTTACATTCCAGAATATATATATGTATTCAAAAAAAATTGATGAGTGAAAGGGTTAATAATTAGGATAATATGATAGCGACGAAATTTAAAAATGTATATCCTTTTCGAATAGTACACCATCTACGTCACATTATTTTGGCATTTTTTTTTTATTTATATCAATATACTACTTAATTTATATTTAATCACATATTATAAGTTTATGTTCATTATATGAATTCAAAGAACTGAAACAATGAAGGGAAATATTTCAAATTTAAAGTTCTAAGCAATTTTAAAAATTTCTTTAATTATAAAATCAATTTCTTGCATTCCTATTATTCTATTTATTTTATTGAAATTTCTCATAGAAAATTTTTTAACTTCTAAAAGTACACTCACCTCAAGCAAAAACTTTCTTATTGAAGGTGTTCATAGTGCCATCTAGTTTCGTCATTGTGAACTATAATCTTAAAATTCCAAATGGACAAAAATTAAATCAAGGGTAATTTAGGATATCAATTCCTTAAAGAAATCTTAATTAAAAATCATAACTATTTAAAATTCTATTCTATTAAAGAACTATTCTACACATCCTAAGGTATTTTAAAACTCAATTTAATACAGCACGGCGATTTTGAATCATATTCCACATTCTGCTTTTTTTATTCTGATCTCAAAAATGAATACCTTCATTTTTGATAAACGAAATTTCCGACCAACGAATTCTGTAAAATAAAATTTAGTTTCCTATTAAGTCAATGAAAATTAATAATAATTAATGCCATAAATTATAATATTTCAAATATGAATGAGCATTTTTATATTTTAATGATATATACCTAAAATTCCCTGTATAAATTGATTTAATAATTTAATTATATATATATATATATCTTATAAAATATATGAATATCAATATATATATATATATATATATATATACATATATTGAAAAATTTAAAATATGTAATTTATTAAATGGTTAAAATAGCTACAATTTGAAGTTCAGCTTTAAAGTTGCCGCAGTAGAATGCGATGCTCCAAATTAATTCTTTCCATAGACGTGGGGTATAGGAATATTCAGTCTCACGCCGCGAAGCAAACGTTCAAAAAGAAAATTGTCGGTGAAAGATGAATTTTAAATTAATAGAGAATTGTTATCTAATTTTATTATTGCGATAATTCATAACTCAACATTTCAAAATCCAATAGAGTAAATCATGTTGCATGTAATATGTTTTATATTATGCTTACATATTACATGTATAATATGTAACTAACATTAAAATGTCATCTCTAGCTAAATTTAAATGAAAATTATATTTCATCTGGAACTCTTGATAAGGAGTTTGTAGTTGATTTAAAACCTAATTAATATTGATATCAGTTTTCTGTAAAGTTGCTGATGGTCCGATGTAACATTTCGTTCTAAAATTCTCTCTCTTCAAGAAGAAGCACGATGTTCTTTGTCCTTTTTCTATTTTTAAAATTATTCTCTTTATGTATTACTACTGACAATCCCCACTTTTTGTACTATATTCCCAAATGTAATTTTTTTTTTAATTAAAAATAGTGATAAGCATATTTCATTTATTTTTGAAAAGTATTGTTTTTGCTCAATTCAGCGAATGTGTTTTCGCCTTTCTTAATACGTCGTGAATCGATATGCATTTGAACGCGGATGAAAAGTCCTGATTCCAATATTTAATGATTTCTCTTTTAAAATGTAAGTTTATAAAGTATAGTTCTTAAAAAATAGATTGAGCGCATTCATTTTATTTATTTATTTTCCATTTAACTTATACATAAAACTTTTAAAGGGCTGTCAGTTAAATTCTTTTATAATGTATGCACTTTTATTGTTTAAACTGCAGAATTGCATTTTCATATTCAAACTGAAACTAGTCAAAAATGATTATTTTCATTCATCAGATATATATTAAAGTTAAGATATATATATATATATATATATATATATATATATATATATATATATATATATATATATATATATATTTATAAAGCAAAAATATATATAAATAGCAAAAATATAAATATATATAAGAATATAAATATATATAAAAATACAATACAGAATATACAATACAATCGGAAATCTAGCCAGCGCAAAAGCAGTTAATTTCATATTTGTCATATTTTATCTTATATATATATATATATATATATATATATATATATATATATATATATATATATATATATATATATATTCTCTTAACTTTTCTTTTATACAACCTGACTACTATAAGAATAATAAAACGTTTCATTATCAAACATTTTTTGAATTTTTTTTTAATTTTTATTTATTATATATTTAATAATATTTAACATTGAATAATTTTTTTTTGTTTCTTTTAACATTATATATAAAATGAATATTTGAAAATATATTTTCTGTTAATTGACGTTTCTTTAATTAGTGTCCTGTATTATTTACCAGGGTATGGAAATAATGATAAAATAATTTTATTTAATTTGTATATATATTCTTATCTTTTTCATTTTCACTTATATGATACAGAAAAAATCGGAAACATCATGGGATGCTGTATGGAATGAGGATGATGTTTTACTACTAAGTGTAATTTAGAACGAAATCATTACATCAAATCCAAGATAAGTTCTTAAAGCTAAAAAATTGGAATAAATTTGAAACCACCGAGGAATAGCATAATAGCTGACCCTGGTTGTAATAATGATAATTTGTCACAAGGATTAAATACTTTATTATAATTAAAATAATAAAAATTGAATTGGTTGAATGTGTAATTTTCCTTTGTTCGTCTAATTACGAATGTAAATTTCTGTATATTATAAATTAAAACATGCAGTTATGAGCCTCAGTCATAACAATCAATTTGGTATCATATACGTAAAAAAAGAAAAAAGAAAAAATATATATTAATTTAAAACAAAATTACTTTAAAGCAGTTTTCAGATTTTAATATTGGAATACACTAAATTCTGTATTATCCGTAGTAATTAATGCAGTAGTGTACAAAAACATCAGAAAAAATGGATAATCTATAAAAATAATTTTGTTATATAAATAACAAATTTCTATATATAAGCAAATAGTAAAAAAAATTATTAAAAATTTAAAAATTTCTTTTTTTTTTTTTTGGAAAATTTTAATTTTGCTTCTGAAAAAATCAGTAATGATCTTTGGTTTTTGATTAATGTTAGCATTTTTCGGACGAGACAGGTTCATTTTTTAATAATTTTCAGTAATTAATCACAGTATGTCACAAAAATATGAAATTTTATTTTTAGAAAGTACTGATCATATGCTTAAAATTGATAACTGACGGAGAGATAATTTAGTTTAGTGGGATATTAAAGTGAAATTAAAATTGATTTGGTTTATCTCTTGCTCTAAAATCGCTTTCTGTGAACAATATCTAATTTGACTGAATTCTGCATCTCGATCGAATTGTTGCTCTATGATCACTTTTTGTAGACAATATATAATTCCATTGAATTCTATAGTCCAAAATAGATTCATCCGAAATGAGAGTCGAACCCACGAACTTCCAAATTGCAAACCAACTGCTTCTACCAGTGCAAAAATGAAGAGTATGAATGTATATAAAGTACAATACTGATAATAAGAATGACATAATAAGTGTAGTTCTGAAGCACAATTTTAAATACTTTTCTTAACAGTTTATTGCAAAGTAAAATGCATCTTGAAAGACAAAAAAAAGTAAATTAAATGAAATAATTTTATCATTCAAAAATAAATAAATAAAATAATTTTAATGACATTACTAATCTCATATAGAATCAATATCACATTCCCTTTGAATCCTTGAATCATATGTCAGAAAATATTATCAATTCATTTTTAAAAAATATGAAACATAGTTTATAAAATTTAGTCTAGTATATTAATTTATAAAATTCAAAGCATTTTATTTTAAATTATATTGAAGGGGTTACTATAAGCATTTATGTACGTGGGAGAGTTCTTAAAAATGTATTATTGTTTAAATTTAAAAATAAATTTTAAACAGAATTTTTTTAAATAATCTGTATTTAAATTTTAGGGATTTTTATTAATTTCCCATTTGTTTTTAATGCTAATAGTAGAAACATATATATTATTCTTAAAAACTAAAAAGTTATTCTCGATTAAATTTTTTAAATAATTGTTAAATTTGTTTATTTAATTTTAATTATATTTCCGATCTTAACAATATAACCGTCAAAATAACTTTGGTTTTTATTTTCACTTATAACAAGAATTCTTTAGAAAAAAAAACTGTTACAGAGAAAGAAAATTGTAAAAAATTATGTAATATTAAATACAGAATAAAATGGGTAGAAAATCAGTAGTAAGTAAATCAATTTTTTTAATTATATAATTCCTTTTACTAGTTAATAGGACGACTTTTCTTCACACACAATACAAAAATTTTAATAAATTAAAGAATAACAATTCCCTAATGACACATTTTTTGAGATTTTTTTCTTTTAAACTGAAGAAAATGTTACGAATATATCTATTTAAAACAAACATACTTAAACTTTATTTCAAATTATTAGAATGACTAAGAACTATTGTTTCAATATGCAGAGAAATATTTAATATTGTTCGGAAATAAAATTAAGAAAGCTATAAGATTATAAAAAATTATATGAACGGTTTTATTTCACTTTTGAAGCAACATTAATTTCTTATCTAAAAAATTATAGAAATTTATAGATCATTCTAATTCAATTACCGTAAAACCAGTTTAATTAAGAAATTTTTCTTGAAAAAGTAAATTTAAAATTGCAATGTCTACATTAAATTAAATTTTTTTTTTTATTTACTTTTTTTTCTAGAAATTTTTTTAAAAACTTTTCTTTTTAGAGCTTTTTTTTCTTCTTTGATGGAAATTTTTTTTACAAGAAAAAGAAAATAACTTCATCCGGAAGAATTTAAAAAATCTTTTAGATTTAAAAACAGAGAAATGTTCAAGAAGTAGGAGAAAACAATTTTGATGAATTAACAATTTTGAAATTTAAGAATCAAAATTTTAAAATTCACTGAAGAATCTACTATCTCTCTCTCTCTCATCAAATGAAAGCAGAATTTTTATAGAAAAATATTTTTTAAAAATTTGAAACCAAAAGTCATGATGCTGAAAAGGTATTTCATGCTATTTATAGAATAATTCCAATAGAAATGAAATAAAACACAGATTTTCAATGAAATTTATTAGAATTTTTTTTTCTAGAAAAATAAAGGAAATTTAAAATGAATTCAAAGTTTTAGTTTTTATATTAATTCATTTGTATAAAAATGAATTAGAAGTCAAATAAAGAGTAAATTAGAACGCATAAAATTAATTAGAGTGTAAACTCAGTTACTACTTTTAATTTATATTTATAGCTTCAACTTTTTAATTTAATAATTTTAAAAGACCAATAACTTACGAACACTTAAATTTAATATGTAATTAAACAAAGTTGATCTATATATATCCTTATAACACATCATAATCTAATATTGATTGAACTTTGTATAGTGCACAAAAATAAATTTTAAAAAATATTGTTTTTTTTATTTTTTTTATTTTTATTTTTCAGTACTTTAGAAAATTTAGCAAGTAGAATGACTCATTTGTTATTAACTAAAAAAAAAGTAAAGGAAAATTAGCTATCGTTTTCAAACGCAGGAAAAAATCTTTATTAAATTATGGAAGGAATAAGAAAAAAAAATAACTGTGGCAACACCCGTGAAGGTATCATAAAAAACGGACAAATTGTTTTTAAATTAATAAAAAAAAAAAAGCCAAACACATTACTAAATAAAACATTGAAAACATCCTCCCAAATCTAAACATTCAAATCAATAAGCAAGGAAAACAATGAAAAAAATCACAAACATCCTAAAATGAAACTCGTACTTTTTTTTGAAAAATCATTTCGACCACGCCATAGCGCCTGTGACCTATGGGGGCGGCCCACGAGGGTGCGCCCTAAACTTACGGGGGTAGATCCTAATCCTACTGACCATATGCGCCACAAAAGTTTGTAGGGTCCGGCATATACGTGTCCGGCCAGTTCATCTTCATCTTGCCACCACCTGTTGATCTCGAACTGCATTCGTGGGGGGTGTTGCGAATTCAGCAGAGCAGTGGGGAGGGGCGCAGGAAGAGAGTTGAAGGCACGTGCGGGAGAGGCGTTACATTTGGCGTATCGGTGTCCGAGAGACTTTTGTTTATTTGTTTTTGTAGTGTCAATTAGTGGTTGACTCCAATCCGCGATTTCTGCAAGAATCTGCATGTTTGACTTTGCTGCAATATCTCAACGCATTGTTTGTTTGAATTCTTTCATAAAGTAAATTCTCTCCTTTAATACTATTAGAAATTTATATAAAGTTGAGAAAAATGTAAATAGATTAGACGAAAAATTTACAATAATTTTTTGCAGTCGCTCATACCTTTCGCTAATTAATGCATCTACGTTATTTTAAAATATTCCATTAAAAATGCCCTCTTCAATTTTTTTTTCATGTTTTTAGTTTTCTTAGAATAAATATTTTTTAAATTTACAAGTATATTTCAGATGATATTTTGTTTTCTTACATTTTCTATTTCTTTAAACATAATAAATTTTATCAATATTTCTTTAAACATAAAATATAATTTTCTTAAAAGCCACAATCATCAAAAATGTTATGCAAACACTTGAAAAATTAGTAAAAGTTATTTTAAAAGAAAAAGTATCCTTCCTATAATCTTTCAGTTATGTTTGTCCTTAAAAACTTTATTTCAATTAAAAAAAAACACTATTTTTTACATCTTTATTTAATTAAAATTTCTGATTTTTTAAAGTACATCTATATCTTTTCAAGGAAGAAATATTAAGACATTTGATTTTGATTCTAAACAATTCACATTTATAGTTAATTAATTCTTTGATTAATTTTCGTTTCAATTGCAATAATTTAAGGTTTTTAAAAATCTAGAATAAAACCTAATTTTGTTAAACTTCTACTATTCGGTATTATTCTAATTATAACTTCTGCAAATGTGGTAGCGTGGCCGAGCGGTCTAAGGCGCTGGTTTAAGGCACCAGTCTCCTCGGAGGCGTGGGTTCGAATCCCACCGCTGCCAATGCTACAGTTTTGGTGATATTTTAATTGAAATCCTATCTGAGTTTAAAAAATAGATAATGCACTTGTGTGATATAAAATATATATACAATAATATCACACTAATAAATGAATTAAAACATTCTGAAATTAATGTGTAATGTAAATTAATTAATAATTCAAATTACATTACGTTAACTTGTAGTTTAACCATTTATTAACGAGACCCCGGTAATATGACAATTCAAATTTCATCATCTATATATTCAACAGCTTTATTTAAAAATCTCATATTAGAAAATGAATACTATATATTTTAATTCCTATAAAAATAAATTTTTAAATTCCCTTTGCTGAACTTCAACTATTATAAAATTATGCTACACTTTTAAAATGAGTATATGCATAATATTTAATTATTTCCTTAAAAATTATTAATAAAATTGTCTTATCCTTTTTTAAATTAAATTTGTGTATTTGCTTATAATACTTTGCACGTTTTTTTATTTTATAAATTTGGAGTTTTACTATTTTATTGAAGAGTTTGTAAATTTAAGTTTATATATATATATATATATATATATATAAATATATATATATATATATATATATATATATATATATATATATATATATTAATATATCGACATATTTGTGTGACGTATCTCTTAATGGAAATTGATATTATGTCACTCAGACATTGTTATTTTCAACATAATTATTTTTATCTTCTAGTGCTATCACCTTTTTTGATACATGTTTCAGTCTAGTTTTTATCCCGATACGAAACAATTGCTATTGTTATAAAATAATTTGAAATTACGAAATTTATTTTCTTGTATTAATATGATAAAATTCATAATCTGCTGTAAAAACAGAAACAATAAAGAAAAATAAAGAAAGAGAGAGAGATTTTAAAAATTAATTTAAATTAAAATTTTCAAGTGAAAGATAAAAATTATAATTTAAATTTCTTTCAACTCTATTCATAAGAGGACTAAAAATAGAAATACTACTGCGAAAAATGGCGATAGTTAAGTTATCAATAACTGTTGATAAGATTAAGCTGTTCTTTTCGCATGAAGATATTGATAAAGAGATGCAGCGTTTCTTTTCTCTAGAAATAAGAATTCATTAATTGGGGTTGAAGACAGCAAATAACTAATCAGTATGTAGTTAGGATTCAAACATGCTGAGAAGGAATAAATTTTAGTTAATTCAATATAATAAATATATGAATATAGTTTTCTTAACACTAAAATAATTTTGAATTTTTATTTATAAATTTTGAAATGCCATTTCTTTATTTTTTTTCCTTTATTCCGTGAGTATTATAAGTGTATATATAGAAATGTAACAATACATTTTACATATATTGTTTCGCAAAAATGGATAAAACGCATACAATGTGGAATCAAACAAAAAAGCTTTATTGATGTTATAGTATACACATGATTGTTTATACATAAAGAAGAATAAGCATATGTTCCTCAGTACAGGATATGCCCTCATTCATTTCTACAGTGTTTGCTTATCACCATCTCTTCATATTCAGGACCAGAGTGTCCAACAGTTATGTTGTTATTTATAACACTTGGACAAGCTAAAATCGCTAGCCGACGTCTATGCAAAATTAAGTCCGAAGGGTGCATCTTTCGTTTAATCAGAGCGCCACGAAGGTGAAAGTTCGTCTTTACTCCGATAGACTCTTCCGATAGATGACACCACCAGAGGATTCACTTTCTCAATTTTGACATTGATCTATAGAGGGAAGAAATTTTCTCCACACCTTTGTACCCATGGTAACCATCAACGACCGATCATAGGACTTTCAATTGTACAAATTTAGCGAGCACGTATGAAGCATCTACTCGGTATGCTTTTGGCGGCATTGGGAAACAAGCCCAGCCCTTTCATTTGAAAGGCCGATGCCTTAATCATGAGGCTACTGTGGCCTGTGTCCAGCAGTTTTTAAGTTAAGAGTGCCTATTGCTCAATCAGCAAAGAAAAAGTTTGTGTTAACCAGAGGATAAAACTGTGCAACAAATAGTCTCTCCAAACCATTCTACACACATTCCGTGGGGGTTTAAATCAGAGAATTACGATGCTTAATAAATTCAAGTGATATCTTTCCTTTCCAATAACTACTGAATAGCAGAAGTCCTGAATGATCTTGCATTGTCTTCCATGAAAACGAAAGTCTATTTCAGTGGTACCATGGAACAGACGCACACGGGGAAGGATCACACCTTTACAAAAGCTCTTCTTTTCTTTTTTCTCCCTTCAAACGTATTGTTGTTGCACCAGCATACTTTCCTGCCCCTAGCCCTGAGTTGGGTTTTACCAATTAGGAGAAGCTCCCGGGTGGGAGTCTTCGTAATTTTGGAAGAAGGGATTCCATAGAAGAATCCCTCATACTTTATTTGCCACCCTCAGAGGTATCAATTCACTTGGAGGACATTGCGACCATGACCTTTTTGAAGTGCCCCAACTACCTTTAATGAATGCGGCTGATCTTTAGCTAAGTCGGATTCGAACTCATTAGGTGTGTGTGAGAGAGAAAGAGAGAGAACAAAGAATAAAATATCTTTTGCATATAAAAGAGGAAATCCAATATCTTACAACTGATATTTACATTTTGTCATATCGCACATATTCTTTTTATTAAAATATACACCTCCAAACAGAGCTCAAAGTCATCGATAAGCGGTATTTGGTTGATTCTGAGCCGATGTAGTATCCACTTCGAACAGAGTATCCTCACAGACAAATATCCTGCAAAGCGACGAACACGTTACCTCTTCTGATATTTTTAAAAAATTCTGCTATCTTACACTACTTCCTCCAAATAATTTGGAAAAGTTGCAGTGGATAGCTGAATTATTTTTAGGATTTCTAGAACTTCTGCTGAATTTGAGCGATCAAACCAATCGGTGCATCCATTCTTGGAAAACGCTTTTAGAAATTGGAAAACACTTCTCTATTATTTGTCTCAAAGATTCAGTAAAATAATAAAAAAATACTTATCGAACCATTGCTAATGAAAAACAATGCTTTATCAATTCACAAAATTCATATTTCCCCCTCTTTGAAAGATACAAAAATTGAGCCACTAAAATTTGTAAATTAAAAATTATACGGTAATATTTCCACTTTTCATATTCTAAGATTTATAGTTCAATTTATATTTCTTAACTTCATTAATAGTTTGACGATATTAGTGATATAATTAATTTTCATTTTATCCATTAAACAATTATCAATATAATATCAATTGCCACATTTTTTTTTATCTAAGAATAATTTATTTTGTGATAAGAGATAGAGAGAGATGAATGATTGTATTCCTCTTCTCACAAATTAATGAGAATTTTTTACTGCGTATCTTTAAAAATATGATTTTGATTTATTTCAAATTTGATGTCTGGAAAATCCATTTTTAGTATTATAAAAGTTCTTGAATTTGTTTCTCCAAAGGAATAATTTTAAACTGTCCTTATAAAATCATTGATTAAGAGTCGTATTAGTATATTTGATATTATAATTTTTCTTAATAATCAACGCACTATATATTTTTAATTCTAAACTTATAAATAACAGAATTTATTTAAACATAAGTTTAAATGTTTAGGTTATCATTAAAAAATTCCTCATTATTATAAGGGCACTATTTTATTTTCAATTTTAAATTCAGCTAATAATTTTTACTATAATTAAATATTAACAATAATGATCATAATTTTCTTAGTATAGTTATGCCTATTGTAAGAAAATTTTGAAAAAATATTATAAATTCATAATTTAAAAAAAAAAAAATTAAATGTCAAAAGTATAAATATTTGAGTAAAATCAGAGTTTTATCATAAAGTTTAATACACTGGTAATAAATTGGTTCATCTTAATTTTTAATTTTAAACTTTGTTTCATTTCTTCATTTTTTAAATTTTTGCATATTAATCTTATTTTTCAAATAAGCGTTAGCATTGCATTTAACTTTGTACATTTGTTACTGCTTTTATTATATTTTATATATACAGATATTTTATTGTACATGTAAATATATTTATTCATAACATAAATAATATTAAAAATAATATACCTGACATAAATAAATATATTATTTATACAACTTGTATATTGCTATTTTGTGCATATAATAACTTTATAAATAATTTGTGTTATTTAAGCTTCTAAGATAACTGCTATTATCAATTTTCAGGTAATAGCAAACTGAAATGTGCTAACATATATTAAATGTGAGGAAATTTTCAATATTTATTTTCCAAATTTGCTGTAGAAGTAATAAGGCAATTATTATGATTTAAGCTCCTTGGATTTATCATAATACATTTCTTTATATAAAAATTTGCATTTAAAGATGTATTAGTAGATTGAAAATCTTTCTATATATTTTTAAAACTTATTAATTATAAAGATTTTATCAAATTATATGAGTCTTTCAAATGAAATGTTTTAAACAACATGAATTTAAAAAATGTCGCACAAAGTAATTTTCCCCATTTTTCGTTCTTCGTCTTGAACCTAAAATTAGATTCTATATTTAACTTACGTTTTTTTCCTCTGCTTTTCATTGAAATTACTTGCACACGCTATTGTGTGTGGTAGCGTGGCCGAGCGGTCTAAGGCGCTGGTTTAAGGCACCAGTCTCCTCGGAGGCGTGGGTTCGAATCCCACCGCTGCCAAACTTCGTTTTTATCCATTTGAAAATTACCTTAAATGATACAATTACTCTCTTTAACTGTATGTAGAAAAAATCATAAAAATAAATTTTAAATGCGTAATTGATGATAGTATTTTAACAGTTTTCAAAAATGATGTTAATATTTTTAAATGCTTTTATAGTTAATTTATTAGGTAGATTTCGAAGATTATAAAAATTTCTAATTTATATAATGAAAAAATTATAAAAAACGGTTGTTTTATAGCTCTAGGTAAAAAAATATCAAATCTATTTATTTTTTATTAATTCAAATATTAATTTAGATAAATATGCTTTTAAATTTAATATTAATTTATAAAAGATTATACTGCTAAATTGAGTCATTTATGGATTACCTTATTAAAATGTTTTTAAATTAAACAGATTAACCTGCGGCGTGAGGTAGCGTGGCTGAGCGGTCTAAGGCGCTGGTTTAAGGCACCAGTCTCCTCGGAGGCGTGGGTTCGAATCCCACCGCTGCCATGAAAGAACTTTTGTTCTCATTTTAGCTTATGGACACAAGTAAAAGTATTTAAAAAGAGAAGATATAATTATTTATACAGATTATTATATTTATGTATGTGCATTATATTACTGAAGTTAAATTATTATGTAAAATTATAATATTGAAATATATTAACAATAATGTGGTAATAAAACATGTTATTTAATTATATTTTACAATTCTCTGTGTTATTTTCTAATAATTTTATTTAAAAAAACTATAAAAAGTTTACCTATATGTGTGTGGTTAACATATATTTATTCCAATTATTGTTAGTCTTACCTAAATTTTTAACGTATATTAGTGGTAAAACGGTTACAAAATATAATTAACTATAACTGAAATTTTTATATTGTAATGTCTATATACTTATATCTTTATATCGGAGTTTTCAACTTCCCGTTACAAAAAATCCTATGCTCAGTATTTTTGGGTCATATCTTGATACAAACCAAATACTCGAATTCGAGATGCCTAGTATTCAAAACTTCTATATCATACTAGGGAAAAGCCTTACATGTTACTAGCGACTTGGAAAATTCGGCTATCGAACAGTGTTTGGAGTAGTTTAGCGAAGTGAAGAAAACTGAAGCAAGCTCTGATTTTTCTTCCAACTTGGAAGCTCATTGCAGGAAATATAAATAGTAGCTTTTTCCTGTTGCGTGTCTCCTCTTACGTTTGTTGTTGTTATTAATGACACTTAAACAAGGTAAGCTTTCTAGCCAATGCCTTTACAAAATTAAGTCAGAAGGGTGCTGGTTGCTTGGGTTTTCTGGAGCAAGGTCCAAAAATGAACAAACTGCGCCAATCTTTGATTTTTTTTTTAAAAAAAAATTTTTTTAATTAAAATAAGGAAAACCCAAGCAACATTGAAATCATATTAAAATATAAAAAACAGTGTATATAAAATTCAGAATTAAAAAATATAAAATAACTTAGAGTGAAATATAAATTTATAAAATATATCTAAAATTTAAATAAAATTGAGAAAATCTATTGCTCTCAAAAAGGCAAATAGATTTCTATTTGAAGGTTCTCCGAGTAAATCAAACACTGTTAAAATATCTTTTTTAGAAAAATGTAAAAGTAAATGGTCAAAAAAAAAACTCATGACATGAAATTAAAATATGATATATTATGTATGGTTCATCACGCGTTTCACACTATGGATTTAATTGATTTAAAAACAAATTTCTGTGTGTGTCCGATACGAAGGCGAGTCAATCTCACATCTGCAGTTCGTAACGTTAAAACTGTTAGTGTGGTGATGTATGAAAATATGGCATGCAATTTATTAGTGACCTGCATCTTCCACGACTCCTGCCAAAGACCTTGAAGCACACCTTCTCACATCCAACAAAGGAATGGATGGAAGAGATAGGCCGGATGCAGATTTAGTAGCTACATCAGCCCTCTCAGACCTACATGACTTAGGATCCAGCAGAAAATAATGTCATATCCCTTGCCAGAAATCAGAAGGGTGTGTCTTTCATCAAAGGGGAAAAATGTTTTTGCTCTAAGACTCCTCCGTGCCATCCAATAGATGGCACCACCAGAGAATTCACGCTTCGATTTTTACTTTGATCTTGAGGGGTAGGAAATTTTCTCTAGACCATTACACTCATGGTCACTACTCAACGACCGATCATAGAACTTCCGATTCAACAGATTTAACGAGTGCTCGGTGCGTACTCGATGGGTCTTTGGCGGCATTGGGAATCGAACCTAAATCTTCCGGACAGAAAGCTTATGCCCTAGCCACTTGGATTCTCTTCTTACAGTGTTATAAGTATTCTTAGCAACATTTGGGGAAAATGATATTAATTTAAACTTCTCATATGGCTTAAGTTTTATTTCTGTAACACAAAATGTCTTTAACACAAATAATACCAGAATACATAGAAACATACAAAGATGGGTCTTTTTTGTGACAAGTTATTGAGCCTTGGCTATAAGAATCAAATAAAAAGAAAGCGTATGAAAAATGCTAACATTTATGAAAATTTGCTACAATGAAAGGAGTGAAAAAAAATGTGCTACGTGTCCATTATATGTTCATTCAATATGAAGTTTCGCCAACAAGTATAATGAATGATTTTAAAACCATTTTATTCTCCGTGTGTTAAAACATAAAGTGATAAAATATTACAATTTAGCTAATGTGCAAATTGCATTACATTTTACATAATTAATTCTATGTAATTTAAATTGCTATTATCTTACTCGTTTAACTAAATGAAAAAAAATAAATAAAAATTTCAAATTTAATTTATTGAATCCATATTTTAGACTTTTTAATCTTTTATATTAACCATATTTTAATAAATCAATAACAAACTTTCGATTTATATGTAATTCTTCATTCCTCTTTAATATAATTTGCAAAATCGTTATCTTCTAAGTGCATTTCTCTAATGAAATTAAGATGTGAAAGAGATTTTTGATGCAACAACCGATTTTTTGCAAATTTCCATTTTTTATCGTGTGTTTTAATTTTTGCATCATCACAATCCAGAGCAATATTTCTGTGCTTAATTTACTCATGTTAAAATTGTCACACTATTTTTTTTAAAAAAAAAGGTATTTCTAATACATTAGAATGATGTAATATGTATTATAAAATTATAATGTAATGACAGAAATTAACAAGAAATTAATAGGCAAATGAGCGTGCTAATAAATACTAAGCAGACTTATATTTTTTTAATTTATGAAACTTTTTGGCGATTGTTGTTTTTAATTGGTGAGGTACAGATTACAGCCAAAAACCAAAAATGTTATCCCTGAAAGTAGCTTCCACTACTAGTTATGCTTGCCCAATTCTGGTGAGAAGAATTTAAAAAGACAACATGTATATCAAGTGTGTGCTTAATTACTTTCTACCCCCATAACTAATCCAAATGCAAAATCATATCGTATATGGCTTCAATAAAGTAAATGTCAAAGTTTTAAAAAATAATTTTATGAAAAGTATTTAAGAATAGATGTATAAATCTACGCAAACTGCTCCGATTAGTTCAATTATAGTTAACAATATGCCCAAACATACACGGAATTTCAAACTGAGTCCTATTTTTCTCTACGGAAAGGAAAACTTAAGAAAACATTTAACACTGCTTGATCTTTTTAAAATAACCTAGAAAAAAAATTTGCATTTAAGACAAACTACCTCTCGTAATAGGTAAATGCGTAATCAGAATAGATATAAGAATCCATTGAAAATTAAAAACTTTTATATTTTAATTATTTAAAATAAAGTGAATAATGTCTCCAAAAATGAACAGAATTTTAAATTGAGTTTTATTTAAAGAAGAAAACATAAAAATATCAGTAACGGTTTAATCTTTCATTTATAAGCTAAAAAAAAATTATATTCAAGGCTGCTACCTCTCCTGCCCCCAATGCATAGCTAATTGCATGATCAACTGAAGCGGAAACACTCTATTTGGTGGGCTGCCTACCGAAATAACAATTTTTCAATAACTTCATTAGTGAGCCTTAACAATAACAGCTAAAAATCTACTTTACCTTCAAGCTTGGCCCTAGGAAACTACCCATAACAGATTTCATGGTACATCGATTTGAAAATAAAAGGCCGATCTGTTCAAAAACCAATGGGACGAAATGAAGACAGAAAGCGGTAACATCAAAGCAAAAGGTACTTATAAACGCATTTTTCTGGACTAGCCTCCCCTTTCAACATGGGTGGCATAGCTGATGCAGAATTTGCACACCTCGATGGGAGGGGTTAGCAGACCCCTCTATAACGATTCCGACTTCAAACAAGCACGACTGAGTACCACCCAAGTAATTAGATGAAAGCTCTTAAAAAAAGTTTTTTTTAAGATTAAAAAAAAGAAAACAACCTCCTTGGAGAACTTTAGTGATTATAGACTTTTCTGTGCTAGGTAGCTTGCCTTAGTGATGGAGCATTTTATCATTTTTAATGGTATCCGAAGCATAAATTGAGTTGTTTTCCAGAAGCCAAAACGGATGCCCTTCTACAAGACAGCGAGTGGTTAGGTCAGTAATTGTGACACATTGCTCCAGGAAGAAGCGACAGGAAGATGATTCTTTCATTAAAGGTCTGGACCTGTGGCAAAGACGGAAACAAATTATTTTTTTCTGTTGATTCTTTTCACATTGGGAGCAAGATACACAGCTATGGTGGTCCTTCTCTTTTGATGCTTGCAGCTAAAATTTGCATTGCCTGTAAGGAGTGTTTCTTGACTTACTTAGGCAGGTGTTCATCTGAAGTGTTTTAATTTGACATAATTAAAAGGTGATCTTCGAACCTCCCTAAAAAATTAAGATTGTGCCGTTAGATCTGCTATTATACTGAATACTAGATCTAAAGTTTTCATTTGTTTTTTTGTGGAGATTTGGTAGTGTTTAATCTCAGTAAATGAGTTGAAATTGATAAAATGATTTAAGCTAATAGTAGTTAATAGAGCTGAAAATCGAAATAAATTTTCAAAATGTTACAAACACTGATAGAATGATAAAAATGTTATTTATATACATATTATGCTCTTAGTAATCGAATAAGAATCGATCTTTGCAATATAAGCCTAATAAGCATGCATAAGTAAATTTATAAATATCATAAGCAAATTTACCATCAATAATTTTAATGCACTATCTTTAATCAGAGATAAATTATTGCAGCAAAATATTACTGATGAAAAAAAATTTTTATTGTTAAAAAATTGTTTAAAAATATTATTTTTTATCAACATAACTAGGTTTAGAAATGAAGTTTTGTCTCGGTGATGAATTAAACTATATTCTTGAAATTTTGTAATGCTAATCTATTTATTGTTATTTGCTTTTTTAATATGTTTTATTTCACACAGTGTATGCGAGTGCCCCACATCTTTTCTTTCTTCGCTCTCATTAAAATATTACGATTTCCCATTGTAAAACATTTATGTTCTGAAACAAAAGTCGAAATTTCTGAAAATTTGAAGTTTTTTAACCATAAAGTGATTGTTTCTTTCGTTCCAGTTGAGATTATGATTGCAACACTTTATTACCATTCTCATTGGTTTAAAATATCCATGACGTCAGATAACGTTTCAACTACGTCACATTGTATTGAGTCAAGCCATAAATCTGACTTGTTGACGAATTTAGCAGTTGCCTTTAAATCACATTCATCGAACGGCAAACAAGGTGAAGTTTACCATCAAATGTTTTTGAGTGTCATGGGAAGAAAAAAATGCAGTCATGATTTTTACCAGATATAATGAAGTATATTTTAATTGGGCACGCATGTCGTATAATCCAAGATGCTTCAATCTGTTTTTTTTTTTTTTTTTTTTTTTTTTTAGAAGAAGAAGAAATGCTGCCAAGATGACGAATTGTGACGTGCCGCAATGACATAATTACTAGGGTTTCCAAAATAGAATTTTCTGCATATTTCTTTTAGATCCCCATCACTATGACATAATAAAAACAAGGTTGCAACATACATAAGAAAATCCGCCAAAAAATCACCAAACTCAGAATTTGAAGTATTCGCTTATTTTCGCTAATAAGTAAGAAAATAGCCAAAAATAGCTAATGAAATACTTAAATGGGCCCTTGTATATATCTGCGCCTACAATATGTTTTTCAAATAGAATTTTGAAAAACAGTGGTTGATCGGTTAACGAACTTAATCAATTTCAAGGGGTTCGCTAACTGAATTGTTCGTTAACCGGTCATCGATTTACCATAGTTTTTTTGTGAAATTGATTCATTTGTTCCGAAGACCCTAAAAATGAAATTATAAAAAAAGGATGTATAATTTCGTATATTAAGTTTATAAAAAATAATATTTACATATAGTCTTGCATATTAATCAGTCCTTTTCATTTTTTATGAAGCGTTAAGGAACATGTCCAATGTCGATTGCTTTTCTCTCTTTTTTCAGGACTTTTCAGAAGTAATTAATATCATTGTCGTTATAAAGTGATTAATAACATTGTTGTTGTGGTCTAGAATTCATTAGTCATGTCTACGTATGAGACAGAGAATGAACAAGGGAAGGGGGAAGACACTTGAAATGAAATTAAATTAGGTTTTGAATGAAATGAAAACCGAAACTGATGGTCTACTTTGGTTACAAATATTTTATTAAGGGGAAAAAAATTTTTACAATATACAATGTTCAATAGGTAAACAACATAATTCAAGAATGACGAGAAATCATTTTTGGTCCTTTGATGTTGGCAACCTTACACTTTATGTTCCGAGAGCCCAGAAATGTTCGTTAGAATTTGTTATCCGAATACATGTTCGCTGTACGAACACAATTTTCGTGAAAGTGTTCGTGTCCGGTTTGCTCTATTTGAAAGAAAATATTACTGTTATGCGGTGAATGTTCAAGTGAATTAAACTTGCCTTCTGCAATTAGATTGTTTCATTTTCTAATGTGTGTGATTCAGTTGAAGGAACTCAATTAATTTTAAAGAATTCAATATTTATGGCAATCAGAGAAATAAGAAAGTTTCCTTTTTTTCATGAAGTGAACATAAAAACTATTGTAACCTTTTCCATTATTTTAAGTTGACAATTTTTTTATTCATTTTCCCTTTATAAATTATTAATTACATTTTAATTGTTTCAGCCTCATTTAATCAGCTTTTTGCTACTAACATGGATAACAAGCAATTCGGTACATACATGTCTACTTTCAAAAAAAAAATTTCTCCCTAAATAAATTAAAGGTAATTGCAACTAAAACAAAATTATTTTTAAATATTTTTCGAGAATTTTAAAGTTTTATTTGATTTGATATTTACTTTTGCTGAACGTTTTCTGGTACTAATACAAAACTATTATGTTACTTTATATCCAGTTTATCACTATAACTATTTTGACAAAGGCATGGACCCCATATTAAATATCACTTATATCAGTAATTGACTTAAAACATTTATGTGAGAAATGTAATTAAAACCATCAAAACTGATCCATGCAATTTATAATTGCATGGATCAATTTTTTTAAATCGCCAATATTTTAGCACTTTATATTTTTAATTATTATCTATGTCAGGGAACATTATATCACTGTAATTATTTTACTTAATAGGTTTCTGCTTCCATCAGAAATCTAACTGGAAAACAGACACAAATTTAGTGAACATATTGATTATAAAGAGAAGAAATCGCCAAAAACTACTAGCTAACTTTAAAAAATAAAGCTGCTCATTTCAAAATTTCTAAAATCAAAAATTGAAATTATTTTTGAGCAAAAAGTCAGCCACAAACAGCTTCTTTTGTATAGAGGCTTATTTTAATCTTACATTAGTTATAATCAGATTGTTCGCTTTGGCCCATTTAATGTAAAATGTAGGACTATATTTTATATTTGATTCTTTCTCTTTAAGCTGTCGCTTTCTTTATCGAAAATTAGATTCAGAAAAATAATGATATATTAACATAGTTCATTAATCATAGATGACGCATACCTTCACAAAGAATGGCACTAGTTCTTTAGAACCCCTCCCCTAAATCATCACTAGTTCAACTCTTCGTGGTTTCGATTCTCACCATGAACAATGAAAGAAGTCTGATGGGGTATGTAAGCATACAAAAGAAAACGATTGAAATACATAATATATTTTAATATTAATATGTTAAATAAATAAAATATAAATTTAGAAGGAAGGAAAAAATGTTAAATACTGTATGCAATTCATCAAACATTTGGGATTTACAAAACACGATAAAAAACAATTTTTTTATTCAATGACCCTTACACCATTAACTTTCAATAACGTCCGTTTTTTTGTTCGAACGTTTCAGAAAACAAAACAAAACATTCCAAATGTTAACAACCCGATCAATGTTGTGGGTGGTACTCACAAGGAACGCTGGCATAAAAAAGGTAAAAAAAATGGGTGTTGAGTAGGCCTTACGTAGTGGGCCATGAGTATATACTTACGCACACACACTCTCCAGCGAGCAGGCACGTAGGCTGCCCCCAGCCTCTAGGCCTTGTAACATTACGCCTCTTTTTTTTCCGAACTCAATTTACTACTACTCTAGAATTTCTCATTCATATTTTAGAATATCCTTTTATAGACACTGTTCTGTGTTCAGTTGGAAGCTTAGCAATTCGTGGGTATTTCGAATGATTTTTGTTTGTGCTTGTTTCTATTCTTCAGTTTGTTTGGGTCGCATCCTGAGATGTCGGCGTTCGGCAGGTGTCAAGCGGTTTGGTTGCGCGAATGTCAAACGTAGGAAGGGAGGCGTCCTTATGGAACGGTTTTCGGACTGTTCTGTAGTTCACGGTCGGTTATAGAAGCGACCATGGTCAGTCTTTGAAGTTCCACCAATGCGAAAGGATGATTAAATCGATGAATCATCTTAAAAAATGTGTATGAATTAAAATGAGAAAAATTATATAAAGTTTTAGAGAAAATTATTTTATTTTTTAAAATAAAAGGTATTTGCGGAATATTTTTTTACATCTGTTAACTGATAATTTTATACGGTATTTTCCATAAAATAGCATTCATATTAAATTGCATATGTGAATTTTCTGCATCACACTTTCTGTTAAACTTCTCTGGATTACATAAACTAAAAGAATAAATTACCTTAAAAAATGAGTTTAAATTTATATGAGAAAATTATGCACGAATTCAGAAAAAATAATGTACATCTATTTGCAGTTATTATCCTTTTTTTAATTATAAAGTGTTTTTTTTTTTATTTTTTTTTTTTAAATCTCGTTACAGTTGAGATGATGAGTACGCCACTTTATTACGATTCTCACTGGTTTAAAGTATTCATGACGTCAGATAAAGTTTCATCCATGTCACATCGTATTGAGACGACGTGGTAAATCCGAATTGTTCATGAATTTGTTGCCTGCCTCCAAATTGCATTCTTCGAGAAGGAGCAAACAAGGCGAAGCTCTTGTCAATGTCTGAAAATAGCGTCGAAATTCATTCTGTTAATAAAACGATTTCTTATATAAGGAGCAAAACATCGGTTTGGGAATCCGTTTTCCATGGATTCAAGCCGTTAACGCATGGGCAATAGAACAGCAGAAAAAGATAAATGAAATAGACACCGCGAAATTTCCACTTTATGGTTAGTTTAAAACGGCCGGGATGATCAAAATTTTTAAAAACTTCATTCATTAATAGAATTCTAAATAAATGATTTCAATATTTGTAAGCAATCTGTTTTGAATCTTAAGACTATTGCCTTGCTTATGCCAAGATTAATTTTTTTAATCAGTAATGCTGAATTACGTCATCATGATGAAGTAAGTGATATCAATTGTAATAATCAGTAATTTTCTATTTATATTAAACTCCTACATTAAGTTATTCTCATTTATGCATAAAAAATCCTTACAAAGATTTAGAAAATTTTTTACCCATTTCTCTCAAAATAATAATTTTTTTTATTACTAATATAAATATATATATATATATTATTATTATTATTATTGTGGTATGTAATTCACACACATGTTGGGGTCAGAAGATTTTTACGACATGCAGAAAGTGCGCTTCAGAAAATGCTTCTCCGGAACGCATCACTGTTCTTTTGAACTGTTTTCAACTCCCCGCGAAGACTGAATTAGAAATCTTTTAATGTTTTTTGGACTTTTTGGGAGTTAATAATCTTGTGGACTTTGTTTAGCAGTCGCTAGACATGGAGGATAAGAACAACAATAATTGGTATGTGGCCGAAACTTGCGTAATAATTTGCTTTCTGAGGAGATTATGAAACATATTTTTTTGGCTGTTTTACCCAAGCAAGTTGGGTTGCGCTTTCTCTTGAATTTGAGGTAGCAAATTCGATATCCGACACATTCATCGTGCCGGACCACCCAAAATGCCTTAAAAGTTCAATACTAATCAATGTTTTTCTTCTGTTATGGCCAGGCATGTTGAAGATGGTACCAAGAGGAATACAATTTCTTCATTCTACCGTGTTCCAAAAAATTTAGTATGTGTTGCTTAATTTACTAGTTTTCATCTGCACAGAAGCAGTCAACTAGACAAAACTTGAAAAATACTTAAAATTGTTACAATCATAAGCGATTGTAAATATTTGTCTATAAAATAAACATTGGAACAGAAAGTAATTAAAATTCCATTCGAAAAAAATGCATTAATCCATCTTGTGACATCCTCATCAATATTTTCCGGCAAAGTGGAAGAACATTTCTGAAGTAATTAAAACGAGATTAATTAAAACCATCAATCATCACAGTTCTGATGGAATTGCATTAGCCGGAAAAATGTCAATTCCTCATTTATTTAGTTCACCGAATTATGTTAATTAAAACGAGGGCAATCAGTGGCTAGTCCAATAAGTCGAAGGGGCGTATTGTTACATCAATACCGTGAAAAAAAAAGCCAACAGACATCACATGATGACAAATTTTGCAACCGACCTAAAAGAAAAAACTCAACTTCTTAATTAAGTTGTCAACAATTTGTCTCACTGAGTCCAAGGAAACAGAAACAGACGGAAACATTTTGATTATTTATTTGTGGACAAATCACTAATTTGAAGTTTGTTTTTCCTTTTAAGAAAATGAGCATTTGGCGATATAATTGTTTTTTTTTTTTTTTTTTTTTTTCCCATGATGACCTAGGCGAATTTGTGGAATTCTTAAATCAGTCGTCAAGTGAATGGAATCAGTTGAGTTGATGTTGGGGAGGTGTCTTACAAGTATTAATTATAGCTTCACATCTGCCAGCTGGAATTGCTGAAACTATTTCAAATCAATCCATCATTTTCATGTAAATTTAACACTTAAAAGTACTGTCTTTATATTCTTCACATCATTATTCAATTGTTTTTGCTTTTTCATTAATCAGTGAATTATATAAATTGTGACAGCCCCGACAAAATAAATAGAAATTATTCTAATATTTCCAATCATTACTTTTTCCGATAATAGAAATTGAGAAATTTATAACAGTTATTAAAAATTAAACATTATTTTTAATTAAGAAAGTGTGAGATTATATTTAGTTTATAGTTAAATTATTGTAAAGAATATATTCAGAAAAATGATATTTAAAAATATGTGTGTGTTCAAATTTCAGTTGCCAGTCGCTTAATGCCAAAAATGATTGGATATCTATTAGAGCATTAAAATCAATGAAAACTCAGAGCTTATAAGATTCGTTTTCTTCGGCATGATAAGTTCCACAGTCAAAATATAGATCATACACATATCCATATATTTTTTTTACATATATTAACTATTTTATAAATCATAGACAAAGCAAGTCCATTGATCGACTGTGAAGATAGATTTATGTTACATTTTTTGGACACATTTTGGCGCATTTTTAAATTTGATTAAATGTTTTGGCGGATATTTTTTGTTCTTCTGGTTACCTAGATATTTGACTAAGTCTAAAACACAAAGAATACTATGAATATTCAAAAATTCTAGTTTGGCAATCCTAGATGAAACTTACAATTACTTCAGCTTGGCGACACTTTTAAGGTCTGAACATTTTTGAATGCACCAAAAGGATTATACGGAAAAGGATGTTTCTGCATTCATAGTACTCCGAATATTTTCTTTTGTAAGACGTAAATACGAAAGACTTTAAAACGTTCTCTAAAAAGGCTACACATTATAGATTTTCAAAAAGGTCTTACGACATATTATTTTATCATCACCCAGTGGTACTATAAGTAATGTAAATATAAGATCCAAGGCAATTACACAAATTAACTCTATGTGTTATATAAAATTGTATTCAATATTATATCAAATACATTTATTTTACTTTTATTATTTACTTTTTTATGATGAAGTAAATATATTAAAAATGAAATCAAACTGAGTAATTAAAAAAAAAGCTTTCGTAATGAGAAATATCCAAAAAATTATATTTGTATATTTAAGGATGATTATATATATATTGTATATATTAACCCTATAATGATTGTTATATGATAAACTAAATTTTGTCATCTTTTAAAACTTAAAATAATTTATCATTTTTATAGTGTATTCATCGGTATGAAATAACACAATTCAAATACAAAAATATTGTAGAAAAATTTTGCAAAGCGATAATGTTTACAAAATTAGACTTGCTTTGTCTATAATTTATAAAATGCTTAATATATGTAAAAAAGAAAAAGAAAAAAGATATTTGAGAACTTAAAAATTAAAATTACTATCTACTAATTTTCTGTAATTTTTATTTTTTTAAAATATGAATAAAATATTACTATCATAGCAAATTTAAAAACATTTCCAGTCTTATTTTTTGTTTTTATGAAACTAAAATCTTGAGCCAAACACAGTTGCGACTAAATGATCACTGCGGAAATTTTTTTGAAAATCTTCAACATATATATCATTATGGTTATTTTTTTAGTTTTTTTTATTGATGAATCGTTACAATCAACTGATTATTGTATTAACTTTTAACACATATTTATTTAATTTAAAATAATTTTTCAAATAAATATAAGGACTTTATATTTCTGATTTTAAAGGTGTAGAAGAGTTGGGCAAAATGTCTTATAGAACAGATATCTAGCAGCTTATTAATGTGATGAACTTTGAAAATAATATCTTGTTTGATTTTTCTTTATTTCGCTTGATTATCTCACATTACTACAAAATTAAATTATAAGAAAACTTAGAGTGCTATGAAAAAAGGCATAGCTTGTGTATGGCCAGAAAATAGCATATTCTGTATCTTATCCAGTTAAAGACTATGGTGCTGAAAAGGCTTAAACATTCTGATATACTCGTAGAATCTAATTAGTCATTTTTCCACTATTATTTTCGCTTGACCATAGGTAAAAATGTGAGATGTTTGCTTGTCTCAATAAATTTACTCAATAGATAGAAAAGTTAAATAACAATGGTAAAATGCAACAATTTTGAATTTTATGGAGATTTAAAGAGCATGTTTCTTGTATTTATTGCTTACAGATTAAAAACAATGAAATTCAGGTTAAAACTTTTGAAAAATGTTAGTAGGTGACAGTTTCTATGGTAACAATACAGCAACCGTTAGGCGTTTATATGAATGACTTGACGATACGTAAAGTATATTAAATTCGTGAGTGTATCACCCTATCACTTTACAAATTCGTCAAGGCGATGCGTGAATTGCGGAAGGTGTGGGCAGGCTCATGATGATGGATTACGTCTCACTGTAACCGTTGGCCGTAACAGACGGGCAACAACCTCCAATGCAAAAAGTGTCGAGGAATGCTCCAGAAAAATTCACGGGAATCAATTAACATCTCGGCGAAATTTAATCCCCACGCCCTCTTGCCTTAACGAAGTTTTCTTTCCTTTCTTTTCGCTGGAATTTCGAACTTGTCATCCGCATAGCTGCCCACTATTGCTATAAACTTGATTAAAAGTCGAGGTAAAAAATAAATAAATTGGCGTTATAATTTCAATTATCTGCCTTTCGACTATGCTCAAAGTGAATTGAAACTAGACTTCAATATCCTGTTAGAACAGAACTCTGATAATTTAAAATTAATTAGATCATAAATATTATAGTCTAAATTAAACCGATAAAGTGGCGTGCCTAGAAAGGTGCAAGCCATTAATTCTCCAGAGACCGATGCACCTGCAAAATTCTAAATTGAAACTTCTTTCTTGTCACACGTAAATTAAGTAAATTTTATTAATTCATTCGAATATATAATTTAAAGGCGAAAAAAAAAGCAATGTTAAGTGTATTTCAATAAATTAATCTGCTGTTGTAAATTACTGTAGTGCAGTATTAATCCACTTTAACAATTACATATTATGAAGATCATCACAATTACATATCGAAGATTATTACGCATGAATAGGAATGCTTTTGTTTGGTTATGTTTGCTCCACGGTCATTCTTTGCTTCGGTGGTATCAATAATCATAAGACAACCGTTGCACCAGCATGTTTCCCTGTATCTAGCCCTGAGTTGGACTCTACCAGTTACATAGAAGCAGCCGAGTGGAGTCTTCGTGATTGCGAAGCAGAGACCAAGCAGAAGACTCCCAATAGTTGGCTTGCAACCATTAAAGGTATCATTTCACTAGGAGGACATTGCGATCACACCCAGTTTTAACGTATCCCAGCCACCATTAGCGAATACGATGGATTTTCAATTAAGCTGGGTATTCGATCTCACTCCCTTCCGATAGTGAAAACGATGCCTTAACCAACCAGTCCACCGCAGCCCACAATATGAGGGGCTATGGCAGCCTAGTGATTAGAAAGCATGGGCCTTCTGTCCGGAAAGGCGCGGTTCGATTCCCAATGCCGCCAAAGATCCACCGAGTACATGTGACCTACATGCTCCTTAAATCTGGGGAATCGAAAGTCCTGCGGTCAGACTGTTACTATGGGTGTAATGGTCTACCGAAAATTTTCTACTCAAAATTGTGGGAGTTGACCTTCTGGTGGTGCCATCTATCAATGGAGTCCTAGAGCAAAAACGTACTTTCACCTTTGTTATGCTCTAGTTAAGCAAAAGACGCACCCCTCTGACTGAATTTCGCATAGCTGTCGATTAGCGAGCTTAGCTTGTCCAAGTATCATAAATAAAACAACATAAATCAAATATTATGGAATAAAAAATTGCTTATTACCGTTATACAAATGAAGTATAACATGCAGATATGGAGTATTTAAATTAAATATTCCTGAATTTCAGTAGAGTTTGGAAAGCAAATTTTTCTTAATTTAGATTTTATAAACCGTAAGCTAAAATGTATTCAAGAATTTTAGATTGGTTTTCAAAGCAAAAAATATCTATGAGACTAAAATTTGAGACAAGAACAGGCTCTTCGAGACGAATATTCCTGTTGACAGTTGAAAAATAAAATTATGGCTGCTTTCTCTGTTTCTCTAATTCTAGACTTTCACAAATATAAATTCGTTCAATATAAGTATTCGATAATTTTTCTATGGAAATCCCTTATTATAAATGTATTTTAACATATATTTTTACTTGTTTCAAATAAAATGAATCATACAGAAATTTTATTTGATGAAATTTACAGTGTAAATATAACATTAACATAATTTGATTACTTAATTGCAGACCTTTCCTATACAGTAGAGATTCAATGAAATTATTTTTTTACGTAATTAATATAATAATAATTATTAAGTATTTAATATAAGCTTTTAGATACTGAATAGAAATTTTAAGCTTATTTTCTTGAAATTAAGAAAAATATGTACAAGTAAAGCGATTGTTCCAAATCTATCTCATTTCCTTTTTAAATGTTAAAGATAAATATTAAATAATTTTTAATGGATATGAAATATTAATGAAAATTGAGTGGTAATCTCTATCTGAATTTCGTCTAAACTTAAAGCGCGTAAAACTGGAATAATTCCGTCTTTGTAAAGCTTTGCTTATTGCTTGAAATATATTGCTATTTATCATTCTTTTTCATAAATTTGATTTTCAATATTAGAGGCTCAATGCTAAACAAATATTTTAACATTGAAAGCATAGGTAATTTCTGTATGTAGTATATTCCTATATTTATAAAGTATCTGTTTTGATTCTGTATGCACTTTATAAATGCTGCGTCAACTTTTATCTCCATCTTTGTGAATCAAATAAATTTTCATGCATTTGTGTCGGCAATATTGAATTAAATATGGCATGCAGATAGTAGTTTATACAATACCAATATGCGTTAACTGAATATCAATGGTTCGCACTTTGATCTCCACTTCAACAAATCATGGCTTCAATTCCCAACTAGAGTGTGAATGGTTAGAGTGATTCAGATTAAATAACTTTTAACTGAAGGTTCTACTCAAAATGAACCATACTGTGTGCAAATAATTGTAGAGTGAAAAATCAAGCTAATAACCAATAAGCTACTCATTAGAACATTTTGGTCAATATTCAAATGAGCTTAAACAATCATTTTTCCAAAGGTAAAAGTATGTTGACTGAAGAGTTTGATAATTAAAAAAAAATTTATCCCAAAATGTGTGGAACAATAAGAAACCACAAAGGAATCATAGAATGTCTAGAAAAACCTAAGAATCATTTGTTTTCATAAGAAATAATTTTCTTAAAATTATAAGTCACCTAAAACTATTAAATATATGTATGAAGATGTTACCCATTATTTAGTAATTATTGGTCATTTTGTAATTTCAAAATAAGTGTCGGCGTTAAATGATAATTAGTAAATGGTCATTAATTTTAAAAATAAACGTAGAAAAGGCATGATACAATCTCATGTAAAGAATTCGAATCCAACTACTTCCTCCAATATCCGTTACCCACAGATGTTTCGCGCCGTGTGGCCTCGTCTATTCTTTACGTCACGATAAAGAATTCTAATAAACGTCGCATTAGTAATTCCAACGTCGGCGTTGAGGTTAGGAGACAGTTCGAAGAAAATCGTTGGAGCGCGTGGAGCGGAGAATGTGCGAGGGAAAAAATTACATGTTTAAGCAAGGAGCACAAATAAATAAAGATAACTTGACGGCATCGTTTGATCGAGTAGTGCTTCCCTGCCCCCCCCCCCCCTCTCCTAGTGACCCCCGGTAATTTATAGCCTGGTTGCAGTCTGTCAAAGATAACTGTGTGACAAGTTTGAATTTTATTCGGCTGTCGCAATGAGGAGAAAAAGGAATTTATTTTCGATTATTTTGCTTGTAATAATCAGAAGATCCTCGAAAAATCATGTATTCCATTTCTTAATGGTATATATTTTTAGTTTCTCCAATTTCAATGCAAGAATTATTTATTTATTTTAATAAAAAAATGTAATTTGTTTTTTTTTTCTCTCTCTTTTTTTCTGAAAAATGAATTTGATGATAATTTTTATATTTATTTAGAATTCTAAATATATTTTGGCTTATCTGACTTTATAACGAATTTATATAATGTGGGATCTTATATAAAATAAGTCTTCATTTATTTAATTTTAATTTTAATTTTTTTTTCTGTTAAATTTTTTTATTATTACAAATGCCAAATATTAGCACCTAAGCCATTAGTTCACGGGCTCTCCAATACTTTTCAACAATGCCCTCATACTGAGAAAGGACCACACAACATATGTTCAAAAGTCATTGCTTGACCAAAGTCACACAAAACACAGTCCGGGGAATCCGCCACTCCAATCCTATAGAGATGGTCCCGCAAACAATCATGTCCAGTTAGAGCTCTAAAAAGGGCCACCGCAGTCTTTTTTGGAAAAACGGGTGAACAGCTCTTTCCTCTCCCAAAATCGTCCATCTCTTGTGCGTCGCATGTTGAACCATATCATGTTAAAGAGTCTTCTTGAGAGCCAGGTTAACAAGCAATTTAGTTGAATGAAATGAAAAAGGGTGATTCATACTTTGATCAATCAAGGCTCCCTTTTTAGCCAGTGAATCAGCCTTTGACTTTATTTTATTTAATTTGTGGTGCAATTTTGATAGTAGTAAAGAATTTCTTCTCTACTTCGAAACAATTTTTATATCATTTAAATTTTTTCTTCTAATATGTATACAATATTTTTCATTATAACTGTGTGTTTTTAGAAATAGATACATTTCTACGATTTTATTGTTTTTTTTTTCTATTTCTAAATTTTATTAATTAACTTTATTTTATTACGAAAGTTATAATTTTTTTTCGAAAGAAGTTATTGTGTAAGCAGGAAATAAAATCGAGTAATATAATTTAATTTTTACATTTATTTTATTATTTTATTGAATTTTAGTTATTTAATTTTATTTTTATTTAAAAATAATAATTTTGAAAGTTTTGAGGAAAGCACAAAATTGTCAAGATATGATTAAAACAAATATTTTACTAATTTTATCAATAAGCTGCTATATTTTGGTGGATAATTAATATTGAATTATTGAATTAACGACTCTTTTTTAAATAAGAACATTTCAGAACAAAGAATTTCAAAATATGAACTCTAGAATGAAAGTTCTTTTTTAATATGATCTGGTGTCGTGGGGCTGGAGTTAGTGGGCGAAGAAAACAGTACCCTTTTCCTGCTAAAGAGTATAGATCTCATTTCCCTAAGTGTACAATGAGATTCGGGCTAATATTTGCCAAATGTAAGAATTTAGTTGTAGGAAAAATAGCTTATTTAAACTAAAAGAAAAATCATTAAGAAATTTTAAATTTTATCCTTTTTATCAAAACATTTTAAACTTTTTATAAAAATAAACAGCCACGTTTGCTAAATATTTTCTTCATTTTATTTAAAATATTTTAAAAAAATGTATATTATATAAAGCTTGTACAGGCTATGTTAATTTGGCACAGGTGTCATATAATTTAGGATGCCAAATTCTGAATTTGGTGAATTTTTGGCGGATTTTCTTATGTATCTGGCAACCTGGTTTTCTGAACGTGATAGATATGGATACTTATAAAATTATGCAGAAAATTCTATTTTGGCAACCCTTGTATTTACGCCATCGTACACATCACATTACGTCATCTTAGCAACATTTCTTCATCGCCAAAAAATTCAGAATTTGAAATCCTGGATTATACGGCATCTGTGCCGATAATTTTCCTGAAAAATTACATAGATTTCTATAAGTTAAATGTTCTTGAAATTGCATTCCACTTTATAAATTTTTGAATATGAATCAAACATTATATCAAAAAAGTCATTATTTTGTTACTAAAACTGTAAACTATATGATGCATTTTTAATATATTTTTTAATTTTTAAGATAATCAGTAGTTACAACTTTCTACTATAAATGTTAATTGTACTACATTGTGTAGTTGAAAATTTGTTTTATTATAAACTTACGTTAAATTTATAACAATACATTAAAATAATTGATGTATTATTATAAATTTAATGTCATAATTTCATTGATAATATTGAAAAATTTAAAGTTACTGAATAGTTTCATTTACTAAAAATATTTTTTAAATTCTTATATTGAAAGTATTTTTTAAATCTGATTAATTTATACTCAGATTTCAATATTTTTTCTTCCACTGTATAAGATAATAGAAAATGCATGATGTTTTAAAAAACCTAATATTTTTAAGAAATGTTTTTGGAAGAAAATTTTCCTCCTATCCAATGTAGCAAGTATTATAAATAATTCAAATTAAAATAATTAATATAGATTCATTCATTTAAAATAATATCTGAATATATAGATAATTTTAATGATTTTTCATGAAATAATCTTAATAAAGTGTTTTTACGCCATAAAATTGTAACAATTAGGTATGCCAAATACGATGTAATATAATTGAATGCGTGTAATTCAATTTTTTGATTAAATAAAATTAAACTTTTTTGTAAATAATTCTCAGTTCAATGGGAAGATAATAAAAAAAAATCATTAATAGCATTTCATATCAAAATCATTTAATACTATTCATGAAAGTTAACATTGTTATATATATATATATATATAATTATTTTTTCTATATTTTACATTTAAGCTAGTTATGTACATCGCGAATTAATAGATAGGTAATTATTTCAATAAATTTTTTCTAACTTACAACGTAATCATTTCTTTGAATGGAATTTTTCAACAAAGAAAGTTATTCATAATCCCCTCTTATTTTAAATTTGATATTCTCTTGATTAATCTTTGAAATAATTTGCTTCGTAATTTAAAATTAAAATTGTAAAGTACCTTGATAAGAACTTCTATATATAAATGAGGTTTTAACTTTTCACTTGTAATAAAAAATAAAAGCAACATAATTGTAATTTTATTTTTGTTAATTTACGCATTTGAAATATAAGTATTAAATGAAAATAAATATTTTGCACTGAATATAAAGTCTTAAACTTCATTTTGACCAATGAATATTACGTTTTAATTAGACTCAGAATTAGAGGCGAGTAAAATAAATTTCTATATAGGTAAATAAATTTAATGTTTTTGAAACATTTCAAAAGCATATAACCATTTATGTATTATCAAATACAAATGTGACCATAACACAATATTTCAATTTGTACAGTAGTAAAATATCAACAAAATAAAGAAATTTTCTTTCAAATTAAAATTTTTACAAGCAATTTAAGACTATAAAATTCAGCTTATTAATTATAAAAAAAATCAATTTTTGAACATCATTGTAAACTTAGTGCTGTTGAATTATGATTTTCAAATAAGTATATTTGCTACATATTATAGATTCGTCTTATTCATTTTAACGACGGCACAAATTTTCGCAAGAACTTTATTTGTGGAAATTCAAGGTTCAAAGCATCTTGGAATAAATAGGATTATGATAGCTCATATCCTTCGGTAACGATATTTATACAAATTCATATCGTGGTTGAAGAATTTAGTTTCTAGTACTGTACCTTTCGAATTTTGTATCTAGCACTGTACCTTTCGACCACTTATTACTCGTCCATATAATACTGTGATTTTATGGTTTTATTCGCATCCTAAAGTTAAGAATCTTATCCTCAATCATGCATACAGCTGAATGATTAAGAAAATGCTATCAAGCTATCATAATACAAATAGCTAAAATTTACATTACACTTTATTTACAGATAAATAGGCTTTGTTTTTGCTTTGCAAAATACCAAAGAGAAATTTAAGGCTTAGCTGGTTGTCGAATGGCCAGTGCTCTAGACTTCAAGAATTAGTGATTTCGAATCCCAACTTGGGTTCTGGCTTTCAAGAGTTCGTGGGTTCGAATCCTACAAGTGGTTTGGCTTTCATAGTGGTTCGGAGTCCACTTAATGTAAGTCCAAGTTTGATGAATCCTCGTAGGGGAAAAAAAAACGTTGAGTGATAAACCAATTATCTTAAAATACAATAATTTTTTTACTTTATTTAAATTGCTTTAAAATTGTATTATTTGATTTTCTGCTATTATTATCATTTTCTATAATGATTAATTTAATTTTTTTAAGAAAAATCCAAATATATTTTATGACTTTTCTTTTTCTTGATGTTTTATATTACTTAGAGCATCGCTATGATTTCGCAGAACAACGTGAGCATCGCTATGATTTCGCAGAACAACGTGAGCATCGCTATGATTTCGCAGAACAACGTGAGCATCGCTATGATTTCGCAGAACAACGTGAGCATCGCTATGATTTCGCAGAACAACATACAAAAAATTGTGAGGGTTATTTCCTCACTGCATAAAATATTCTGAAATTTCAATTAAAAAAAGAGCACCCCTTCGAAACACAAAAACACAAACTATCCAGAGTCTCTCATCAATTTTTTATTATACGACTTCATAAACTTATCATACTGGGCTCTAATACAGAATCTTTGTGATTGATCGCGGGGTGTAGAGGATGTATTTTTACCATTTCAAGGATTTTTATGTTGACTTTATGTGCCAATCATGTAAGTCGACAGAGGCTTCCATTCGAGCTTTTAGCAACAGATTCTGGGAGGTCTTCGGAACACCCGCTGGAGGAAATGTGTTCCTCTCTCTGGATGCCGGTGTTTTCATAGATGCCCCATAGCTGTTTATGTTTCCTCGAGGTAAGTTCTATCACAGGTGGTCTTATTTTGACCAGGAGGGGGGTTGCTCACAAATATGAATGGTGAAGGCAACAAGGAGTTGTTTATCATGAAGCCATAGAAAATTTGTCATAGTGAACAGCTCGTGTCAGAACGCGCCAGAAATTGAATTATGTCTTGAACGGTTCTCAAGAAAATATTGAAAACTCTTCACGAGTTGCTGGAATTCGCTTGACGATGAAAACAGCCAATAGCGACAGGTTATTAATGCTCTTTTCCTATTTTAATGTTTACTTGATACAAATTAAAATAGTCATTTTTATGGACCAGAAATATGGTTGTTTTTTTAAAGTATGGAGGTTATTTATATTATTTTTGTGCCAGTATGTTTTTAAAAATAATATGGAATGGGGATTCTTTAAAAAAAACAGCAAAAATATAAAAAAATAGGAATTTTACTATGTAAATAATGCTATGTTCAAGAGATTTTTCCCTTTCATTTGCATCTATAATTTTATTTTACATCGAAATTATTTCTCTCTTATTACGAGGGTTACTCTGAAATTTTTGAGATACGCGCAGACGAGAATTTACAAAATAAAAATAACAGTTTAATTTTAAAATACAAAGTATTTTAACACAGAAGACGATTTTTTATTGACTTACTTCAACTTGTTTAGCGTAGAATAAATTTCAAACAGAAGAGAAAATGGAGTTGAGGCGAGAACATTTCCGCGCTATGATTTTCTACGATTTGAAAGCAGGATTCAATCAAGAAGAATCCGTTCAATGGTTGCAGTTAGCATTTGATGATGAATCTCCAGCTCGTACTATTGTATTCAGATGATTTAGAGAATTTAGAAGAGGTCGCAATTTTCTTCAGGATGAAGAACACACAAAAAGGCCGCAGTAATCCCGGATAATGTGTCTGCCATACGAAAAATGTTAATGGATGATAGTCGCTGTAATTATCAAATGATACAGAAGGAACTTAACATTGGATCCGCAGCCATACACAAAATCATTCATGAAGAATTACATATGGAAAAAGTAGTTTGCCGTTGGGTTCCCCATAATCTAACTGAGCACCAAAAAGAGGAATGTTTCAGAGTCAGTAAAGAAATTCTTAAATAATTCTTAAATAATTAATAGGATTACTGCTAAATGATGGTGGCCACCGCATCATTTCTAAAATTGTAACAGGTGATGAAACGTACATAACGTTTTTTCACGTTCCAACAAGTCAAGAAAGCAAAGTATGGGTCTTTGAAGATGATCTCATGCCGACAATGGTGAAAAAACAACGCGAACTGAAAAAAGTGATGTTTGCCGTTTTCTTCAGAAGTACGGGATTGGTCAAAGCCATCAAGTTGGAAGGACAGAAGACAGTAACAGCAAACTGGTATACCACTAAATGTCCTCCAGATATTCTACAAGAACTGAATGTTAGGGGACTAATGCTTCACAATGGCAATGCTTCATATACAGCCAGATTAACAGTTGAGTTTCTTAAACAAAAACCAATTAAAGTGATCGGACATCCTCTGTATTCACCTGATCTAGCTATGTGTGACTTTTGGTTATTCTTTAATCTGAAAAAGAACTTACGTGGACGTCGTTATGATTCAGAAGAAGAGATTGATGTGGCTATAAATGCACTTTTTTCATCTATTCCAAGAAATGAATGGCTTGAGGCATTTAATCTGTGGAAAATTCGTCTACAAAAGTGCACTGATGTGGAGGAGACTACTTTGAGCACACCTAAAATTTTGTAAGTATAACTTTAAAAACATAGTTGTACCTCAAGAATTTCAGAGTGGCTTTCGTATTATAATTATTACTTTCTCTATTTCATAAAAGCGAATAAATTTCTAATTCTTATTTTTAAGTTTTAAAAAGTACTTTTTAAAGTTATCATTTAAAATACCATAAATTCTTAATTTGACTTTTTCGTCGTGATGTATCGTGATTAATAGAAATACAAAAAAGGGAACGTGCTCTATTCCAAAAATATTTTCTATTTAAAAAAGAAAATGCAATAGAACTTCATGTAAATAAATTCAAGTATTTAAATGTTTTAATTAGTTTAGAAATTCTTAAGGTTTTTGAAGATATGATTTATATAGTATTAGAATTACATTTGCTAAGTTACATATTTCACCTTAAGATGGCACTACATAAACTATTTACAGCTGCGATCGCGTTGAGAATGATAACTAAGTATTCAGTATGAATCTATAATTTTCATGTGTTACAGCAACCCACGATAAAGACAAAATGGATGAAACATGGCGTTGAATTAATCATTTGGTGAAACTGTAACCGGATAATTTAACATTCAAAAGTTGCTTAAAACAATGAATATTCCAAATCCGTACAAAATTTCACTTGTTCCAAAGTACTGTTGTTTCTGACTTTATTTTTGAGAGCAATAGTTTTAAGAGACATTGAAGCTGCTATAAAATTTATGAAAAAGTGAAAATATCATTTAAAGTTTTCGATAAACTTAATTCCCCGATTTTAATCGCATGAGATAAGCGATGCTTCGAAAAGATCTCTTTATCATGATTAAATTAAATGAGAATATGCCAAAAACTGAAAGCGATACTCAATGAGCAATGTCTTAACTGTTGATAATCCAGAAATCAATGGGAAAAGAGTAATCATAAAATACTGGTGATGATGTTAAAGCAACTCTTTACTGCAATTATTGATTGCATCACCAATCAATAATTGCAGTAAAGAGTTGCTTTAACATCATCACCAGTATTTTATGAGTCTCTATTATTGTACCCTTTCTTAGACAGGACTTATATCATAACTGCTCTTTCAATAAATTTCTTTGCTTGCTGCTCTTTTAAATGCCCTTAATTAAAGCACTTGTTGAAATTAGTTTTTCCCAAAGAAACATCGGAGAACAACAATAACAAGCAGACATAAAACATGTGTTCCATACACGTTTCCATCCCATTGACTTCTTGTATGTATAATATGTCTGCAGTGAGACAACCAAAGCAAACCATCTTTGAAATGCAAAAATATATGCATAGGCTTAGAATTTCATTTCTTGAAAATAATTTTCATAAAGTAAGGAAAAAAAGCGAAATAAAATTTAGATTGACTGATGTAGATCATGGTATTCTGAAAAATTACAATGAAGAATCGAATTATTACATTAAGAATCTATATATTTTAATTCTATTTTGCATGGAACATTGATCCTTCAGAATTCAATACAGAACGCAATGAGTATTACAAAGAAATTACTATATTTTCCAGTTATTTAAATCTAATTAAAAAAAAATTCTTCCAATATATATATATATATATATATACATTACTTTCTTGAAATATATATATATTTCTTTCTTAAAATAATAGTTTTTGTTTCAAAAATTTATCTCGCCAAAATCAAAATAATATGCCTTAACTGCGTGTATTTCAAAAGCGTTTTTTTTTTTTTTTTTTTCCCCGTAGAATATAATTTACCAATGCAATGATTCTGCAAATAAAAAAAAAATAAAAAATAAAATAAAAAAAGATGTTTGATTGATCAGTTATCAACCTCACTATTTGAACTATATCACAAGATCCACATTATAGGCTTTTATGATAAATCTTAAATCTTTCCTAATAATAAATTATATAGCTCAGAGTAAGCAAAACTCTTTTCATTCGAAATTTAATAGTTTTCCAAAGAACTTTAAAAATTATAAAAAAATATTTTTTCTAAAACGAAGGAATGCATGTGTAAAAACACATAAAATTAGTTGCATCATTTCGAAGTTCTTAAACGGGGAGATAAGAGAGTTTTCACAAACAAAACACGTATTTATCACCTGAAGCAAGTTCATGGGATTTAACACTTCTACCAGACGGATTCCGACTCAGTTGATTGGTGAAGGTTGATGCATTAAACATAAGGCGAAAAGCGCATACCATCTGTTTGCGAATTCACATAAATCCAGAGATACTTATTAAAAATGACTCTGCTTACCACCCACGCACTGCAGGTGCATTCTTGACCTGACCTTAGAGGTCACTCTATAGGGGCTTTATTCCAGATTTTGATACAGTTGCGTTTAGTTAAAAATCCTCTGCTGAATCGAGATCACAGAGATTGCTTAAATCAACCTTAGCACAGATGTTGCCTTCCAATTACTGCAAAGCGATTGAGACGTATATAGAATCGATGAATACGATTATTCGATGAAACTGGTGTAGAATAGAAATCCAGACACTTTTGAATCTCTAAATTAACATTAACACAATACAATTTTTTAATTACCAATGCAGGTATCTAAGAAGTTACTTAATTACCTATGATTTCTCTGCTTAATAAATACTTTGTCTCTTAAAAAAAAAAAATTTAATTTTGAGATTTGTTTTTATGTTTATCGATGTTAAATCAACCTTTTTTCTAAAAATTATCCTTATTGTTTTTGAAGTATGAAATCGAATTAATATTAAAAAAATACGCAATTAAAAACAGGCATTTTCTTAATCCTGAAATTCATATTTTTAATCATAAAGAAATTACTTTGTTTCATAATAAGTATTCCAATTTTTTTTTTTTTAGTTTGTTTCAGAATTGGTTTAAATTATCTGTAACTGCTTCAATAAGGATAAAAAATGTATTGCAAAGGAATAAAAATCCCTAATTTGGAGTTTATTATGTAATTTATTTATGAATTTGTATATTTAATGATTATATTTCTTTCTATTGTTTTCATTTTTAAATATGGTAAAGATAATCTTACAAAATGTCGTAAGTAAAAATGTATATTTTAAGCAACGCGTGTTTGGAATTCCTATTATAATAGACTTATACATTACTTTAACAAACTTAAACATTATTTTAAATGCATATGATCCTTATCAAAACTGTTTTCAACGATTTGTACAAAATAAATGTCTCATATAAAGAGAATTTCATGAATAATAAGAAATATGTTATAATGAATTTCTCATTGGTATGTAATTATTGGTGAATTCTTATTGGTAAAAAATTGTAAAAAAAGTATTACGTAATTTTCTCTGTTTTATAAAATATAAATAATTTCGATAATTATTATTTAGGTGACACATTTTGTTAACTTATATTTAAGCATTAAATCTTTTTTAGGTTCTTTGATATGCTATATATTTTTTTCAATAAAAGTAGCTAATTTGTTAAAAAAATTTCATATTATGATATTACTTCTAAAATCATTCAGAAATTCTTTAAATCATTTAACTTTGGTAAGGACGAAAAATTTTTTTTCCTTCTTCGATGAAATAATATACATTCAAAATAAACTAGCTCTCAAAATTTATTTTATTTTTAGAAATACCATGTCGTCAAAACAGACATTAGTCACCAAAAATTCATCATAGAACAATTTAAGACAATTAAAATACCACGAATTTATTTTTGGATAATAAGCATGAAATTCTTGGATAATAAATGTAATTTCTTTTCCATTTTGTATTTGCACTTAAAGAAATGGAAAAAGATAGTAACACTAATAATTGTGTAATTTTTTTTCTAATTATTGGAGAAGTTTACTTTGTAGACTTTACTCTTAGCAACCAATTAATTAATTTGATTTCTTTCTGTAATAAATAATATATCAAAAGTATTCTTTGGTCATCAAACTTAAAAGTTTTTAATATTAAAATTTTGATTTTTTTCGTATTATACCGTCAACCATTTATGCCAAAAAATAAATATGTCGCCAAATGTTGTAATGCTCAATTAATTTTTTTTTTCAAAATGTGTGATAAAAAAATAAATCAGTTAACTTATACATTCACTGAAACAAATAAATAAAAATTTTATTTGTTTCAGTGAATGTATAAGTTAACTGATTTATTTTTTTAGATAAATAAAAATTTTATTTAAATTCCAGTTTTTTTTCAATCGTGAATTTAAAGTTTTTATGCGTTAAAAATAAAAATATATAAAATTTGAGCTTATATAAATCTAATATAAGAGTGCAAACCATGAGAGTGGTCGCTAAGCCGCAACATTTAGCAGCATTTATTTTTTAATGAAGGGATTAAAATACTACAGAGCAAAGATTTTTAATATTGAAAATAGTATATTAAATGAAAGTTGAATGATAATTTTAATAAAATAGACTACTGAGTACTAATCAACAACAAACTATATGTTAAAATGCTGCCAATAATGGTAAGGATAGTACTTCTACTAAAATATATAATGCCAAATCCTGATAGCTGGAAACTCGGAGTGTCATACAGACCTCTGTCCAGAACATCTTCATCGGAGGAGAGTCCGAGCAAAAATCTGCGTTCGATTTGCCTACAGAACAAAGATCGAAACGCATCCAGCTCGGTGGTCACCCTGCTAGCCCTCCACACCACAGCAAACAGCACAGAAGTGACCATGACAGACATGAAGGAGTGCTCGATGATCATTTCCAATGTGATGTCTTTGCAGTCAAGAACCGAAAAAAATCCAACGATACTGAAGCATGCCCAGAAGTTAGCAGCGCACACAAAGAAAATCGGCAGTGAGAACAGTTTTTCTGTGGTCGACAAGATATCAATTATTCTTGCCTTTTCAGCTAGCAGTCTCATTTGCATGCCCCTTGTGAAATGCGTCGACTTACAATCTGCAACTTGACAAGCTAATGACCTTATCTGGATGCAATACAGACGGCATTGTCGACAATACAACAGTGCTATTAAATTAGACAATGTGGGGAATATACAATCCAGCAGGAAAAAGTTTATGGGTAATAAATATTCCATCACTTTTATATTTTCCAATATAATTTCATATCTACCGAACATTTTGCTTTGAGAGTGTATTTTTTCTGAAAAATATAGGCCCATCAGAGTATGAAAAATAGGATAAATACAGACACAGAACAATACTAGGTTGAAAGGTTTCCCAAAATCGCTTATGTGCATTGTCTGCGTGCGTTTTAACAGTAAAATCAATCTTTTCTTTTTGAATCTCATCGTCATCCAGCCAATCAGGCCTAATAAGAGACTGCAAAAGTATCCCAAACTTATTTTCCATCTGCTGTTTTTACTGTATACGCCCGGCGATAGAATGAATGTGATCAATCCAGCCAGGGAAATTAGAAACACAATCATAGGAAAGAATATCCCAATCAGTTTGCTTACTATGCCTAGTTCACTTATTATTCCGAACAAATTAAGAATTCTATAGAAAAGAACATGTTTCAGATTACTATGGCAGTCTTGCTTGGTGCTCATAGTTAGTAAGAATTTCTTGAGTATATTTGGTGACTAAACCATCAAGGCTCTTTTTAAAAATATTATAATATCAGTATTATACATCTGTATTATACCCTCTTCAATTGAAAACAATACGCAACGAAGAAAATGAAAATTACATGGCCATGTTTTTCCATAGCAACTAAAATCATTATCTTCATGAATAAAAAATTATTTGTAACCAAAGACACAGTTTCTATTCATGCATTATATGAACAATTCAATGCCTACTAAAATTAGGGAAAAATAATGTTGCAAACAAATGATAATTTAAAGTTGCACTTTATAATAAGTATTTTTACCATTATATGCTTAAATTTTCATTGAAAGTTGGAAAGTTTTAGACACAAATTAATAAATTTAGAATCAATTTAAATAATTAATTTCAGTATGCGGAACAACTATAATTTGTAAAGAAAATTGGTCATTAGTTTTAAGCCATACTTTTACATTGTATTTAGATGTTCGTCATTGTATTCAATGCACTTAATTGCTAAAGCAATTTGCTATAATGAATATTTATTTTTGTTCCAGTTTTCGTAATCTTGACTTTGTTTAGACATAATCAATCGAACAAGAAACTTATGAAAGGTCAAAATATTTTGCGTTCAATGAAGTCAATCAAATTTGATTAATGTTCGATTCTTAGTGAAATATTTTGTCACCTCTTTGATGTCAAATTTGTACTTATAGATTTATAGAGTTAAACAATGACCCATAAATAATGAGGTTTGAAAGATTCTTCGTTAGCAATAGAATAGTTTCTAATCGTAATTTTGACGTAGTTATATTTTCATGAATATTTTAAATTTTAATGAGAAAAATATTTGATATTTATAATAAAATTTTAATCTTTATTACAAATATGAAATCAAAAGAACCCCAATTTGTGGGTAAAAAAAAATATTTTATATATTTATAAATAGAAATAAAAATCAGTGCATATTAGAAAGCACTTTTGAAAATATTTTCTTCAAATATTTTAAAGATAAAAGGAATTCTATGGTAAGTAAATATAGATCTAAATTTTTATTTTATTTGTTTTTTAATATTTTTAAGTCTATACAAGAATAACTTAATAAAATTAATAATGCTATAAAATTAACTAAATGAATAAAATCAACGATTTTATCTGCCAAGAATAAATAAATCATTTGTTTTTACTATAAGTAATTTGAAAAAGAAAACTCTATAATTATAATATAATGAAGATTATAGTAAGTCATTGTTTCCTAGAAATATACTTTAAAATAAGGCAGACAATCAATTTAGGCTAGAAACTCAGTACGTCTAATTTTAAAATTTTTTCAATATTAATTTTTATTTTTTAGTAGATGTGCAGTTAAATTATTATTAAATTTAATTTCCGCTGTAAAAATAAAAATTTTAGTATCGAATTTTAAAGCTGTATTTAAATTGCTATATTCATTCGGGATAAAATTCATACTTTGGATGCATTTAATATATTTAATTCATATATAGGGTGATCAGTTAACGAACAGTTCGGTCTACGAACCAATCAGACAACGAACACTATCACAAAAGAATTTCGTGATCAGACGACGAACGCATTTTCGAATAACGAACTAAAACGAATTCTAACGAACACTTCTCGGCTTTCGGAGCACAATGCTGCCAAATCCAACGGACCGAAAATCGTTTTTCCTCTCTTTTCATTTAAAAGAAAAACATGTTAAGTTTATAAGTTCTACCATCTTAATATGTGGTGTGATGTATGAAGGGAATGGTGATACGATCATTTGATTATTGTTTAGATTAAGAAAATATTGTTTCCCGATAAATTTAGGAATTATCAGTAGCCCATTGTGTATCCTATCATTTATATATACACACAATATGTTATTAGCAGTGGTTTGTTGTAAAATTTTACGAAAACAACTGAAGACGTTTTTGAGATTATAATTGATACCATTGTATTGCATGGTATACTCTGTTTTTACCTCATCCATTATATCATAGGATACTATAATCATACAACATGGGTCATTATTTCATTGAGGGTATGGTCATTTTGTTTATATTCATGATACTATCACGAATATTGACATGATATCCGTTTTCAGGGGATCCTCTTGATCATGGTTATATTGTTTATTATTATAGAAAACGATATGTCCATGTTCATGGATTAGACTGTCCACATAATTATATCATTATTCACTACACAGCATGTTTCATTACAGAAAAACAAAAATTAGCAGTGAGTGAAGGAAAAAAATTCGCCCCGTATTCAACTGTTGAAAATTTGAGTGAAAAATTCTTATTTTATGTTAAATAATCAAACAAGTGAATGAACGAGAATAAGTTTGCATTTATTTTTCCATAAAACAGCAAGATTCCGAAATTTTTTTAAACGTTTTTCTTGCATCTTTGAAAGAAAACATGTCTAGGATCACTGGTAAGATCTTATTTCAAAATAACCACTATTTCTCCCAAGATGAGATGGTCAGATGGAAAGTTTTTCTAGTAATTCTAGCAGGGTGATAAAATAGATACAAATGTAAAAGTTACGCTTCTTAAATACAAGTCACCCCACCCTTAATTCAACAGTGTATGTTGCGGAATCACGTGCGCTGATTCCCTCTCCCTCCACTCAGGGCCCTCCCAGCTCAGCCCCACTCGGTATTTATTAATCGTGACTCAGCATTGCCTTGTTTTAACACCTGTTACAGAGACAGTGAAAAAATGCAAGTTTCCAACAATTTAACACCCTCTGATCCATTACAAGAACCCACCTGTGTTGGAATCCATCAGATTTAGATTTGCTAAACGCGTTTGTGGTTTATGCGTTGACACGCTTCAGGTTTTTCGGTGTGCGAGTTTGTTGTAGACATACGAGGTTTACTTTTGGCGTTAGAAATTTAGCTTATACCAGGTGCAACATATTCTTAGATCTAAATGTGTTTAAGAATAAATGAAATTTTGCTAATGTTTGTCATATTTGAACAGTAAGAAATAATAAAACTAGTTTTTTTCAGTTCACAGCTGGGAATAGGAATAAAACTGTGATTACCATTCTCAAAATTTCAAATAAATACCCGATATTTGTCACAATACATATTATATTTAATTATTTTTGAATATAATAATTCATAATTTAGAAGCAGTCTTCAGCAGAGCGTTAAGGCAGTGAATGCAAGACACAGATACATTCCAAATAGCATTTATTTTTTGAAAAAAAAAAGATAAAATAAAGTCAGATAATCCATCTGTAACATAGGTGTGATTCTTACCGTGGTTAGCAGATACCTGTGTGCTGTCTCTACATGAAAAGGGCTTACATAGGGGATGCTACGAGATTTTTAAATGTATAAAAAAGGTTTCAGAACTTCACTGACACCTGTGTTTTAAGACTATGATGTAGGCGTAAAATAAGGAAACACTGATAAATTTTCATCATCATCATTGCTATATATATATATATATATATATATATATATATATATATATATATATATATATATATATATATATATATATATATATATATATATATATATATATATATATATATAAGAATTCCACGTAATCCACCAAACTCATGTAGAAATTTTAAGAATGATGTATAAAAATTTTCAAAAAATTTAATCTTATAAGTATAAGTATTTGTGAAACTTTATTTCTCATTATCTTCTTATTAATGTATAGTTGATTTACTGCTGTTTGGTATTTTTTTAATATCGATATAATATGCATTGCAGTATATTAAAATAAATATTAAGTATTGTGGTCTGTCTAAAATTTTGTGAAAAGCATTATAAAAAAAATCTAAATATATTTATGGAGCTTCATGGGATAATACAAAGGAAAAGACGCCAACTTCTGTGTAAGGAAATGAATGCCTTCAAGAAATGATTGAGGATCGTCAATTAGGATCTTTACATACAGTGAAACTAAAAAGAATGTATATAATCTTAATTTCAAAAGTAAAATGTTGAGTTGGCAATTTTTACTCTGACATTTAATTCAGAAATTCGAGAGTTCTATTCTCATGGCCACCGTGGTTGCTGTTCGGAATCTGTTTTAAGCAGAATCCCGGTTCAATCAGCCCTCGTTTATAAAACGTAAACGTAGAGCACCAAAAAACTAAACTCAATATATTCAATACATATCATTAACGATACGAATCGAAACGATATGAATCGTCTTCCTGAGTGTTTTGCTTTCTCATAAGATTCGGTGAAGTGACAGCAATTCACACTTTTGTTTTTACACGAACAGCAATGCTCAAAACACAAATCGAGTATAACATTAATAATAAAACATTAATTAGGTTTCTTAGTCGCTCAACGGTCACTTTTGGCCCGAGAGCTTAGACCGGTACCAAAAGTTTAAATGATTCCGAACCACTACAAACATCTATACCCAAATTGTAATTCGAACTTACAAACTGTTGAACTGAAGGCAACATTCGGCGCCCAGGTCGTCTTTAAAATCGTTGAGAAAATGTCACTTAGTTTACAGTAACTCTAGAAGGAAAATAATACGGTAGGCTTACCAGAGTTGGTGATATTTCGCAATAAAAACTGACATAAAATAGACCTAGATCTGCACATAATTATCATCGAAGTTTCTCTGAAATCCTCAGAAGGAAAGCACACAAAGTCTTTAAATACAATAACTTCCTGCTTCCTAGGGGAAATAAAATTACTTTCTAGAACTATGAGATATAAAGCTTTGTCATAATTTACACTTTTAACCAAAAGGCTGCTGAATTTTCTCAAAGTGTTTGTCTCGAATGACGATTTTACATCAACTAGTAGGATATCAATTCCTCCATTAGCGACCATTTTTTTCGTCGCCAAATTAAAATCATGTTTTTAAAATGGGGAAATTCCCCAAAGTTCCAAAAATACGCATTTTAGAAACCTTTAAATCACATAATACCATACAATCTAAGAAGTATTACTGGAAATTGAATAAAAATCAGTTATGTTGAGTTTAGCTTCTCCCCACAAAACAACTGGTAAAAGAGACAAGTAAATAAAAATAATGGTCTTACTTTCTATGACGTCAAATATGTCATGATATATTCTGTTTGATGCATCAAACCGTATTAAATTTGAATATAATAGGTAATAAGTAGTCCTGGGTTGATATTAATTTCGATATTTTGTTCAATTTATGCATAGTATTAATTATTTTCATGCATTTAATTATAATATTAATATTATAATTAAAACGTTTTATAAAATTAGTTTCACTGAAATGTCATTTTCACGTTTCAGTGAAACTTATTTTCAGGTATTCTCACCGGCAAATACTTTGAAGTAAATCTTTTACAAAATGTTCAATGTATAAAAATTACATTAACTCAGATATTATTAAATTGAACAATTTAATAGAAAAGATTAAAATGGTAAAACTATAAATAAGAAAAATTAAATGATGCAGAAACTTATTCTTTTCATCTTCTGTTTGATTGGTTGGTGACTTTGCAACTTTTAGCAGCAGCGATGGCTATGGTTTCCAACAATCCCAGAAGTATTAGCTAATTAAAATCTATCAAGGGATAGTAAAAATTTTGATACAACCTTAATATATTTTAGGTTTTGTACAATAATTTATAGGTACTGTTTAAGGGATACATTTTTATCTGATAACCCTAGTTCAAGGATTTCGAACCAATGGCACGCGTACCACAAGTGACATGTTTGAAAATCTTGATGACACGCACAAAAACAAAATTATTTTTTATAAGTTATCTTTTTTGATAGAAATGAATTAAAAATTATTTATCTACATTTAATTCATAATTTATAATATAAATTTGTAGTACTGAATACCTATCTTAGTATGTTAACTAGAACAGTCTAATTATAGATTTTATTATTAAAGTATCGCATGAATTCTCTCGAAGTATATAAAGATGCGCATTAAATAAAAAAAAAATTTGCGTACCCAGTTTCACCTTCTAAAGTTATTGCATGTTGTTGCCGTCCAGTGCTCGAATCAGACGACAGACTTAGTCATTTTTAGTAACCATCGTTATTTTAGGTAAATATTTTTCCATATTATTTCAAATTTTATATTCTGTATTCGCATGGAAGAACATATTGCGACACGACTGCAGTTTTAACCTGTAACAACCTTACGATATTAAATGTTACTAAACTTATAATTCATTTAGCTTATTTTTAAACAATAAAATATTTTAATATCATGAGAAATTATTTTATCAATAAAAAAATAAGTGTAAAATATAGAAATTATTAGTAAAATTACCTTGAATTAATATAATATTTATTATTTTCTTATGTTGGTAATAATTTTAGTACTTTAATATGTCACGAAATATGTTCTTACGAACGAATGCAAAATAAATTATTTATTTTACAACAATATTCTTAATATATGTATATTTTTAGAATTATTTATTGGATAAAATAAATAAAATTACAGGAAATTAAATTCTAAACTAGATGGAAGTCAATTCCTAACACGTTTAATTGTTTAAAAATATTAGCAAAGGCAATTTTATCAATATTTTCATCGACGTCGGAATGTGAATCTGTATTTTCATAACTATATTTTATAAAAAATAAATAAACGAATAGAATGACGGATGAGTCGACTTCTACATATGTACTGTTGAAATTAACTAAATATAAACCAGATATTAAATCTTATCATTTTGTGTACAGAAACAAAAATCCCATTAAAAACAATTGTTTTAAACGTGAATTTTGTTTCTAGCATATTGATTTTTGTAAAACATTGATTAGTAAAAAAATATTTCAGTATAAATTCTTTTTATTTGTTTATTTAATTATACTTACAGATAGTTTCCCCACGCTAATATTTCGAAGGAAATTTTATTGTGACACGCGTTACCCATTTAAAAAACAATTTTTATGACTTTGTGGCATGGACATCAAAAAAGGTTCGCCATCCCTGCCTTAGTTAATTCAATAATTCTTTTCCTTGATGCCTTTGTTTCTAACAAAGAAATAGGATATGATTTATAACATCTTCGACTTTACATAAGCAACATGAGAAGGAGTTAATCACATTAAATCTATATAAAATAGTAAGCGTAATTAGCATTCGAAATGTATTGTTGTTACTTATGACACCTGGACAAGCCAAACTAGCAATGCCATTAGTTATGTGAATTTCAGTCAGTAGGTTGCATCTTTAACTAGAGCATCACAAAGGTGAAAGTACAAATTTGCTCTAAATTCCTCCGATAGATGGCACCACCAGAGGATCCACTCGTCTATTTTGGCATTCATCTGAAGGGATAGGAAAACATTTGAGATGTAAATCTATTAAAAACATCTTTTTCATTTGATTTTAATGCCATATCAAAAAATTTCTTCCTTGGTAAAAAACCTATACTTCCATAATATTCCCTGTTAAATTAGTTCTCTGTTGTAAAATGTGACTATATTTCCAATTTAACAAATAAGTTAAGAATATTTACACAAGCTAATTGACTACTTTAGTGCATCTTTTAATTTTTATTATAAATAATTAAGTGATATAGTTTTGAAAATAAACTTTTATGGTTTAACTATGAGTCCGCCAATACAATACAAACTATGATGTAATGCAGTGATTTCCAACCTTTTTGTACCGGCGCTCTCTTGTGGCAAATAATGCATTGTTTTTAATTAGTGGCAAATAATACATTGTTTTAAGTCTACTTCTTTTTTATATGCAGTTAAAAAATAGATCTTGTTTCGCTTGGTTTCGAAATCAAAAATCAAAATTAAAACTATCATTCAAATCTTGCAACGCGTTTTTGTGAAAATCCCTGTGAACCGATTTCAATGATATTTGGTATACTTACAATATAAGGGTTCGAAGACAACGCAATATTATGAAAAATAATTTATCGATATGATATTAGAATGATAAAAAAAAATATTCTTTACACTTTATAAAAGCCTGTAACTTATTTTTTTTTACCAGTTTATTTTCATTTTCCATGATTTTGGCACCCCTAGATCATTGTGCTCCGGGCGGCCACCCGGATCGTCCTACCCTGGGGCCGGCCCTGTATATATCAACGTGGTTATCGCAAGCACTATTAACGAATTAATTCTGTTCATAGAAAACAGAAACAATCAGGTACTTCTGTTCACTGAAGTTAGGCGCGAGTAAGCACGAAAATACCCAGCATGTTGCGAGTGCTTATCTTTTCATTCCCCGCCCCACCGGTGCTCGGCTCCAAAGGCGAAAGCGAGATATTTTGTTCCAAGAAGAATATGGATGGGATGTTTTAGCATTTGTATCCGAAAAATTCGCGGCGAGGATTGTGGATTATGTATACTGCTGATTCATTTTTTGACACCTATTCGACTTTTTTGGTTTGTATTCGAAAATTATTATTTTGGAAACAGCTACATGCCCCCCCCCTTGCAACTATCTCGCGCCCCCATGGGGGGGGGGCGCCCCACAGGTCGGAAACCACTGATGTAATGGTAAATGATGGAGCATAAATTTATTGACAACTAAAAATGTGAATAAATAAAATTATTTAAAAACTAAAATTTTAAAATTTTTTTATGATAAATTATAATTATCTAATTATGAAAATTATGTGTAAAATGTTTCATTTATGGAAAAATAGTTAGATAGGCTTACTTTTTTTAGATTAAGTTACTAAATATCCATATATTGAGTAAAATAATTAACAAAATTCACATTAAAATTAAAACCATTTGAAAATTAAAAAAAAAAAAAAAAAAAAAAAAAAAAAAAAAAAATCACAATATTTAGAAAAATGCCTTAGTTAACTGTATTATTGAAAATTGCATTCAATATTAAAGTTTAGAATTACTAACTTCATTAAATTTGGAAACATTTAGCCCATTCAAAAAATTATATTTTTAAGAAAAAATTATTGCTCTGAAAATTTTTTTTTTATCATTCTAATACTTTAATTTACACTATATTAATTTACAAAATGAAATATGATTTATATCTAAAATTTTCATATCCTAGAATATATTTTTTATTAAGGCAAATAAATTACAGAAAATATACCCATTTAAATACACACAAATTAGGGAAAATATCCCAACGAAAAATCAACTAAAAAAATTTAATTATTTCTTATATACATAAATTATCCATCTCGTGAACAAATAATTTCTTCATTTAATAATTTAAATTAATAGGAACATTTTCAAATAAAACGCTGTTTTATATTAAATATTAAAATAAAGACTTTGATGCATGTTTTGACCTTTATTTTTTCCTTTAATTTGTAATAAATTTTAGGATTTTTAAAAAATTTTAATGCTTGTTCACTGTCATTAATTTTAGAATTCGAAAATTGTTTAACATCTCATTTAACTTTCTCCAAAATTTGTGATTACTTGAATTTGAATATCTTTTTTTCTTAACTGTAAAGACAAAAAACTGAAGACATTATTTTAAGGACATGGTTCTTCACAAATCTTTCACCTTTGGAACTCATCAGTTTTAAGTTTCCTCTCCCAATGGTGATGACTCTTACCACCTGCTCCGACCTCTTGCTGCATTGTCTTTCGAAAAAAATCCTCGATATAGTCGATTCCACTCAAATTAAGTCAAGTAGTGACGTGATTGGCAAGTGACAACAAGTAGGGGCGTTTCCAAAACACTCGACGTCTCTTTTATGCTCCATGAAGAAATATGGGCGACGTACTTGTCTAAGTTAGATGCCGAAATCACTTGCAAAACACCTTCAGGGTATTTGTTAACGGTAATAAATAGGATCTGCTAGAAAAATATAAAAACTTGACGTTTTGTTTTAAATATTTTTAACGGAACATACACAACAGAGAACGAAGCAGTTCTTGAAAACGTTAGTTATACTGAATAGAAAATAGATAAGTAAATAAAAATTAATTTTCATATAAGTTGTGGATATAGTTCATTTCAGTAATTTTGACTTTCAGTCCTTTTTGTTTAAACTTTGAAAAAAAATTCCGAAAATTAGACTTGATTTGAATTTATGATAGATTTAAAAAAAAAAAAAAAAATTGTAACGTTATAAAAATAGAGTAATTTTTTTTTCAAATGTTAATAGGAAATTAATTTATAAATGGATTTTCTAAGCTGCATTCTTTATTATAGCCATATCTGATTTTTATCAATTTACTTAGTATTTTCAAATTTTATTAATTGCATCTCATAATAGAATGTTATTTGAAGGATTATCAGAGACATAAGCGTTGCTTAGAAAGATGTAGCAGAAAATTTTAAATTTTGGAATGATTTAAATTTGAAAATATAAGTATGCCTATTTTCCCATTTTTTAAAATTTCTTATATATTCATAAAATGCTAAAACATAAATAAGATTGTCCAGTTTGATTCCACAAAAATTTTCAAGAATTGTGTAAGGATTTTTCCTTTTAGATTTTCGTAAATTTTTAAAGTAAGAGAATTTTTGACAGTGTTGAGATAATATAAACAAAAAGTTGAGAATTTGATTTATTCTCTGAATGAGTGCCATAAATGAAAGGTATATTGATTCATTCTTTAGTTCGTAGATTTTTCTGTTTTTATATCAGTATAATCTCTAAAATTTAAATATATATGAAGACTTAAATATTTTTACGGTTATCATTGACTTTATTTGAGAGTTTAAATTGAAGTGATATATATATTTTAATATATATTACAGCATTCGAAAAGAAATTCGAATTTGGCTTTCGATTACACTAAATCTAACAGAATTCGGCCAAGAAATTAGATCAAGTTGAATATCAACTATAAATGGTGCTGTCAAAATCAACATAGTTCGCGATATGGCGCCACCTACAAATTGATTATGGAACTAATGGTAGTGCCATCTAGAAGAAACATTGTTCCGTACTTACTAAAATCAAATTTTTCATAAAAAAATCAAAAGTAATAATCGAATGTAGTCATGATGAATCTTAAGAATTATTAATGTACTAAATGTTTTACTTTGGGTCTAGGAGTTAATACCACCCCTTACAAGACAGATTGTTTGAAATTCAAAATAAGGAAAATAATTTAAATGAGTGATCAGATTCTTTTTGTCAAATACTGTATTTATCATGAAATAGAAAAATTAAGATTTATTAACAGAAAAGTGCAAGTCTAAAAATTTAGTTACATAATATCATTCCGAATTACCCTGTAAATGTTTACTCTCGTATGAGGAAATATGTGTGATTTATGCACTCTTAAGTTTTATTTGTTAAAAAAAGGAAAAAGAATGAAACAGATATTCCGACATCAGTCAGTATAAAGTGTACAGAAAACCAGTATTAACTTATTTCCCTGTTTAGAAAAATGTCTTTAATGATTTAGAAAATATGTAAGCAAATAAAAAGTTAAAATATAATTCTACTTAAAATGTGAAAAAATGCACAGACAGATTCTACCATATTTTTAGATGTATAATTTTGAATGTGAAATAAAAAGATCTCAGAATAATATAGAAAAATCTTTGACTAAAAAGTACTTTATTAAGAAATGTTTTTATTAAGCAGAGACATACAAGAAGATGGGAAACTAATATGTAAACAAAAAGATGAAAACCATTACTTGACATTAAATTTTTATCAGATAAAAATTTTACAGTTTAATTTGAAAAAATATGTTTATATCATTAAAAGTATAAAAAAATATATTTGAGCTTTGAAAATAATATATATTTTTCTTCTTAACATAATTGAAAAAATTCTTATTCTTTCTATTATATCCTTCAAAAGAAGATGAATATAAAAATATTTTATTTCTAGACCCTTAAACATTTCGAAATAAAAATTTAAGTTTTATTATTACTGTTAATAGTGCTGCCATCTGTTAATTTTAAAAATACTTAAATGTCTTGCCTACAACAGCTTTTGCAAAGATATCTTTCTTTTAAAGAGTATACCTACTGATTATAATATAGGTAGAATATATCTTTCAAAAGTTATAATTTTTTTTCTTTTATAATAACAAATATAGCTTTTTTTGTTTAGTTACAGCATTCCTGATTTCATCATTGGAATATTTGTTAGTAGTACTGTCATAAGGGCGTTTAGCGGCTTTTATACATTGAAAATGATTATTATGTCAAAATTTGCGATAACTTCCACTAGAGAGAAACATACAAACTGATCAATTTGCTGCGATTATAAATTGCATTTCAGATAAGAATATACAACAATAGCGAAATTTTAGTATTCAATAAGACATTTTTAATACGCTGTTACGGTTTCGGATATATTCTTACAAAATGGACTTAGTAAAAGTTGAACTCGTTAATGAGCTTAAAGTATTTGAAAAAAAAAATTGTTTCCAAGATTTAAAATCTTTGTTATAATAACTGATTAAAGACATGTTTAAAATTATCCTTAATTCTACTTCTGACATTTAACATAACATTAATTTCTTAATGTGAATTAAGTTTCTAATAAAGGCGTATCATCTATTAAGGACTGCTTTTTAAAATCTTTAAAATTTTCCAGCTTTTCTCATTCCATATTTTTAATTTTCATTACAAAATAACGATGCAGTTTATTAACTTTTATCAAAATTAACTAATCCATCACTAATAACCAGGTATATGAAATTTACTTACCTTTAATCTTAGTAAGGAAAATTAATTTTTTAGTAAGATTCTCGGTAATTTTTTAAATTTAAAATATAAATAACGATCAAATTACTAAAATAAAAACTCTGAAAAGCGAATGTTATCGTAAAGGATTATAGAGATATCATTTGAATTTTTTTCTATGCTAAGAAATTACTTCGAACAACAAACAATGCACAAATTAGTAGATTTCGAAAATTGATACTATATTTTTTTTTAATAAGAAAGTTTTTCTCAAAATTCGGAGGAACTAGTTAAGACCATTTGTACATTTTATAATTTTCAATTTTCCAATCATTATGTATTGCATATAAAATAAAAATAAAAAAAGCACGATAATTTCTCATAAAAAGTCTAGAATCTAATATTTTATTCAAAGTTTATATAGAAGTTAAAATATAAATGAAAACTGTTAATAACATTAAACATGTAAAATCGAGATTGATTATTAGAAGTGATGTTTTCCAAAATATTAGAATAATATTTTGAAAGAATTCTTAAATAGGCGTTATTTACCTCAATAGTTTTCTTATTTTGAGGTCATAATAAATACACAGTGAATTTATTAAAACTTCCGAGAGGTTAACATATGGAAAATGTTTTACCTTGTGTAATTCGTGTTTTGTTGAAGATGCGGATTACACAAGGCGAAAAATTTTTCTATTAAGGTCGTGTAAGTCATAATACCTGATAAGATATGAATGTCTCACTATTGATCATACTGGAAAATTAAATATATTGTGAATCACGATTTGACACTTGTGTTAAAAGTTCGTATATGTTAGTTAATATGTGTCGTTGTGCGTATGCATTCGTGTCATTAGAACACCGTAAGCTTGATTTCCCTAGGATGATTCTATCGGATTGAACGATTCTTCTTCGCGTTATCATCTCTTCGAAGACCATCATTTACTTTTTACATTCAATTTTGTGTTTTTCCTGCGGGCATGGATATGTTGAAAATGTATTCATGCACTACCTGTATTAGTCATCATTTTTTTCAAGGAATGCATTGGTAGTTTTCAAAGTATGACTTTGAAAAGAAGAGATACAAGAGAGAAACTTCATCAAGACAAGTATGACTTGTCTTGATGAAGTTTCTCTCTTTGAAAGTCATTGGGGTAAAGAAACTCTATTTCTTTTGTAAATATTGGGCGTAAAACCTTCTCCTGATAGTACGATGAGTTGATTATAACATTTCTTTCTACTCTTCTTATTTTTAATTTCCCATTGTAGAAGAAACCTGCGACATCATAAACCCCTAACTGAAACTTTCTTTACATTGACGGAAATAGGTTTGTACATTTTTCCTCCTCATTTTCTATAGTAAAAAGACCTTTCTTTTGTTCAGTCATTTAGGTAAACCCATGCTTCATCAAGGGTCACAATGTTTTTCCATTTATCTCCTTCTAAGTGGTTTTCATACAGGATTCTACAAAATGTTTTGCGTTGAGCCACATGTCTCGGCAAAAGCTGGTGAACATTATTTTTTTAGCATTTTTAAGTTGAAAACTGTCAAAAAGAGCCATTCATTAAACAACAATATTAATTTCAGAGAGAAGGATCGGAAGATTCCGTGTAAAAATGATATCCTCCTCCAAGAGATTTCTCAACATATCTAGCGTCTTTTGTTTTGATTATCCTGTTGCCAATTTAAGTTTTTGTTATTTTTCAGATTTTTTTGATTACCAGATTTGGTTTTGTCATGTTTTACATTATTTATATGTCATATATTTGGTTCTTTTCAGCGGCAACAGCATTATATATATATATTAATTTTTTTTTTATATTTTTCCATAATATCACCGAGAATATTCGACATGTGAGCTTGACGTCATATCAAGGAAGTCATTGTTATTTACTTCTCTTATACCGGTTGCTTTGAAGAGAAGGCAAACGCAACGAAAAAGCTTTTATTCATTTTTTCAGTAATACTTTTTAAGATTTAGTATACTGTTATGTGATTTTAAATTTTCTAAAATGCGTATTTTTGGAACTGGGGGAAAATTCCCAAGAAATGGGATATTCAGGACACATTTTATCGCCTTCTTCACCAAATCTAAGCGATTAGTCACAGTATGGTGATCTAGCCAACACCCCCTAAAGGGGGTGTTGATCCAGCTAACTGGACAGGTCATCATAGCTCTGTGTGACGATGAGTTGTAGGCGGAGCCATTCATGCCTGAGAAAAATGTGATTGGATGAAATATAGGCGAAGATATAAACGTCATTATAAAATGTGTTTGAACGTAGTAAATCCAGCAGCATTTTTTCTTGTTTTAAGATATTGCGTCCTTAATTATATTGGTATTTTTCTGATGATTTTTTTACATACATTTTTTTACATTTTTTGCGATTTTCTTACTTTAAAATTGCATTCTTTGCTCAAGAATTTATCACTTGTAGCTTTATTTTCTTAAAGATAAAGTTAAGCCGTTGATGTAAGATTTAGGTGTTTTACCTAAGAGGACTGATGTTGCTTCTAAATGTGAATCAAACTTGGGAGCCAAACTTCTTTTCATATAACTGGATTTAGATGGGTTTGTTAAATATGAAATGCACAGAACTGTTTTGGTTATGTTAATCCAGCAGAGAATATTTTTGTTTACAATGCGAAGTTAGCATGCCAGGATATTCTTTCTTTTGTTTGGAAGCAAAAACTAACAATAGTAACAAATATTTGATTAAATGTATCATGTTCAATTTAGCTTAACAGAAATTTATAATAGGATTTTTATTTTCTGTAAACAGCCGACCGATAGCTGAGTGGTTAACGTTCCTAACTCCTGAGCTGTGGGTCCCAGGTTTTAAACACAGTTCGCTTCAGGCATGGATATTATTTTCTGTCTTTCTCAGTCCTTTCTTCTAAGATGGTGTAGTGAATGTGGCCCACCATATAAACAGGTTTGCGGTGTTATGGCGCGGTAATGTTATTCGCCTCCGTGACTTGTTCACAGGTGCCCACTGAGTAACGACAAATAAGTAGCAGTTTCCTGCCTTGTTGTGCTGAAGGGTTAGTCACCCGGGTCCGTTATTTAAAAATAAAATCTGTAAACATTTGACATTATTTAAAGTGTTTTCATCAATAGCAACAGTGATAATATTTGAAAAAACAAATTGTTACACCATACGGTGTGAGTGATTTCCAATGTGTTTTGAAAGCAATAAATACAACATTTTCAAAAAATAGAATAGCAAACTTACCAAAGAGATTTTTTGAAAATAATTTAGTATAGTAATTAGAAATACAAAGCAATTTGTTTTTGTAAAGAGAATCTAAGCACAAAATCAAAAATTACTGATTCAGAGGAACTTTTTACAACAGTTAAATTTATGGTTTGAATAGATAAGCAAATATCAGTCAGTAATTTTTTTAAAGCACAATTACTGTTAACAAAAATAGAATAAAATTATAAAAACAGAGTATTTTTAAAATAATTAATTTATTATGTAAAAAAGAAATATCATAAAATACACAGAAAGGTATAATAAAAATGTTCAAATACATGAAACACACATGGTGTATATTTAAAATTATAAGAAATGGAAAAAAAAGAACGAATAATTACATTTAACATACATATTATATATATTATATAAAAGATTCAACACAACATATGTAGATATACAACACGGTGAAGAAAAAGAAAATTCTATTCTCAATTCTTAAAAATAGATGAAGTTCAATTTATAATGGATAATCATAAGCAGTATATTTACTATTATGAACTTGAATATAATGACTGAACACACTGAGTATAATGCCATTAATTATATATAGTATTAAATTAAGAAAGATTTATTATTTAAATTAAGAAAGACATGAAAAAATTTTTTAAATTCTATTTTACACTTTCATGAGACCAATAATGCATTAATAATTTCTCTTTTCTGTTAAAATTTCTATTTATCTTTTGCAATAAAACAACTATATTATTATTTTTTATATTACATAAATACATTTTAAAAATTAATAATTTGAAGCTTTATTTAATACATTCTTATGTAATGTTTAAAACAGAATGGTTACTTTATAATATACATTTAAGAAATAACAAATATATATCGTCATTGAATTTTAAAGAAAATTATAAACTGATATATTCAAACAAAAATATTTAATTTCAATGCAGTATTGAAATTAGCAATATTATAATAAGGTGACATTATAAAGAAATTAAATTAAATTATAGCTTCCTATTGCATAATAACGCCCATTTCAATGATTGATTATAAATAACAATAAATAAAAAGTGCATTTGTTTAGCACTGCTTTTTGCTCTCAAAATTTAAATTCCTCTATAAATTAGTACAGCAAAATTTCAAATAAGAATAAATGAATTTGTTTTCTTAATAATATAAATTTACATTAACAAATAACATATTTAATATATAATTTACTTTCAGAATTCAAGAAATTTGATAAATAAATTTCATTTATTTATTTATTATAATTAATTTGAAAAGGCTTGGATAAGTTAGAAATTTTATCAACATTTAAATTTTTTGTTTTATGAACAAAAACTAAAAGTTTCAAATATTAAAGTCGTGTTCATGTAATTAATAAAATTATGCTCAATAACTTGTGGGAAATTATATGACTGAATTAAATGGAACAAATAGTATTAAAAATCTAGAATTATTTTTCAATAAGGGAAACTTTTAATAAAAATGTTCAGGAACAGATTTAAATTGTATTTCTTCATTCACTAAACTAGCAGCAGTAGCGAGCAAATTAAGAGAATCAGAATTCGAACCTAAAAAATAAAGAAATTTTATATACACTTTAAGTATATAAAATTGATTTTAAATACTACAATTGTACTTACCACGAATAAACTAACAATAAGTAATATATTCTGGAATTTGTATAATTTCTCCTCTTCTTTAGAAACTACAATATTTTGATTAACTAGGTATAAATATGATTACAATTTATGTTCTAAATAAAATTTTGGTATGCAAAAATTAACTATATAAATGTCTAGATAATTTATATGAATGTTGTTTATTTTTTAAAGTTAAACATTGCTATTTAAAATGTTTATTAAAATAATAATAAACTACACATTTTTTTATTTTCTTGATATTTGCTAGAAGTTAATTTTTAAAGATTGAATTAACATTTCTTCTTTTTATTGAATAAATTAATAAACATATAAATCAGATAATTATAAAATGGCACAAAAATACAAAATGTATACAAATTCACATTTGGTACATACACACACATATATAAGATCAATCAGGTATAGTGGCATCACTTAGTGCTTTCAAAGGCACTGATTGCAAGTTCAATCTTTGGGCTGACCAAGGTTGATTCAGTCTTTCATACCTTCAGTGGGTCAATAAAACTGGGTACCAAGTATGTGTGGAAACCAAACACTGGGGGTTTTGAGTTAGGCTGACTATCGAACTGGAATACATGAATTTCACCCTTGGTCAAAGAAACAGATATTGGCACTGTAAGTTTTGGACATATGGAGACTGTCATGCTACTGAGTTGAGAATTTATATATATATATATATATATATATATATATATATATATATATATATATATATATATATATATATATATATATATATATATATAAACAGAACTTTCTTTTTGGTAGATGAAATTATTCACTTATGAAGATAACGCTTAAATAATATTTTTAATGAAAAATTTTATACATACCTTTCTTTGTTTATTCGCAATGAAAATTTATCTCATTAAAAAGGAAAAATTATATGAATAAGTAGATTATATAACAAAAAAAAAATGACATGCAAAATGAATTCAGTGAAATACTTATCACACCTTAATTGGTGTAACATCATATGAAAGCAAATGATTCAAAATTTACAAATAGTATTCTTCAAGCCCAGTTAAATTAAACCTTTTTTTAAAATTTTATTTATAAGATAACTTAGAAATATTACTTAGAGAAAAAAAACATGCTTCATTTGTATAAACTTTATTTTTTTATTATTATCTATTTATTAATAATGAATGCTCCATATTAATAAAATTAAATTTATTTGAATACTTTATTATTTTTGTCAGTCATTAAAGTTCATGAAATAATTCTTTCAATTGGATAAAAATATTAAAAAGAGAAAATTGTGTTTCATATATACCTGCAAAAATCTTTAAAAATTGTGAGGGATATAATTACATTTCATTTGATTTATTTACTCATGAAATTAATAGTCCTAAATTCAAAATATAATTGGATATAATATCTACTTACTTGAATTACATTTGATTTAATTGGTTTTTTGTAGAATGTAGAATTGTTAGTTGTTCCCACGTAGATTTATTTTAGACTTTTGAAGCAGAGTTTTTGTTCCTTCCATTCCAATGCTTTAGGCAAATGTTTGTTCTTCTGAACATGGACTGAGAATTAAAATCATAAGAGTTACTTACCTAGAAGTTTGTCTCTCTTAATATACTTTAAAAGCAATACTCATATAAATTTAATCTACCAAGAGCTCTAGAAATATGTGTTACAATAAGAATAGATTCAAGAATAATCTGTCAAACTAATGGTTGAATTTCAGTAAGCATAAATTATTTTATTAAAAACTAGACTGTATAGAATATCTTCTTAAAATTAGACTGTTGAGTTACATACCTATAAGTAGACTATAAATACTTTAAAAGCTTACTTAAACTTGGATTAACAGGAGCTCCAGAATGACATCCCGGAAACATATAATTCTGATCATTTTCTTTCCATTCTAACATATTAGGTGTAAAAGGTATATTCGGCAACTTCATTAATGGGTGACCAACCAATCCAAACGAATTCGTATTTAAATCTGAAAAATTCAGTTAATATGTAAATTTTTTATTAAATCAGTATAATGATGTTAGTTTATCTTAACTTAACAAATTAAACACCTTTCTAAATTTTATTAAATCCGACTTAAAATACAAACAAGACTAAAGAATTAAGACAATTCATTTTGACATTTTACCATAAAAAGCTATATTTTTAGTTTGAAAATAAATTAAGACTTGCATTTCTTTTTATCAGGAGAGAGATTATAAGTTCAGATTAAGAAAATTGTAGCAATTAAACGGTAAGATCCTCTGATACAGGTAAAAAAAGAATTAATGGGAATTAATTTTTGATAGACTGTCAAATACTTTAAAATGCTGGCAGAAATTAAATTTATTAACTGATGCCATACACTGGAAGTTCCATGTTATCAGCATAACTAACAGTAAACTGAAATGAATGTGACAAACAATTTTATGTTAATTATACAGTATAAAACGTAATCATTATTTTTAATATGATTATAAATACCAACTGATACAAAAAAGTAAAAATTATAAGATTGAAAATAAAGGAGTGCTTTTAACTCGTAAAATTTTATAAATTAATATATACATAGATAAATTTTTTTTTAATTTTACAATCATAAATACAATTTTTGTTATAAAATTTATTGCAGTTTACAAACAACCCAAGAAAATGGAAAGCAAAAAATTTTGAGGTTAAAAGAATATAATTTATTAAAAGAATCTGCTTTTATAGTTGAAATATACATTTTTATTAGATAAATTATTTCCTGGATAATATATATATATATATATATATATATATATATATATATATTTATTTATTTATAAATACATATATATATATATATATATATATATATATATATATATATATATATATATTACAATACTAACTAAGGTGTGTTACATTCAATAAATCATAAAACTCGCTTTAAATTTGCATAAAAAGTAAAATTAGGAAAAAGTCAACAGGAAGTGATTTGACAGTAAAATGTTTTTATTACCATTTTCAAACCAAAGCTTATTCAAAACTACTACAGCAGCATCACACTTAGCTTCATATGGTGAAAAGAAAGTTGTCATTTGAGGAGGAAATCTGATGTGGGGAAGATCTGGAATTAATACCTAAAAAAGTATGAATAATTAAAATAATTGCCATTAAAGTAATAGAAATAATTGTATTAAAAAGTGAACTGAATTAAGCCTTATTATGACAGTTGAAAATAGTTAAATGAAAATACGTGTTTTTAACATTTAATTCATAGGGTACTTTAAAAGGAAATCTAAAACTTGCTATATATCATATTTACCGTAGCTGAATAAGTGAAATAAGGAGTAATCCTATTAGCTTTATTCATGATGATGTGATAAAATGGTAAGCCCCAACCGTTATCTAAACAGATTCTTCTTAACATCTGAAATAAATGGAAGCAAGATATCATTAACATGAAATACATTATTGAATAACAGAGTTTATAAAGTATCTACATCTATCTACAAATCTATGCACATACAGGCACACATGCACAAACACATGCATAGTTTCTATGAATCTTAAACTTAGAAATACTCACAATTTTTAAAACTAATGGTTGGTCCCTACAATAATCAAAGACAATCATTAAATTTTGAAAAAAATCTGTTCTTTGAAAACTTATTTTTATACAATTTTTGCTTAGTTTTTTTCATTTTCTGGTTAAAAAACGGATTTAAATTTTCTAACACAAAATTATTAAATTCTACTAGTTGTAGATAACTACTGCATTACTGATATTGAAACCATAAATCTTTTGATAAAAGAATAATCAATTTTGAAGAGAAACCTCATAAAATACTTTTGTAAAGAGTAATTAAAATCGTATAGCTGAAATGATCTTAAGAAATTGACACTCTAGGTGTAACATATTTCATCAATCTGCTTTTAAGTGATGATTTAATGTTAAAAAAATAGATGGTATCAAGATAATTTCAAAATGTGTGTTTTAAGAAGGCTACCATTATAAATGAAAAAAAGAAAAGATTGTATACTTAAAGACTTGAAAGAAGAAGAGTAACTCATATAATTCTGACAAAAAGACCCACAACTATTTTTTTTTTTTAAATTACGTCCTTATGTTGAGCATAATAAGTCTTGCAGTCTAATAAAGAAAAGAAGTATCTCCAGGAGTGGAGAGCGTCTTGAAATATGAAGAAGAGTGGGCTTCCTAGAGGGCAGAAAATTTCCAAAGATGCTCGCCATCCATGTCAACATGTTCCCTACATAAAATGCAGCCGGGTGAATCCACAAGCCCTATATGATATAGATGTTTCTGGAGAAAATCATGCCCAGTAAGTAACCTGAAGCAGGAGACCCCTATAGATCTAGGTAGATCTCTGGGGATACATGAGGTCAGCAGGGTCCTCCAAGAGGCATCAACTGCTTTCTCTTTGTAATAAATTTTTCGCTGCTGATCCATGACCCGTTTTACAAGGAGTTTGACATTTCTCAAGCCAGTAGGAGTATCTGGAGGGTTTAAAAAAGAAGCCTCTTTCGCGAGATTGTCTGTTTTTCATTACCAGGCAAGCCACAATGGCTAGGGATCCATTGTAAAGTAATTTCCTTTCCCGCAGACAGTAAAGTGTTAATGATAGTCTTACAGTTAAATTCTATAGATGTAGGTAGGATTATATAATTTGCCACTGTATGATTGGCAGCCTGACAGTCAACAAGGACAAATTTCATTTCCGAGAAATCTAAAATACCCACAACAAATAAGGAAATGAAATTTCATTCACAGACGTTTTGAACACGAAGTCAAATGAAATTTGTATGGGAAAGGTATCAAAGGATATTAAGAACATGAGATTTTTAATACTGGACAAAATAGCTTTTGGATATTAAATAAGAAGAAAATGAAGTATAATGTGATCCTTTCAAAAACAAGTAGCTAAATGTATACGACTAAGATAATTAAAGCAAAATAGTAAAATGCTTTCCTTCTTAGAAAAGAATGGTAATAACATTTAATAAGATCTAAATAAAAGAATAATCTTTCTATTGGACAAAGATTTCAGCCCTCTGATAAGATGTCGATAAGCTTCATAGATAAGATAAGTAGACTTCATAACTAAGCTTCATCTAAAATAAATGTATAAAAATGCCTAGAATAGAGCAGTGCATATGAATATATTCATATTTCATCCATGAAACAGCGAATTCTGATGTCTTGTGGAGATATGAATAGAAGAGAAAATTTTCAACAAACCATAGATCTATCTAATCTGGACAAAAACTAAACATATAAAGGATTAGAGTACATACCACTAATAATGTCATAGTGACATCTACTGGACAAAATTGTAATGTGTAGGACGGTTTGATCCATATCTTCAACTAAATTTCCAATATATTTAAAATATAAACAAAAGTATAATGAAAATAATAAGATGATGAAAAAAGCCATTGTTCCTAACATCATTTGTAGATTTTGAGTATATATTTTCAATTCTCTTAGTACATAAGAGGAAAAATATATTTCTGACTATTTTCTTTAGCAATTACCAATACATCTAATTCGTATTGCGCAAAGTATTAAAATAATTTATAAATGTGAATGCTTCAAACTAATTTACATTAATAGGAAAATAAAAGCTTGTTCAACATTATATTTGTTTATCACAAGAGTATCATGAATATGTATATTTCCTTTGTAAAATAAGCTTTTATTAAATAAAATAATGAATTAATAAATTGTACACACCTGAATGGGATTATTGAAGAATTGTGGAGGTGAGAAAAAGTGTTGCAGTTTATTGACACTGGGAAGAGTATCATCCCTGAAATAGAACCATATACTTATGATATTTAATTATTCAGAAACCATATTAAAATGCTTCATTAATCAACAGCATAATTTATAATATAGGTCATTGTGACCTAATGAATAATAAAAATGATTAAAATACATAAATTTAATGTAAAGACCTTCAAAATTAAAATTTTGAAATTTTTCTTGGATAATTTGTGCAATGGCAGCATTAGAAATATCATTTTTTACCTTATGAATCTATTTTAATCTATATAAAAAAATTAGTTCCCAAAGCTTTATATAAATTTACACAATATTTCCTATCTCAACATATGATGAATGAATTATCAGAAAAAGTAGAATGTGAAGAAAGTGAAAATCAAGATACAAATAATGGCTAAATTTAACTATAATATACACAGTGCCATCTAAAGAAACAACTATTTCTCAATTGACAAATAATATAGAAATGCATCTCTTATTACATGGAAGAAATAAAAGTGTAAATAAAATAGTTTTGCTTAGAATACGCTTTCTGACTTTTCTAAAGCTTATCTGGATACACATTTACTTGAGCACTATAAGATTGGATGTGACCAATCAGGAAAGTAAGTTATTATCTATGATGAAACCATGGGATGGAGTAAAAGCAATAGGAACAATCTTACAGGACAAGGGTTCTGTGTTAAAGATCCAAACTTAACAAAAAAAGTTAAAAAAAAGATGTCCTGAATCTTAATGCCCAAATTTTTGAAATGTTAGTTTGATACTTATTCTGTGATACACATTAAAATTAGCTTTAAATAATAAAAAAAAATTTCTTTAGTTTTATTTGAAATACATATAAAAGAATCCATACCTTGACAAATAAAATTTTGAAAATGTTATTTAAATTACTTATTACGCTTTAAAAGATAAAGTGCATTAACTTTCTAACTAACAAATAATGAAAAATATTGAAACAAAAAATTTTAACTGAAGATTGATATGGAAAATCTTGAAGCAAAAAAAAGCAGAAGTATGAAATTTGGATAATTTGTGTAATGGTAATAATTAGAACTATTACTTTCTACCTTAAAAAATGAATCCATTTTCATCCACATAAATAAATGTTTCTGGAAACTTAATACATGTACGGTTTCCTACTTTCACATATGATAAATACATTATCAGGAAAAGTAATATGTGAAGAACCTGAAAATCAAGATCTAAAAACTGACTTCAATTTAACTTTTTTTTCTTTCTAATGGCAGGCACTGGGTGACTAATCCTTAGCCACCACAGAACTAGAAATTGCTACTCATTTATTAATACACGGTGGATAGTGAACCAAGTAATGGAGGTGAGCAACAATATCAGCATCATTCCACCACGAACCCATTTATAGAGCAGGCCAATTAATTTCATCATCTCAGCAAAAAGGACAGAGAAACAAAGAGAAAGAAACATTTATGACCAAGATTCGAACCCAGGAACAACAGTTTAGGAATCAGGAACACTAACCACTCGGCTATCAATGAATTTAATTCTAATATGTAGAGTGCCATCTAATTCCATCATATAAAAAATTCCACCATAAAATTGAAATACATAATGTCAGTCTCTTGTTTATATTTTCTTTCAAAACATATATGAATTACTACTGTACCTGGTATCATTCGTACCTTTCAAACAAATATGGGAGGTGTTTCCAACAATTGAGTATATAAACCACCTGCCGTGAACGGGTTAAAGTAAGTGAGTTGTTCATTTATTCATGACTATAGTACATTTTTACCTTCATAAAATTACTGGGTTTAATCTAATTAATATTATTAAATCTCTTACCTATCCTCTATCATCAAGTGAAGGAAAATTTTTTTAAACAAATAGAAATATTTTACATCACAAAATTAAGATTTCAGTTCAGTTTGAACATAAATGTGAATAGAGTCAACAGAAATAACAATCAAACTGAACACTTAAAAGATTTTTTTATGCATTGGATTGTTCAAATAAATATGGATAAAACATCTTTTTCTGCATTTATTACAATTAAATATGAATTGTTGATTCTATAAAACATATGAAAGATTATGAAAAGGATCACTATTTCTTCAGAGGCAATATTTATTGAATACTATTATTTTTTCATAATGGTGCATGTTAAAGTTTTTCAATAGATGAATATAATTAACATATAATTAATATAAATATTTCTTATTTTATATTCTACATAAGATTAACATAATTAGTATATATAAATATAAGTTAAAATAAAATGATAAAATGGTAAAAAAGCAAGCTATTAAATAAAGAGTTCAATAATGAAGTAAAAGTAAATTAATGAGACAGTTTTTCTTCTGAATAATCAATAGCACTCTTCTACTGCTCCCTTTTCAGAAACCATTTCAAAATAATTCTTGAATAAATTTTATGATATTTGCTTTTTATTTCATAGCTAATAATGTTAAAATTAGATTTTATTTTGAAATGGCCCAAAGATGCGATCTAACATGAACCCTCTTTCCTTTTATAGGATGAAACCATATTTCTAGGATGGAAAATACTATTCTGATAAATACAAATGTGATCAAACATTATCCTGCTTAATATGAATAGTATCATGTCATGTGTTAAGATGTTTTATTGTAAAAGTCTGAGCTATTTTTAAGGTTTAATGACAAGAATTTTAAAATTTATGCTACATTAATTCAATATCTTTAACAAATAATTGATATTGAAATGAATTCGATAATTCAAGACGGTAGATTTAACAAAGATAATTGTGTATATTTTCCAGAAGTAACTAATATAATAAAAATTAATTTTTTCTCTACTAAAATTAATTCCTTTCTAATACACAATTAAATGAAGTTTCTAAGATTTAATTAAAATCATAATGATGATTTTATCAAAAATTTTAATTGGAGATACCAGAAAATACAATGTGTTTTTATACTTATAACACAAAATTTAAAAAAAGTTTATCAGGATTTGAATTCAATTAATTTATTTATATAATCATAAAATGTTTCATAAATTTATCTTTTTAGCTTCTTCTTTCTCATTTTTGTCCAAATCACTGAGTGAACATTTAGTACTATACTATTTATAATGTAATTGGAAATAGTTTATTTTATACTAGATGTCAGCACTATTCAAATTTTCTGAATAAAAAAGATAAGCATTCAGTTCCTTGAAAATTATGCAATCATAAGGTGTTAATAAGAATGACATTAAATATAAAGGGTTAAACATTTATTCTAGGAAAGTTTCTGATATTTAATGGCAAAAAATTGATAAAAATATTTAAAAGTATATACAAATAAATATTTCGTGAAGAATATTGAAGATATTAACTTCAGTATTCCATTTATATAATTAAAGTATTATATTCACACAAAAAAGTACAATAAGTTTCACAAATAGTGTTGATTTAAACTGAAAAAATGATTAAATAAAATGAGCAATAAGATTAGAAAGTTAGAAACAAGTAATTGATTCAAAATTAATTTTGTTGCACATTTAAGTTATGCAACTTCTTTTTAAACTGTAATAAAAAAAATGACATGAAAGAGTATAAATTATTTATTGATATTTATGTTGTCCCAGTGACCTTTTCCGGCATAAAAATTTGTTGTTCATTTTAATAGCTGTTCTATAATGAGAAGAAAAAGCAAAACAATCTACTTATATTCTTATGGCAAAAAATAGATAAAAACTTTTATTTGTAATTTATATGATGTTAAATTGCATCTTTAAATAACATATATCTTTCTAGCAGATATGGTAAATGAAGTAATATGTGGCTAAAGTAAATATTACACGATATTTTGCCAATGGAAAAAAAGTAACAATGTATAATAAAAAAAATTTTTCTCCTTGCTATATTAAAAGCAATTAACTGTCAAATGTAGGTACAGAATTTCAATACTTGGCCATAGAATTTGCACCTTTTTAAAATTTAATTTTGCCTCTGGGTATTAATGTTTGTTAAATTTCTAAGGATTATTTTTGTTGTAAATGTGATGAACATCTGGTCAAAAGAATAGATCCTATGTGACTGGAATAATATCTTTTAAGGATTTTGTAATCCTCTTTCTTACCGTTTAATTTCTAAAAATTACTTTTCAGTAAATGCAATGGAACAATTAAAGGAATGCATTTTTTAGTTTAATCTTCAGTCAATGGAATAATACCTTTAAGAAATTATATTAAGGATTTTATTTTCTCCAAAACAGAAATTTATTTCTCTGAAAATCATGATCCAATTAGAATGGAAAACTGAAAGTAAGAATGTTATTCTAATTATACTTATGTAGACATAGAATGGTATTTAAAATGCCTAAATTTTTATTTACGAACAAAACTAGACTTCTTTTCTTTAATTTTTGAGCATTCTCTTTATTATTTTTCTATTGAATCTATTAAATGAAAATTTTAAAATTTATTCCAGGTTTCTATTATTAATTTACAAACTATTACAAACTTGTATTTGTTAGTGTATTTGATGGAATAATATTATAAAAAATCATTAACTTAAATTAGCAAATTTGTACTTTTATGTTTTAATGAATTTTTGAATCTTGTTGAACTTTTTCTAAAATTATTTGAAAATTGAAAAAAATTGTTTGAAACATACTTTTATGTTCTAATGACTTACAGAATTCTATTTAAAATCATTAGATTTATTAAAATTATTTTATTCATTAGATTTATTAAATTTATTTAATATATTTTATTGCAAAAATTAATTTACTAATTCTTTATTTATCTTATTTACTTTTAACTACATGTTATTAAATGTAATTTTCATTAAGATAATATATTTGATTTTTTAGATACATTATTTCTGGTATTTTATCACCTCATATTTCCTTTAATTTATATTTAGAAATATTTTTAAAAAATAGAAAATTTTAATCAATTCTTAATACAATTTCTGTATTGTAATATAGGTTAGGCTTTGAGATATAAAAATGACAACCATATCAGAAATTGGGAAAAAAAACCCGATTTCTAACGTAGTTATCCTTTTCAGAGAGTTCATCAGGAATGGGTTGCTTATCAAATCAGAATAATTACATCTCCTCCAACTGATGAAAATTTTTTCCAATTGGAGAGTCTCTGTTATCTTCACATTTAACCATTTTTTTGTATGTGACTTATAAATCATTATTTTATAAAACTCATATTAAAATAAAGACATTAACAACTTACAATTAATACATGTTTAAAATTTTAAATAAACTGCAGACATAAATTATCTTCATTTTAAAATATTAAGAAATGTGATACACAGATATTAGAAATAAAAAAAAATTACTTAAAACTATGGAAATAAAACAATTTAACAGTACAGTAAAGTATAACACCACATGATTTAGTCTCAATTTTTCTAAGTGGAAATAAAGATTACTTCAAGACTGAACTTTCATTGTTTTCAGAACACTTGTAGTTATTTAACTGGGGTTTTGCCCATGATATTTTTATTAGCCAACCTTCATGTATAAAACCTGGAAAAAATCAAACTTTTAGTATAAAATTGAATATATATATAAACATTATTAATAGGTAATATAACATATAACACCTATGGGAATGTTATCATGTAAATTACATTTAAAATTTATTTTTGAGGTTTTTTCAGAGTAAATTGTTTTGCAGAGAATGAATACATTTATGAATGTCCCAACATTCTAGGACAACTGAAAAACTTTGAATATAAAAAGAAACTTTTATTACATACTTCCTTAATGATGATGCACTTCCATGAGTATAGCAGAGCTATATCAAATCCTCAAATTGATTCATCCTAAAAGATTCCACAACCAGCAAGCAAGATACAGATCTTGCCTAGATAACTCCAGACAGAATAAAATATGGACAGGAGAAACCTGTATGTTCAATTCCCCACTTGCAACACACTGTAGTCTTAAAACCCATTGAGAAAATCATGGAACACCCATTGAGAATGCGGGTAATAATTGTCTGATATTTATGACAGCAAGTAAAAGTCAAAGAGTTTAATAGATGACAACTACAATATATACCAATGCATTTCTTTCATAATTTATTTTAAGAAATAAGGCCGATATGGCATCAGCAAAGGCATTAATCTTAGTATGGAATTTACTGAAGACTTTAATAAGGTTACTGAAGACTTTAATAATTATGACTAAATATTTAAATGTAAATATTAACAATTATTATACAAAATATAATTTATGTAAAGAATCCCATGACATACTAGATAAAAATATTTATTTCTCTGAAAATGAAAAATTATTTTATTAATACCATACTAAGTGTTAGAAAAGTATACAATAAAATAACAATATTTTGGTCTAATTTATTGCACAATTTAAAGTAGAATGAATATTTTATATTCAATGAATTTTAGCATATAAATAGTTGCATTTTTGAAATACAAATAGGGATGACGAGTACAAATCTCACCATTCAATTTTTTAAAAGATCTTGCAGCATCTTCTCTGTAAAAATAACAAATGAAGGCATAGTTCTTTTTCTTTTCGATATTTCGAATTGGTAATTGCCCTTTTTCTGAAAACAGTGTGTATAATGTATTCTCATCCACTTGGAAAGGGACATTACGAACATAGAGGGTTGCAACCTGGAAATGATTTAAAAGAAACCTATAAGTACAGAGATAAAAGAAAATAGTAATAATCATTAAATAATTTATTATTGCTTAGAATTGGTAAATTTGTTTGATACTTATAAAGTCACTTTCATATTTAATACTGCAATAAATCCACGATAATTTTTCATCTTTAACATCCTTCATCATTATATAATAATTATGAATCCCCCAGTTTTTAATGCCTATCTAATTCCCATGACTAATTTATTGTTAATAGAGTAAAATTATTAATCTAGAAATAGGGTTGATTCCAAGGGAGTTACAAACGTATAAGTTTCAACATTTAATAATTTTCGATTTGTTAAATTATCAATAAACTTAGAATTTAGTTTTTGTTTAGTAAATCTTAGACATGGATAATATTTGCAGAAATACTTATAATCAAAAAACATACAAAAATATTTTTATAACAAATGAAGTAAAAATTTGGTGCAAAATAGTAAGAGTATGAATTCATAAAATACATAGTAAGCTGCTTGGTATAACGAGCCGATTCGTGTTTTAAAATTAGATGATTTGTAATATTAACTGCAGATGGCAGCACTAGGCACTTTATATTTTGATTATTTAAAAATTGCTATCCCTGAGATATGCATTTCATTACTGCGTTAGTGTAGAATAAGTGGTTCTATTGTGTATGGAAAAAATAATGGATTTTTTTCCTGACGAATAAAACAATTATTCAATGATGAGTTCCAAAACATATGCATATATAACATTTTAAAATTTCTCTATTAAAAATCAATCATATCCTGGCTGGAATTAATATATTTATTTTTAATTAATTCTTCGTAAAAGCTTAGAGAGATCTGTTTTTTAATAAAAATAAAAAAAATCTGAACATGAAAAATTAAAAGATATCGAATGTGTGTGGATTAAGACATGGTTTTTCAGAAAAAATGTAAAACAAAGGCGTAAAATTGCGCAATTAATTTAAAATATAATTAAGATTCACAGAACAACCCATAATTTTTAAAAGGGAAATTAAATGCCATTCAATAAACTAATTGATGACAAAAATTTTCATCCATATTTCAAACGGGTTTAAGCACGAATTCATTATTCCAGAGGCATGTCATTGTTTTTGAAGCGAAAATGCTTAATACATTACTTAACCTGTTCGAGACGACATACCGTCCTCTCAGGTCGGGACCATTGGTTACAAAAGCCTAATATATAATTCCAGAAAGTGCGCATAACATTAAAATGGATAAAATATACACTTCACAAACCCCACCTGCATATCTTTAATCTTATATTTAAAAATGGTTGTACTTTACGTAAAAATGCAATCATTTTTAAATATAAGATTAAAGATATTATAATTTTCAACCACAATCAAAAACATAATTAAAATAATTGATGTTCAATAATAAAAATATGAATATATTTTAATCTATAACGAAAAATACCCAAATCTAGAAAGAAAATTCATGCTAGAATATCTCCCATAAAACCCTCTTAAAATAGAATCGAAATTATAAGCAAAAACTTCGAAATAAATTAAAAGGATCTTTACCAGGTGTCACTATTAGCACTTGTTTATGTTTAGATTCATGAAAATCCAATAAAGCATTAACACTTGACGGGCCTCATTCTGACCTCAGAGAGAGAAATACTGTACAAGAACAATCTCTCTTCTAAATGGAACATGGTTTAGTGGCGCCATCTGCTGGTAAATATTTCATTCCAAAAGCAAGACACAAATGTGCGGTGATCGTCAGGCTGTGTGGGATTCACCATAACGCAAGAATGAAGCTTTAAGCCTCTGAAGGGCATTCTAGAGCGAACACATATTTGCGGCTTCATCTTCAATGATTACTAATATTATTTTACTTAATAATTTATTCACAGAATTATAAACTTATCGTTTATCATGACTAATATTTATTCATAAACAATGTATATGGGTTAGAAAAATTTGAGAATTGGAAACAAGCATTTATTCTAACATGTATTTTTCTGTTAAATGGATTACTAAAAAAATACTATGTTTAGAAATGTGTGTGTAAATTAATTAAATATTAATATGATTTAAAATTCGCAAAATTATCTTGTACTTGTAATGTATGTATTTCAATTAAAATTAAACATATTCATTGCTGTCTTTTTCCCTTTTCTGAGAATTTTCACACAATTTTTACATAAAAGGGAATTTTAATAAGTTCAAACCATCAAAAAGCTTATAAATCATTCTACCCTAGAATAAGAAAGATACATTAACTACTTCAATTAATTCACAAATTTCATAATTGGTACTAGTTTCATAGCACTGGTTAGTTTCGAATTCAATAATACTGTTACTTTTTATATAGCATCAAACGCATCAATCTGTAATTTCTATTATCCTAATTCTGTGGGATCCAATCAAAGGCATACAACGTCATTTGGGAACGAAAATGGCGAGATAGCAGATTTTTTTAAACACATTGTGTGAAATGCCTTTTGGGAAAATTATTTTCAATCTAAAGACATAAATTGTGATCAATAAGAATTTATAAAAACTATAGTAATTTAATACTTTAAAAAAGAGAAATCCGTCGTTCATCGAAATAGAGGTATATCGAATATACTGGAACATAACTCATTTTATGGTTTAGATTATCTAGATTTTGGTTAGAAGTTTCTGGATTTCTTTCTTTTAATTATGATAATTTAATTGCTTATGCTTAAATTTTACGGGCAAATTTTCTCACTGACCTCAGAATCGAATTAAAATTTTCAAAGCTGATTCTAGTTTGATCATTTGAATTGGTTGTACGGTTGTGGTAACGAAGTAATATATAATATACGTTCAAATTATTTCCCAATGTTTAATTTAGCATGTCCAGCAATAAGGGTTCGTACCAAATTATTAATTACTAAAAATATTCTTTCTTGAAACAAGTAAAAAAATTAAAAACATGAATATATAATACATGCTTTTGCGGCTATATAAAAATATTTTGCACAATTTAATCCGCTTCATCTGGTTAGTTTTCGAATAAAAGAAACTTTAATAGATATAGCAAATCAAAATTAACAGTAGATTTTCGTAAAAAAATGATATGCCTTTTTAAATAACATTATGATAACTTTTCATACATTAAATCTGTAAGTCATTAATTCTAAACAAGTGAATAACATTAATAATTTAAATACGATACTTTCTTAAACACTGTTACGGATATTTGTAAATCAAACCAATACTGCTAGTAAAGGTGAAAATGAAAACTTGTCATTTTTAAATTTAAAAATCTTTCTCATTTCAAAATCCATATAAACTTAAAGCTTAGAATATACATAAAGCTTATAATTTAGTAATTCCTAATTTGATTTTATAAAGCTTCGATATAAGCAATAATTTCTAATTTAAGTTCTTAAAAATATGGTTTTTGCTTTTTTTCAGGTAACAATATAAATATGATTGTGAGGTCACAAAATACATATAAAGAAATTCTATGCAACTGCAGGAATATAAATTAAATAAATTAAAACTGAAATAATATAATTTTGCAATAAAGTATCAATTCCGAGATCCATATTTAACAGTATAAAAAATCATTAGAAAGATACAGAATATATTTTTATAATCAAATTATATATATATATATATAATTTGATTATAAAAATCTGTGAATATATATATATATACATATATTCACAGATTGTAACAAATGCCAAAAATTACTCTTTTCTTGTTCGCTTATTTACAGACAAGATCAGTATGGGAGAGTAAAATCGATTTTGCAAAACTTTGATATCAGTAATCAATTCTAATTTAAATGTTTGTTTATGCTTAACTGTAAGGAGACAATATAAATGAACATAAATTTTATTTACTATTACAAATATCAGTAAGTTAAAAAAATTAAAAACACTCTAAGAATACACTTAAGCTTTATATATATATATATATATATATATATATGGCATCTTCGATTTTTTGTACTAGATCTCACAAAAAAAAAAGATTTTTTTTAAAGAAATAATTTCCAAATCTTACTAGTTGGTTTTCATTTTCACTAAGTTCCAATGAAGGGTCTGCCCAGTCTACAGAAACACCTTCTCCAAACAACGTGACATCATCATCCATCAGCACTCTTCTTGCGATAGAAGCAGCTCTGTGATTTTCATAATCCACTAACGCAGCACCGAGATTTTTATTAGCATCGTAACAATTGGGACAGAATTTGACATCAACCACCCCACTAGTAAGTTGTCGAATCTCATTCATCACCATTTCTTCGGTGACAAAGTTAGGAATACCTCTAAGGAAAAGTTTGCAATTATTGATTGATTTGCATACTCCAATATGTCGATGAGGTTTAATAACATAACTGTCAAATTTCTTAACAGCTTTTTCAGCGTCTTCTTTATTGGTGTAGGTGGCAAATGCATATCCTCTACAGGATCGGCTGAAGTCTACCATTAATCTAAATTCATATATAGTGCCAACACTCGCGAAAATAGATATCAATTCTTCTACCGAGACAGTGCGGGGTAATTTGCCGATAAAAATTTCACAACCTTTCGGAGGCGGGGGGCCGAGCCATCCAGGTGGGGGACCATATTTTTTCTGACCCTTTTCTTGAACGAACACGTATTCTGTTCCATTTTCCAATGTCACAACAGTACGCTTCGGAGAATTCATATTTTTCTCTCAAGCGAACAATCTAGTCTAAAGCGGAACAGGAAGAAAGCTAGGGCGATAAGTACTTAAATCCTATAGGATGGCAATAGCATCTGCTCGAATACAGAAATGTAAGAATTCAAAAGCCAAAAGTAAAACAAAGTTGTTCATTGGACACGTGTACGAAAGGCCACTCCCTTGGAGACGGTTATCTTTGAGTTAGGGAGGAAAAAAAAAATGCCAAACGATTTCTCTACTGCAAACGAAAATACTTAGAAAACGAATCTTTAGAACGTATTGACATATGCAACAGCGTATTTTTTGCGTTAATTTCGAAAATGGGTTAACTTTTTATTTTTTCATGTTATAATTTTTTCTTGAAAAAATCAACCGATATTATTTAATTTGTTTCTAAAAAATATATTCACCAAATGATTTAAAGTGATTAAAAAACTTATTTTATAGCAAATCAATGATTTAGATTAAATTTGTAAACGAAAATAGAGTATTTTTATAGTCATTAATGTAATTTTATTACATATAAGAAACCGATTATATTTTTCTTATAAAATGTTATATTAGTTTCACATTTTCAAAAATGTAATATACTTTTTTAAGTTTCTGCCCATCATTACTAAAACTATTAAATATCCTGAACACCATCATGGGAAAAATCTTCAAGATTTTTAATGATCGTTATATTTTTGATGTTATGTTTTACTAATGAAATCATTTTTTTATTATTTATCGATAAAGTATTAATTTTTTGTATTTTAACTCTATAATTGACATCTCTTTTTTCGTTCGAAATAGATTCTCAATTCGAAAGTTTTAATAATAGTTGTGCCATAAATAAATACTTTTAAACTTGACCCAAAAATGAAATGAATGAACGTTTGAAACTACATTTAAAGCTGATAAAGTATTGAAAAATTTGATATGAAAACGAATTCGAAGTAAACTGAAATAAATTCAGAAAATGGTTATTTTACGTACTTCTGACATACGTTAATTAACATATAAAATTCATGTTTCACAATAATTTATGTTTATTAAATTTTTTAATCATTCGTACTAGAGCATTAGTTTTCTATAATAAACAGGAGCTCGAATCGAATATCATGATATAATACATTTGAAATTTTCCAGTCTTTGAAAAGTAAATACAAATAAAAGAAAATATAGCAAGTTTCGACTTTTGATTTCATTTTATGTCACAATAACATTGTATAGGCATAAATTATAAATTTTATTGGGTGCATTTAGCTTTTCTAGATGTACATTTCTGAATCCAGTATCGAAAATGCACAAGAATTAAAATTAAAGATTTGATTAATGTTAATAAGGTTATAGATACATATGTATAGCCACACACAATTAGTTTGTAGTCATCTAATTTATTAACATAACATTATGAATGTCATTATTTTGTTGATAGATTTTAAATACATTTTTGCATGGACGATTTTTTTGGAATATAATTCGACTTTTTTAAAGATTTAGAGTTAACATAAATTAATTTTATTTTTTTACATAATTTTTAAAAATTAAATTTCTAGATATTTTTGAATTCTATGAATTTAACAAAAATAGTTCTTTATTTTTTTCTTATTATCGAATATCTTAAGGGATTAAATCATTATTTTACTAATTTAAACAACCAACTTTCGCTTTTCAATTACTAATTGTCTTATTAGTGTCAATTATTTTGGCAACAGAATTATTTGAACTAGTTATCGGAGCTTTATTTTAAATCTGCAAACGTATGTATACAGGGTTCACTATGAGAATCTAGTAGAGCAGGGCTCTTTACAGTGAAGAATCTTTGGTTTGATCTTAGCCGTTGTTGAATATCGGGAGATGGATGTTTCACTTTTGCATGTAGTGTGGACGTTTTCTTGATTTCCTCCTTTGCTATATTTGAATACGACCTTCAGTATATGAATATTCTTTCAAGAAGGCAATTTACATAGTGAATATTAATACTTTATTATAGCCTGAGGCAGTAAAACTGTTCCACTATATGTCGTAAAATATCAAGTAGATATAATTAATTAAAATTTAATGATTTCTGTAACAGGAAATACTTCAGAGAGAAGATTTATAAAATATAAAATCAACTTTATATGTTAAAAAAATGCATTAGCAATGGTATATTAAAAAATAATATTTCCGTATAAATTGTGTCTTAGTTTTATGAAAATAAATACCCAATAATTTAAACTCTTGACTATTAAAACTCTATATTGATAAAAATTGTTATATTTTATTGATTCTGTCAAAAAATTGAAAGAGGAAAAAAATCGTACGCAGGTGGAAAATGAAGGGATGGAATGAAGCACTTCTTAATATTGTCATAATATATCGTGTAGACATAATTAATAAAAACTTAATGATCCTTTCCTACTTATGAAAAAAAGAGGTAAAAAAATGGACAAAAACGTGTTTACGTAACATAATGTCCCTAGAAGGTTCTAACCGGGAACTATAATTAAAATACACATTAGTAACGTTCTATTATGAAGTAATAAAACACACACATTTTGGATTTTGGATATCGTATCGATTTCATTTTGTGTTTTTGAATATCGTTTTGATTGGGATAAAGGTTAAAAATAATTTTAGAATCTGATTTTCAAAGCAAAACTGTTTAAAGCAAATGAGTTTATACTTTAAAGTTAATTTGATTTTTAGGGGAAAGTTTTCTCTTTTTAGTTTAAAAAATAGAAATGTTTTAAATTTAATATTAAATTTAAAAAAATATTTTAAAATTTTTTTTATCATTACTTCTTTGAATTTAAAATAAATGTTTGCATGTCGCTATCGCCATTATTTGGATAAAATTTCTCATGATGAAATATCGCATGCTAAAATAAAAACAAAACAAAAAAATGCTTAATTTCAGAATTTTTCGATATATTTACTATGTGTTTTTTCATTTTATAATTATTTTCTCTACAAAATCGATCGAAATTGTATGTATAGTACAAGTTTCTACTATCACAATTCTTTTAAAATGTTTCTCGAATATATTTCATAGCGTAATATAACTCGATAAAGCCTAATGCAATCGATTAATTTCAGTATTTATTTGTGAATTCAATTATAGCACTATATCCCTCAATTAATGTAATATTGATGTAGTCTAAATCTTATGTAAGGGAATATATACATATATTCTCATTTAACCTCATCGATGAAGTATACTTCCTCATCGATGAAGTATCATTTTCAGCTATATTTTTATTTGTATTGAGGAAATAACCAGGATTATTTCAAATTATTTAAATTCAAAATATATTTCACTACAACAAGCATTCAAAATTAAATCATTAATCAAAAAATGAAAGAAACCAAATGATTTTTTAATTAAATTTAAAATTAAAGTACTTAAAATTGCTTCATCATCATATGAATAAGCTAAATGAATGTAATTAGATATGTTTATAATTCCAGATAGATAGTGAAAAAATACATAACTTTAATGACAATAATTAATATGATATATACTATAGTTTATTTTACTGCCAATTATGGATTTTAAAATAGAATTTAAAAAAGAAGTACTGATGTTCTAAATGACTAAACATACAAGAGATTAATATTGTATTACTTGAACTAATACATGTTGGCTAGAATTACAAAAGTAAAATGATATTAGTATTATAAAAATATTCGTGAATATCACAAGATCAAAATAATCGTAAGAAATATATAGCTATTAATATTTAAAATATGATAAAAAATAACAATTACATAACTATACACAAGTTGGTCATCATAAGCCAAATTGATTGCTGGTAACAAGTCACAGAAGACTTGTTTATAATGTGTCAGTGCTGAGAAATTAAAGAAAACCTTTTTTTTTTCTCTCACGTAATAAATGTCAAGAAATTGGTGTTACAAATGCCATTCCCGCCTAAAGAAACTAAATTCGGAGTCATTGACCCAAAGTCAATAAATTCAGCCCTGACACACTCTTTAGTTCTAGAGGTCATCCTCTTCTCGACAACACCCTCGCGTCATTATTACATTCCTTAAGTGGAGATCCACGCTTCTTCAAGGTGATTCAAAATGAGACAGTCGGACGCACTTTCGACAAGTTAGCTGTCTTGAGGCAAAAGTTAGAGTAAACCGTGTTTTGGAAGACTATTCCATCTCCCTTCTAGCTTTAGGCATATCTCAAAATTGTATTTTGAAATGTCTTAATTACTGAACAAAAGTTCAAGAGATATTTTAAATGTTTAAAGAAGGAAAAAATATTTTTTTATGTTCAAAAATGACTGTAACTCATTTTAAAAAACAACTTATTTTATTTTTTCAAAGCCTTATTAACATTTTATAAATTTCTCGAATGTATCTGCATTTATTAATTACGATACACAGAAATTTTTGAATTAGCTTTGCAAGTTGCAGTTGACCATGATAAACGATTATTTTTATTGTACGAAATCTACAATGGCTTATTCGATATCAAGCAAAGCTTACTCGCAGTTTCGTATTCATTAAGTTTCCCACCAAATCAATCATTAAGTTTCCCACCAAATCAATCAATAATAATCCTTTATTACTGTTATTTTGAATAGTAATTTGTTAAAAACATTTTTTTGCATTTTCTGCAGATTTTGATGATCTTAGATTAATGTTGCAAAAGCAACAAAGTAAAAGTACTGAAATGAGCCATTCCTTCCAAAAAGTGTGGTTTTAATTCTGGTGGTGTATGAATGGTCAGCTCAGGGAAAATTGCAGGAACATAACATTGCATGTTACATTCGTGCAATTCCCCAACATATTACATACATGGAACTTCCTGCAATTCTCCAAGAGAATTGGAGGAAGTTACATTCACAGGAAAATCGTTTGTAAATGCAACTTCTAATTACTATAAGCATTAATTGCAGCAAAGAAAGCAAGAAATTAGTAAATGATTGGTCTGCTTTAGGAGAACTTTCAGGAGCCATTTAACTATATAACTACTGGATGCTATAAGCATTAACTGCTGTAAAGAAAGCAAGAAATTAGAAAATGATGGGTCAACTCTGAAAGAATTGCAAGACCCCATTTGTAGATGCAATTTCTGTTGTTATTGCTTATGATACTTGGACAAGCCAAGCTCGCTATCCCGTAAGCTATGCTAGTTTAAGGGTGCGTCTTTCATTTAACAGCACCACCAAGATGAAAGTACGTTTGCTCTAAGATTCCGTCTATAGATGGGATCACCAGAGGATCCATGCCCTAAATTTTGACTTTGATCTGATAGGGAAAGAAATTTTCTCCAGATCATTACACCCATGATAACTGCTCAACGACCGACCACAGGACTTCCGATTCCACAGATTTAACGAGCACATATATCGCTTGTACTCAGTGGGTCTTTTGCGGCATTGGGAATTGAACCCCTCCCTGGATGTAACTTTTAAATGCTATAAGCATTAACTGTTATAAAAACGGCAAGGAATTAGTAAATGATTGGTCTGCTCTGAAAAAACTGCAACCGTCATTTGTAGAAGAAACTTCTGAACATTATAAGCATTGACTACTGTAAAGAAAGCAAGAACTTAGTAAATAATTGGTCTGCTTTAGGAGAACTTGAGTAGCCACTTGCAGATCTGAATGCTATAAAGAATTAATTGCTGCAAAGAAAGCAAGAAATTAATAATAAATGAATGGTTTGCTGTTTGATGGCAGTTAGGAACCATTTGTAAACGTAACTTCTGTATGTCACAAGCATTAAATGCTGCAGTGAAATAAATAAAATAGTAAATAATGCCTATTTAAAACAAAAGGTGAAATTACTCAACAATAATGGAAGGCATGGAACAACGTAAGGCATTTTTGCATCCATTGCTTAAATTGCTTCCGAATTGACTTTTCATACATAATGAGCTGCATTCATGTATCGCCAGGGAGTAAACCTGGAAAATTCTCAAGCACCCACCTTTGACAAACGTGCATGCTAAAGGTAGAAAAACAAACTTTATCTCCCGTTGTTCAACAGTGGTTGGAATCGAATTCGAGATTTTACACTTCGAAGATCGATGTCCTATTATTAAACCACGGTGGCACCACTGCAGAATTTACGCTATCAGACAGTTGGAAAATAAATACCTGCCTCCATATCGTCAAAAACAAGACCACTGTTATTAGAATTCGATCCCATTTAAAGCGTAATGTGTCAGAGGATGGCATAAAATATTATGAATAATAAAGTATTACCTCAGCTTTCAAGCACATATTTATCTTTATGAAACATGCTTTAAAATTTATTTCTACGCCATGAATGCATACAGCTTTTTTTACTCAGGTTCCAACCAAAAGGGATATTTGACTTTATGTATTCGCAATTCACGTTAAAAAATTGTGTTGAAAATGTTACGAGCTTATTGCTTTAAGTAAGATGCTTTAAGCTTCTAGTAACAAAATTAAACCTCTTCCTCACTTGGTATTTAACGAGACTATTTGCTTAGAGAAACAGTTTAAGATTTTCCTCACAAAATGACTCTTTATTTTTCCTTATTACATTGAATAGTTTCTAAGTATGTTTATTTTATCTCAAAAATGCATAACATTTTATGCCTCAAGTATTTTCTCACAGAAACTTAAGTTTCTTATATTAATATTTTTTAAATAAATAAATTCGAGTAGCAAAGAATATTTTATATTCTATACATTTATTTAAAGTTTGCTTTAGGGTCAAATACCGAAAAATACTTGATGAACTTGTAAATTGCTTCACGCAAAAGACTGAAAAAGAAATGCAGTAATTCAGATTCAACATGCATTTTTCAGAGATAAGGAAGGATAATATGAAAAAAAAAATTAAAACGTTTTTAATGAAATTATGCATATTAAAAATAATATATTCATTTCAGCTCATTCATATGTATGTAAAATATACTCGTGTAGGGTACGTTACAGAATTTCATAGCAGTCTTAACTCCTCTCAATATTGAAAATAAACTGTCAGGTGAATTGTGTCTTACTCGTGGAAATGTTAATGATATTTACCAAATAATACCGAAGATTCTCAGTATTGGATTCATCACATATGTAAAATTATAAGAATTTAATATGAAGGGAAATGTGTGTGGGTGTGTGCTAAAATAAATATTATGATCAGATGACAAGCGCAAAATTGGCGCCCATTATGAATTGCAAATCAAATTCAAATACCTACGTCCTCCCCCCGCTTGGCGAAATATTTTTCGCTAATTGGCTAGGGTGTGACCTTAATATTCACTTTTACCTAACTGATATGAAAATAATGAAATGCTAATATAAAGAAGTTAATAATATAGCTTTTTTTTTTGAATAAACATATAACATTATTTTCCAAGCAGAAAACAACGTATTATAAGTCAGAATTCATGTTATTCAATTTTCAAATTCTACTGATATATTTATTTAAAAACAAAATTCACATAATTTACATAAGTAAAAACTCGTTATTTGAATAAAAGATTTTTCCATTTAAATTTTTCTCACAAAAATTCTTTTTATAATTCTTGAAATTTATGAAACTTTTTTTATAATTTTTTGAAATTTATAAAATATAAAATATACTAAAATATAAAAACTCTATTTGGAAATTAACCATAGTAATTTTATTTATATTTTATTCGACATTAAAAAAAATCAGAAAAACTGTGAAAAAAAATTGATTTTTTAGCCTGAATATAATAAAATTGAAATCAAATCAAAAGGTAAAATAAATAGCAGCAAAAATACTACAGAAATATTACAAGAGGAAAAGTATTATTTCCCGAAATAATACTTTGTTTCAGATAATAATGTTAATGTTAGATATTCATATATATTTTTCAGCAAATAATACTTTGCTGAAAAATATGAATATCAAATATTAATAAATTTATTGCCTCTATAATCGAAAAAGTTTTTTTCTATTGACATTCAAAAATGAAATAATATGTCTTAATTAAATCAAATACCGTATTTAATACATTAAATATAATATAAAATGTATATAATGTTTATTTTAATTGATTACGGTGGAGTTAAAATGTTTCATTCTATTAAAATATGAACTCTTCTAAAAATAATAATTAATTAACTAATAAATATAATTGTAGCTTTTTTGAAATGTATGAAATATTTAGTAATTAGTTTTTTAACATATAACAATTGAATACCTACTTATATTTATAAGTATATATTAACTATCACACATAACACAATAGAGAATAAAATATTTAAAAAGGAAAATTAAACTTTTCATAACGAATGTTTAATAATTAGGGATATAATCAAATAATATTATTAATTGTCCCTAATATATTTGATAATACTATAAACAACAATATTATTAATCAACAATAATAGAACAAACACAATTTGTCTCGTTGTAATTACTAATTATATTATTTATAATACTATTGACAAATAGTATTATTTGGTAAGTTTAATTGGAATTAATTTATGAATGTTATACCATATCTTTGTTTTTACATTACCTTAAAATTAATTGTAATGCATAACATATTTAAATATTCATTCATTTATATATATATATATGCTGTATATATATATATATATATATATATATATATATATATATATATATATATATATATATATATACAGCAGAACAGTTTAAAAACATTTTAATACACTTGGAAAAATTTAAGGGAGAATAGAGGGCTTAGCAAAATTTAAATGAAAAGATTGTGGTTACAAATGTTAATGAAAACAAATCATTAAAAATAACCATAAACAAATTAATTATTTCAAAACTATAAAAAAAATGTAAGTTTCCAAGAAAATTGAATTTTTTCTAAAACTAATTATACAAATGATTTCTAAAACTATTATACAAATAATATTGAGGCTATAATGTATGAAAAATTATAGGATTAATAATTCTTGCAGTTTTAACTTTAAACATAGAATAGGTAAGTTTTTAAGAAATAGCAAATGCTAATTAGAGCTCATTATAAGCGTTCTAAGAGCACAATTTTGTGAAGAAAATCATTTTATGCACATTTTTGTTAAAATATCCAAGGCCAAGTGAACATTGTTTTCTTTCAATTCTTTCCAATTTTTAGACTTCAGGATGTTCTTTTTGCACCCGCACGCGAACGTGATAGCGCATTTCGATAGCTCTTTATCCTGATGTGCGTCAGCAAGCGACAAAACAGAACAGATGTTTTCCAATGTAAGGTTATTCTTCAATATGCCTCTGCATATATCTTTCAAGGATGTGATTTGATATTTGTCAGCTGCTGAATAAAGCTTCATGGCGTTTTCAGTATCCACTTCCCCAATACTTCCTGTGTACATGAAGGTTATCATTCTGCGCACAGTGGCCGAGTCAATATCAGGGACGTCGATGACACTAGGGTCGTTCTCCTTCAGACCACTCTCGAAAATGGCTACGAACACCGGTGACCTTGAGCATAGTACAACTTTATGTACGGCGAGGGAATCATCTATTGTTCGAATTAATACATCACAGAATTTCCTTTCGGTGAACATACGGTGCAAATCTTTGGCGAGATCTTTGACGAAGTTCGATGCATCGCCAGAATCGGTCATTCCAGCTGTCCATTCAATGTCCGAGAAACACTGACCATTAGAAAACTTAAGGGTGAATCTCAAAAAAGGCATCTCCACTCCCAGCATGTCAGACCATGTCAAAGGATGCTCGAAATTCCAATTCTCGTCCTTATTACTCTCGAATAAATGGTCTTCTTCGAAGGTTCTGATTACCGTCTTTTCCAGGTTTATGAGTTCTACTTTACAAATCAACATCCAGTTCGATTTTATTTTACTTTTTAAGTCAATTTCAATTTTCAGAAAGTTGTCATTCTCATTTATTCCATAATGTAATGTTAGGAACAAAGTTGCGGTAGGCGTTGTCACAGGAATAACTTGTTTACTTCCGATTGCAGCGATGTAACAGTCATTGATACGGGAAGTGAGGATCCTCTTCTCCACAGAGATGAAAGTTCGAGCGAAACTCTGAGGTATTGTCACGGCATTTGCACTAACAGCATCTCCTGGAGCCAAACTCCAATTTTTTGCTAACTCAAACAACTTTTCCGGTGAATTCCCAGTATAGGATACCAATGATCGTTTCACAATTCCAGCTGCTTCACTGAAAACCTCCTGCATGTAACACTCCACAACACAATCGGGCATGCATTCTACTGACTTCCGTGGCAGGAACTTGTTCCACCCCCATGACAGGGACTTATCCGTAAAACTATGAATGTCGTCTGCGATCACGCCGTTAATCGATATTTGAAACGCAATTCGAATTTCTTGTGGCTCGTTTTCTATCAATCTCGAAAGGTAACAGGAGATGTAGTCCACGGAACCCGAATTATTCCCCTGTGGATACAACTTCAAGTACCAACGAGAATTGAGGAATTGTTCTAATGTGAACACTGGACTCTTTATACATTCGCCACATTTCAGCGGAAGCATCTTAAAGTTTTCTACCACCCAAGTGAACAGGTAGTTTCTACGGATAGTCATATTCTTTCAACTTATGATTTCCAACAGCATATATGAAGGTAAACGATAATTATTTTCAAGAGAGATTTGATAAAAGAAGTCGATGAAGAGACAAGTAGATATGAATAAAATAACAATTAGCTTTCAATGAATTGAATATTTGCTGAATTCGTGTAAAGTCAGCAATGTGGAAACTACCGCTACACAATGCAAAATAGAACTATACAATAGACTTCGAGTGTTTGTGAATTATTCAATAAAACGAAACGTTGAGAAAGAATGCCCAGACGAGAAGGGTTGCCAGACACTTTGATTTCGCGAGATTGTTTTGAGTTATTACTATTATATATACTCTTACGGGAAATTAGTTTTACATAATTTTTTCTGCTACCGCAAAAATATATTATGATTTAGCTTGCATCTCTCTTAATTTAGCTACAAATTTATATGCTTAGCTAAATTCAGGATATTAATCAGTTAAGAAAAAATAATAAAATATATGCTGCGAAAGAATTACGTGAACTGTATATCATTGTGTTGTGAATAGTTTTATGAAACCCGCCAATTAATAGAAAACCGCCAGTTATGCTATTCTTTTGAGAAATTACAGTCGTTAAAAGCAAACGTTAGCAGTCAGGTTTGCTGAATTCGTATAAATTCACAAAATTAAGAATTTTTTCTTGCTGAGCGCACATCGTCTCCAAATTAATTCTAAAACAAATATCACACAGAACAAAACATTTACATAAATGAACCCATTTTTCTTTTATTTGTTTAGCTTCAGGAAAGTTCAATTGTGAAAGACATAATATTCACATTAAATTACTTAATTGGATTTTAATATAAATGAAAAAAAATTTTTTTTTTTGAAATAAAACAGTGCCTTATTATTTTTTTAATTTACCAAAAATGTCAGTTGCTCTCTCCTCTCAACTATTTCTTTCAGCAAAAAATATGTTGCCAAATGTTCCAAATTTTGCTTATTTATTTTAAATGTCGGGGGGGGGGGACAGAGCAGTTAACCTTTATTAAAACGTAGATAAAAAAATCTTTATTTTTATTATAATTTTTTAAACACAAATTTAAAATTTGATTTAAACTACTAATTATACCACGTCGACTAATTTTTTAAAAAAATTGTCGCCAAATATTGGCAATTTCGCTTATTTATTTTAAATATGAGACAAAAATGAAGCAATAAACTTAAATTCAGTGAAAAAATAAGATAAAAATTTTACTTAAATAATATTTTAAATATAAATTTAAAATCTTCGTACGCTAAAAATGAAAAATGGTAGTTTTAAGAATATAAAATATAAATGGCATCATTAAACATTTGTCTTGGCATCATTAAACATCTGGAGACATTTTTTTTCGCGGTATAATATCTACAAGGAAATTTGTAATTATCTATATTAAAGGGTCGTCCACAAGACGTAGTGTAGTCTAAATAATTTTGCAATTGTAATAAAATTATTCAGACTACATTACGTCGAGTAACTATTAACGTAACATATCCTCGTGTAACAATTAACGTATTATTTTTGCATGTTTCAGAACTTATATAGTTTAAAAAAACTATTTTTGCCAGCATCATTTTGAGTAAATAGACTTAAATAAATAAAAAAAAAAAACTACTTGTTGACACAGAAGAAAGTCTGAGAAATCGAATATTATTTACAAATATGTAATAGCTATTTTCTTTTTATTTGATTACATGCAAAAAGTTCTGCATATTTTAATTGTTTTTAAAATGAAAAATGGTTAAAATATTTAAATTACACTCTAAGGTAACAAACTGATAATTACAAATAGTTCAAAAAAGATAATAAAATTTATTAAACTGGAAATTATTAAAATTTTTTGTAAAACACAAATATTTTAGATCTATTAAAAGAAAAAAAATATTGGGCATTGAATAAGATTTATAAATTACGAATATGTGATGATAAAATTTCAATATCTTTAAATAAATGTTTTATTTAAAAAAATAATGGCATGGAAAATATGTATGAATATATATATATATATATATATATACACACTACTGGCCATTAAAATTGCTACACGAAGAAGGCGACATGCTACAGACGTGAAATTTATGCGAAAGGAAGAAGGTGCTGTGATATGCAAATGATTAGCTTTTCAGCGCATTCAGACAAAGCAGGCGCCAGTAGCAACACCTACATTGTGTTTAAATGAGGAAATTGTTCAGCCGGTTCCTCATACACAAATTGCATTTGAACGTTGTTGCCTGGTGAAAAGTTGTTGTGATGCCTCGAATAAGAAGGAGAAATGCGTACCAGCACGTTTCAGACTTTGATAAAGGTCGAATTGTAGCGTACCGGGATTGCGGTTTATCTTATCGCAGTATTGCTGCTCGCGTCGGTCGAGATCCAATGACTGTTAACAGAATATGGAATCGATGGGTTCAGGACGGTAATACGGAACGCTATGCGGGATCTCAACGGCCACCTATCACTAGCAGCCAAGAAGACAGGCATGTTATCCGCATGGCCGTAATGGATCGTGCAACCACGTCACGAGCCGTGAGTCAAGAAACGGGGTCGTTTGGAAGACAACAAGTGTCTGCACGAGCAGTTCGACGACGTTTGCAGCAGCATGGACTCTCAGCTCGGAGACCATGGCTGCGGCTTCCCTTGACGCTGCGTCATAGACAAGAGCGCTTTCAATGGTGTGATCAACGACGAACCTGGGCGCACGAATGGCGAGACGTCATCCTTTCAGATGAATCCAGGTTCTGTGTACAGCATCATGATGGTCGCCTCCGTGTTTGGCGGCATCGTGATGAACGCACACTGGCAGCGTGCATTCGTCATCGTCATACTGGCCCATTACCTGGCGTGATGGTATGGGGTGCCATTGGATACGCGTCTCGGTCACCTCTTGTTCGCATTGACGGTGCTTTGAATAGTGCACGCTACATTACTGGTGTGTTACGACCCGTGGCTCTACCTTTTATTCGAGCCCTGCGAAGCCCAACGTTTCAGCAGGATAATGCCCGACCGCATGTTGCCGGTATTGTACGGACCTTTCTTGATACGGAACATGTTCGGCTGTTGCCCTGGCCAGCACGTTCTTCAGATCTTTCACCATTCACCAATAGGAAACGTCTGGTCAATGGTTTCCGTGCGACTGGCTCGTCACCAAACGCCAGTCACTACGGTTGATGAACTGTGGCATCGTGTTGAAGCTGCATGGGCATCTGTACCTGTACATGCAATCCAATCTCTGTTTGACTCAATACCCAGGCGTATAACTGCTGTTATTACTGCCAGAGGTGGTTGTTCTGGGTACTGATTTCTCAGGATCTATCCAGCCAAATTTTTTGAAAATTTAATCACTTGTTATTTCTAGTATAATATATTTGTCCAATAAATATCATTTTGTTATCTGCATTTCTTTCTGGTGTAGCAATTTTAATGGCCAGTAGTGTATATGTATGTATGTATATATAGTATACTATATAGTAGACCATTCGCATGCGTACACTTACGATTCTTATTCTAATTTACGATGATTTTACAAACTAGTGGCCAGTCCCTAACCTAAATTTTTAAAAGCTATTTTCTGTGAACTTATTTTCAAGCATTTTTTGTTCGAATTTTTTATCATCTGATGTTTTTCATTTTTTATTTTATGATTGAGACACTTGGATTTTCATTTATACTGTAGAATAGCAAATCATTTGTATTATGATTAATTAATTGCGTTGCTGATGTTAAAATGACGGACATTTTTATAGCAATTCAAATGGAATGTACTGGAGTTAGATTACAAGAGTAGCTGCCTAATCTTTCAATCTAACTCCAGTTTTACAACCATGGATCAGAATATATTCCTTAGCAGCTTCATTTTTAGAAGAAAGATTATATAAGAGTAGATACCTAATCCTGTAATCTTGCTCCAGTCTTACAAACATGGATCAGAGTATAATCATCAACAGCTTCATTTTTAGAAATAAGATTACAAGAGAGGCTGCCTAATCATGTAATCTAATTCCAGTCTTACAACCATGGATCAGAGTATAATCATCAACAGCTTCATATGAGCAATTTCATAAGGTACTTTCGCCAAGTCATCATGTCCTGGAATCCATTTAGTAAATGCTCATTCTTAGCGCAATGTAATTATTCAATGTATGCTTGGAATAATGTTGCAGAAAAAGTGATATCAAGGCCAATATATTATTAATAAAAAAAATAAGTGATTACGTTTCATGAATAAAAGTAAGATAAGGTTTGTTCCTATAAAATTTAAGATGAGGTTTGTTATATTAATTTTGCACTTGTTTCTCATATAGTCATATTATATAAACCCTTTTTTCCAGTAGTACTTTACAAAGAGCACAGATTGAAAAAAATTTAATTCTAAGATCTAACACCTATTTTTCTGTTTTACATTTTATTTATTTTAAATTTTAAGAACTACTTTATAGGTCCTCAATTCGTAAGAACAAGCATCTACTGTATGTTTATTTAAAAAAAAATTAGGTTATTTTGCAACTAAAACTTTTAAATCCTATTTTCAACAGTCAGTTATAGGTATAATACTAGTTATAATTGTAATTCTAATCCAAAAGCAAGTTCTTTCTTAGTCAGTATAACTTCGCATTGAATTCTCGACCCTCAATTATCCTATTGCAACAAATTATATAGAGCGGAATTTCGTAGAAATCCTATATGAATTGTGGGATAGCTCATGTGGGAAAATACAAAAAGTGGATCACATGTACAAATCATAAAAAATCTATAAATTGAAATTGCATCATTATCAAAGGTTTTGAAATTAAAATATTTTTAATTACGCTAGTTACTGTTTGTAAAAACTTCTAGTTTCGAGAGTAATGCAGTATAATTCAGGACGGAGACGACGTGAACTTTGACACAAAAAGATCTAACTTGCTAATTTTTTTTAACTAATATTTAAAAAATTTTTTGGTCCATTACAGTCAAATACTAATTATTGAAAAATTGGAATTAATGATGACTTTGAAGCTCTTGTGAATCAAAAATATTGTAAAAATCCTCAAAGCACAGAGACTTTCGTTTCCTGATCACACTAAGAAATCATCTGATTGTCAAGTGGCTAAGATCTTGCCTTGGAAGCCCTTGTGCAACAGGCCTAGGAGTAGAAAGAAAAGGTGGATTGATGATGCCTTGAATGATCTCACAACTTTAAAGGTCTAGAAATGGAGAAATAAAGTCTTAGATGAAAGAGGAGAGATATTGCGCGGCAGGCTAAATCCTACCCTGAACTTTAATGTCAATAAAGGACTAGTTTTTGCATATTGAAACTGAATTTCCTGAATTTCGTAAAGAAAATGCGATTGAAATTTTATGTTAATCTGGAGGTTTATAAGAACCCTGAATGTTAAAATTTTCCAAAGTTATACACGTACTTCTTTTAAAAATATTTTATAAACCCCATTTATATGTTCTCTTCCAAAATTTATAAACTATTTTACTTAAATATCAAAGCAGAAGTTAACTTTGCAAGGTACAGTTAACTAATTAGTTTAGCCATATAAATCTTATAGATTATATAAGATAATAGTTATATGTAGTTAATTAAAAGTAGTTTTTCACATAAATATGCTTTTATAAGGTTGAATCGCGTGGATATAAATTATCATATTCAAATTCTGAATAGTGCGGAAAAACTTCATTATCATGAATAAATTTTTAAACATAAAAATGAAATGAGAAATATTAAGTTTTGAAGTGACATTTAATTGAATGATTTTAATTATTTTTTATTTTTTATCAACAAAATTTTAATATTTTATCAACAAAATTTTAATATTTTATCAACAAAAAAATTAATTGAAATAATATTAATGTTTTATTATATTTTCTTCTAAAAATATTTTATTTGTTTAAAATATTTTGTAAAAATATATTTTACATCAATAAAATAAAAGTTTATATTAAAAATATACAGAGAAGCTGATAAATTACATTTATACCAGTTCATCTTGAGTGGGCTTAATACAAAAAATTGAAACAAAAAAATCACCCAAAACCATTTTTACTTAAAATGTTTGATGAATTCCTTATGGTATCATTTTATGTTTCATATAAATATAAATTGTTTCATATAATTCGTTTGCAATAAAGATTCCTTTAGTTGAGTTGATGACCAAAAACATTCTTTCGTTGTTGTTGTTTTTACTAATTTTCATGTCTAGAAATGTACTAGACTAGGTCCACTCATATTCCTAAAATCAAAAACAAGAGTAGGAATCTTGTATATGTCCTCAAGAGACAACCCCAAGCTCTCAAGAATATGTGATGCAGGTTCATCTTGGCATTTAGGATAATTTGGATATGTTTTGAGATCTCTCTCTCTCTCTCTCAAAAGCAAGTTCTTTCAGGTGGCCACTGAAGAAAAGGGGAAAATGTAGTCTGAACATATCTATCGAAACCAAATAATAAGAGATCTTCCTAGACAATCAACTTGATACCAGGGAACACTAGGGGGAATGAGTCAACTTTGTCTGTCAGCTGTCAGCATGTCTTCTAATTCTAATGGAAGACAATTCAAGATACGTCAGTGAATTGGTAACTCTGGTACAGGTTCTTCAGAACCTTCATTCGCCAGAACGACTGGCATTCCACCCCCCCCCCATGTCAACCTGTGAAGAAATCCATCGGAAGTGACGTGAAGTTTCATTCTTTCATTAAATCATATGAGCCAAAATGTTTGTGGGTAGATTAAAAGGAATAGAATAATTTCCTGCTTTTAAATTTAAAAAAAAAAACTCTTAAGTTTTTCCTGGCTTTCAAATAAATTTTTTTCAAGAAATTTGGTAAGAAATAACAAAACCAAATGATGTAAACATAATTTTACTTCCATAGTACACTACTGGCCATTAAAATTGCTACACCAGGCAGAAATGCAGATAACAAAATGATATTTATTGGACAAATATATTATACTAAAAATAACAAGTGATTAAATTTTCAAAAAATTTGGCTGGATAGATCCTGAGAAATCAGTTCTTAGAACAACCACCTCTGGCAGTAATAACAGCAGTTATACCCCTGGGTATTGAGTCAAACAGAGATTGGATTGCATGTACAGGTACAGATGCCCATGCAGCTTCAACACGATGCCACAGTTCATCAACCGTAGTGACTGGCTTTTGGTGACGAGCCAGTCGCTCGGCAACCATTGACCAGACGTTTTCTATTGGTGAAAGATCTGAAGAACGTGCTGGCCAGGGCAACATCCGAACATGTTCCGTATCAAGAAAGGTCCGTACAATACCGGCAACATGCGGTCGGGCATTATCCTGCTGAAACGTTGGGCTTCGCAGGGCTCGAATAAAGGGTAGAGCCACGGGTCGTAACACACCAGTAATGTAGCGTGCACTATTCAAAGCACCGTCAATGCGAACAAGAGGTGACCGAGACGTGTATCCAATGGCACTCCATACTATCACGCTAGGTGATGGGCCAGTATGACGATGACAAATGCACGCTGCCAGTGTGCGTTCACCAGGATGCCGCCAAACACGGATGCGGCCATCATGATGCTGTACACAGAACCTGGATTCATCTGAAAAGATGTCGTCTCGCCATTCGTGCGCCCAGGTTCGTCGTTGACCACACCATTTAGGGCGCTCTTGTCTATGACGCAGCGTCAAGAGAGGCCGCAGCCATGGTCTCCGAGCTGAGAGTCCATGCTGCTGCAAACGTCGTCGAACTGCTCGTGCAGACACTTGTTGTCTTCCAAACGACCCCGTTTCTTGACTCACGGCTCGTGACATGGTTGCACGATCCATTACGGCCATGCGAATAATATGCCTGTCTTCTCGGCTGCTAGTAATAGATGGCCGTTGAGATCCCGCATGGCGTTCCGTATTACCGTCCTGAACCCATCGATTCCATATTCTGCTAACAGTCATTGGATCTCGACCAACGCGAGCAGCAATACTTTGATAAGATAAACCGCAATCCCGGTACGCTTTATCAAAGTCAGAAACGTGCTGGTACGCATTTCTCCTTCTTACACGAGGCATCACAACAACTTTTTACCAGGCAACAACGTTCAAATGCAATTTGTGTATGAGGAAACGGCTGAACTATTTCGTCATTTAAATACAATGTAGGTGTCGCTACTGGCGCATATTTTGTCTGAATGCGCTGAAAAGATAATCATTTGCATATCACAGCACCTTCTTCCTTTCGTATGAATTTCACGTCTGTAGCATATCGCCTTCTTGGTGTAGCAATTTTAATGGCCAGTAGTGTATTTTGAAATGCTATTTATCAATAATTCTTTAACTTTTTTGACGAGGCATATTTGTTACGATTTCAAAATTTGGCGGCACACAAAGAAAAAAAAATTTAAAACGTGTTTATTTACTTCACTGAGGAAAATAGTTTATGATTATCATTTTGAATGCAAAATAAAATAATATAATATGTGCTACAAGAACAACAATTTGTTTATTACTTTACACATAATAAAAAAGCATACTAATTTTTACGATATATATTTTAAAAATTTGGCGGTTTACAAAAGTGCCACGGTAAATTCTTGAGAGTCAGTAGTTTAAATGATACCTCTTTCCTTAGCATAACACATAAACATATATTGTAGTTTTGAATTCGCTTACTAATTCGTTTTCGAAATTCGCCAACGAATCTGATCGGATGCGAAGTGAATTCCTTTTTCTTTTAAATTCCGATTTGAACTTCACTGCGAATACACATTTTTGAATAAATTTTGAGAACTCGTGGTTCAGCAATGAAAAAAAAAATCGAAAGCGGTGACAGATAGTCATTTTGATTTCGGAAGGCAAATCCGTTGCTTTATTATGCATCCTCCGCATAAATTTCTTTTAATATGAAAAGAGAACGAACAGCTAATTATGAGTACATCGCATTTAAATAGTAATGGAGTTTTCAATATTTATTAATTGAGTCAAATTTTAAAATAATATTCGAATAATAGAGATTTTGTTTACATTATTGCAATTAATAATTGAAAATTCTATTAATTAACATAGTTTTTAATCATTCTTTTGAAAAATGAGAAATACTCTTATTTATACACATGAAATTTGATGGAAGAAAGAATATAATTTAAACATGAATAGAGTTAAACAGAAAAGATATCAAACACACGTATGGATTATCTAAGCGCGCTATCTTCTTATTAAAAATTTATCTTAAAGTTACCACAAAAATATGATTATTTTTAAGATTAATTTTTATATATGTGTTTTCCTTAAAAATTTGTGAAACTTTCAATTATCAGAGCAAGCATTTAATGGAAAAAAATCTGTTTTTTCATATCCGAATAGATCAAGGTGAATGCTTAGTGAAGCAAGAGAGTCATTAAGTCTGAAAACAAATGTCTTTGTACTTGAGATTGTAGACCGTCACTTAGTTTTATTTAATCATTAAATCAGAGTACAGACGCACTAAAATATTTTTGAATGCTTAGAAGTTACGAATAATCTAGGGTAAAATATTATCAAAGTTCAAAATGGATTAATAAGAGCATTCTCTTCATTATCAATGAAGGAAAATGTGTACAGCGGGTGATCGGTTAACAAACATAATCCGTTATAAGATTATGTTCGCTATCCTATCCTCGATGTAATTTTTTATGAAATCGATTTATTCGTTCTGAAGACTCTGAAAAGAAAATTAAAAGAAAGAAGCACAATTTTTTAATAAATTTATTCCAGAAGAAAAGCTTCAGTGAAGTTACTTTCATCCGGACGGTGCCATATGAAACAGCCCAGATCAGATCATGATTGTTCCGTGTGTATCCGGTGCTTACACTTGAGAAGACAATCACCAAAGGCTTGTGGTCTCCTCTGTCACCTTCCTATGTCCTGACATCTTGTGATCTTTGCTGATTTCTAAAAGTAGGAGTATATGAAATAGATCCAAGCAGAGTTGAAGAACTCTATATAGGGATTCTGAATGTCATCAATAGTATCGCAACACAAGAACTGACAAAAAAATATATAAATCTCATGCGTGCTTACATATAAGATAAAGTGAGTGGAGATCATTTTCAACGCCTACAGTGAAAGAAGTAATAATATTTAATAAACTCTATTATTCTTTTCGTTGACGCATTCTGTATAACTAAAGCAAATTCAAAACATTACATGTATTTGTCTTAAAATATCTCAGACAGATCGTAAAAACTCAGATTTTGGCTTAAATTGCGTAGTTTTTGCATATTTTTCGTTAAAAACGGCGTTTCTAATGATTTGGTGAATTGATTCTTGGCGACTTGTTCGTTGGCGAGATTCTTGGCGCTTGCCTAGAAATAGATATTTTTGGAAAAATCCATCACCGAAGCTCTTGAACTAATATTAAGCGAGATAACTTAGAACTTTTCAACTTGACGAAACTCATAGATTTTCAAGCTAAGCCAGGTATAAATACTGCTTTTGACATGGAAGAGTTGGTCCCGTGGGACATGTCCCCACTCCCCATCACTATTATTACAAAAACATTAAAGTAAGTCAAAATTAAGTAAACTATTTCATAAACTAAGAAAGAAAGGAGGCAGTGTCTGCCAGGAACTCAATAAACCTATTGAGTAACCTGGAAGCTGGAAGAGTTAGTGAAATCTTGAATGAACACAAGTCTAGTGTATGGAAGCTGTTGTTTGTCCAAGGTATTAGACTTCTGTGATTGGAAGCTGTTTCCTGTTTTGAAGTAGTGTTATTGTTTCCTGAACTGAAGTTGTGTAATCAATTTCTACAGCTGGAATTTCCCGTATCTTATTTGAATTTGCGACGAATAAAAATCATGTTATTTTTAAGACATTGAATCAATCGATTCTCAGCTAACATGAACCCCAAAGCGCAGTTCAAACTGTAGATTTCTTGATAGCAGAGTTGATCTTCAAATTCACTTTCAGAAAATGTTATTGCGAAGAAGAAAAAAAGTTACCCTCAGAATAATCATATTTAATTCGCAGTAAATTCAAGAACTTTCGCAGCAAAAGGATGACAAATGATTGTCAAATCATAAATGTGCTGCTGCTGTTATCTTAAAATAAAGAAGGTAATAATTTTGTTAGAAGGTTTTGCATTAGACCTCCCTTTGACGTTGAGTTTTCAGAGGTCAAAAATATAATTGAACTCATAGCTGAAATTAAACTATTGTAAAATAAATATCTTTTTTCCATTCACGAACGTTGTAACATAACAATTATCTTAAAAAAATTAATTAATTCCTGTCTTCTGAATTTTTTATTGTGAATAGTATTCACTAAATTTTAAATTATACATCATACAAATCATGAGGGTATTTAATCATATATTTTAAATTACTAATTAAGAATGAAGTTAAATTCCTTTCCGTTTAAAATGGAGTTAGGCATAGCAGCTAGTATAATTAATCTTAATATTGTAAAAGTTCTAAGTATTATCGTAATTGCAAATTTAATACCTTTATTCCTAGTTGTAAGGCATCTGAACCACAGCTTTCTCACAATAAATTTTCGGAACACATAGTACAATATTTTTAACTGTGGGAACCGTCAAAATAGATTTATGTGTCCTACTATTCGTAAAGTATTTAACCAGAAGATAAATTTCCTTGTTTCTTTGTTCTGGTTGCCCGGATCATTTGCAGCTGCTATTCCATTGTATAACTTCATTGTCACAGTTGATGTGTTAATGAACAGTATTTAATTCTGATAATAGAAATTACCTTGTGTATTTGTTAAACTGAAATGTTTTATATTTTATTTATTTATTTTTGAGGCAAGAACAACGTTGATTAACTTGCAGATATTTTTTAAGAATCTTGGCGACAAGATGTGCGTAACTGGAGATAGTATAAAGTAAAGACGAATATATATGATTTATGGCAGATATTTATATTATGGACGGATATTTATAGTAGTACGCGAAAACTAAGAAAATTAAAATTCAATAAAAAAAATTTTAAATGCCTAAATCTCAATAAAAATACATATATCTCAAAAACATAACGAAAATAATTTTAATGTAATATGAACAAAATTTAAGCACTTTTGTTTGAAAAAGAAATTTTTATCTTTCGTATCGTTTCTAATCCGGTAAATATAGCTGGTCTAAATGTCACATTGTTTATCTATTAATTTAATAGAAATGTAAACAAACCAATCCAAAATCGTTGATCTGAAAGTTATAGTACTAAATGAAAAAATTAATTAAACAATGGTCTGTTTTGATTTTTTATCATGAGCAATTCAAATTTTATTTCAATTATATGTTTGTCATACAGATTATTTTGCACATTTTAATTGCAGATAACCAGTTAACATATTCAATTGAAGAAAATTTACAATTAAATATTTAAATTGTAGATTTTTTTTAAGCTGAAAAATAAAAATGGAAATTAACTCTCTACTCAATGTAGGTCACAACAAACAAAGTATGCTAGTAATAATTCATAGCAATTCTTGAAACTCCATTTATAAAAATGGGTTAAAATAAAATAATAGATTTAAAAAAAATTTAAAATTTTTGACTAATATAAAGATATATATTTCAGTAATCTAAATTGGATTTTTTGTTTTGATTACCGACATTGTTTTGCCAGATATGGTATACACACCCGGTTAATTTAATATAATGTACAGTACAAAAAAATTTAATGTCAATTTTTAAATAAAATTCTCTTTATATATTCAAAATGCAACTCTTACGTCAAAGAAAATTTTCTAGAGGTACTTAAGTGAAAAACATTAGACACTGAGTTCGCTGTGACACTATCTAGAAAATAAAGCTAGAGCGAACTCAATGTTTATTATTTTTCTCAAGAAATATTTTCGGACATCATTCTGATAAGTAAGTATATTATGACGCTCGACTACATTTGTGCAGTGAATTTATAACACATTATATTTTAGAAACCAACTATTTGTTATCTTGTAGGATTGCATAAAACACAAAATAAAAATAAACGAAGGCACACACTTCCAGCATTCTCAACAGCTCCATCATCTTCCTTTTTAGAATTGAGAAGAACAGACTGCGTTTCGATCTTCTGTTTTAAAACTCGTTTCACAGCCTTCGTAGCGCCACCTCGCGGTGATCAAAATCATTAAAATATCGTGCACTGCCATAAATTCTAATCTTTAAGGTATTTGATGTTATACAAAAATGAATGAAAAGTAACTTTTTTTTTTTTAAGTGAGCATTTTTCCTGGGATAGTCAAATTTTGCATTAGTTCAATTCTATTTTTCATTTAAACAGACAGAGATTTCACGTTTATATTTTTTTAAAAAGCAAAGAAAAATGTTCTTCCCAACTACCTCTTGCTAATGATAGCGTCTTCTCACACCATGCTATAGCGCCCTTTATAAGGGAAATTAATAATAAATGACGTTTCACTTCACCATAAAGAATTGTTACAGTTTGATATATGAGCAATTATAAAGGATAATTTATTAACAATTTTGTTTCATTTAATAACTAATCAGAACAGAATTCAAATCCTGAATACCTTTGTAAATAAGAGAAAAATATAAATGTATAAGAAATTATTATGATTAAATTGTTAATAGTTTGGTTTGATGTAATAACTAATCAGAACAGAATTCAAATCCTGAATAGCTTTGTAAATAAGAGATAAATATAAATATATCGAGGGTATTAACACATTTTTAGAACTATTTCGCGGCCATTTAATTAATGTTTAAAATGTAAAGATTATTTTTTAAATGTTCGATCTGATAGCCTTTTTTCTAGACTATAAGTCTGCATCGTGATTTCCATGATAGAAGAGTTTTCGCAATATTTTCAGAGGTATTGCTTTCCATTCCTCTTTCACTACTTTCCAGAGTCCCTCTATCGTAGTGGTTTTGCGTTTAGAAAGAGGCTTTTTTTTTTTTTTTTTTTTTTTTTTTTAACAAACCAAAGGCACAATAGTGCATAGGTGAAACGCCAGGAGACTTCGCAGGGATATGCTGAAAATGTATACATGCAATACCTGTATTAGTCATCATTGTTTCAAGGAATGCAGTGGTAGTTTTCGAAGTATGATTTATAGCTTTGTCTTGATGAAGTTTCTCTCTTTGAAAGTCATTGGGATAAAGAAGTGGGGTTTCTTTTGTAAATATTGGGCGTAAAACCTTCTCCTGATAGTATGATGAGTTGATTTTATCATTTCTTTCCACTCTTCTTATTTTTAATTTCCCATTGTAGGAGAAACCTGCGACAATACTAAATCCCTTTCTGAAACTTTCTTTACATTGACGGAAACGGGTTTGTACATTTTTCTCTCCTCATTTTCTATAGTAAAAAGACCTTTTCTTGTTACAGTCATTTAGGTAAACCCATGCTTCATCAAGGGTCACAATGTTTTTCCATTTATCTCGGTTTTCATACAGGATTCTACAATATGTTTTGCGTTGAGCCACATGTCTCGGCAAAAGCTGGTGAACATTATGTTTTTTATCATTTTTAAGTTGTAAATACTGGTTTATTATTTTATTTATTGTTGCTACAGGTGTATCTAAAGGCTTTGCAATTGATTTCTGTGTTGCCGGATTTTCTCTTGTTATCAGTGATTTTACTTTATAAACATTTGAAACAGTACGTACCTTTTACGGATATTCGTTTGGAGTCTTCTTTCTATGTAGAAATAATGATTGACCATTTTTACCTGTCCGATTAATAATATTGCTTATTTTGCACTTAAAAATTTTAATACCCTGCATTTCACAAAGTGTTTGAATTCTGGAATAAGAACGTTTATCTTCGGAAAGCGCAAAAACATATCCTTCAGTTCGGAACATGTTTATATGTGACATTTTGAAAGAAGAATAAATTTAAAAGTAGCAGACGATATTTTTCATTTCAAATAATTAGCTGTGGCTGAAAATGTTTATTTTAAACATTTACCTTCTTTTAAATTCGTTATTGAAATCGTTCTAAAAATGTGTTAGTGCCCTCTGTATAAGAAATTATTATGATTATAAATTATTATTAGTTTTGTTTCATTCCATAACTAATCAGAACAGAATCCAAATCTTGAATAACTTTGTAAATAAGAGATAAATATAAATGTAAAAGAAATCTATGAACTGAAATTTTAATTTTTACTGATCAAGAGATGTAGCTGAAACTTAATAATTTTATGCATAATTAACCTTTCCCCCTTCTGAATGGAAACTCTAATTGTTTGCAATAAAATAAATAATACATAAATAAATTGATTAAATATGATTGATAGCAGATAAATTATTACACCATGATGCAATTTGTTATACTAATTAGCTTAACTAGTGAATTTTTCTCGAACTTCTTCAAATAAGTGGTGGGATGTTCCCTTGTAAATAGGTCGTTCGCAGGATTACTCGCAAACTGTCAAAAAGACCCATTCATTAAACAACAACATTAATTTCAGAGAATCAAAGAAGTGGGGTGTGTGAATTCACAAATGAAGCTTTACCTGTTGAGCTATTTACCTACTTTTGACCTTCTTACAAAATGGAGCTTTTAGTTTTTCTTCTACCTTAAACTCGCTTCTTTAATAGAAAGGAAAATAAATCCGAAAGCAAATTGATACTTGCACTTTTTAACAATTTTCTTTTTTAGCAAAAAGCTCTAAATAGGGGTAACTGCGTTCAAGGTGTATCTTCTTCAATATCTTCTTCCTCAAACGCGTTACGCATCAATTTATCACTCTCACGGCAAAAGCAGGGATTTAAAGGATTCTCCGAATTAATTTTCATCGATGTTGCTCAAGATAAGAGGATAATAGCGCCACCAGAAATTTCCAGATAATTGTAAGTTATAAATCGTGGATCAAGACCAGAATGGATGCTTCTAGATTAATGGATTTAGGTGATGCTAGCGATTATTTTTTTAAACAAGTGTCAAAGTTCAGATTCGAGGTTTCTTAGCTTTCTTGGCACATTCTGGAATTTATAGCGATTTTATTTTAAACTAGAAACCAATCCAGTGGTGAATATTTTGAATTTAACTGATAAAGATCGCATAAAAGTTGGTTCATCTATAAATTAAAATATTTTAAATATTAATTACGAAAGATTTCATCAAGATCAATTCTGCTAGAATCAAATTGTTTTAAATTTTACTGGGAAATAATCCGTCAAAGACAGGTCTATAAATACGTTTATTGTTAAGATAACCCATCAAATTATATTATTCTAAATTAAAACATATGAATTTGAATTTTAATGAAATAACAGTAATTATATTAAATATTTCTGGATAGTAGGGGCTATAAAATAAAATGCATCAATGTCATTTACATTGTTGATTAATGCGCAATGAATTTTATAAATAGTGAGTGCATCACAAAGTGTTTTGGACTTAATAATAATAAAGTGTGTCGATATTCATTTAACTTTCGAATGAATTACTCTGAATTCGACTTGGAAAAATACTTAAAAAGTAATTATACTGTCAATAATATGGATGATAGTGTCTCTACCAAGATTAAATTTTTTATGAATTAATTTATTTTGCATTTTCTACATCAAATTTTTTTCAAGGCATAAATTCTACTAATGAAAAAATTTAGTCATAAATTAAATCGTTTTGTAATTTTACTATAAAAGAATGATCAATGGGAAAGATTATTGGGATAGAAAGTGAGAAAATTTACAAATGAAAGATTGCATTAAGCGAGATCATTGTTCATTCAAATATGAATTTACTAATCAAAATCAATTTCAATTGATTTTGAAAATGAGCTTCTTTGAATTTATTGATCACAGAGAACAATTGTAAGCATCTCGTATCATTAGTCAAATGACACACCATTTTTTCATGAAAATAATTTGAAATATATCGCAAGCAAGATTTCATTGAGATTTTAACAGATTAAAAAACTCATGAAGAAAATTAAACATTGCGAATTTCTTGCCGAATCTAAAATATTATGCATCTTATGAAAAATTGCAGTAGAATCATCAAATGCATATCTTATATTGATACATATACTTAACTCTTAATAGAATAAATAAAGTAACATGCTTTTTATTCGATGTAATGTATATTTAAAATGTATTAAAAGATAAAAAAAAATAACACAAAAATTAAACTTTTTAATGCCTCGTTGGTATTTCATGGCACTGAAACTTATTTGCCAACAGGCATATGACGAAAATTTTCAAATTTATAAATAAGAATTGGTCGGCATATTATGTTGCAGCACAAATTTCATAACTGGATTCATCACCAAAAATAACGATTAATAAAAATTCAAGTGTGAATTTTTTTTTTATTTTTTATCTAAGATTAGGTCTCACCTTGGTGTAGCGCAGGGAAGGGTAAACTCTGGCCGGGCGGAAAGTTTTATGTGTCCCGCGGATAGAGCTTTAATTTATCGGTCCGATATATGGAAATTTAAAAAAAATATGATTTATATATTATATATCTATCTCCTTTTCTACTTTGTTTAAATATTATTCTTCATGAGAAACTGAGTTCTGCGGAGTGCGAAATGTTAGAAGACACAGAATGGCTGCATTTTTCATAGATCTTCTTCGTCATATGAGCAACTTGAATATAAAGACGCAAGGTAGAAATCAATTTATTGACAATATCTGGGCCCATTTCTATGCTTTGAACTAACTGGGCAGCTAGCTAAGAAAGGCTTGTCTCAATTCCCAAGGTTAAATTCAATACTCTCAGTAAATAAAGAAGAGAAGCTTAGGAATTATGATGATGGCTTGAAAAAAATTGCATTTTGAGTTCAAAGGCAAACTTAATAGATTTCACTGCCATTCTTGGATATTTTTACCCTGCTTTCAACGTAAATTGTGAAGCAGTGAGATCAGATTTGCAGCTAGAATTAATTAAGTTGGAATCTAACAATCATCTCAAGAAGTTATTTCTAAATATGCCACAGTTAGAGATTTTACAAATCATTATCGAAAGTAAATTTCCCAAATTTAATATATCGCGCTCAGAAAGTCAGTGCTATATTTGCTTCAACTTATGTATGTGAACAAGTGTTTTCAACTCTGAACCTTAGAAAGAATCATTTCAGAAATAGACTAACAGATAAGTTCGAACCTCAATCTAAGGAACTTTTACAAGAGAAATCGCAATTTTACTGCTCTCATTAGCATGCTTAAATTGTAAAACTTTAGAAAAATTTATCTTGGTCCTCCCTTTTTTTTTTTTTTTTTTGATTCAGGGATGGACAAACTTTTCCAAGACTGAAAAAGTTTGTCCATCCCTGGTCTAGTGGTAAGATGCTCTAAGCGAGTGCTCTAGTTCCCGGGTAGGGGATAAATCTGATAACATATAGGTATAGACCAGGGCTTCTCCATCTTGTTGTCTGTCTTTCAAGGTCCCGGATTCAGTCGCAGCCAGTGCTGAACAATGAGGAATACATGAAGCGATTCTGCATTCCAATTTGAATGGGTGAGTACTAGGGAGTTTTCTGAGCTTCCTCTATTTATGGAAAGTCCTCTCAAAAAGCAAAGAGATGGATATTGATGTATCTTACAGCGGCCTTTCATCGTTAAGCAGTCCTCTACATGGTATCAGAAGATTGAGGATGATTCACTTCGATAATTTGTTTAAGCCAATGAAAGAAGCATCTTCAATAAAAAATAAATAAATCATGTATTTTTGTTTAACAAAAGTTAAAGTAAAAAATAGGCAATTATAGTGAAATTTAAAACAAAAATTATATATATATATATATATATATATATATATATATTCCAAAAGTAATATTTTTGTTTTTTATATAAGTATTTCTTACAAAAAATAAAAATATATTCTTAATGTCTTATTAATTTTACTGTTATCAAAATTTTGACAAAAATTTTATGCAAAAAATTGGTTTTAAATTTTTAATTAATTTTATAATTTTTTTTATATATTTCTAATAATATTATTTTATAATTTACTTAGCAATGTTTTCCTAAGGTAGAGGTTAATTTAAAAATATTGTTTCATATTTTTGGGCATAATTCAACATAAGGTTGAACTCGACACATTATTTACTGATATAGATATCGTCAAGTTCATTAAGATTAGTCATATGAAATTTGCGGGCTACGTATGAAGAATGGTCTTTTACCAATAAAATTTAAAATTTTCTATAGACCTTTGGGAACTAGAAAAACGGGTAGCCGTGGTAACCTAGTGGTTAGGACATTGGCCTTCCATCCGAAAGGGCAGGCCTCGATTTCCAGTGATGCCAAAGACCCCCGAGTGCATGCGATATACGTGCTCATTAAATCTGTGAAATCGAAAGTTCTATGGTCGATCGTTGAGCAATTATCATGGGTGTAATGGTCTGGAGAAAACTTCCTCCCTCTGCTGATGAATGTCAAAATAGAGGAAGGGTATCCTCTGAGGGTGCCATCTATCGGAGAAGTCTGAAGGAAACTTTCGTACTTTCACCTTCGTGATTAAATGAAAGACGTAACCTACCGACTCAAAATCACATCACCAACGGCACAGCAAACTTAGCTTGTCCAAGTATCGTAAGTAAGAACAACACATCAAAAAAATGGGTAAATGCAGCTTGAGATGAATGGAGTGTGTAGAGTGGGATTTTAAGATGCTAAGAGTAATTAATTAGAAATCAATTACTAAAAAAAATCAATGGAAGAAAATTCTTGGGAAAGTCTTGGCTCATCAGGGACTGTCATATCAATAGAAAAAGAATTTAAATTATTTCAAGATATTCAAAAATATTTTTATGTACATCCTGAGGTTATGTGGTATCACCTAATTCGTGTTTTTTACAATATATTTTTAAATTTAAACTTATATTTATGTTTTTTTCTTAATTTTTGTAGCATTTATAAAAAATTTAAATCATTAAAACTTATGAATTTTAATAAGTTCCATTTGTAATTGATAAAAAGTAGTATTTTTATGGTATTTTTTAAATCAAAAACACTCACGAAGAACTTTTTAATGTTAGTTGATTTTAGATTAATATTATTGCTACTTTTATATCTTATATGTATTTTACAATAGTAAATTATAAAATTGTTATATAATTATGGCGTACTCTGAAAAAAAATATCAATCTTTAAATGAAAAGTAGAATCTTCGGAATATATCGAGCGTTTTTTATTAGTTCAATAAAGAATAAAATAATGGAAACAGTATTCATCGTAAATTTAATGATATTATAGCTTAGAATATAATCCAGTGTGTAAATCTTGTAATCCTAGTTCCTTAGAAACATTTGTGAATTAATATTCTTTCACATTAGCAATTAAAGACCAAATCATTTCTGAGAACCAGTATTAATAAAAAAAATTAAGAGCACACAAATTCATTCCGTTGCTTCAAATTCTCTTATAAAATCTTAAAGAATGAAATTTGATTAAATAGCTTTATTTATTGCTCATAAAAATGGCCAAAGAAGAAAACACTTTTCATTAAGATTCTTCTCTCTCGGCCTTTCGGAGAATGAAGTTGCATTATGAAAGGGAAAATTGAATTAGATATTGAAAAGTGTTCATCAAAGTAATAAATAATAATTGATTATATATATTTAATAGTTTAGAAGAAAAATTATACAGATGTTGAAAGGAATATCTCAGTAGGAGGGACCTGTTGCAAAACACTGCCCATCAGGATGTGGCAGAAAAATGTTGCAATAACCCTGCCACCCGGAAGATAAATGGCCATTGTCATCACGCAAGAGTGAGCTATTACTATCAGAAAAAGAAATTCGCTTTATATATATTTTTTCTTTTTTTAAAAAAAAGTGTGACAAAGAGATGAATTAGTATATTTAAAACCCTGACCGATAGAGTTCTCGTCTAATACCCAGTGAGGCATGATACAGTTTGTTCTCTGTATATGGACAGAAAGGGGATTGTCATTTTTGTTCCACTTATTTTTCGGTTAAAACTCAAATGGTACTTTTTTTCAAGGGCTCTGATCCGGTTGGCAATGAAAATAGTTAAATAAAACCCTGAGAAAATAGAGTGGAAATAAAAATATATAGCTTTAATTTTAGTTCTTATTTTTTTGATTTACTTTTTTTAACATTGGTGTTTATTATGAAGTTTGTGTATCAGTTTCAATCTTGTATTGTTAATCATTTGACTTCTCCAAATGCTTTTCATAACATAAATCATTATCGTTATAATTTATTAAAACAAATTATTCAAATAAGTTTGTGTTAAACTTTTAGTTCAGGTTGTTTGGTCTTCAGAATAATCACTGCTAATATAAAATGATTGAATTTTCTAACAGAGCTTGTAGTTATTTTGACTAAATTCTTACGATTCCTTTTCTTTATTGTAATGGATATTTTTAAAGGTCAGTAGAAACGCATTCAACATTAAAGAAAAGTAATACAAACGGGTGTAAGGGAATGAAATATTATTACTATTATATTATGTGTTACTCTCTATTTTATGATTCAAATAGTCTGCAATTCTTATTTTTAAATAAGTAAAATTCATTAAAGACATAGTCTAAAGAATGTGTGATTTTACAATAAAGTGAGATTATTTTATGACAGAAAATTTCGCTTATAAATTAAATAAAAATAAATTTGAAAGACTGAGCCTAACATAAATTAAAGATCATAAAAAGAGGCGTTTAACATATGTGCGATAAATTTATTTACTATAGATGAAATTTTGTTTAAAAGGGATGTTATTTAAGCAGTACGTTGCCCTTAAGGGGAAATATAAATTTTCATAGTTGATTTTAAGGGCAAAAATTTTATTTTAAATCGTAAAACTATTAAAATTTTATTTTTAATTACTTTAAATAGTAAAACTGTTAAAAATTTTATTTTAAATTAGTTTACAATTTAAAATAAAACTTTATTTAAAATTATTTTAAATATTTTAAATTCTTTATTTATATTATAATTATTTTAAATTATTTTACGACTTAAAATAAAATTTTAATTATTTGTTATAAATTGTAGTTAAAAATTATTAAATACATTATAATATATGTATACCTAATAAATTATAGCATATATTTTTAAGGTATTGTAATAAGGTATATTTTATTACCTTGTTATAATTAAGTTTATTTTATTTACGTTAAAAATGTTGATTTCAATGATTAAATTTAAATGCATAAGAGAATTAATTGCTTATGAAAGAAATTATTATAAGAACGAAAAATATAAATACATATTTAAAATATTAATAATGCGAAAAGAATAAATATTCGCAAAAATTACTAAATAATATAATGCCCTTCAACAACTGAATACATCCGGGAAACACTTTTTTTCAGGGTGTATCACGTGTTTATACCTATAATATTTTTTAGGGTAGAATTTAGCATCTTATTTATGTTTCATGCATTAAACTAATAATACATGGAATGATTATAAATTTATTATCTATCAAAATTTGATAATATTTACTTATAGAAACTATTTTATTTTTTAAAGTAAATTAAGAATATTTCATATATTTATAAAATTTTGATTATATTTATAAAAACAAAATACACATTACAATGCGAAACATACGTGAACATTACAATGCGAAATATTCGAAAGTAAACTTAGAAGTTGAAACACATACGATGTTTTTTACTTTTATTTTTTCCTATATGTTTGATTTGTATTCTTTAATAAGTTTTGCCATTTAATTGCAGGAAATTTGAATATTAAAATATTGACTAGCTTCAAAGAAATATAGGGAAATTAGGTGTTTTTTTTTTTTTTTTTTATCACTCTGAGCGTTTTATATACCTGCAAAGATAAAAAAAACGATAATAAATGAATGTTGTTTTCATTTATTTCAAACTAGGTTAGAGCTTTACCATCACAACTAGATGCGTTGAGGGCTCACATGAAACAACAACCTGCTGACTATCGGATGGAAGCGAAAGAAGCGGAGTGAAAAAAAAAGAAAAGAACAGAAAAAAAGTAAAAGAGGAAAATAAAAGAAGAAATAAAAAAGTCAAAACCCGACCTCAAAATGGTTTCTTGTAAATGGGTCTGCAAAAATTCACCGCTTTTATTTTCTCGGGGCTGGATAAGTGACGAGAGAGATCTACTCGCGCGGTGCATCTGTTTGTTCTGCTGGGCAGTTCTCCAGAATTATTGACCTTGTGGAGATTTTCGGGAAGCAACTCAACCCGTTCGTGCCTTCCGCTTTTTTCCATTTTTATTTCCATGAGTGAGCAGAGCAGACGACTTTCGAAGGGATTGTTACACAGTGGAAACCGGAAGAAATGTGGTGCTTCATTTCTTATTAGAATGCAAAGAAGAAGATGAAGTCTTTAATTCGGATATTAACTTTTCCCGTTTTTTCACTAGGTAAGTAAAATTAATTAAATATTTAAATTTATTTCATTCCTCAATATATCTTCAACATTTTAAATTCTATTATTGTTTTGTTAATTTTTTTTATTTTTGTTAAATTTTTAATATTATGTAAATATTTATATTTATATTTATAATATTAATATTATATAAATATTTATATTTACATATTAATTTAATTTTAGGATAGCTCAAATTAGCAAACATTTATTTTCATCCTTATTAAATCACAACATTTTACTGTTGTTATTATTTGACAAACTTTTAAAAAATTAATTAAATTCTTGGATTGATTATAAAACTTTATTTATTAAATAACTAATAGTAATTTTTATAATTAAAAAAGGATACATTAATATTTTAACAAACTAAAATATACAATTTCGCATTAGTTTATTTTAGTTTACTTATGTTTTGTAATTAAAATTCTGTGTTTGCTGAACAATATAAATAGTTAAATAATTTAACATTTTTAGGACAACTATTCACAAACTAACAACTACTAAGTTTCTCAATAGTTGTTTATATATTTTAAAACTTTTTTTATAACTACATATTGAAGATACGAAAATGTTAACTATGTCTTTATTATGTATTTAAATTATTTACTTTTAACTGTATATTTATTATAATTTTAAATTATTTATGTTTTTATTTTTAATTTTTTTATGTACTAGCAATTAATATTTATAAGTAGAAATATGTATTGATTTTGATTTTAATTCTTCAGCGTGCACATTCGGTTAAGGTTAAAAATATTAAATGATGATAATTCCTCAATCATTTACTTATGTCGTTATTAAATTATCTAAGTTTTTTTAATGTAATGAATTTTGTTAACAAATCTTTTTCCGATATACTTTTTTGAAATAATACATTATTATGGGAAAGTAAATGGTCTTTTGCTAAAAATTTTTTTTTAACTATAGAACTGTTCTTAAACTGATTTAAAATGCTTTTAAATTACATAAATTATAAATATATTTCCTGCACGTGTATATTATTGTGCAGTTTTATCCTCTTAAATTTACACAGGAAACAAAATAACAAGATTTTTGCAATTCACAAGAGAATTTATCCACAATTTTTGCTTAAATAAGTCGAAAATGTTTTGTGCTTTTACAGTAATATTTATCATAACTGTAAATATAATCATAAAAAGCTATTTATATAATCATAACTGTAAATATTTAATATTTGAAAACAATTAGTTTTATTTTTGTTAATGAGAAATGAATAATATAATATGAGAGTGTGTATGATACAGAAACGATATTTTCTTACCTTTAATATTCCATCATTATTTACATAAATAATTAGATTCATTTAATTATTTTAGTAAATATAAAACAATTAATTATTTACTAAAATAAGTAGATGAATTACTTTAGTAAATAATTGTTTTACATTGATGAATCATTTACTAAACAAATAACTGTCATAATAAATGATAAATATTCTAATTACATTAAGCGTACACTAATAATATATTTCTATTTCTTATGTCATTTAATATTATATTACTATAATTGTTTACACCGTTTCCGTGTGGCATTAGTATTATTTTCTATGAATTAGTCATAACACAATCATGACATCCGTTATATATCCAACATTCACTACTTTCAAAAATTACTTTTTAACTGCTTTTTAGTGAAAATATTTAGAACCGTTTTGAATTAATTTCTGGCAAATCTTCCAGTTATTATTTAGTTTTTTTTTTTCAATTTTAATAAATTTGTAACATTCGAATTCTATTCTGAATTCTAATGGGGGAATCACAAAAAGAATTATAACCTCAGTTTCTTAATCAAATATTTAAAATCCTCAGTTAACTAATAAATAGTTAATAGAAAATTTAAAAAAATCTATATTGTCATTCAGCAAACTAAATAAATATATAACTTAAGGTTTAAATTAATATAAATCTTAAAGAGTGGAACAATTAAAGAATACTGGTTTATTATGATCTCATCCGAGATTTGCATTGAAAATTTATAAGTTGCAATCTTTCATATTTTAAAATTTGTCAACTATCATTACTATTTTGAATATTTCATAAAACAACTTTGAAAGATTTCATGATCATTTATTAGGTTTTTGAGTGATTAGGCATGCATTTTTACCTTTAATGATAAAATCAATTTTTCAACAAAAAACTTCCAAAATTAATTTTTATATTTTGAGAGAACATTTATCTACTTTGTCGTTTCCATTTATCATTGTTGTTACTGTTAATTTTTTTATAAATTTGATTTAAAACTTCAACATTTTTTAGTAATAATTTCATTACACACACACACATATATATATATATATATATTTGTAATTAAGTTAAATATTATTGTCGAAAACTGGAAAAAACAAATAGTCTAATAAATGACATGACTTTTACATGGCATATTGCAGTATCTATTACTTGTTTACTTTCTGTAATGGATATTCTTGAATTTTGGGTCATATTTACGTGTTAAAAGGGAGAAAACTATAAACTTTCAATCATCTAATCGGGTGGACATATATGCTACAGAAAGCAGCAGCGCAACATTCATCCCCAGTTATTCAATAGTAACTGCAACTGAAGATATTTTACCTTCAACAAATTTTGAATTATAATTCAGTTAAAAACTTTCCCATAAAAGTGAACTTATCTTACTTTTTATTCTTATATTATTTGCCACAGAAATTTGAATATTCGAAGAATTATATTTACGCCATTTAGTGTTCTTATTCGAATCATTAAAGTTCGTTCCAAATTACATTTATATAATTTTAAATGCTTAATTTCACATTTATATTTTGAAGTTTGCAAATGTTTCATGTATTCAAAGACACGTATTCTGCAATTTAAGAATTAGTGCGTTGATTTAATGAGTTAAAAAATAAATCCACCAGGTGTCGTGCCCTACGCCTTTATTCGGCATAGTAACTAGACCTGTGGGACACCTAGTGGAGGAAAAGTGCTGAATAAGAGAGCGAAACCCATTAAAAGATTACAGTGCGTTTCCTCTAGATAAACAGTAGACTGAGTAAAAATCCCAAAGACTAGTTGTAAATGTGAAGGACATAAACACACTTTTTGGTTTCCTCTCGCTGACATCAGCTGGGGGTCAAAAAACTCATTCTGTGTCCCATCTGTCCTGGATGCCTTTAATTGTTCCCTTTGATCTGGTGCACTGAGAGAGGCCCAGATTTCTCCCTTTCCTTCCACGAGGCGATTAAGTCCACGTTACGCCAGAATCCGATGTCCAGAAAATAATGCAGAGATTTGATTTATTCTTATTATTAAACACGCTCAGTTTAGTTTCAAATAGTTAAGAATGCGATCCCCTTTTTATTGAGCAACTGAGCATTAAGATTGGTGGAAGAGATGAAGAAAGAAGAACAGATAAACTGAGAGGGGGAACTTGAGGAAATATAAATCATGATGTTCATTGCTTTTTATCTTCTTTCGTTTAGTTTATGTAGTGACGAATTTTAATGAAAATGTATTATTTGACTTACGCAAATTGCGTAAAAATGAGCAAATTTGATTTTTCTTTCTGGGACAGAAGTATTATCTATTTAAATGATATACTTCTGTAAATAGTTAATTTTTACAGAATAAAAGAGACATCCCTTAGGAGTAAAGTAAACATCAAGATTCCTGAAAGGATTTTACCAGATTTGAGGGTCCCGCTGGCATCACTTAAGAGTCACCATCATGGGTTAAAGCTGTTGTGAGGCAATTTGTTGTCCTTCACGAATAACTTTTCACAGGAAGTCGCTTGTGTTAACATGTTGCAAGAGAATAAACCTGGAAAACTCACATGCACCCACCCGTGCAGGCTTTCATTCAAAAAATTTTAATCAGGTAGAAAGTGGAGAATTCATCTCCCGTTGTTCACAGAAGTGGAATGGAACAGGCGGCATTTCGTTCTGAAGAATATTGTTATGCAACAAGGACATGGTAACCACTAATCTATCGTTTGAGTTTGTGTAAACTTTTTAGACCAATCATTGATTAAAATTTGTGCTTTTAATATTTTTATATACTATGCCATGGACACAATCTACAATTTTTGACACCAAAACATTATGCTAGCAGAGATAATTATATTTATTTTACGATGATGTACTCTTTTGTAGCAAATAGACAAGCAATACACAAGATCAATATTGGAAGTTTTATTTTCTGCAGCATATCTAACCCTTTTCACCTGTAAAAACTAAAACATATATCCTCAACTTTTTAATATTTATGTTAATTAATGCATGAGTATGTATAAAAACGGAAAAACGCGCACTATCCAAAGTTAACTATTTAGAAACAAAAAAATTATTAACTAACACAGCAAAAATAATCTGATGAACAGATATTGTAAGTACAACAGTAAGTTTAATAGTCTTAGATCATCGCATGTATGTGAATATATATGAGTTTGTTTTGATATATTTCCGGCTGCTTGTTTCTGGAGCCGAAGCTACTTTTAATAATAGTGGACAATCCAACAATAGAAAGCTTCTTTTAAGACCTCATTCTATTACCAAAAGGGCATTTAATTGATAGCGAGCCGTATTTATGTGTGCCACTGTGGTTAGTATTGAACCTGGGACCTATCATTTCAAAGATAGAAGGAGTAAAACAGATTCTATCATTTCATAATTTTTAAGCATTATCAAGTAACGTGATCGGTATCAGAGCTGGGACCCTTCTTTCCATGCCATGGCGCACTTATATATTTATGTCTTTAAATACACACATGCATACTATATATATTCTTAATAGCATTTCTCTTTTACAAGTCGAAACCTCATTTAAGAGCTTCGAATTGGCAGATGAGTTAATGGAATCGGGACATCAGCTCAACTGTTCATGGGTTCGAATCCTACTTGAGGTATGGATGTTAGTAATGTTTCAGAATCTCTTGCAAATCCTAGTCAATTTATCCCTCGTGTACAAAATATAAAATGAGAAATAAATAAACCAAACTTGTTTATTAGCATAACAAGATATTCATAAAATTGTAAAATTATCTGAATAAATGATTATCTTTTCATTCGTTACACTTTATTACATTAAATATATATATATTAAATAACACTTCAATAGCAAATAAAGGTCACTGCTATTGGCCTCGAAATATATCATATATTTAGATTTACACTAATATTTTATTTCAAATTTAAAAGAGCCTCGAACACCTGTTTCTAGAAACATCTTGGATGACGCGAAATTTTCCTTAGAAATCCTGTTGATAATCTTCCTAGTGCATGAAGACCGCACTTTTTTTCACGAGAAAAGCATAAAAAAACCGTCATGCTAGAGATTTCCTATAGGTCTGTACCTAGGCGGTCGGAATTCCTGTTTTGAGAAATACGTAACACTCTGTTTATCCCAAATTGTAATGGGAGGAACTCAGCTTCTCGGACAAAACGTCCAGCGGAGCGTGCACAGGTTTCTGCACTCATTTGGCCCTTGTATGAAATGAGAATAATTGCGTAATTAAGTGAAGGTCCATACGCCATTGAGCTAACAGCAACTTCTATGTAAGATAGGTAATAAAAATTACTCTTAATCCTTTTTCAAAGAAACTAAATGGTAATAAAAGTGAAAAATCCGGATTTGCTCTGCTCTAGCTATAAATCTATAGCTGAGAAAATAATATCTGAAAAATGTAGTTGAATAAAATATGGATTAGTAAATGGCACAAAAATCGGGAAAATAGAGTAAAAAGGAAAAAAAAACTTAAAAATAGAGTAAAATAGAACAAAATCTTGTAAATAAAGTAAAATGGAACAAAAATCGGGAAAATAGAATAAAATGGAACATGAACAAAATCTTAATTTTTGTAAAATCAAGCTTGAAAAATAAATGACCGCTTTTCCAATTTTTTTTTATGTAAAATAGTTATGTAGAAGAAAAATTGTGACATTAAATCAAATAAATATGATATAGATTCTAATTAAATATGCTTGTGAAAATTTAAGAAATGTAGCGATTTTATTCGATGAATGTAATAAAGAATATGAATATTAGTATTCTTTTATTCTACAGAGCTCTATATTTTCCATACAACTTTAACATTCGGTGCTTTGACTTTTCTATTTCAAAATTTCTATTAATTTGAAAAATTTTTAAATTTAGTGAACATATGAAGTATTTTTGAAACTTACTTTTGAATATCGGTTTATTCGTTGTAATATTAAATAATATTTGAGTGTGGTAAAACATTTTGCCCAAAGAAATACAGTTAAGAATGTAACCATAAATCAGAAAACGATATATCTAAAACAAGAAAAGCATTTAACATAATTCTTTTTGAGAACATTTTCCAAAATTCCTTCTTTTCAGTAATAAAGAAAATTGAAATGTTTCATAAAAAAATCAAAAAATAAATGTGGCTATTGACTATTATTGATGGAGGGAAGTTAAGGAAAAAAAAACTTTACTTAATAAAAAGGATAGAGCTACGAAATTAATATGACGTTTGAAAAATTACAGGTAATATAAAATCTATTTATCAAGTAAAATTGAATTATCACAAATTTGCATCTAATGAAGAATATTTCAACATCATTAAGAATTTATATTAATAAAGATAATCTATTGATTTCTTTCCTTTTTGTAGAAAAATTAAAAACAATTTTCTTTTTTCATAAATAAATTTTTTTTATATTTTTTATTATACATTTAAGAGAAATTCTTACCGTTTCATTCGTATTCTAGAGTTTCTTTGTATTCCTGGCATTAAATTGAAGAACATTGATCTGAAAATCTTTTCTAAAATGCAGATATGCAAGAAAAACACATAAATTTATCTTTATATAAGAGGACTTCAATTATACTTAAATAACAGTTTTACGAACAATATATAAATTTCTCGCTATTCTCGCTAAAAGGTGAATTATTTTTTTACTAAAAGGTAGATACTTTATATAAATGCTAAAAGGTAAATACTTTATCAACAGTTTTAGGAATAATATATAACTTTCTCTCTATTCTCGCTAAAAGGAAAATTTTTTTTACACCTTAAGGGTATAAAAGATGTTGTTGCTCTTATTGATGAGATATTGCATCGTTTTCATTTGTATTCTAGTATTCTTATATTAAATACAAAATGGTAAAGGAAATGCTTTCGGCATACTAGAGATATAGGAAAATGCGAATTTTTTTCTTAAAGGACTTATTTTACTATCTTCTTCAGTTGTATAAAAATTAATAGACCTATGAATAAAATTAATTTCTCCCTATATCTTATCCTTGTACATATGATTAACCTCGATCCACCTGTACAAGGATAAATTACCCTTGTGTACCTGAAAGATAGGAAATTAATATTATGTGGATCGTATCATAGCATCTTCGAGTTGTGCAACTCTTGCGCTTTCAACTTATTCTGGAATTCTTATTTTAGAATTCAAAATCGTTCTGGAAATATTTCTGGATTAGAAAGGGGTTGATACAGGAGAACATGAATTTACCACATTAAAGAGGACATACATTCCCGTACTTTAGTCCTATAAATATTAATATAATTCTATGAAAACTATATATTTCTCCCAATTGAAGACAAATTACTTTTTTACATATGAAAGATATAATAGTAAGTACTAATCACAGAAACATTATTTGTTACAAGTTCTCGCGTTTCATTTGTATTCTAGAATTTTTGTATTAAATTCAACATTATTTTTCTAGAATTACTTTTATATTATATATAATTGTATTCTAGATAAAAGAAAACTTGACTTTTTTCAGTATTTAAGGACTTGGCCTACCTCTCATTTCTACAAATAATATATTTTCTCCCCTTTTCAGATAAATTATACACATCAACCTAAAAGATGTGAAATTAAATGTTTTATAAATTATAAAATAATTCCACATTCAGGATAATAGGAACACAAAAATTGTATATATTTAAAAAATGGCATGTTTTCTCTCAAAGATAACAATTTGTTAAGATTAATTTCTATTTATCAAATGAATTTATTATCAGCTTAAGTGCAAAACACCTGGAATTGCACATTGTTCACTGCAAATAGATTAAAATCGTGTCTGAGTTTATATCATATAATAGTTTTTTCCTTCCCCAACATAGACTTTTTGTTCTATACTTTGTATACTTTCGATACATTGCATTTTTTTTTTTTGTTTGCAGAATGCAGTTGTATATTATTCTTGTTTATGATTAAATACATCATGATTAAGTTCTTAATCCATTTCCATGAAGAAAAAAAAACTTTGGACTGCCTGTATTGAATATAATTATATATTTATGTTAATGTTATCTACCAAAATATTAATCACTATTAATTTCTCTCCTAGTTTAAAGAAAAATTTTATTGATTAGTTATTGCAATATTTTAAATGTAGACTTTAGTTAACTGGAAATTTTTCCTGCTATTTTGATTTCTGTGAAGTTTTTGTGGAGGAGTGAATCACTTCATGGTTGACATATGGAAATCATTGAATGGTAATAATGATTGATTGATTGATAATGAATCTCTTCATGCTAATATTATAATTTTTTTTGTTTTCTCTATTTTTGATAAAACTCTGAATAATAAATTCATTAAAAATCTGTGAGGTTTGTTTTGTTTTTATTTCTATAAAGTTTCCGATATATAAAATTAATGAAAAAATTATATATTTTATATAATATATATACATTATATAAATATAATTAAAATATTCACTACTGAACAATTTAAAGTATGTATTAAAATAGGTTTTAAAAATTTTAAGTTTTTTAAAGTTATTTCAGCACTTGACTTTTGCCTGACGTCTATTAATTTTGTGATTATCTATTACAATGACTTAAACCATAAATATAACATACTCCTAATATCACTAATTTACAGAATTTTAAGTTTCCTCAAATACAAGTTATAATTGGATTTATTTTTTTCACTGTCATTTTATAAATATTTGAGTGTTGCTTGAAACTTATACTTTTAAAACACAACCTAATGTATTTAAATATTTCAGTATAAAAGCAATTTTATTTCATGAATTAATAATATGTATTTGAAAATAAAAAGATTTATTCCATATTTTTATAACTTTCAGACTGTAAGTGCACCTGTAGATAGATTTGAACTTTTAAAAGTTCGATATTGCATGATGTTCAAGAATCGCCTATTCCTGATACAGTTCAGACTGTCTAGGTCACAAGCTGAGCACTTGGCCAACAGTTGAGAAAGTTCAGTTCAGTTATCTATACCGCACACGATGTTTAAGGGACCAGTAACCTATTCCGCGGAGTCCCCCTTTCATCATCATCACTATCCAGTAATAACTCGTCCCGGAAGAACGTTTCCGCCACTAGGGCCCCGCCCCTGCACCTGCAGTCTGAATTGACCCGTAGAAAAGAGGTATATATCATGTTGCCTTTTAACAGTCTAATGAATACGATATGACCAGAACTTTTTTTTTTTTTTTTGATGTTCACTTCCATTGTCGGCATTTAGTTATGACCTGAGATTTGGGAAAAAAATAGCCTGGCTATGACTGGTAAACGACCCTTATATCACAGAACCTCTGCATATATTTTTTATCCATGTCAAAAACACTAGTTGAGAAAGCAAATCCTCTTAGCGAGTATTTGAAGGACAAAAATCGCCAAAGCGTGCCAAGCTGGGTACGAATATCCTAATGGAGGAATCGTGGCTGTTATCAAAGCCGATTTATGACCTTGGTAATATGGCTTAAGATAATGCCTAGATTTCTTTTACATAATTAGGATTGATGCTAATGATTTTAAGTTTATGTTAAAGCATGGCTTAATGATGAGTTAATGAAGACTACCAAGAATTCATATTTGCTGGTATTATTGATGTATTCGTTTAAATATTTATTTATGTGAAAAATTAGGTACTTATTAAACTTATGTGATTCATTTAATGATGTCTTTTAGGATACGATGAGAACTAAGTTCAAACTGTTGCGAATAATCCTGATAATTCTAATCCTAGAAGTTCTTTCTTTCGTATAGTTTACCATTCGGATCACAAAATTTTGTGCCTAGCATAACAGAAAATTGTATGAACATATTTCCAGAATTTATTATATGACATGAGCTGGAGCCTTTATGAAAATAAAATGGTATATAACTTAGCATTTATTCTCATTCTTGAAAAGTGAAAATACATGCTTACATACATTTTATGGTTTTTAAACTGCATTCCTGTAAAAGGAATTCAAGGTAATAAACTGGCATTAAGCTTAAATGCATTTGTTGCTTTATATCTGAAACCATTCATGTAATAAAGTTTCACATCTGTTCTCGAGTAAAATGAAATATTCAAATAAAAGAAGATACAAAGGACCTTATATAAATACCATAAACGTTCTTATATATTGATGAAATACTGTTCGTTAATCTGAATACTAAATTTGAAGTCCAGTTTCTGGATTGGATTAAAAGTAAGGTTAATTATATTTTTAAATATGTATTTAAAAAGAAAATAAAAGAAATACGATAGAATTTAATTTGAAGAATGTTATTTAGAACTTCTTAATTTTTTCTCATCTGATTGTCGAAATTCTTGTTAAAAAATAAAAATTCAACTCAACTTTTTCTTTACTGATATAGACCCTAGTTCATTTTTTCTTATCTACTGTTGATTTCAGAAGTATTTCGTTAGGCATTGATGTTGGGATAAGCTTATGAAATATTCTGCAGTTTTTAAAAGTGTTATACAAGGCAACTTTGGTGTTGAAAAAAACATTTCATCATTCTTTGTTGTGTTACTGATTTATTTTTTCCTTTGGAAGATTTTCTAAAAGATTAAGTTTTAATGAATGACAGTTTTTTGACCAACGTTGAAACAATAAATCTGTACCAATTTTAATTTGTATTACTTTCTTGAAGTCAATCTATAATGGTTAACTTATTCATATATCAAGGCAATCCAAATTGAATGATTATGCAGGCTAACCCAGTACATAATGATTTCGAATGCTAAAGCTGTATATGTATATTGTGAATTTGACTAGAGTGAAGAAAGTTTGAATTATAAAAATCAATCACTTAAGCACACAATGACAAAAGGTAAAAAGATTAACAACTGAAAACTCAATAACTATTTCCTGTATTAAAATTATAATATAGATGTTTTGTACATTCCACGACATTGAAAATGCAACATCAAGGAGTGGGTAGAAAATCATACACATTTCACAGTAAACGTACCTTATCAAGTTACGCAAATGATGTGAAATGCGCAGCTCTCCAGCGCACATAAGATGAGGAACCGGCAGATAAGCAATATTTGGGCCGTTATTGCTGCTTTGAAAATAATCATTGAAAGTTTGTTCTTGTCGCAAAGGACGCATGTAATTGCTGGGAATTGCCAGGATCTCGTCTACGGATTCAGTTCCAACAGACAGATAAGTTAAAGAGGGCATGACGATTATAATGAAAAAGGTAGGTTGGTCTTTACTGAAAATCGCATCTGACAGACACCTGGACGCGTCCACAGTGGACCAGCTGTGTCGAAGATGGTTGGAACAAGGAACTGTGGAACGTTTGCGGTGTACCGATACAGCTAGAGTGACGTCAGCTTGCGTGGATGGGCACATCCGCAAAAGGTGTCTACCGAAATTCTGCAGCATGTGCAAAACACCTTGGATGCTCCCATATCGAGCAGAACCATTGGCCATCGATTGGTTGCTAGTAGTCTACGCTCATGCCGTCCGTTAAGAAGACTGCCATTGACCCCACTGCAAAGAACCCAACGTCCGGAATGGTTCCGGATTAGAAGGATGTGGACGACGGAATGGCACAAGATTCTTCAGTGATAGAAAGTTGAGATTACGAGGGGTGTGGTGATCGGATTGAGAAGAGCAGGTTGGTTCATACGGCAAATCACAGCAGACATCTGGACGTATCCATAGTCCACTGACTGTGACGAAAATGGCAGGAATAAGGAACTGTAGAAATTCAGTACGTTATTTGTACTCTTTTGAGCTTTGAAGTGTTTGATAATAGAATAAAACTAAAGTACTCAAAGTATTTATATCATGAAATGTTTAAAATTAAAACCATTAATTTGAAACTAAAACCTACAGAATTTGAGGATTAGAATAAACACTGAACAGAAAATAAAATTTACATATTTTTTCACAATTTTTTGATTAATTTTAAGAAAGAGTTTAGATGGCCTTTTTCTAGAGTACGTGCAAGATTGCTCGTAACATCCGTTGTAGCCGTCACCATCATTTTATTTTCGACAGCAGCTTCCTTATCTATGTCTCATAAATAATTTGCTGCGTGATGCGTGACATTCCCGACAAGCGGCACGGTTGCAGCTAAAAATAAACAATATTATATTCACGCATTCCCGAAAAAGAAACGAACTGAAAAGTGCTGAAGAAAGCTAAATATTTCACTTGCGGTTGACATTGAACTTCAGAACTTAGAATTCGAAGGCTGGGAATAATAAGGTCACCAACACCGATTTTGTTTTGGGGGAAAAAAAGCGTCAGTGAAAAAAGTCCCGACTCCAATTACGATTTCCGTTAGCGATGAAAGACTGAACATTCGTTAGGTTTCCAACTCTTCTTTTCTATTCAATTATAAAAGGGATAATTTATTAAGTGAGAAATGATTTGAAAAGTTTCGTAATATTGCTTGACACACATAACAAGTATTGAGATATATGTGTAAAATCCTTTGATTGAGAAAGAGTGCTATAAGAACAATATGACTTTTTTGCCAACTATAGAAAACATTATTAAGTTATATTTACTTTTACTGAAATAAAAGGTTTATTGTAGAGTGATATTTACTACAATAAACCTTTTGTTTCTTTACCAACAGTTCATTCGTAATAGTTATTTCTCTGCTCGTACATCACACAATAATAAAAATTGGACGGAATTGCTCGTCTTTATTCAGACGCGTCTCTATTCAAATTTATGTGGTGTTGTATTCATAAGAGAATTATCGTTATAAGGAAATACAAAAATATCTCAAAAAGCAAGATTTATCATAAAACTAGCAGTACTCGTTCATATGTTGCTGTGTTTAAACAAAATGGTAGTTTTGATACCTCAAACATAATTTGTTAAAAATCAATACATCAAAATGAAAATTAAAAAAAAAAAAATTATTCCTACATATTTGTCATTTGAATATAAAATGTAAACAAAACATAGATATACATAGTTGATGGTAGAATAAACATGTTTCTTCACTTCTGATATTAAACAATATTGCAAACGAATGTCAATTGAATAATAATTTTGTAATTATTGAATATCGTCATGAAATAAATGATATTTGATGGTAAACTTTATCTTAGTAGTGCTTGTAAACACAAGGAAAGGACAAAGGATAGAGAGAGAGAAAGTACATCCATACCTGAATCGGAACTCGAACCCAGGATCACCCTATCCGTAGTCAGGCACGCTGACCACTAGATATGTTAGCCGGCATAGGTTACTTTTAAAATATTGATTTGTGTATGATATTTTAAATTAAAATATACTTTAATTTGTTAAAATGATTTTTAAAAATATTAAAGAATAAGAAATGTTGGCATAAAATTATCTCTTTTGCTTGTTCTTTGAACATTTTGAAATGTATATATGATTTCAAAGGTTTCAGCGAAATAAGAAAACTTGTAAAGGAAATTTCTTTTTGTGTGTGACAAAGGTAAATATTAACTACTACTGGCTTATAATGCGCGAAATTTATTGTGCCTTAACAATATTTAAGAATTCTTTGCCGAATGAATTAATTTATCACTTTGTAATTTTCTCTTTTATCAAAACAAACGTTAAAAAAAGATAATTAAAAAAATTCTTCGTAGTACAATAATTATATTTTAAGCAGAACGCTGTAATCTATATTAAAAAATATAATGTAAAATGTATAATTCTATAGAGGCTAAATTATTCTCGACTTGAAATTTAATTCTTATTAAATGTATAATCAATTTTAATTCGCATTTAGTTTATTATTAGTATTTCGTAAAAATGATATCCACCTCAGCATAAATGTCATTTTTGTCAGCATATTTTTTATTCCCAGTTTATAATAAGAAATATCCTTGTGCAAAATTAATTTATATTGAATTTTTTATAAAAAATTAAATTTCTTTTAGAAAATTTTTAGAACTAATGTATATTATAGTTAATATTTTTTTTTTAACATAACACTGTGATCTGTATTTCCAAAATTATACATCCAACAAATTGATCCGGATTGAAATTTGACATTCACAAAATAATTAATCGATATTAAAAACGATAGAGCAAATGAGGTATTATTAACGAAAAGATAACATCATTATATTTAATTATATTTTGAGAAATAAATGAGTGCTAAGCGATATTTTTCAGCATAGCTTCATCTTTCAAAGAACAAAAAATAGCTTGAGAGGATTGCACCAAGAGGCACATGCGTCCGCATGCAGCTGCCAATTACGGTGCTCTAAGAAGAATATATTAATGTTTATGAATCGATTATTCATTCCTACATCCCCTTCCCCTCTATCGTATCGACAGCTTCTTTCGGCCAGTTTAAAAGGTGCTCGTATTAAGCATCCGGGATGGACTTGAGAAAAGTAGGCCGAAACCTCGCTATTTTCGTGTCACTATGACAACGCGGATGTCTTAAAAACTGATACTATTACGTAGGAGGAAAATTATGAAAAAGAAGGAGAAAGGGATCTGATATACTATTTAAGCTTTAAATATGTCGGTTTAAGTTTCCAAGTATAGTGAAACTGTATCTCTATTTGTATAATCTTCGGTATAAAAAAAACGTTGAAACAATTTTTAGGATGAACTGTTTTTATCTTAAAGTCTATTGTTGAATCTTATCAAAAATGTTAGTTATTCACCTTTAATTTTATAATAGTGAGGTTTTAATAAAATGTTTTCTCTCCAAGTTTTAATGTTCGATTTTCTTTTCTGATTTATTTATGCTTTTTTCTTAATTATTTCTTCGGTTAATACTAACTTTCTTTAATCTTTTCCCTTAATTATTACGCGAACAGCTAAATACAATTAACTTACTTAGCATTATATGTTAATTTTTTTTAATTATTCTCGGCATGTAATAATAATTCATGTTTCAATTTTGATCAGGGAATCTAAGTATGTATGCAATTGTCTCCTTAAATGGTTTTGAGATAGAAATTAATTTTAAACTAAACATTTTATTGTTGCACTATCCTTTTTCTTTGCATCTAGCCCTGAATTGGGCTCTACCAGTTTGATAGAAGCACCCTGGTGGAGTATTCGTAAATTCGAAGAAGAGACCAACTAAATACTTAGTCTGCTACTCACATAAATATCATTTCACTTGGAGGACATGACGACTATACCCAGTTTTAACGTGTCCCAACCGCCTTTAGCGAACATGACTGATCTTCGGTTAAACCGGGATTCAAACTTACTACCTTTCTGTAATGAAAACGACGTCTTAACCAAACAGGCTAACTAAGCATTTTGTTACAGCTGCAAACTTTTGATCAGAATCCTGTGACCTGCCACTCTCAGAAGTATTATTACACTTGAAGGACATGACCAACTTAATGTGGCCCAGCCACTTTTAGTCAACCCGACGGATCATCGGTTAAGTCGAGATACGAACTCACTATCTTTATGTAATGAGAACAACGTCCTAATCATCTAGGCCACCGCAGACGATGTAATTATGTGTTATGATCAAATGACGAATTGCTTGAATTCATTTCTAAACTTTCACACCTTACCAACGGCGTGATTGTGCCTAAAATTTTAAAGCTTTGTTTAAGGGATTACTTAAAATTATGTTTGGATTAATTGAAGGACTTTTAACCTGTATATTTTTTAATATTCTTATTTACATACTTTACTTACGAAAAAAGAAAGTTTTGTGTTTTTACAATGAACACTGTGCAGTAAAATATTCTTAGTATAGGTTCATTCAAAATTTTAGGCCCATTTTGAATTACAACTTGCTCTTAGAAACTTCTACAACTTTTTAAAGTTGGCGTTAAAAATTAAAATCCAAACAATTAATAATTGCTAGATTTGAAATGAATACAAATAAATAAATAAATAAAAATTGAAAGAATAAGTCGCTCAAAAATTCTGGTAAATTTCTTAAATCATTTATGATCCATACATTCACGTTAATTACCTCTTAAGGAAACATTTTTATATGAAAATACAAATTTTTTGTTTTATGTTTTAGTATAATTTTAAAAATTATCAATGATCTATGAAATAAACCTAGATTATTCCAACGGTTACCATTGTTACAAACTTAATCAAATATTAAAGAAAATGAATTTTTCCAAAGTATAAAACTTATTATGGTAACAAATTCAGACATAATTATATTTGAAATGTGTCAAGATTTGGGAAAGATATTCTTAAAATAATGTAAAAAGCAGTATACAACCTAATTCTAAGCTGCATTTAGGATTGAAGCATGAACAAGAAAAGGATATGCTATGATATTCATAGCAAACAATTTAGATAAATTTTTTGCTCTGTTTTGTTTGAAAATCTTTTGCTCCGTTTTGTTTGAAAATTTTTTCTTTCCTAATTAGAAAAAATAGTTTTTCGAAAGTTATAAAATAAACATGTTTTTTATAATTTTAATTCTAATTTCTGTTAACATTACTAACATTTAAAATAAATATTTTGTTCATGGGCCACTATACTCCAGCTCGAATAATATTCTTTGCTATTTTCGCTATTTTCAAACTTTCTTTTATATTTAAATGAAAAATCATAAAATGCAAACATAATTACAAATAAGCATAAGACAAATTTTTTTTTGAATAAAGTGGACATTTTTACACATTTATTTTTAAATAAATGAAAAATTATGACTGTGCCGTTATATTTTAATATTTTCTTTAAAATAAAATTTATTAAATATAGATAAATTTTATATAATTGATTAATTTTAAATAATCGATTTTTATGTAAAATATTGTAGGTTTTATTTATAGAAATCTGTATTATATATATATACATATAAGCCTGTAATTATTTTGGGCAACTATTAATTCATTAATATTCTTTCGAGTAAATTTGATAAGTAGTTAAGTTTAATAAGTTATAAATTTAAATGTTTTTAAGTGTTTTAACTATTTCCATATATAAATCCATTTTCAAAGTAAACTATTTTAATGAATTTTGTTTAACATGAAAATCAGCTGAATATTTTATTTATTTATTTATTTATTTTTTGAAGAAGAAGAATGAAATCTTATTGGGGTTATTTTTATATCGCTTAATAACACATTTTATAAACACATTTATATTGTTTGGCCTTTGAATACATTGAAAATACCTTTTTCAAAATCCCTCTAATATGTTATATAATTTCTTCCTTTTAGATCAAAGTTAAATTATTTTTCAATAAATTAAATATATATGGCGATTAAGATGATATATTTTATAAAAGAAAAAATATTGGTAGGCCCAAAGTGCCTGGTGAAGCTTACCTTAAATTGACTTTAAAAAGCGAAAATATTATGGAACAATTTCAGTGGATTACCAATTGGAAAGAAAGTCTAAAAAACGTGAATCGCCGCCGATTTTCTTTACTTTTTTGTAGCCCCAAGACAAAGAATGACCCTGCGTGGAAGCGGCCTTTAACAAAAACAAGAAAACTAGTCTATTAATAAAATCGCAGCGTACTGTTTCGACCTTAGACTAGCTTTCTCCGCCCTACAATTGAATTTGTTGTTTTATTTACGCTTCGTTTTAATCTGAGTCACGTGATTTGCCCTCAATTCCTCTTAGTTAACCTATCTGTATTTTTTAAGAGCCAGATTAAGGCAGATTAGCATCCTTCACCCAGATACAATCCATTTTAAGTTGATTAAATAGCCGATGAAATCGCCGACGATTTCATTTCGTTGCGATTAAGCTTATAGCGGACTTGACTGAATTATTTAGTTCAATTATTTATTTTTGTAGAACAGATAATTATAGCTTGGAATTTTTTTTTTTTTTTTTGTGTTGATACTGTTGCTTGTTTATTTATATACAACACATTTAAACATAAGATTAGATGTCTTTAAAGAATTAATTCTCTTTTTGAACTATTTGATTGTTTTTATAAGTGGATTTTAACTTGCCATCATTACGAAATGAATATCTGATTTGTGGTGAATGGAACATGACTAAAATTAGTAATTTAAAAAATAATATTCGACGGAAAACATTCGGAACTATTTATTACAAAAATGCGCTTCGCAGTGCGTTAAACTATTTGTTTTTAACGGAGATATAATTGTAGATGATAAATCTGCTTCATATATTGAATACGAAAAATTTGAAAGAAATTTATCACGGGTTTAAAAATGCTCAATATATACAAGATATTTATTACACTGTCTATAAATATTTTTGATGTTGGTGGTGATTTCATGAGTAAATTTAACGTCTAACAAAGAAAAAAATATTTCAGGAACGAAAAAAAAAATTTGGACAACAAAAAAGAAGCGTCGATTAGAAAAAAATAACGGAAAAATGCACTCAGAATGGTAAGAATTCTAAAATCGGTTCGAATAATCTAAATCCGTACTGGATTCTTTTTCTAAAATAAATTAATAACTACCTAGAATATAATTTATATTTCAGTTGCTGATTAAGTTGTATCACTAGTGATTTAAATAAAAAAATTATATATTAGTAGTTAACGGAATATGTTATTGACAAAATTAGCATGCGTGTATGTTTGCGCTTCAATATTGATCTTTAAAGGCTGAGTTCGGTAATATCCATTAATATTGTTGATTATCATTCAGATTTCAAGAAATGTTTCGTAGAGATTAAAAAATTCATAGGTTCCTTATATATAAATCTATGTATATATATTTATAGAATTACATTAACTAATGAGATTTGTGAAAAGTTTGTATTAAAAAAGTATAAAATAAGTAAAATATAACCGTAAAATAGTTTCTCATATATAAATACATTTCATTGAAATATTATAAAATAGTTTAAGAAAGAAACGTTTCTTTTAGGGTTTTGTCTAAATTGTTCAAACACAGCTCATCTTATTGTTCATAGTTCATCTAAGAACAATTTTAATTTCACGTAATATTAAACTGTAGCCTTAATCTATAAGGCGTTGGAAATTACAACTTATTATTATGATATTATAATATTTATTATTCATGATTGTGATTGGAATTGGCGACAATTCGTGACCTTTCGTTGAATTGTGAATTGGTGACCTTTCATTCTTACAAATGAATAGCTCTAATATTATTAGAAAGCTTTACTTTCAACAAATTATTAATTTTTTTCATGAATTGTAATTTTTGGTAAATATTACGGATATTTAAGGTAATAGGTAATGAAATTTATGGGTAGTAAATTGAGAAATGTTGACATTGTTCTGTTCAGTATACTAAACACAAATTCCTTGCTGTAATCAATTTTAAAAAATAGTTAATGAATTCTTATTTGTGTTAGGTATTCTAGGTATTCTATTTTGCATAAATTCACGTGTTTGAATATTGGAGACATAAGCACAAATTATTTTGCGTGATGTTATTCCTATGATTTCACTAAAAATAAGTTATACAAATGAAAGCTAGTTTTAAAAGTAAACAAAACATACTACCTGGTCCAATGTTGCCTGCTGGTACTTCAGCCAAATTGATTTCGGCACATTTTTTCTTTTTATTCATAAATTCAATATATGTTGTTAAATTTCAATTATATTATTGAATACTAAGATATTAATAAGTGTAATAAAATACATAATGCACAAGGAAGTGTATGAAGTGTGTCGAATTTCTTGATTTACAAGTCAATAAGAGCAATCAATGTTGTTTTTCGAATTTTTATATCAGAATAAAATTCGATTGCATTTTCTTTATATTAGACGCAATAAATTGAAGTATATTGAACCCAATAAATTTGTGTCAAACAGAGAATTTTAATTTTAAAAAATATATTCTTTTTTAAAAGTACTTCTTGAATTGAAGTGAAGTGAAACTTTTTATGTAAAAATAGATTTATGTAAAAATAGTATGCTTTCTGGCAAAATTTGATGGAATATCATAATTGATAGCATTTTTTTCATTATAACAACAAATAAGTAGGAGATCTTGAATTTTTAATAGAATTTGAAAGATTGTCTTTTTATTCATTTCATTATTTTCAAAATAAAATGAATAAAAAGAGAAAAAAGCTGGGTATATCCACAACCAAAGCCCTATATCCTAAACTATTATTATATTAAGGTGGAGGCAGAGGCGCTGCAGGCTTTAGAAAATGTTCTTGCAATGGAGACTTTCCTCTACTTGATGGGATTACTGGCTGAGAACCCTGAAACATAAATAAGACATTTAATCATTTTACAAGATTAATTGTATCATTTTACAAGATTAATTTATACAATTAATCTTGTGAAATGAAAACAAATGTAAGAAATTCTTCCTAAATTTATTTAAAGAAATATAAGTTGTATTTGAGGTTCACTGTAAATATACATAGAGTTACTCATAAATGCTCATCCAGAAGACAGTGAATAAGAAATATACTTACATCTGAATCATGATAATGCAGAAGCCATTGTCATTAATTTTCAAGGTGATTTAAAATTTATTTAACTGATGTATAACAATTAATTTTGCTGCACGTCAAAAAATGAACATTTATTAAAATAAAGCATTTTGAAGTAGCTGAATGGAAATCTTAACAGAATAGCGACACAGATTTTCGGACATCCACCACTATTACTATCCATCCAGACTTTTCATAAATGAACTGTAATATTGTATATCTCAGTTCAAAACAGAAAACTTTCAAGATCTAACAATTTAAGCATTTGGAAAAGTTTTTTGAAATAATTCATGCATTTTTTTACACCAAAAATTAATCCACAAAAAATGGTGAATTTATATTTGATGAGGTTCTAGGCCACAGAAATATTGAAGCATAATTAATGATTCTTTTCCAATGAAAAATTGTATTTCTCTTCAAATATATACTATAGGAACTATATAAAAGAGTAGTTATATGATTTATTTGGCCATATTTAATGCGGCATGACACCTCTCGAAGCTGGTTTAACTGATAACCTTGGAAAGCTTAATTTGAAAAATTAAGGTTAAAAATTCAACTTTACTGTTACTGAGAGTTTTAAAGACAGAACTGAAAGAATACTTTCTTATCTTTTTAAGTTTCATAGGTTCGCATTTTTTTTAGTTCTAAAATTAATGGTATTAATTACTTTTAGATTCCTCGCTTAATGTTCTCTATTGTAATCAATAGCTCTATTCTGGAAAGTTCTTAAATTATACATTGATCAACAGTTCCTTCATCAACTGAAATATTAATTTATAAATTTTTTATACATCAACAATTATTTTCTACCCTTGTGTGTAATATGCAAAGGAGTCTTCCTTCCCTTAAATATATATGTTTTTGCAGACACACATCGTGCACTTGTTGATTTTAAAAGTGTCAAAGATCTCGCTGTGGAATTTTGAAAATCAATAATTAAATTATTCGTAGATTTATCATAAAGGTTTTGTATTGTAATCAATAATTTGAAAATTCTCATTAAATTGAATATTAATATTCAGTTTTGAAGTTTTTACACACCTATAATAATTCTTCATTTTCGTAATATACAAAAGAAATTTCATATTCCAACCATTCTCATTACTTTTATATATTGTACGAAAAGTAATTTCATGCAATATAGAAATGTAGTTTCGTTATCCTTTGAATATATCAGTTTTGCTTTATTGGCTTTAAATATTTAAAAAGTTGGAAGAATCATGTATTTTTTTTAATTTTAGAAATTAATTTTAATAGCATTTAGCCTTTTTTAAATCCATCGTGCATAACATTCTATATTATAATCAACAATTTCCAAATCTACATTTTATACATTAATGTTAAGCTTAAAATTAAGTATTAATGTGCAATTATTTGTATATTTGTAATTACTTGCTCCTTTTGTAAAATATAAAGGTAACTTCATATCCTTGAATATATCCGTTTTGTCAAACTGTTTCATTGTATACTTTCCGGCCTATTTCTCAGAAAACTATTATTTTATAACATAAAATTAAAACTTAAAGTTCAATAGGATATGAATCCCAGCTCAACAGGTCTTTCCAGCGGTCACATGTCAAAAGGCCATAGAAATTAACCTTACTGGCACAGTCAAAAGCTCACAAAGTAATCTTTCGAAAAGTGAGTGGTTAGCATGAAATTTACGTCACTTAAGAAATGTAGGTGAAACTGAAAGAAAGTTTAACGACCTCTTCCTTTTTCTCTGAATGCCTTTTGCACCATCATTTTAATGACCTTTTTATTTGTTTGATTTTTTCCTTTCATCCGTTAGTAATAAAGTTGTTAAGAAAAGTAATTCAAGCAAATAAGTTTTTCTTAAATGAGAGTATGACTAATTTTCTCGTAAATTGCTAATAAGTTTAATATTTACCTGACTGTAGAGTATACTATTTTGTTATTTCCCTTTTTTATTTCCACAATCTGTTATTTAATCTCAATATGAAAACTTTCGGAAATACTATGGGTATATCCAATAATTGGCAAACTATGCGACTTTTTTCGTCAACACATCTAAACACACATTCAAACATAGCTGCTACTTAAAAAAATCATATATGTGAAACAAAAATGACGTAAAACACGGGGAAAAAAAAACTTGGCTGTCAAAAAACCGAAAAGCAAGATAAACTCAACTCATCAACACTAAAGGGAAAACCGGGAACACTATAATCAAAACAAAGGACGTCAGATTTGGCTATAACTCTCTTGGGGGTGTATATCATACTTATACCATTACTATACTGGAATTGAATATTTATTGAATTATACTACAAAACAATTAACGGAAAGGTTAAAGTTTACAAACAGTATCCTTTAATTTTTTTGTGATATTCTTGACGCCAAAATAAACGCCTAAATGTGAATAACAAAATGGCCTAAATTACATTAGTTACACACTGAAAATACCAGGCTTCTCAGAAATTAAATTTTAAATCTGATATTTATTATCAAACCAAGGTACACCTGCTTCTACACCGATATTCCACCCGTAACAGATTAAATTAACTTATCGTATAATTCTTATGCGATAAATTATATATATTAATCTATACATGCATTTTTAAATGAACAACCTGTTCATTTAACAATGCAAAAATTATTTTAACAAAAACAAAAATTATAGTTTATAACTAAAATAATTTTTTTTTCAGATCATCTGTGTAATTGCTGATGCGTTATTTTCTCTTCGAATCTGAAAGATGTTGAATAAGTGATTCATTCAAATGAGTAATGTTTACAAATTTTCGGAGAATTATTTTCTGGAATATATTCTGGTAAAAACCAGAATATAGCACACACGAATGAAGTCATACTTAAAAACCCAAAATTTTAGAAGATCGTTCAAAAAATATCGGCTAAATTTATTCTAGAAATGGAATTAAAAACAATTATCAACCTATAAAAATTTATTTTAAATTTTTTAATAGTATATGCATAAATCAATGTAAGAATTTAATTTCTGTAAATTGAAATAAGAGGTATAGAATAAGTTATTAAAAAGTGTAAGTTTTAGATTTATAAAAATGGAAACTATGTTTGCAATGCTGTAAGAATGTATATCCGAATTTCTTAAAATATTTACCTATTCACATTTGCATTAGATTAAATTATAAAGGATGATAATTGACATTATTATATCTCAAATTTAATTAATTTCAGGAAACTCCCAAGACAAAGTTTTTCTATTATTAACAAAGTGTTAACAAAAACTTAACTTGTGAGACGTGTTCAAAATTGTAGTGTGTTAGGTAAAGAAATCAAGTACCTATTAAAGAAATTTACATTGAATTTTAATAATATTATAATTAAATAATTGCTGTAATGTGATCGAAATAAGAAGTTTAGAGATGTGCTGTTGAAAACTATGAACCTTATATTTTAAAACCGAATATTATCTAGTCAATTTCATTGTAAATTCTGTTTTTTTTAATATATATATATATATATATATATATATATATATATATATATATATATATATATATTTATATTTATCCCTAATTTCATTTCATTTATGATCCTAACAAATATGATTCACTCTTTTATGAATGTTGTTAATTTTTTAAACTAACTGGAAATTTGTGTATGCCAAGTTATATTCAAATTTATCAAGGCCTTTGGAAATATATTCACATAACATAATTTCATTCTCACATTTTTTGGAGAGATTACCAACTCTATAAATGTAGCTAATCGAAGTGGAATATATATGAACCTAATTTCATTCGAATGCATTTATTAGTAAAAAACGGCACAACATTTTCTCTTTGTAGCTCACTAAATTCTGTTGTTCAACTAGTCTTGTGAAATACGTACTCCTTAAAAGCATTATTTCTCTGTCAAACTGACGTCTGAGTTTTAGTTCGATAGTTCGTGGATATCGAAAAAATCGTGGATAGTTTAGTTCGATAGTTCGTCTCGTCCCTACTACAGGTGTTGATGTTTGTTGTTAACAATGCTCTTAAAGTTGTTCGCTTTAATTACTTCTCAAAAAGTGGTCATAAGTCGACATATTAGGACGATCAGAAAAATAATGTCGCTTTCTTACATTGTATATTCAAGTAAATAAATTTTTATTGAGTCTTTCTTTTAATCAATAAAATAATCATCCTCGTTATCAACAATCTTATGCCATATAGTGTGCAAATTTTCAATCCCGAACTGATAAAAATCAATTTACGTAAAATATTGCTGGCATTTTGAACATCATCGAAATTTTTAAATTTTTTACTACTAAGAAAATGTTGACGGGATCAAAACAAATGGAAATCTGAGGGTATGATATCGGACGAGTACCTCTAACAGCAAATTGTTAATTTTTTCTAGTTTTTACCAAGCACAATATGGTTTTGCATAGTTATGTTGCCCTTTCTGTTTACAATTACCGGTTACTTTTCAATTTGAAATTGGTTTACTCAACCTAATTGTTCATAATAAAGGTGTTTATTAACAGTTTGTCAGGTTTCAGAATTTTTAATTGAGTAACTTCTGCGAATACTCCACCAAACACGCAGAAGTGGCTCTTAGGGATATAAACCCGGCTTCGTAGTACTTTGTGGTGACTCATTTGGAGAGAACCACTGCTTTTGTGTTTCATATTACCATATAGGACCCATTTTTCATCTCCAGTGATAAAAAGAAGAAAAAACAAAACAGTTTTGCATGGTGCCATTGAAGCAATACGTTGCATGTGATGGATCGGCTAGCTTTGTTCTCTTCGAACAGATTATTGGTGACAAAACACCTACTATGTTAATTTTTCAAATTTGTTATAATTGATCCTGGGTGATTAACCAAAATTGGTTAAGGGTGTTCGACAGCTCCTCAATTGTTTGATATGTATTTGCTTCCGCTTCTGCCTTAGCTTGTCGTTGTTTTTGACCTTCCTGATTGATAGGTATCAGAGAGATCAAAATTGCCGGACTTAACTTGGAAAAACTATCTTTGGCTTTTAAGAACGTCTAGTGCATTTGGGTAAACATCTCAAATGCTTTTTGTCGCAAACTGTTGCATTACTAACTTAGCGAAACTAAAAAAGCATACAATGCCGGATATGCTCTTCTAATATTTGACTCGCTATTTCACCCCAAACTGCAAAAAAGTATAATGGTGATGTTACATAGGGAAACTAAAAATTAGAGTTTCCTTAAAAATTGCGCAAGGCCTGAATCGTGATCAAACAATGAAGTACCCAGTACTTTTACATATGAAAGATCGCTTAGGCTTCATCTGAATCCTGTGAAAAGAAAAAAAAATATTAACTCAATCAATACTCAAAGAAGACGCATTAGAAGAAGTTTCATTTCTCTACTTATTTTGGTTCATGTGAGAACAGTTAGAGAATCACAAATGTGAAGCTCTAGAGAGCATATATTTTATTTTATGATGCATGTTGTAGAGATAAAATTATCCAGAAATCTCTGAAAAAAAAAGAATAAAAAATAGGAAAAATTACTGAAGCAAAAACATCGCCGTTTTTTTTATTATTTTATTTTTTTCCAAGAAAAAGCCTGGTTAAGCAAAATTTCAACATTGCTATATTGAATAAATACACTGCCGAAAATTCTAAAAAACTGTTGAAAGCCAACTTTGTGTTGCCACAACCATATGAGAAACAAATCTTTTTAATAAAAAAAGCTACACCAGGAGGCGACATTGAGAGCAAACGATATTTAAATTATGTCACATGACAGGTGAATTATTTATAAATAAACCATCTGACAATTTTATAGAAAGCATACGATATAAAAAGCTGAAAAGCTCAGCTGCATTTACACAGAAATGAAAGCAAACGATATTATAAACTGATATGAGCTGACAAATGACTTATCAAATATCGATATGAGAATACTTTCTGGTTTCCCTAACACTAATCTGTTTATTCTACTTCTATTTTTTTGAGTATATCAACAAAAGCTTTATCACAGTAACTTTCATAATATTACTTGCATCTCAATGTACTCTCTAATCGCCATTTTTAATCCCTTTGTAAATCAAATAGCTTTCTTTAAGAATTATTAAACCACCGATTTTTGTAGGCATATATATTTACTATGTTTTGTTAGAATTCGTCAAGGTAATTGTATTACTAAAATCCATTTTGAATAGCTCTTGTAGGGCTTACAATTTTATATGAGGGTGGCCAATCTTTAGTAATGTTAAACAACATGTGGGCTAAATTTTATTCGAATTTGTTAAATAGATAGTTAGACAACTAAATATTTATTTGATTATTTTTTACATTCTATTCATTAATTTAGTGTACATCATAACTCTGTTTATTTGCTTTCTTTCATTCCTTCATTAAAAGTAGCTAATGACTTCATAAAAGCAGTTGCAATTTGACATACAGTTGGTTACATGTATGCCAATTTTTTCGGATCTATCGTGGAATTAATTTATGTCTTTTTTTTACTCCTTCATTATAAGAAATTATATTGGTCTTTTTATCATCTTGATTAGATTCTAAGAATAATTAGGAGTTTGAAGACGCATTTTTATCTGAATCCATCCCATTTTTGTTAAACTGAAGCATATGTACTCTATCTCCTTTTTACTTTCAAATTACTTTAAGCAAACTAGTTTTCAACGGATTCTTTGGTTTGTTTATCATTCAACGATCATTTTCACAATAAGAGAGATAATTATACTGAAATCTTCAGTTTAATGTAAACTCCAAACCATTACAAATACTCAAACCTGAGGTTGGGATTTGAACTGACGAACTGTTGAATCAAAGGCAAGATTGTTAAAGTCTTGGCAGTCAGCCGAGTTTAAAATGGATATAGTTACATTTTTAGTTAAATCTTTCTAGTAAAGAACAATAAGCCTTCAAATTTCCTTTAAATTAATCAAAATTTTTGAAATTTTATATCATCATAAGCAATTTTTCAATAGCACAGCTAATTTTTCTTGGTGGCAAAAATATTAGACGAAAATTTTGTTAGACTGTCTGAAGATGTGGAATTATGTAAGGTTCTCGCAAATACTGACCCAAACAATCTTTAAATAACAAATATGTAGACATTTGGAATCCACAATTTTATGTTTGTATTTTATTTTATTTTCTTAATGAAACTGTTATTAAAAATTATTAAAGTTAAGTGACTCTCGTCTTGAATTATTTTTTAGTACGAGTAAATAAATAGAATATTAATAAATGGAATATTATTTATTAAATAATTTGAAAGGTTTATAGTTTTAAGGTTTTATGAAAGGTTTATATTTTGGAAATTGAAGCGCCTATTGTCTAAAGTTCCTCAAAAAATTTTGGATTCCTTCAAACTCTTAACTTCACAAACAATCAAATGTTCTTTCATGCATATCAAAATATCTTTATGAATTAAGCTGTTGCCAAAGCATTCACCCAGAATGTAAAGTATTGAGCGTCAAACATTTGTTTATTTTAACTTTACTCAATTACTCATTTGTTTAAAGTTCAGCTACATTTTTCTTTTTTCTTTCAGTGACGCAGTAAAGGTGAAAAATAATCGTTAAGATGATGCTCTTATGTAAGCAATTTTAATTCATGTTATTCTAATTGGTGATATTAAATACGAATTGCGTCAGCATGATAAATATAACACTCTCTCCTTCGATTGAAAGGCAATGTTTTTGTTTTTGAAAATGACTACGTGATCCATTTTGTGCTGATGCAAAGATGTTATTAATTGATGGCTAAAATTACGAGTGATTTTTATGAATGAAAAACTTCTTTTATTTTCTAAAGCGACGTATATACGTCATCGTCATTAAATGCGCAGTACATTTTTTTCAAATGAGACCGTTATTTATTTAAACGAGAAAAATATCTTAATCAGTGTAACTTTAAACGCCCGATGCTTTGCATTATCATAAATAAAATTAAGCAAACCTCGTCTGATTATTGAATTGATGCATTATACCTTTTTTTTACAGTAATATGAGCAATAAACTAGCAAATATTAAAAAAAATTAAATGTCATGTCTTCTAAAAATTTTCATTGATTCTGTTTTTACCGTAGGAAAGGGCAGCTAAAATGTTATCGTTGAATAAATCATATCAATTCAAAGAATTTAATATTTGAATTACGCTAATAGGAATAGAAAAAATATGCAAAATATATTTGTTATATAGCATATAATCTTTTTCAATGCAAAATTTTACAATCATTTATTAATGATATCAGGTTTAATTATAGCAGTTATAAGAAACTGCAGATACTTTTTTAAAGCAATTTGGTCATACATGTTTGTAAAAAGACTTATATTTGGAGAAGTGTTGACCTTCATTCGTCCAGTTCTGTTCTTATTTCATTCCTTTTTAATGCAGAACGGATATTTCCTTTTTATTTCTTGGAGGAATGTCATTAATGAGAACAAATTTATGTGATGAAATGGCGATCAATTCGTTTATTTAGAGTCAAATAGAAATTATAGAAACGAAAAACATTTCCATGTAAGATGCACTCGTATCTGTTGTATGAAAGATTCATAAATTGATTCATTTGTATTTAAATAATTCGGGATGATGTGTTAAAGGAAGATATGTGCGATAATTTTATGTATTTAGATTTTCTTGGAATTTCTGTTTTGAAAAATAATCTTTTATTTACGGAACATAGTTGATTTTCTTATAGAAATGCTTGTATACATTGGATTAAAATTAGGCACTGGTGTAAGAGCATGAAAAATATGCCCACTATATTCATGCCATTTTTTACAAATTTAAAAATTTATTTGTATATATAAGTTGTTAGAGAACTGGAATATAAAGAAGAATAAATATCTTTCTGCTGTTTTATAAGCTGCTTAATGTACAACTTGCAGCCATATGAAGTCTGTGTTAGGCATATAATATACATAAGTTGTTAAAGAGAACTGGAATATAAAAAAGAAAAAAAAAATTCTGCTGTTTTAGAAGCTGCTTAATGTACAACTTGCAGCTATAGAAAGTCTTCGTTAGGCATCTAATTTGCATTTATTTTCTATATAAGGACCTTTATATATACACATAATACACACTATATATGTGTACATTATATGTACACACTTAAATGTACACATAATGAACCATGTTCCTATGTCGCTAGAAAGAAAATGTACCGTTTATTTTATGATTCTGATTTTATGTAATTTTAATATAAGTTTGTTATTGTTGCTGTTGTATAAAAGGAACCCCTGTGGCTTAGTGGTACGCAAGGCACAGGTCCCAGGTTCGATCCTCTAGCTGGGCGAGGTCGATTCAGCTTCCTTAAGTGGGTCGATAAACTGAGTACCAAGCATGTTTGGGAATTAAACACTGGGGATTTCGCGGTAGGTTGACCACCTAATCGGGACATATGCTTCTCACCCCAGGACCTTTCGGCCAGGAAAAAAGAAATAGGCACTGTAGACATTGGTCTATATGGACTGTCGTGCCACAAAGTTTATTTCAGTTTAATAGTTGTATAAAAGAATTGACTAAGTTTGTACAGTCAAATGTTAACAGATAGATTATTTAGTGAGAGTGAAAAATATTATATTTCAATTACGAAAAATCATTCGAAAATGCTGAATTTGTGCATTTTAGCAATAATGAGATCAATAAAATAACTTCAGAAAGAGTAAAACACAATATGATTAACTGTGTACATCGAATTCTGTTCAACGGAAGTCATACATGTATTGGAACTTTCGAAAATTTCCTTTTGAAACATGAACAAAGAATTGTTTATGACGAAGAAGACACAAATAACAATATAAATTGTTAAATAATGAACACACAAATGAAAATTTGGCGGTAGTAATAGAAGTTCTCCAAGGTAAATCCCGGCAATACAACGGAAGAATCAATGTGCTATGCAAATATCAGCTATATGGCAAATTCAAATTAGTTTTGGCAAGTAATTTAATGTTCTTAAAAAAACTGATCTTACATGCTCCCAAGTTACGTCTGTTACCATTTTTTCTGCTACTTCGAAAGGTTTAACTTATCATTGTATTGTCCTGAAATCATGCTTTGATGCAATGATATTTAAGTGTAAGGCAGTTGCAGTTTAAATGTACAATAATATATAAAATATAATTGGGCTTCATCAGCCAGTCTGATTATTGTATTACAATACCCGAAAAAGAATACACTTTTCGTCACAATAATTGTTTATAGTTCCTGCGAATCGTAAATAATTCATGTATAAGTATATCATGAAGGTTTCTCTTGAATTCGTCAAGCTAATTTATTGGAATAGAGTTTGTTAATTTTTCGCTATCCACTCTTGTTTCGCCAGCATGATTCCCTCTACTTAGCCTTGAATTGGTCTCTACCAATTAGATAGAAGCAGTTAGGTCTCGTGATTTTTAAGGAAGGGTTAAGCAGAAGTCTCTGAATACTTGACCTGCCATTACCAGTGGCATCATTTCACTTGGAAGACATTGTGACCACGATGTATTTAACTTGGCCCTGCCGCCTTTAACAAACACAACAGATCTTCGATTAAGTCGGTATCTTTTTCAGAAAACATGTTTACATACATCTTTCTGTTTTGTTTGACACGGCCATGTATTTATAATCATCGTCGATATTAATTTTTTTTATTAAATATGCCTTAAGTGAATTGCAATTGGTAATGTTAGTTTTAAGCTTTTGTTGTTACTCATTGAATGCTAATTAATGAAATTATGTTTTATTAAATTAAACTTTTTAATCAATTAACTAATTTATTAGTCTTATTAGTAATATGAATATTAAACACATGAATTCGACAATATATCCTTTCTAATAAAAAAAACGATTATTAAGAGAAAATAGTATTTTAGTTTAGTTTTAATATGTTTATATTTTAGCTTCAGTTCTCATTCTTCCAACATACGCCGATCGGAGCAGTGCCACTAGTTCATCGTCCATTGACCCGTCAATTCACCAGTCTTTAAACCATTCACCATGGCCGTCTGTCGGACCAGTCCAAGGTACAATACCAGAAGAGGAGCCCAGCGACTACGAAGTGTGGTCTGCCATCGTTTCCTCGATGGCACGGTGGGAGGAGATGAAGAAAAAGAAAGCGCACAAATCTCACCACGTTCGGAAAAGATCAGAAGAAGTGGTTTGCTACAGAGGTTTTGGCTGTTTCAGAGATGAAGGTAGGTAAAATGCATTAACACACACACACACACACACACACACACACACACACACACACACACACACACACACACACACACACACACACACACACACACACACACACACACACACACACACACACACACACACACACACACACACTACTAATTCAATCACCTTTTAGTTTTAAAGACGTTAACATTAACTCATAGCTATGTTTTAGGTGCCTTTGATTATCTGGACACACTTCCTGCATCTCCGGAAGCGATAGGGACCAAGTTCATTTTGTATACTAACAAAAGCCGAATGAATGGGGAGCTCCTTTGGTACGACAACAGCTCATCCTTGTATTATTCTCATTTCAACGGAAGTAATCCGGTGAAAATTATTATTCATGGATTTGGAAGCAGTGGACGAAGAATGTGGGTGCTTCAAATGGCAGAAGCTCTTCTGGCTATGGTAAGCAACTTATACTTGGTATTAACTTCCCCGGTGTAAGAGAGAAATTTGTTATACAGTTAATTTCACTGTTTAAACTTCTGAAATCATGGATATTAAAATTGTAAGAATATTTAAACTTACTCTAAAGCTTAGACAGTCAAACGGCCTAGGGCTGTTTTATAAGGCATTTTATTATCTACCGCTCAAAGGAATAAAAAATTGAAAATTAACTTTCGTTTATAAATATTGCCTCAAACGTTATCATCGTGAAAAGCTTGTAACATCTAATTTTTCATAAAGTGAATTAAAAATATTTACCAAATCTTGTGGTCTTAAATTCTAAATAGTTCAAGCCTAATCAGATCATCACATAAATTTTCTTACTGTTCTATCTGGTATCTATAAAATTAGAACTAGTACCAAAACACCAGGGTCCTCCTCATTAATTTTGACGTACTAAAGGCAAAACAATTATGTATTAATAACTTAAACATGAAAATCCATAAAATTTCAATTCCAGTTTCGGCAACCTTAAATGATTGCAGCATTACATTTTTCGGAATGCTATTTGTCGCTAAGTAAAAATATGAGAAAAAGAATAAAAAAACTAATACAAATCAAATCAATTTGTCTCATATTCCTTTTTTGTTGTGTACTAATTAATAAATAATTCATAATTGAACCTTTAAAGGATTAACTTATTGGAAAAGAATTTATCAGAAATAAAATTGTTTTGTCAACGTTTGTGTCCAATATTCAGTATAGAGAATCAAAACTATTTTTGCCTTCTGCGTCATTTTATTGTCAGTTAATATATAATTTTTTTTACACTCCACATAAATATAATTCCGAGTAAAAATGAGAATTAAAATACAATCAGGAAAATCCATTTAAATAATATTAATATTATTTTTTTTAAATGAGATAATTGTTTTACGTACCAATTTATTTTAATAGTTTCAAACAACATATGATTACGCTAACAATAAAGTAAAATTTTATTTTGATGATTTGAACAGAAAACTAATGAATCAATTGTGTTCTATTTTATAACTAACTGTTCTTTGTTTAAATAGTAATCGAAGAAAAAATTTCGTTCTTACTATATTAAAATAAATTGTATAAAATCTAAATAAAGCTTATAATATTGGTAATATAAACACAAATTCTGCTTCCTGCTGTTTAAATCACTTATTTACAAATCATCTGCTGATATAAATGCGCTTTGATTGTAATTGGAGATGGGTTTTTTTTAAATGGCAGATGTGTTATTGTATAAAGTGATGGCAGCAGGTGATAATTGCTTATTAGTTTTTCTGACATTCGAACGTCGAAACACTTCACGGCACGTTTAATGTATGAATTTAATTTTTACTGATTTTGTGTATGAATCATACCTGATTATGTGGTTTGATTTTATGTTCGATTTACATTCATAACATATTATAAGAAAATATTTTTATATGATATGAACTGGAAATATATTGCGCAATTTACGTTGATTGATATGTAGAATTTCAATTGTTAATACATTCTGTTTGAAAGATCCAACCAGTCTATTTATGTCTCCAAAGATTCTCATTTTTTAGTTGTTTTTTTTTTTTAATTCTTATTTTACATTCTTTTGTTTTGTGTGCTCACTTGGAATATATACTTAGACTCAGCACTTTTAGAGAACCAAAATAGGAAATCTCCCCTCATCCGAGAATTTTTTGACACAATGATCAAATATTACAATGAATCTTTTTTTTTTTTTTTTATAATTGAAATCAGACTATTTTTAAAAAGTAACTTGTAATGTAAATTACCAAAATGATCGAAAAAATAAAAAATTTAAAATTAAACTAAAACATGTATGATTTTAATCATAGAATTAATTAAATACTTTTATATTTGAGAAATATAAATTAAATTTTTTTTTTAAATCAAAAAATCAAGTTTTTAAGTTTATTGTTACAGGGTTACAAGAAATATAGATGCACTTAATACGTTTTAACACTTTGAAAACCTATGAAAATACAATGAGGTTTCAAAATAAACATGAATATATTAATATCTATTATATATTTTCTAATTTTCAAAGTGGTTGTTTTTGGCTTTATTACAGAATAGTAAACAGGACACAAAAAATATACTGACATAATCCTCAATTCATCTATGGATATTTTGTTCCATTTCTCACACAAGAATTTTTTAAGGTGTGTGCTAAATGTTATGAAATTTAGCATAAAATTTTGTCTCTAAAAGTACAGTGTAACTAGGTTTAAATCTGGCAAATGTGGTGCCCTTTTTTGTGCTAAAAATGAAGACAGGAAAATGTCCAATACCTACCTTGCATGTTTTTAATTTGGTTTGTAGATATGAAATCTTATTGGAAAATCTGTCTTTAATTTTCAAAATCTTTAGTTGATAGTTGTTGTTACTAAAGACACTTGGACAAGTCAAGTTCGCTATGCCTTGGCTATGCGAATTTAAGTCAATTGGGAGCGTCTTTCGTTTTATCTGATCACCATGAAGGTGAAAGTACGACTTTTGGTCTTCAAGTCTTCCGATAGATGTTAGCACCAGAGGATATACTCCCTCAATTTTGGCACTGATCTGAAGGGGAAATAAATTTTTTCAGACCATTGCATCTATGGTAACTGCTCAACGACCGACCACAGGACTTTCGATTCTACAGATTTGACGAGCACGTATATCGCTTGTACTCGGTAGGTCTTTGGCGGCATTGGGAATCGAATCTTACCTTTCCAGATGGAAGTCCGATACCCTAACCCCTAGGCTACCACGGCCAAAAAAACTTCTGTTGCCAAAGAAGCACAAGATCTTTAAAAAAAAGCTTGCTTATGTTTGTTGATTATATATTTATAATCCTTAACCAACCATTTGGTTAATGGATTAATTTCCTCTAACCAATTAAAAAATGGCATCCATTATTAGCTCTTATATTATCACAATCATTACAAGTAGGTGTCACTAACGTCGCTTAGCCATATAAGATGATGATCCAGTCGCTTCAACCGCGTTCAGACCATATCACCATGGCAGTAGTGAACCTGTTAAATGGAGAAAAACTTTTTGTTTGTGAAGACATAATTCCTACCCTCGAACACCCGAAATGTGTTTGAGTTATTCTTGAAGTCTTATGTGTTTATTCTAATTTCTACCTTATGAGCTGTGTTTATTCTCATTTACTACCTTATGAGCTTCTTTCTTTTTGTAAGGATGAGATTCAAGCTTTCTTGTTGCAATCAAATGGGTTGGTCTTAATTTCTCTAGCAGTTTTTTTTCACTAAATTCTTATGATTTCGTTTTATTAGTTTCCCATTTCTTGGAATGTTTATTGCCTACACACTTCTTCGCCTGTCACCGTCATGACCAAAATCTTAAGCTGTTTTGATTAATGGCAAAAAAAAAACACTTTTAGTACCTGAAGGAATTTACTCTGTCTCTTTTCGTGCATGCATAAATCAAATGTACCAAACAATTTGTTTACCCTAATTTAACTATAGTGATATATACACAACCAACTTTTTCACTTTTGTTTTAATTTCTTTTCATTACTAATAATCATCGAAAATAATTTTATTTATTCGGCTTTTTATAAAATACCTGGTTATTAATTCAGCTAAGTTATTTATTGCCACCATGCATATTAATAGTAATTTATGATATTCTTTTTGCTAATTATTAGATTAAGGTATTATTTAGAAATAATCTAAATTGGATAATTATTGGGTATCCTAATCTAATAATTATCTATTTTATATTTTTTAGAATATTGTGTAAAAAATTTTAAACTTAATTTGTTGACAATTCACCAACTTCTCTGGATTGTTGTCGGTTGTTGTTATCTGAGAGAGCTTTTTATAAATAGAAGTCCTAGAGGAAAAAATATAGTAATCTCTCCAGCACCACATGGAAATAATTGGACTAGGAAGTTCATATTTACTTAAAGTTTTCCAGGGATTATTTAAAAAATGTATTGTATTGAAAGAAATAAAGGGAACTATAATTTTTTTATACTTTAATTGTAGAAAAATTTGACCGAAAAGAAATTCTCAACATAGTTAGTTTTATCAGCTTACCAAAATATGAACGTTGACTAAAGACCAAATTTTAAAAGCGTCGAAACGCAAATTTTATTTATATTTTTTTCATAAAATGTTCGCTTTATTCCAAACGTCCAGAATGATTTTTTAATGTTATTAAATAATAAAAAGTAACTCTATAAAATTGATTGTAAATAAATGTTTATAAAGTATATCAACTCCAAATTATTAAATAAATGGATAATATTAATTTTAATAAACGAGTATTAACAGAAACAAATTCCTTAAATTTTGTCAAATCACTGATATCTTTGTTTTAAAATAAAATTTTATTTTGAAATACATTGTTTTCCGGATTTTTTTTTTTTGAATAAATATTAGATTTTATATATACCCTCTCATAATCGGTTAATTTTGTGTAGTTTTAATCTTCCAATAGAATTTTCTCTTGAAAAACTGTATACCAGATTATGCCTGTATTTGTATTCTGACCTACTTATATGTAGTTTACAATAGATTATGTAGGACATTAGAATGGCAGTTACGTCAGCACGTGACAAATGCTATTTTTTCATGTCACTGGTTTTTGCATTTATGTCAAAAAAATATAAATCATATTCTTTCTCCAAAGAAGTGCTGTAATGGACATTTGAAATCATTTTATCATGGATTTTTTTTTTAAATTTTACTTCCATATTTTTTATGTCTATGAATTAGGTATACAGAATGTATTCATTTATATGAAGTAATATCTTACAAGATTTTATGTGGTGAAATTAAAAAAATTTTACACTTTGAATTTTTTTTAAAATTACATTGTACAAAATTCTTTTGTGATCATCTATTTTTGAACATTTTAAATTTTTTAAAAACATTAGGAAGTTTTTAACTTCCTAATATTTTTAGAAAATTTAAGAATCTATTTAATGGATAAAAAAAGATTTGCAAAATTATTAAATAAATCATATTCTCACTTTTTTTACAAATATAAAAATAATCTCAAATTTAAAAGTTTATTTACTATTATTCAATAGTGTATATTTTAAAAAAGCGTAGTTAATTTAAAATTTTTTTATATTTTAAAAAATTAATTTGGATTAATTGATAAAAATGTCCCATTTATCCATGCAATATGTTTGTATTTAATTTTGCTATTAATAACTGCTTTAACTTAATCTCATCATTAACTTATCAACATCCATGCAATAATGAGCTAGAGAATGGAGCTTTACCCAAAAAGTGATTACATTTGCTAATTGTTAGGCCGTAGTGTCTTGGTTTGTTGGCGAGTCAATCTCCTTATCGGAAGGTAGTGAGTTCGAATACCGGTTTAACAGAGGATCTGTCGTGTTCACTGATGGCGACTGGGGCACGTTAAAATTGGACGTGGTTGCCATGTTCTCCAAGAGAAATGATACCTGTGGGGGTGGCAGGCCAAGTATTGGGGATATTCTGCTTGGTCCCAGCTTTAAAATCGCGAAGACTCCACCCTGCTTCTTTTATCTAACTGGTAGAGCCTAATTCAGGGCTAGATACAGAGAAGCATGCTGGTGCAACTACAACAACATTTGTTAAGTGCCGTTGTCTTCGTACCTTAGCTCATTTTTAATCATTGAATAATTTTAAGCGAGCTTTGAACCACTGTTTAGGGTGTAATTTTGGCAAATGAATATACGTTGCGACTTTCATAGCCTTTTAAGCCTAACTTGTAGTTGAGAGATAACTGCAATGGCTTTCAGTTCAAGAGTTCGAGTGTTCGAAATCTAATCCATACGTAAATGTTATAGTGGTTTGGAGTCCACATTTAATAGTAGATCAAGTCAAATTATCTCACGTATAAAAAGTGTGCTTAGTTAATAAAACAAATAAACAGAATTAAGTAGTAGTGTACAAATAATATCAAATTAAATTTTATATCATCCAATATCACACCGGCCTTACATCAGTCAGTATTATGATTTGGAATATTATTATATTTGTTCATTAGGCACTTCTGATGCACATTGCATACAAACTGAAAGGCATTAGTTACATCTGATTTTTCGGAGTACGTGCATTTTTGTAGCCCCGTATTTGTAGAATGTTTCTGCAAAAAATATTTTGTGTATATCATGTGGAACTAGAATGAAATTGAAATTACAATGTTGATAAAAACCACGACGACATGCTTTTCTAATAACTCTCCATATATGACCTGCAATGAACTTATATGATATTATATTTTGACTTGTGTAACACTGGAGTTATTGAGCTATATCAACGAAAATTTGTAAACAACAATGGAGATTGATTGACTGAAATCACATAAACAATATTGATGATTTTCATAGGTTTAACAATAGCTTTCTTTGCTGTTGAATTACATGCATTGCTGTCCTTAAGAGAGACAAAGAAGCTAATTTTTGCAAAATAACCAAAGTTTTTTGCATACATTGGTGTTTTTTTAATAATATATATTTGTTTCGATTTCTTGCTTGTACTGTAATATACAAAATTTTGTATTCATTTTTCTGTATGATTTTGTAATTTTGATATAGCCTGTATTGAAAAGCGTCTTCCTTTTATATCATGTTCAGTTGTTGTTGTCATGTGACAAAAACAAAAATAAAAAAAAGAGAAAAAGAAAAGGTAAAAAAGACAATTCATATGGGACCAAAGGCATGGAGCACTGCCCTGGCCACATCTTCAGCTTTATCCATATAAAGACATACGACAGTTGTTGGGGTCGATGTTGAAGAGGATCGAGGCAACAAAGATGCCTCGGATCCTGCATAGGTTTTAAATCCGTCGAGCATGATTTTCATACCCCTCATGGGCCCAGTCCGCATTCTGCTGATGGTAGAGGTGATACCACGCGCAGGATTAAGTTCCAGTAGGCACCATTTTTTCCTTAGTCCCCCGCAGAGCTGATACCTTGCGACGCCGATTGCATCGAAGAAAGTGGAAGTCGTGGGAAGGGGATTGATATTCCTAGCCTTCTTGGCTATGGAGTCCACTTGTTCATTTCCCTCGATGTTAACATGTGCAGGGAACCAGTGGATGGTGCAGGTTTTCTCCCTTGCAACTATGGTAGACAGAAGCGCGTTGATGTCTTGGGGAAGTCTCGTTTTATCTACTTTAATAAATGATGTTCTAAAAGCATGTTTTCAAAACTATCAATTATTTTAACTGATCGATGTCATGAGGCTCATTACGCAAAATAAAATAAATCCATATGTTTCAATAACGAGTAAATCCCAAACGTTTTAAGAGATTATTTGTCAAACAAAAATGATTGTTATTATTTTTCTTCTGTTTTTCAGGAAGATGTCAACGTCATCGTTGTGGACTGGGAGAAAGGATCTGCCTTACCTAATTATGTCCAGGCGGCCGCTAACACCCAGCTGGTTGGCAAACAGCTGGCGGCTTTGATCCGCATGATTAATTATGAGCGAGGACTTACAAATCAGGACTACCACCTGATTGGGTTTTCCCTCGGGGCCCACGTTGCTGGCTTCACTGGCATGGAGTGCCGGAATATAAGCAGGATCACAGGTACAAATAACCAAGGATTTCTTTCCATCCAATAACGTGCATGAGAAAAGGTTTCGTTTCAAATAAAACATAATGAATAATTTATTTGCTTCAAAAATAATTTATGAACATGCGAAACAAAAATAAAAGAACTGATGTAAATGTGATATACATCTCGACATTTTATGGTAACCTTTATGTTAACATTTAAATTCACCAATGGGTAATTGTGTCTTCCTAAAGATGTACAATCTCTATGGTCACCTATCTAGGATATATCCTAAAATACAATTTAAAACAATTCCTGGTAATTTTCAACAAAGATGAAGGGAAAAAATCAGCATTAGTTCTCAGTGTCAGCTCTAATTCTTCTCATAATAAAAGCACAATATAGTTAATAAGATATAAATAAAAGCATAGTACAAAATAAAATCAATAAGAACAGTAACACTCAATAAATTACATTTTTTTGTCGCGCGTTTCTATCTGGTGTACATGAGAAAGAACACAAAAAACCGAAGTAGAGAACATTTATTGACGAGGACTCCAAAAGTAACAAGAAGGTGCGCTACTTTCGTTTGAAACGGGGATCCATTACAGGCAGAAAGTCCGACTTCTTTTCCAGTTTTACATCCAAACCTTACTCGTGATTCGAACCCGAGATCACTCGGTGAGAGCCAAGGATCATAACCATTACACAGGCTAGGTGGCAATTACTTCAATGAAACTACAGTACAAGCTCTAATTCTTCATATTACTAAAGTAAACACAGTATTATATCTATGCAGTAAGGCTGGGCGCAAATTCGCTGATAATAGCGTGTGATTTGTCGTACGCGATGATCTAAGCGTCGCGTATAAAACGCTTCCGACTGAATGACGTCATTTATGTCAGAAAATGGATGGTGCGCACGATGATTTTGGATTTAAGCAGGTTTAAAATATCTAGCAATGTTGCGTGCGGCATCTTTAATTGGAGTTTTCGATCAAGTGTTTTAGGCCTTATTCCTCATGCTAGAAATTTGAAATGGAAGTAAATGATAAATTTTCACCAGGAGATTATAATAATTTGTTATAAATCGTTATAGAGATAATTTTAATTTTTTAACAACAGTCTTTTGTAATTTAAATTTTTACCCTCTTCAGTTGTTCACTTTTTATTTAATTTATATAGACCATCAATGGGTTTTTGACTCTAAAGACAATTCTTATATCGATAAGTACAAAAGAAGTCAAATAAATAAAGAAATTTCTCATATGTTTGATGAAACTTTTCAAAAGACTTACTGAAAATATAAAATATATATAATGGCTGTATATAAAAACATTTACGTTAGTTAAATATCTTTATCTCTTAAAATGTTATAATACGTTTTTAGCTTAATAAGAAATATGAAAACATTTCGCTGGGAAGGAAACCCACATTTTCTTTTAAAGTAGAACTAATCGGAAAATGATGATATTCTAGATTTGATTCTACTTTCCAGCGATACAAAACCTCTAATACATCAATTTTAAAATAAATGTCTTAATAATATAGAGTAGGTATTAAAATCTCTTTAAGAGACAATATCTCAAAATTATGCAATATTTTTGAGGTATTGTAATGAAATTTTCGAACGAATTCTTCACACTGCTAAGAAGTGACAAACCGTTCGTTTATATACTGATGAGCATGCGAAAGAGAATCATTTGACCTTGACTTGTGATACGTGAAGTGACACTTCAACGACTACTTGTTGAATTATTTATAAATTCATAATTTGCTGAAAGAAGCAGATTGCTCATAGTGCACAGCAAGCAAAATAGAGCTGAACAATAAAATAAAAACTAACAGTAGGGATAAATAAAAAACATAAAAATGTAAAATGCGCCAAAAATAGAGGCAGATTTCGAATCTTATTTAACTTCGTTTAGGGTCTAGTCAAATAGGGAAAATAATTTATATTAACTAATTACATAGACAAAAATGTAAAATAAAACCATTCAAATAAAAATGATCATTCTTTATTTTTGGTGAGGATTTTATTCAAATTTATAACCAGAACACTTGAAACAGTTTAGTAAAGTAATTTTATAAGTTAATTGTATATAAATAAAATATATAATTTACTAATATTTTTTATATTACATATATATCTAATTAATTTCAAGAATATATAATTACAGAACAGAAAATATTCTTATCAGAGAATTCGGCATGTATTATAATTATTAATAATTTAATAGATCAGAGTGTAGTACGATTTTTTATTATTTTATACATCATAATAAATAATCGTAATATGGACATAGCTTAAAATTTCCATTCTGTTACGTTCTCTATCTCAAATGTTCCTTTTCTTGTGTGTTCTTTCTCTAAAAAATTCACGTCGAGAATATTCTGCTTTATAATCAAATACCTTACCATAAAAGCAAATTCTTAGTTTTTATAATTACAGTCATTTGTACTTATAGTAAAGAGTGATTATAATTATCTGCTTTATATTATGAATACTATGGGTGATCAGATAACGAACATAATCTGTAACAAGATTATATTCACTATCCGATTTGTTCGTTAGTCGATTATCGATTTACCATAGATTTTTTTGTAGAATCGATTCATTTGTTCCGCAGACCCAAAAAAATAAATTTAAAAAAAGGATGCATGATTTCTTAGTAAGCTTATTAAAAAATAATACTTACATATAGTCTTGCAAATTAATTAGTCCTTTGCATTTTTTGTTTTGTTTATGTTAAAGAACACGTCCAATGTCAATTGCTTTTCTCTCTTTCTTAGGATTTTCCGGAAGTGCTTAATAGAGGTCATTGTCATTGTAAAGATCCCCGACTTTACTGACATCAGCTTCGTTTAGGTACCATTCTAAGACCATTACCCTGATATCCTCCCACTTCTTTGAAAGATCTTTAATGGCAGTTATTACCATTGATCCCAATTCGGGTTTGAGCGAAATCAAAAACGAAACTAATGAATTACTTTAGTTCTAAATATAATAGTGAGAAATAATTTTTTTCCAATATAAAACTTTGAAATTTAATAAAAGAAACATAAATGATGAGAGATGAAAAACGATTTTTGGCCCGTTGTGATTGGTAACCCTGCACATTTTGCTCCCAAAGCAGTTCGCTTCTCTAGAATAGTTCGTTTACCAAATATGTGTTCGTTGATTTTATTTAGTTACTGTGTTTTCTATATTTTTCTTAGGATCAATAATCTTAATTTAATCGAATTAAATAAGCTCAAATTATTATTGACATAATATTTATAAATTTGTTGTTTCTAACCAAATATCGATAATAGACAAAAATTTAGAAATTTATTTTTGAAAAATAATAACTTATAAATTGTTGCCTCCATTTGTTTTTTATTAAGTTATATTTATCCTTATAAGCTAATTTTTTTTTTAAATTTTTCTGTAAACTAATACAATCGGCCGCCAGATTTTTCCAATGTATTTTTTTTTAACTTGTTGAAATAATGAATTTATATTACTTTCATGACTTATTTATTAGTTTTGCAAACAAATGGTGCCACAAATAATAGCGTATTCTTAAGTATTAAAATTTCATAATTTTTAAAAAATTGACTTTTTGTCTTAATTTTCTTCAAATATGCATTGGGGAACAATATGAAATGATTTAGTGTCAATTTGCCGGAATTTGCTCCTCTAGGTCTTTGCTCAGGAAGATTTTACCTGCTGACGCATTTGTTAATATGATTCTTAATATGAAAATACTGTGTGACAAATATATATATATATATATATATATATATATATATATATATATATATATATATATATATATATATATATATATATATATATTAAATAGATATTTTTTCCTTACGAAACTAACAGTTTAAAATTTTTGTTCAAATTACACTATTTCGTATATTTTTTTAAAATTTAGTTTTCATATTTCTTTTTTTCGCAATTTTTTTCAATAAATTGAATATAAATTAATAACAAAATTGAGACACAGGTATATTGATAACAAGTATCTCTTTTAATTAAAATAATAAAACTAAGTCTAAGAAATTGTTGGAACAGAAAAGAGAATAAATTCTTTTTTTTTTGTTTGATTGCTCTTTTGACCTTTCCCTTGTTCGGTTAAATTCGATTACTTTTAATATAAATCACAAAATCTCTCCATTTTCATAAAAATTATATGCGATTATAATTAAATTTATTAATTTTCAAATTTTTTTATTTCACTTTCCCAGAAGCATTTTTTCCTGTTCAGAAGTCAAAGAAAATGCCGTAAAGGTGGAAGAGGGTTCTGCTGAATAGCAATTTATGCACAAATAAATAAATAAAAGCAATAAACCTTTGCTTCGAGAATCAAAATCTTCTATAAATACTAATGTTAAGGATTACTGATTGTTTCAGTATTCAATGGAGAACTATTCCCTTCTTTTTTGTATAAATTTAAAGCTTGTATTAAATGGTGGAAGTGAGGCCGAAGAAATTAAAGTTGGTCTCATTAAAAATTTTTGTCACCAAATTTTCCATAGCTGATGCATATTAAAGTTTTTATCACAAAATTGTCCATCGCTGATTCACATCAAAGTTTTTGTCATCATATTTTCCATAGCTGATGCAATTAACGTTTTTGTCACCAAATTATCTATCTCATATGCATATCACAGTGTTTGTCACCTAATTAACCATTGCTGATGCACATTAAATTTTTTGTCACCAGATTCTCCATAGCTGATATACATTGAAGTTTTTATCACCAAATTTTTCATCACTGATGCAGTGTAAAATTGGGTAAAGAGAATTTCATCTCAGTGATTCACCTCGTCTCTGGCACATGATTCAGAAAAATGGGTTACTGTCTTTGGATAAGTCTTAAAATTGAATTGTTGACCATCACCAATAAATACTCTATACTATGGCTGTAATATGACTTAAATATGTAAAATACAAATAATACACTAGAGCTCGTTATAGCTATTCTGCATTTATTAGTGGTACACTGAAATAATTTTTTTGTACTTGAACAATTATCAATTGCATTATATGATTGTGTACTTAAGTTATTCAATACAAACAAGAATTCTTAAGATATTATGTGTGTAGAAATAAAAAAAATATTAAATCGGCATTTCATTAATATTAAATTATTACACGTTGATTTAAATATTTGTCTAAACTTATGAGTGCACTTATTTTAAATGACACAGGTTTGGATCCAGCATCTCCTTTGTTTGAAGGTTACGATCCCAAAATCAAGTTGGATCCGAGCGACGCTACTTTCGTCGATGTTATCCACTCCAATGGTAACAGCATTATGAAAGGTGGCCTGGGGATGTTCGAACCATCAGGCCATGCTGATTTCTATCCGAACGGGGGCAGAGTGCAGATTGGGTGCAATAATGTCTTCATCGGTGCTGTTACTGACATCATATGTAAGTGGAAGTTTAGGATTTATTATATATTAGTTTAAGGGGGAAAAACATAAGTTACCATTAATATAAATAAGTGAATTCGCAATTAGTTTCTGGATTTAAAGTGATATAATATTTTTACTAAATGTGAAACAATCTGTATTAAATTGTGTGTAATTTGTAAATATCTATATGTATACATGATTGATACAACCAGAATCAGGACTGCTGTGAGTGAAGGTCTCGTTCTCATTTTCGGAAAGTAGTGAGTTCGAATCATGGCTTAACCAGAGATCCGTCGTGTTCGCAAGGCGGATGGGGCATGTTTAATATGTCGTGGTTTCAATGTCCTCCAAGTGAAATGATACATCTGGGGGTGGCAGACAAAGTATCGGGGGTCTTCTGCTTGGTCCCTGATTCAAAGTCACGAAGATCGATCTGAACTTCTATAGAACTGGTAAAGTCCAATTCAGGATAGTAAGCAAGTTGATATAACAACACAACTGGTATCATACATGTGTAGAATTCAGATGTATGATCCAAATTGTTCATGCACTGGGAAATATATACTGCCTGGTTTCTGCTTTTAAATCACAGAGATTCCTACCTGGTTGTTTTACTTAACTGGTAAAGCCCAACTCTGGGTTCTGGGTACGAGAAAGTATCTTGGTCCAGCAGCAATCTGTATCAATCATGTGTATGCGTTTATTTGTTATACACGTAGAAAAATACTTTGTGGTGTTTTTTCACAAAGTAAGGTATTTAAATTTTATGCTATTATTTTTTTTTCCTAAATGATAAATCAATGGGGAAATTTAAATTTTTTAATAAAATTTTATATTTAAAATCTTTTTGAAAATAAATATCAATAATTTTAAGCTTACAAAATGATTTTACTTGTATCATCAATAATTTGTTAATACTTTTTTACAAGTAGCCTCTGGATTAGATAGTGAAAATGAATTTATAATCTTGCTAATTTATGTCATGTTTTTAACCACAGTTAAGGGCGATAAAATCTAGTCTAATTTGAAATAAACTTATAGTTTTTTTTGGATATGAAAAACCGCTCACTAAATCCTAGATGTTCGAGGTCTAATGGATGCTTAGTTCATCGCACTAGTTTTCTGAAAGAATTATTAGAATTAGGCAAAACTTATGAAGCCACTAATAAAATAGAACTTTATAGATTTTAGCAGATAAAAAAACTGGGTATTCTATTATTTTAGAAAATTTGAATTCATCCACAAAGAATTTCTGTGATTTTTCAAAAGATTCTTTATTTTTATGTAATGATTCAAATCCAGTTTCCATTCGTATTAATCTGGGCAATTACTGAACAAAACCAATTTGCTAGAATAAGCAATACCAAATTGACTAATCGCTTACTTTTTGACGCTAAAAGTATTAGTCTAAAATAAAAGACAGTAAATAAGCTATTACTTTCAAGACCAGTAAAAATTTTAAAACATTTCCTCTGTGATTATGTTCCGAATATTTGACTAAAGTTCTATCTCATAAATGGGCGCATGTAATTAAGGTCTATCAAATTCAGCGACCATTTTGAATTATAAATGATGATTCCAGAAAAAATTATTTAATTTTTTTCTCTGGGAATTTCGCAAGTTAAATCCGTAAAGCTTATTTTTTTGTTTTGTTGAAATAAGAGGAAAAAAAAGAATCTTAAGCGCCTTGGGGTGCTTGAACTTCCGATTTCACTTCTGCGCTGCTTCTGCTCTCAGGTGTTTGCAGAAACACAACACAGCTTGAAGAGCTTCCATTTACTTTTCTTACAGCCTAGGGTGAGACTGGGTCAAACTTCGTTTTGAAACATTATTTTTTGCTTTTGCTATTAAAAGTTATTACCGACGCGCACACTTTATTATTACTAGTACATTAGTTAACACACACATTCAAATGTCAAAATAATGCTTTCTTTGAGAATGGAATGAAGATATTTTAAGAGCAGGGTAATATAAATATATGTGTATATCTAACAAACACAGAATATACAGTTAAAAAGTGCATTTTTGAATATTTGTGATTATATTTTTTAAATTTTAACATTGTATTGTTTTAATTTTCAGAAATTACAAAATATATGACATATTTTCGTAATTTCAAAAAATTAAATACGCATCGAAACTTTTAAAATTATGAAAATATGAAATAATTCGTAATTTTAGAAGTTTCGATTCGTATTGTAGATAATTTTTAAAGAAATCATATATATTCCCGTAAAATGAAATTTCATTGTGAATGATTTATATGCTGCAAACAAGTTGGAATTTATAATTTTACTTTTCGGAAAACTTTTTCATGGATAAAATATTTTTATGTGCTTAAAAAATATGGAACACTCCCAAGCATCAACTTCGGACTTCGCCCGTAGTAAATAATGGTTGCTGTTTTATCCGCGACTGTAAAATGAGTAGCATGGTTCTGCTACATAACTAAATATTAAATTTTCTTTTTTTTCTTTTTCTCTTCTTTTGGAAAAAATAGTAATAATTTATGTAATAGGAGTTTCTTTTGTAAGGCTAGACCGAACATGTTGTTTAATAGTAATTCCTTTATAAGGAATTACTTATCTAGATATATTTATATTATTAACTCGATGTATTTTTTAGCGAAAAGTAATAATAATAAAATACTTTTGAAAGAAAGTTTTGATACAAAAATTACAATTGTCTTAAATAATTTTAAAATATTTTTAATATACTCTTGAAATATGATACGAAAATGAAAATAAGCTTTTAAAGCAGTAATCGTTTTTAAAGTCTCATTAGAATATAAAGTTAAGTCGTGGAGAGTTTAGAATAGTTCATTAGAGAGAGAGAGTAATCAGATTATATAAGCGGGTTTTTATTAAAAACGTCTAATGCTATACCGACAGCTAACTGCATATTAATTACATCAGTTTTAAATATAATAACTTATTTTTGTATGAAACAGTATATTCTTTATAATAATTAGAAATTATTATTTTTACATTGTTCGTATAAATTAAATTTTTGTTCTAATACAAAAAGCGAAACATAAAATCCGAGAAATTTTTTTTGTTTCATTTACAGATAATCATCTTTTCTTGTAAATTTTGTATAAATTTTATTTATTAAATATTATACACTGCTATGTTTTATAAATTATAGTATAAAATGTTAAGTTGTAAATAACGCATAAGCCATTCTGAAAAAAAAAAAAAAGAACACTTTTTTAATATTTTGCAGATGGCAAGTGGCAAAGTCTTTGCAATCATCGCCGGGCTTTTCGCTTTTTCATCGACTCCATCGTTCCAAGCTGCAAATTTCCAGCATTTCCTTGTGACAGTTACGACAACTTTTTGGCGGGAAAATGTTTTAAATGCGGGACCCAAGGTTGCGTCAACATGGGATATTATGCTGACAGGTCTCAACATGCAAGGGGTAAATATTATTTGGTGACCCGAGATACGGAGCCTTTCTGTGGTAAGTTTGATTCTTTTTATATTCACTTTTATTTTATGTAAAACTAATCTTTGTGGTTTAAATTGCTTTTAACCTGTGTATTCAATCAGAATGATGTAGTCTAATCTCGTTCTAACTGTTTCATTCTAAGTGAGACTGAAATTACGCATAAAGAAAATTGTCATAGAAACATTTATTGTTTTCTGCTTTATTAATATATATATATTTGTTATTATGTTTTTGTGTGTGTGACGTTCTTCTAAATAAATAATTATATCTCTTATATTAACTATTACCCTCCCCCCTCACTAGTTATGAAATATATAGTTATTTCTATTATTCATTTCCAAAAAATATTTGAAAAGTTGCACAGCTTTTTTTTGTGTCCTATAGATATTTTACATCATCAGGTTTGAGAAGGTGATAAGATTAAAAAATGGGTGGGAATTTTAAATTATAAAAAATTTATAAAAAAATGTATATCTTCCATTTGAACATAAGTAATTACCCATGATTAGGATGATCGATAATGGAATGGAAAGCATCCCTAACTTAGAAGCGTTGAATCCTGGTTCGCGCATTGATGTTCCCTTCGAAAAAAAGTGGCACACCTACTAAAAGGCCCACTGTGAAAAAAAAAAAAAAAAAAAAAAAAAAAAAAAAAAAAATTACGGTAAGCAAGGTAATAGTCTGAAGAAGATTTTAAAGAGATTTCTTACAAATATTGCAATTATTAATTTAGAATTCTATTTATGAATGAAATTTTTAAAAATTTAAATCAACCTTTCTGTTAAACTAACGATAAAGTGGATGTTTCGTCAAGTCTTTTTCATTTTACTTTTTCTGCTGTTTCATTGTACTTGTGTTAATGTCTTGAATCAATCGAAAACGGTTTTTCAAACCGATGTTTTGCTTCTTATATAAGACATTATTTTATTAACAGAATGAACTTCGAAACTCTTCTCAGACATTCGATGTTTTTTGCCTTTCCAAGAATGTTATTTGTTAGCAGGCAGCAAATTCGTCAAGTTGTATTTACAGCTCCGCCTCAGTACGATGTGACGTGGATGAAACGTAATCTAACGTAATCTGGATATTTTAAACCAATGAGAATAGTAATAAAGTGGCGTAAACATAATTTCAACTGTAACCAAAGAAAAAAAAAACTTTATGACTTTAAAAAATTGTCATTACTTTCGCTCCATAGTAGCACTGAATCTGATTAAATTCAAAAAAGCACAGCTGGGCATTAGGAAAACAATTACTACTACAGATTCATGATAAAGGATAATAATGGATATTTATTATGTTATACACGTAATTAATTGCAAATAATTTTAAAAAATTAAAAATTTCGTAATCCCTTATTTAAAATTTTGTCAAAATTCTTGCTTTTGTCTGGTTTTTTATTCGATCATTAATGTATGAACCGACTAATTAAAGTACTATATATGGAAAAAAAAAAAAAAAAAAAACTGGCGATTTCAAAAATATGGTTAGATTTATCTCAGTAAGAGACTATAACCTCCAATCTACGAGTTACTTTTTTTGGTTGAAGACTTTTTCAGGAGCAATTTGAAAACAAAACTATATGTAGAGACAAGAAATTCCCGCCGTCACGTTTTCCATACATTTGATCTAAGACTTCCAAGTGATAGTACTGGCTTTAATTGCTAGATGAAGCGTGTCAGTTTTTGTATAATTGTCACAGGGAAATCCATACATAAGTCAAGATTTTATTAATATATTAATAAGTACTAAAAATTTTTCTCAATTTTCTCCCTTGAAACACGTGAAGGTGGCCACTATGTATGAAATATTCTACAAAAAGAGCTTTATATATAACGTAAGTATATATTAACGTAAGTACTTCCCCATCCCACGGAGCTCCAGCAACCCAGTGAGGGAGAAAGTAGTCACCCTCCCAATTACTGCCCGCGGCAAATGATGCTTCACTTTGCTGATCTTTACGGAAAGCGACGCGAAGTTACTGAGCCACTGGAGCTCCTAGAGACACACAATACAATTTAAGGGAACAAAGTAATTAGATATTTTGGATATTTTGCATATGCAATGCCAATTTGACAAATTTGTTTTTATATCACATTTAAGGAACTGCTTGTGATATAAGGAAAAAAGCCGTAATTATTTTAACATATTCAAAATTTTAGTTTACAAGACCTAAAAACTTATAAGGAAAATGTAATTTTGTATTTTGAATTTGCTTATCTATTATCAACTTGGGGATTTTGTTAAATATTTATCTGTGAGAAATCATTCTTATTTGAAGTATTAAAATATCTTAAAATTGTTTCCTTATTTGGCAGCGAATCAATATAGGATATCAATCACGAGCACACGTGGCCAAGGAACTACTTGGGGAAAATTGGAATTATCTTTCCTCGGAGAAGACAACAGCAATGAAACTTTTGTTCTGACGAGGTAAAGTTTAATGCCATTCTTGCATCTTAAATATATATATATATATATATAAATTATGTATACTGCTATTCAAAAGAAGAAAACCGCATAATATAAGTTTTCGCTTCTGTTACATTTTTACGAGGTTTAATTTGTAATATTTTAATGTAATTTATTTTAATTTAATTTTAATATGCAATTTTAATTTAATTTCAATCTGTTAGTATAATTAATTTTTTATTTTATTTTTTTGGGTTTTTATAATATTTTACTTCATCCAAGCTATCACAAGTGCTTTTCAAAATACTGGAATATAATACCTATGAATGAAAGTGACATTTTCAAATGCGCGTCTTAAGTATATATCATGACAGCTATTAGTTTTCTCATAAATGAAACTTTATATATTCTTGTAGTATGTGATGGCCTTATTTAAATTCTGTAAGTCTTAAGTTTTTCCAAAAGAATAGAATGTCGGTCTTCTGAGATTTACATACAGGCCAAATTTTAAGTTCATGGTCTCTCTGAAAGAAAAAAGAAAAAAAAAAGGGCTCTTTGAAAGAGACGGATGTATATAGAAGTTGTTATTTACGACATTTGGATAAGCCAGGCTTCCTAGCCGACGGCTATGCGAAATTAAGTTAGTAGAGTACGTCTTTGGTTTTAACCAGAGCATCACAAAGCAGAAAGCTCTAAGACTCCTCCGATAGATAGCGCCACCAGAGGATGTACCTCTTCAATTTTCACTTTGATCTGGAAGAGAAGGATTTTTTTTTCCAAACCATTACATTCACGGTAATTGCTCAGCGACCGACCACAAGACTTTAGATTCTACATGTTTAACTAGCACATTATATCGTATGTCAGACTAACGGATGTCGGCGAGTCTTTGGCTGAATTCAGAATCGAACTCAGCCCTTCCAGATGGAAAGACGATGTTCTAATCATTAGACTACTATTGCTCTATAGGTTGGGCCGCGGTGGCCTAGTTGGTTAGGGGGTCGTTCCCATTATCAGAAGGAAGTGAGTTCGAATCATGGCTTAACCGAAGATCTGTCGTGTTCTCTAAAGACAGCTGCGGAGGTACGTTAAAATTCGCCGTGGTTGCAATGTCCTTCAAGTGTAATGGTACCTCTGGGAGTAGCAGACCAAATATTGGGGTTCTTCTGCTTGGTCTATGCTACAAAATCGTGAAGACTCTACCCGGCTGCTTCTATCTAATTGGTAGAGCCTAACTCAGGGCTAGGTACAGGGAAACAAGCTTGTGCAACAAAATCGCCCAATGGATGTAAAAGTGGATTGTAATATCTAAAAAGCGAACAACTATAGAAAAAGTGACTGTGCACAGTTCAATCACAATTTAAATTCTTTAGTGTAAATTATTACGGTTAGAAGAGAACATCCATAAATCGAAAAGCAGAGCTGCCATTTCCAAATCACTTGTCGTTTTATACGTTGATGCCAAACATCCTCTACATTGGTGTCATTTTAAAAATACTTGGTCGATTGACAGATGGAAAAAAAAATGGTCTGAAGAATCATCTTTCACACTTTTCTCTACAACAGGTTGGGTGCACGTTTCAGCACGCCTGTTCTAGCGCATGATCATAATTGTCTCCCTCCAACTGTCAATATGGGGATAGATCTGTCGTGATATGGTGAATAATGTCCTTTTTTTGTTTGGTGATTCGTAACCCTGAAAGAAAAGATCCATAGAGAGAAGTATAGAGACATTTTAGCTGACCAGGTCCATCCTATGATGCAAACTTTGTTTCCTGCTGAAGCTGGAATTTCCCAAGGTGATAATGCATTTATCAATGCTGTTGTCCAATTATAGTTTGATGAATACGAAGATTTTGTTAAACAGCCATCTTTGTGGTCACAGTCATGCCACCTGAGTATAATTGAACCGTTATGCTTTATTTTAATACATTCAATTCAGATTAGATATCCTCCATCGGCTCCCTCCCCCTCCGCAGATCTTTCACATTATCTTCATGAAATATGGTATAAATTTCTTGTAAATCCTATTCAACACTTGAATAAATGATTCTTAGTTGAATCGAAGTTGTATTATACTTTATAGGTGGTTCTACAGCATATTAATAACAAACTCTTCTTAAATCTAAGTTGTTTTCATTATTTTGATAACCACTTGTACTTTCTAATTTAATTTTTTTTTTATCAAACTGGTGGAGTTTGGTAAAAAGAATGAAATAATAAATTCCCTCCCCCTAATTGAAGTTAATTTTATTTTGAGATATTTTTTACTCTTCGCAATTCTTGTATTAATTTTTGTATGGAAATTTTATACAGAAGTAAAAAGTAGTTTTTTAAAATGAAGTGAAGTAAAGTTAAACGGCTTTTAGGCACATATTTATGTAAGTGAATGTAATAGTGTTTAAGAAATGAATTTAAAATTCTTTTTATATTAATTTCATCTATGATTATAGAAGGATTTAGATGTTTTAATGAAATTAAATTCTTGTAGGTGATTTTTTTTTCAAATTTTTTGTTGTTTACATTTTATTTTGGAAGGTGAACCAAATTACATTTGGAAATATCGACATTTTCTGTATTAAACATAGCATACTGAATGCTGTGAATTCTGATTTATAAAATATCTGCTGTAAAAGAATATTTTCGATAATTTTATTTGAAGTATGATTTCTAATTTTATCCTTTTATAAAATTTTTCACATTTAATTTACACTTATTTTCTCTTTTCCAGACTTAGCATCATTTTTAGAGTTTAACATTTTTTCATAAATAAATTGCCTAAATTATAATAGTATTAATGTTACTGGTGGTTTGATGCTGCCATCTATGGCGCTTTTATCAAATTTTTATTAAAATAAGTTATTTAGAAATTCTCTCTTTAAAAAATGTTTTTTTATGTTAAATTAAAAAAATGTAAACATTTTTTGATGAATAATTTTCTAGTTAAATTTCTTTTGACTGTGGTCTCAGATAGACCATTTCTAAAAATTAAATTATTGATCAGTTTAATGTTGGTAATTTTTTTGCTGTTATAATATATTATATAATTACTCAAGTTTTTTAATCGACCTTATAAAATATTATTTTTAAAATACAATTTTACGCTGAGTTTTTTACTATAGAATCGCTATTCAAACTTTAATCATTATGCTAAATTTTAATTTACTGTTGATCAAGATTAACAATTTATAAGTTTTTTAAATTTCTAAACTACTGTCAGTTAAACTTTATAGTAATAATAAATACATTAAATATTTAACCATAAAAATACAAGAATTTATGCAGAAAGTTTTCATTATCAATTGAATCCCAATTATGTAGGAAGTTTTGAAACATTTATATTTAGTGATGAAAGCAATTCAGTGAAGCCAGTTTTTTAATATAAACCATTTTCATAACTGTAATTTTTAGAAATAAATCTATTGTCCTCTATTTTTAGATTAAATAACTTTTAAGATATATTTCTCATTAAAGGATTGATTAATTTAAATTATGTTGATAATTTTTTTGTTGCTTCCATGTATTATGCATTTATAACATCTAATAGATAGCAGCACTAAAATTAATTGTAAATATATATATTTAAAGAAACAAACATTTGAAAAGTTTATATTCTATTTTAATATAAACATTTTAGATATTCGTCACCTTAAAATCCATAATTTACTAATACACTTAATACTTTATAATTCATTTGTGTGAAATTATTTTTTTATTAATAATAAATTATTTTGCCTAATATTGCTTATGTGTAGATAGTATAGTATCCACACATGATCCATATGGATTAAAATAGACAAAATAATTTTTAAAAAAATATCATTAAGTTATTCATTAAATTTATTATGTGAATGAATAATAATTGAAACAAGTTGGATATTTTTGAAGAGAAACGTATTTCCGTTTTTTTCCAATATTTTTTTTTATTTATTTTTAAAAATGTATTTTTTAAATAACTTACAAAATCACAAAATCTAAATATATTTGAAGAATATACTTTAATTTTTATTTACTTTGAATTATTAAAAAATAAAATTGTAAAATGTATTAATAATTTTATATAAAATAATTACTACAATAAAAAATGTATTTTTTTTATAAATTGTATTCTTTAATGTTAATCACTTCTATGTAATTTTGAAAAAACAATTCAAATATATTTTGTTTTTGATTATAAAATCATGAGAAAACCTGCAGATTGATTAAAATGCAATTTGAATAATAAAAGATAATTGACAACGATAGTTAAGTATTAATTTACTTTTAAAAGTTTCACTTAAAATTATAATGCAGCATTTTTAGAAAAAAATTAATGTGATACTAGTGCTGCCATCTTTTCTCAATAGTATGAAATACGCATAGTTTCCAACTAAAGATGCTACTCATCATACATATAGATTTGTAGGTAATTTTTCATCAACATATTCATTAAAAAAAATTATTCTTTTCGGAAACTTGCTAAATTTTTCATATATCTGGAAATTTAATTTTAATATATATTTTGAAAGCTATTTTTTTATAATTTTTTTTATGATGTATGATATAATTGATAAGATACAAAGATAATTGATCAAAATGTAAATTTTCAGTTTTATTTGAAGGTTGTAAAGTTATAAAGAAAGTATTTCGTTTTTTTAGATTATTTACTATAATTTTATTCAGTTCAATGTTATTTAGACAAACTATTCGCATTTCTTTTGTTACAGTTATAACTTTAAAGCGAGTTTAAGAAATTTTTTTTTAAAATTATGAATATTGATTTAAAATGGCATATTTTTTGATGCCAATATTAACCTACATTTAGCAATTAATTTCTTTTTGATGAATTTATTTGACGACAGGAAAAAAAAATCACCAAATTTGACACATTTGCCTTTTTTTTCTTGCTTTTGGCGAGCTGTTACAGTAATATTTATTTTATTCAAAACTGTTATACCGTATTTACACAAATTCCTTTGTAAAAGTATTTCTATATTAAGTGAAAAAAATTATGAATGATTAAAAACAGTCAATATAAAACATTTTTAGTGAAAGCCAAGAGATTAGTGACAAGCAAGATATCCAAGGTCTCATTGTTGCCGATCCTAGTGTTAGAAATGTAACTGCTCTTGTTATTAAGTACACAAAATATAGAGGATGGATTTATAGTGGACTTGATAGATGGGACATAGACAAAATACTAATTCATAGCAGTAATGGAAATTCGTAAGTTGGAAATTATTCTTATTCATTAAGATTTATTCATAATTATTAAGTTTGTCTTATTTAAATTGTTTATAATTTGTTTGGTAGTGCCATCTATTATACATTCATAAAATCTATTAGATGACAGCGCTAAATTTGTATTAATTTTGTAAATTTTTATTAATTTAGCTTGATATTTTAGGCATTTATGAAATTTTTTTTATGAAAAAATTACTATGTTCATGAGGAACTATATTTAAAAATATTTTTATTAAAATAACTTTTCAATCTATATGTTATGATAAGAATATTTTACATTCCGTTTTATTCCGCATGTGTGTGTGGGATATAGTTTTTCTTCCTTTCAATGTCTTGTTCAAGCTTTCTTGCATTATGAATTTCAATCAAAATTTGACAGACCATGTATATATATATATATATATGAAAATATGAAGTGGAATTACATTTACTCTTTGAATTCAAACTAAAATCGTAAATTTTTAAGCATTGATTTTCAGGAAATTAAAATGCATTTTTGTCTTTTTTATCCAGAAAATTAAAATAATTTTAAGCATTTTTACTACTCTCTTTTTATTTCTTTATCTTTCATATATTTATCGATTAAATTTATTAAAGCAGTACTTATTTTATGATTTTTTAAGTTACATTTACAATTTTAATCATGAATTATTTTATGTTTATTATATTAAACTTTTGTATTTGAGCAATCACACACACACACAAAATTATTTTAATTAGATCTCCTTTTGTAGGTAAAAATTTTCTCTCTGTTATTCCCATTGTTAGTTCTCTTTAAATTTATAAGTTTGTACTTAAATGCATTTTATTAGTATTTATTTTTTCATCAATTTTTGTGGTTCCCACAATTTATGTGCAAATCATTATTGCTCTCTAAATTCTATGGCACGACAGCTCCTTATTTACCAAAGTATACTTGTAACTCGTTCGTCGACACGCTGAAAGAATAGAAGACTGAGTCCATTTTGCCCGGCCCGAGAATCGAACCTCGCCTTGGGAGCGTGAAACGCTACCACAAAGTCACCGAACTTCATATTTATCATTACAATATTTAATTCCTTACTCGATATTCTAGTTTTAAAGCAATAACTCTTGAATGCTTTCAGTAATTTGTGTCTCTGCTTGATTTCAGAATGAGTTTCTGCGGTCATGCTGTTCAGATTTTAAACAATGAACCGAAATTCCTCCCCCTCATCAAAGGAGACTGTGAAGTGGAACCAACCACTCAGAGGCTTGCCCGTCTCATCTGGCAAGTGGTTGGCGAGCCGGTAGCCGGTCGTGATCCTCGTCCCCCGAAACTCCTGTGGAAGATCATGGTAGATGACAGTTCCAAATATCACTGGGCGACATCATGACAATGTCTTTAAGGAAAAAAGATGAGCTTACTTCACCCCCCCCCTATGACTAGTCCAGTGTGTAGTGACGGATATTATATCAAAAATTATTGTACGTCATCGTTATTGTTATATCAATTTATAAAATAACTTGTATTCAACCTAAAACTGTCAAATTAATATTTGACAATTTTGTGATTTTTATTTAAAAATTTTGTTTTTTAATTTTATTAAAATATTAAAAAGTAATTTTATTTTAATAAAATTAAATAAATTCAATTATTCTAAAAATTTTTTTTTAAAATTCTATATTGAGGTTGGTAATTAGGCAAGTGATTTTAGTTCTTTAAGTTGTTGTGTGTGCGTTATTAAGTTAATTGTAATAGATTATCAAAATATATATTTCGGAACTATTAAAATAGTTACTAAAAGCAAGTCTCATATTATTTCACATCAGTAATTATCGCAATTGATTACAAAAGTGTAATTTAATAAATAGGGATCTTACATGTAAGCTGATTTTAAATATATTTTTATGATGTCATTTAAAGTACTAATTCATTTTGAAGTATATTGTGTTCAAATTTACAGAAGAGTTTCTGAGAAATTATTTTATGCTATTTGTAATATTATATGATTAACAATACAGTTTGTGACGATTTTTTGTCCCTAAATTGTATATTTCTGTGTGAAATAGAATATTGAGTAATTGTTTTTATTTTATATTGTTTTTAGTTTTGTTTCTTATTAAATGTTGGAAAAATCTACTTTCCTATTTATTGTGGCTAAAGATTTTAGCAATACAATATTTCTACTTATGGCTTTTCTCTGATTGCGATACTTTATTGTTCATTACAAATTTGTAAAATTTCTGTAAATTGGTACAGATTGTAAAAATTTATATTACAAATTAATTTACATAGATTATTATATGTATTACATGGATTTAATAACACACTCAACATATATAACAACTAAAATTCTTATATTGTAGATAATATTTAAATAAATTTTCTTTAATTATAAAGCAAATAATTTTATTAATCATATTTTTATTTTATTTTATTATTTATATGTCAATAATTTTTTATCGTATGATAATAACAGGCTATTACTAGAATTAATATTATCATCACTACAAAAATGTATCATTCTAATTTAATTATATTTAATATAATTAAAATGTAATAAATTTTTTACTTTAGCATTTATATTTTTTCAGTATTTTTTTCTTTATTATTTATTTTTTTCTATTTATAGCTTTCTGCAATTTAATATTAATTCCTATAAATTAAAAAAAAAATGAATTTTTAATTTTACTTAAAGTTAAATTTTAAATCATACTGCATATTCGTTACTAATTTTAATGGAATTATATTTAGGAATTTTGTGACATTTTTTTCTGAATATTAAGCCTTATAATCAAATTTCTCTTAATGCAATCATTTCTCCTATAGTTGTTATTCAACTAATGAAAGAAAACTATTATTCTTCTAAAAATATAAGTCGTTTTTTATACCATTTCTCTCCTAACTAATAGTATATGCTAAACTATTCATTTATTATCATAAGGGTTTCATTAACTTTTATAAACTTATATGTTAACTCTCATGCTGAAATTTAAGAAAACAGTTAAAATATTCTTTTATGGAGTGACCAGAACTGTATGATTTGTTGATTCATTTATTTTTTGTACAAATTGTTACATGTTAAATAATTCAGAGATTATTTTATCATGTTATATTTTTAATATTCTTATAATTTCTTTATAAAAATTTATTCTTTCAGTAGTTTCCTTTTATAAACAAGCATCATGAAATGTTTAATGTGGTGTTATGATGTTAAAACAGGGCTGGTGTGTTATAAATATCACTACATACTGAATTTGTTAGTGAAAATGGTTAATAACTGTATGTTATAATGCTTCTTTTGTTATTATGTAAAATTATACTTTGTAAGTGTATGATATTTATAATATTTATGTGTGGCTTAGCCACTCTTATATCATTTCATTTACATTTGTTGTTAAAATTTGCACATTGTGATATCTGAATTACTCTTAGAGAGACACACATTTTATTTAATTTCTCATTTTGTCATGTATTAAATAAATACTTTTATTTTCTAAAAATACTGTCTGTCTTTTTTATTATTTTTATATGTTAAGCATTGGCAGATGACTTCTTTTCTATCTTAAGAGTTTTTTTCTTTTAATCTTTAACTACTCACAAGGAAAAAAAAGCATGTAAAGAAAATTAATAAACTATTAGACCAAAAATAAGAAAGAATAAAAGCTGGAAATAATGTAAGGAAAATATCATTTAAATGAACGATTCGTTCAATATGTAACTTTTAAAAAAAATTATGATTATTTCTCTTTTTTTATTTTTGTCGTAATAATTGCTTTCACTATTATAAGGGAAAATAAATTCACATAGGACTGCTTATTGAAATCCTGTCATGGGGTGACAATAGCTAAATTTAAAAGTGTTGTTTGAATAGCTAAATTAATGATAAAAAAAATGTTGATATTAAAAGAATACAAGAATATTAAAATTGTTTTGAACATTACAATTATTTACCGTGGTTTAGTGATAGGAGCTCTCGGAGCACAAGGTCTGGGGTCTTCCCAACCACTGTCGAAAAACAGAATGTGGTTGTTGCGCTTCTGTCTTCTAATGTCACTTCTGTTGGTGTGGGTGCATGAGAGTTTTTCAGGTCTCCTTCCTTGCGACAAAATACTACTCACTATCTCTGAAAATTCTTATCGCAAAGCAATTTTCACTGTCGGTGTGCAAATGCCTTACAAAAGTTTTCGTCATTAGGCCGTCCACAACACTGTGTCAAAGTATATTGAAAAAGTTTAAAACTGGTGGGGAGTGCTTTTCGGAGCAGGAGGTGCCGGGTTCTATCCCAGTCACTGAAGAACAATGAGAGATGGGGGTTAAGTTTTGGGAAATGTTTTCTGCATGCACGTCCGTCGGGGTAGGTGTGTGGGAGGTTTCCAGGTTTTCTTCCTTGAGACTCGTGAATTCGGCCCACTACCAGTGAAAAACCTTCTCGTAATTCAACTACAATGTTTTTTATTAAAAGGACTTATATCGGCCTTTGGCTGTTGCGTAGTGTCAAAAATATATCAAACATGTATGTAAGTGTATTAAAAGTAAAGTAAAGTTAAAATTCTAAAAATTGCGATTTAATTTATAGGGTGCATAAAATACAGTGTAAATTTGGTTCTTGAAATAATTGAGAAAGCTGAAGGTAACCATGCTTTGCTAAAGAAGAATTTAAATGTCTCCATTCTTATCGAATGATAATTTTTATTTTTATAAATCTTAAATTAAGAACTTTTTCTTAATTTAAAAAATGAACATAAACTGAAAATAAATGAGATGGACAAGCATTCAAGTAAAATATTCGTGTACTAATTTGTTTTATATTAGACAATTTTCCTGTTGCTATGAACAAAGCAATAGTCTGCAACCTTCTTTAATAACTTTGACTGATTGATTTAACTTTAATAAAATTTTATAGTCTTAAATATGTAAAATATGTTTTTTTTGTTTAAATATTTTTTCTGCTGTTAAAATTGTACGCTAGATTAAAAAAAGTTGTGACTTCTCATACAAAATGTATAAAAAATTTAAAATAGAATGAATTATGAAAAAATGTACGCATTAATAAACTTGTATGTGTTATATATATATACATATACACACACAACACACAAGTTTATATATATATATATACATATACACACAACACACACGTTTATATATATATATATATATATATACATATACACACACAACACACACGTTTATATATATATATATACATATACACACAACACACACACATATATGTATACATATACACACACAACACACACACATATATATATACATATACACACACAACACACACACATATATATATACATATACACACACAACACACACACATATATATACACACACATACAGGGTGCGCCATAAATTCGTGCAAACTTTAAAGATTAATTAAAAAAGGACAAATGATATTAAAAAAGTGTAGTTTACACCAATAGCATCCAAAAAAGAACGGATTTTTTTTTAAAACAAAAACAATTAGTTCGAAACATGGCCGATAGGCGGCACTGCGGTGGCTACACGTAGCTGATTTATGCAAATCAGATAGACAATAAAACACCTGAATGGACATGGTCTCTTCATTTGATGCCGCCCCCTCAGTAAAAACATTTTTTTTTGCGAACGTTTGGTGAAGACCGAGTAATAAGTCGAGGCTGTAAGATCAAATGACTCCCATGATCACCAGATTTGACTCCTGTAGACTTGTGGCTGTGGAGTTATTTAAAATCACTGGTGTACCGGTCCGCCCATTCCACACTGGCGGAACTTAAAGAAGCCATTCAGCAAATCGTGTATGGGATTCCTCTAAACATGCTGTACTCAGCTGTCAATGGTGTTGAGACTCGCTTTACTTGCTTCATACAATCTGGTGGAGGTCATATTGAACAACTTCAGTTTAAATAAATCTTTGAAAATCCAGAATTGTATTAGTATTGTGTTAATTTTCTTAAAACATTCATCATCAGCGCCACATTTTGGTCATTTTCTTAACTAATTTTTTTGTTTCGCCTTTTTTGTGATGCCATTCCTGCAAACTACGCTTTTTTTAACATCATTTGTTCTTTTTTTAATTAAATTTTAAAGTTTGCACGAATTTATGGTGCACCCTGTATATATATATATATATATATATATATATATATATATATATATATATATATATATATATATATATATATATATATATATATATATATATATATATATATATAAACAATAATTCAAAACAAACTAATGCTTTAAATTAAAATCTTTTTCGTGTTTAACAATTACTTAAATAAATAAAAACATGTTTGTTGTACTTGTTACAAACAAATTAAACAATATTTTACATTTACCAACAATGGAGTATCAAACACAATGATACGATCATTGCATAAACAAGAAAACTAATTTAGTTTTTGATACTGTTATTAAAAACAAAATTTGACTTTTTTGTGAAGTTTAGAATTTTGCTTTTTAAACTTTAGACAGTGAAGCATTTATTTAGTGATGGATTACAGCATGATGAAATGGATACGGAGAAAATGGTAAGAAAAATTTTGAATTAATTTTTGCATAATGTGTTTAAGTCTATTTTCTTGTGTTAATAGAATTGACGCGATATAAATATTAAAAACTATAAGAAAGTCCCTTTTCGTTACATCGATTTCTTGATATTATTTTTTGCAATTAAGAAAATAATATTAGTAGTAAATGTTCTTTAAACGATGTAAGAGCCAAGTCCAAATATCACTTCTATACATTTTAATATATTTCTATATATTTCAAAGGTAAATAGAGAATTAAACTAAATATTTTATATATTTCTTGATTATTGGATAAAGTCAGAAGTTGTCTATTTTTAAACTGTAATATTTTATTAGGCTTTTTATGTATTTAATTTATTAATTTTAATAAATATCTGGGAAAATGTAGGAAATTATCACTTTGGAAGCACAGATGCCGTATAACCCAGGATGCCAAATTTTGAGTTTAGTGATTTTTTTTACGGATTTTCTTATGTATCTACATACTGGCTTTTATTACGTCATAGATATGGACACCTATAAGAATTATGCAGAAAATTCTATTTTGGAAACCCTTATATTTTCGTTATTGCGCACAATACGCCATCTTGGCAACATTTCTTCATCGCCAAAAATTCAGAATTTGCCTCATGTTCAATCCAAATTTATGCGGCATCTGTGACACTTTGGTAATACTTTTTAACATACCCTTTCAGAATACAACTTCGTACTTTATGATGAGTTTACAGAGTTCAAAATCTTCTTGTGTAAATTGATCATTGTTTTTTTCACAGTTAATTATTTGAATGAAATCTACTCTGTTTATAGGAAAGAGTATTATATCTTATTTTGATAATTAAGTTAATGTCCAGTACTGAGGCTTAACTGCTTGAATATAAGCGCGAAATTTAAATTTTTATTTCTAACACGTTTCCTTTCACATGTAACATTAAAAAAATCATATGTCGATTGGTTAAATCTAAATTCACTTTAGAATTAAGCATTTAGATACACACACACACACACACACACACACACACACACACACACACACACACACACACACACACACACACACACACACACACACACACACACACACATATATATATATTATTTACGAATGATTAAAAATAATTAATGAATATAATCACAAAAGTACACAAATTTTTTATTACATTTCTCTTTTCTTCCCCTCAAGATTAAAAACTTAAATTAAAAAAAAGTGGTGAGATATTTCTTAAATATAAAAGTGTGTGAATTTAAATCAAAAATTATTGAATTAGAAAAATTAATCGTGAATAAAAAATTGCTGTATTTTAATGCATACAGTTGTTATTGTTTTAGTTATGTTATGTAAAATAGATTATGTACTTTTATAAATAAATATTGCTAAATTTTTATTGTTTTGATTATCGAATATTTAGTTTATCTAAAAAAATTTAATGTGTGAGATGTATCACTCTTATAAACTAATTTATGAAAGTAATATTTATCATATATCTAATGCAACAAATAAAAATGATACGCAATATTTGAATAAATTTAACAAATCTGTCTTTTTATAGGGCTAAATTGTTAAAAAAGTCACGTAGTGCCTTATTACACAAGTGGTTAAATTATTTGTGGGCCGCAGATGTGATGGCCAAACATTACCACCCACATTACAACGCCGACGAGGAACTGATTGGAAATTATACCATGGAACAGGTTAGACAACATATAGAAATCTACAAGCAGTCAAAAATTTGGATTCCATTGCCAATTCCAGAACACCTCATATAAAATATAAATTTGTTGCAGAATGTAGCTCATGAAAACACTGCAAAATTTATGAATTTGTGTGACACAAAGAATTATTACTTTATGATGGACACACAGATAATGTGAAAGTCCAACTGAACAATCAAGCAACCAAGCTGCAAACCTTTTATATGTTCAGCAAACTTAATAAATCCCTACATTGATGCTACAGTTACAACTTGGAGAGTGCAGACATCGCGCTACAGTTACAACTTGGACAAGAAGGTGATTTCTTATCGTTTATTTGGAAACATTTGGTGAGACTAAAATACCAATTATGAATTGCAACAAATGGATTTCTTTACCTGTTGATCATGTACATTGTTGATTACAGAGGGACTTTTATTTATAATGGATCATAAACTTTGTTTGATCTTCTATACTATACCTGTCTTATAGGTTATAGACATTTTTGATCTGATATTGATGACATTTCCTTATGTTGGGATCATAGATATTTTTTGGTCTCATTGGACAAAATACCTAGCACGGTTCATAAACATTTTTGATCTTACGGAAGACTTTTCTTCTTTTTTGGATCATAGAGAATTTTTTGATCAGATTGGACACAAAAAGCACATATTACGGATCATAAAATTTCTTGATCACGTTGTATCTTACAATCTTATTGGGATCATAAACTTTTTTGGTTTCATTTACCATGATTGTGACTAATTAACTCCAACTGAAGCTATATGGATTGGTACTTTGAAGAAAAATATATATAGCTCCTGATGCAGCTTAAATCTGCATGCAGCAGAAATTAATCCAGAAACTGAAATGCGAACAATGCGTACAAAAGCTTGAAAATTCATGCACCGGAACATTAACTTGAATGAAGATTCATTAACCGGATAATAGATTTTGAACTTCTTTTTTTAACTGATATTTCTTTTGCACTTCAAAGAAATGAGTACATATAACAGCTTTAACTTTATGCTTTACTAAATATTAATTTATAATTCCGCTATGTATTACAATAGCTAATTTATCAATTATGTTATAGAAAAATATTAATTTTGTAAATCCTTTGCTACAATATCTAAATAACAATAATAATAATAATAAATAATAAAAAAACAATTGTTCTTTTATTTCTTATAATTTTAACTTATAACTTAATTTAGAAAAGTGTACTGTTCCCAAATTAAATATTTTATTTTAGCCACGTAATAGGAATAGCTAAAACAAAATTAAATACTTAATAAATAAATTTCTTTTTAGGAAAATCACTAAATAGTAGCATGAAAATAAGATATTAATTAGTATCAATACACCTCATTTATTTCAAAAACTTAAAGTAAAGAGTTTCGAAAAATTCTACCTTAAAATTGATAAGCAGTCTTTAGTCCATTTGTTTGAAGTAGTGTTGTAAAAGAATATAATGATTGATAAAAATTAACGAAGGTCAATCTTACTAAAGGACTGTTATCATTTACATACACCGCATTACATCAAATCATAATATATATATATATTTATATATATATATATATATATATATATATATATATATATATATATATATATATATATGTATATATATATATGTATTCATATATAAATATATATATTAGAACATGCTTAAAAAACTTGCTTGAAAATTTTTCTCTTGATTAAAAATTTGCTCTTTTGAATTCTAAAAAAATGAAATTTATTCTCTAGTCCCATTTCAGTAAGAGATTATGTGGAAATTTCCATACATGGGCATTTTTAGCACTGAATATAAAATTCTCTATAGAGAAAATATTCGAAATTTTAAAATCATCACTTGTAAGGTATGAAATCAGTTTTTAATCGAGGGAGAATTGAGAAAAATCAGAACAATTCAAGTAATGCAATGACATAAATTGACAGTCAATTTTTATTGTTATGGAGCTGAAGAAATCTCTCTATGAGTGCAATTTTGAAGCAACATCATCTTTTGATAACTGTTGGTGCCAGCGTTTCTATTAGAACTGAAGCGAATTCTGTTTCTGCTCACAGGATTAAAATTTTTTTTAATATCTTAATTGTGAGCCGTCTACAAATTGAGTCAACTCCATTGCAGATGAAAAAAATGGAGAAGGCACTTCCTCTTCGGCAAATATCGCTTAAAAGATAATTGGCGGAATACCATCTAGAGAAAATATGTCTTTAAAAGTAATCATGCATTTGTGAATTAAAGTGTATGATTTAAGAGAAGCTGAGTTATGATCTAAGCCAATATGTATATTATTGGTCTCACTGACCTATAATGTAGATAGGATCGCAGATTGTTTAACGAAATAAAGATGAGATACTTAAATCTTTGTGTTTCTTTGTTGCAACACTCAGAGTTTATTTAGTACTGTAAAGACACTTTTTTAAACTTATTCAACTGAAAATCATGGCTTAAAGTAGATTTCCAAAATATATCAAGAGTTCCTATTAAGGGTGGAAATAAATTCAAGGTCTTTGAATTGAAGACTGCAGATATAGTTGCTTAGCTATCGATTTTTTAACCATTCGAAAGAAGATTGGATTATATATTTTAGAGACTTACTTAAACTCGACGGAATAAGTTTAGGACACTCAAAGATGTAGGATTGGAAACAGGTTAGTTAGTCCTTATCGATCCAGCAGATATTTCTTTACAGTACTGGGAGAAAATATCTCAGTCTCTACATGATAATTTAATTAATTTCTTTATTTCGGAGACACGTGATATTTTTTTGTTTTTTGCCAGATGTTACCTCGTACTCAGTTCATTTGCATATGGAAAATTATAATGTTTTTTTGTTCTTTACAATTTGTTTTTTTAAAACAAAAAACAATATTAATTGGCTAATATAAATGTGATTATATTATCCATTGTTCCAAGCATAATTTTCCTTTTGAGTATGTTACGAATTATGAATAAAATGCCACTAAACAAAAAAATCTTGATCAATAGTTTATATTTAGCTTAATAGTATGTTCTAAATTGTTTCGAATAATTTGATACAGCAATGTGATATTTTGGTTATATTATGAGTGTAAAATAATAGAAAGACGTCTATAACATGCTTACTCATATTTTTTCTAAAATGTTTCATATTTCATTTTTTGTTGCTTAATATATGACTTATATATCTTTTATAAAAAGGGTACCATAAAATGAAAAAACAAATAAAACTAAAAGTAAAGTAATTTCTGTATCGAAGTGAGGTATTCAATGTTGGATTTGTTTTATCATTTTTAAAGTGTAAGTAAATTTTATAAACTGTCTGCTTGGCAGTTACTTCCCAAACTATATGTTTAAACAACAATTATTGTTTCGTGTTTGAGAATTGTTGGTACTTACAAGATTTTAATATACTTAACTTCATACATAGAAACTGGTGTTCACTTGCTGCTGTGTTATGTAAACGGGTTAAAAAGTCATTTGCACTTAGGTGTAGTGAATTGAGAAAGATGGCGTTAAAAACGTACCTAAGATAAGCAAACGTACATCTTTCCATCGCATCATAGGAGTATCAAATGGTGATTGATGATTCTCTCTTACACATATCAAAGATTGGCACAGATGCCATATAATCCAGGATGCCAAATTCTGAATTTTTTTGGCAATGAAGATCTTTTGCCAAGATAACGTATTGTGACGAACGCGATGACGTAAATAATAGGGTTAAGTAAAATTTTCTGCACAATTTTTATAGGTCTCCATATCTATGACGTAATAAAAACCAGGCTGCTAGATACATAAGAAAATTTGCCAAAAAATCCCCAAACTCAGAATTTGACATCCTGGATTATACGGCATCTGTGCCCAAAGATTCTTTCCTGTTCCCTTTTTTTCTTATAGAATCTGCTGACTACCTGGTTTAAAGTTGTTTTATTGTTAATCGTTAACAATAAATATAACTCCTGTAATAGCTTATTTGTGTATATCTTGTAGAAAAGATTTCGCATAACTCTTAATGTAGACAGTTGACATTTTTTAGTGAGTTGATGAGTTGAGACAAAAGAAGAAATAGTTTTTAAAAACGCGATATTTTATTGTATTTGGACATTTTATTAAATACTGTTAGATGTTACTTGTTTGCTGGAAGACGATAGAAGTGTATTGCTTTTTCCAAATCTATTAGAATAAGTGGTGAATAATCCATGGATCGTAATAAAATAAATTAGGAAAGTATTTACAATCATCTGAGGAGAATTTTAGTCGCAGAACACTATCAAATGTGGTAGTAGATGTTTTCATCTCACATAAGACAAATGGACTTGTGTATACAAGAATCTATTACCAAAATTTAATTAGTACAAGTAGGAAAGTTATAGAAACCCTTTTTCTACGAAGTTTTATATGGTTTTATTGCTAATTTTTTTATACTCTAGAGGTAGTCATAAATGCAATGTGATAAGGAGAACTCTTTAGCTTTTATAAATGTGAAGGCATTACTGATCACCGTGGCCTAGTAGTGCGACAGTGTTCTTCAGAGAGAAATATTCCAGATTCGATGCCAGAGCCACTGTTAGAATATAGAGATGGATATTGAGCTTCAGCTTTATGCATGCACTTCTATCGGGGTGTGTGTTTCGGAGTTTTAAGGGTTTACTCTGAATTTGGCGCTTAAAATGAAAGATAAACTTATAGGAAACACAATTCTGTATTTATATATATTGAATAGCAACACAGTAAAAATATAGATGTCGATTTAATTTAAAGTAAACACAGATTTATTTTCAAAGTATTAGTATTGCAGCCAGATCTTATGTAAATACTACAATAATTCAAGAAAATCAAAATCAAAATCAAATAATATTCATCCTTCTCGAAAAATGGTGATTAAATTTTATTACCTATAATGTAAATAATAAGTGTTTAAAGATTTTCTCTCAGTTTTAGATTGCTTATAAATTTGAAACAAATGAGATACTGATTTTAAGCTAACATTATATAAGAAAATGCATATTATAAACTGAATTAATAATAAAATATCAAGGCTTCATATACATGGCATAATGATAATGAGAGTATTTATATGTTAAAACGATAATATATTAAAGCAAAAAATACTAGTACTGATTTCTAAAAAACAATTTTTACCAATTTCGCTGCATTAACGAACTAAAAAATTTTGGAATCAAATCAAAGCAGGTTGTTTGATTTACTATTGCATCGTCAAAATTTCTACATAAAGACAAAACGATTTAATTTTGTATAAATGTTTTTTTATACTATTATTATTTTATTTTAAATGAGAAAAATTATTATATAGAATATATTAAAAAATGTTTAATTGCCTGATGAATGCGAAAATATTTACACCTAATATATTTGTATACGCATATTTTTGATATTTTAAAAAGTTTCTTATAAAATTTCTTTAAAACATTTTTAAAACTCAAAATACTATAGTTAACAATAAACACGAAATGAGATTACGTAGTTATACTTTTAGAATTGAAAAAAAACAATTCAATAGTCCTTAGAGAGTTAGAGTAGCTACATATATATATATATATATATATATATATATATATATATATATATATATATATATATAGCTACATATATATATATATATATATATATCTATTAACAATTAGGGTACAAGAAGGCATGATTATTTCAAAATTAATTCAGTTTAGACAATGGATTTTTCTGTAACAATAACATGAAAGCAGTATAAATTTAAAACTAAAATTTTATTTAATCTAAAAGTATTTTGAATAATTAAAAGCTTAATTGTTATAATTGATTGTTATAAATAAACAATGTTTTTTCTTTTCCAACAATGGAAAATAAATATGAGATAATTGTTACATAATCAATGAATGTATTTTAGTTCTTGTGACTGATTTTGAAAATAAAGTTCGATTTTTCCTATGTGATTTTGAAATTTGCATTTTAAACTTTATATATTCAATCATTTATTTGAAAATGGAAAACAGCATGATGAAGTGGATACGTAGAAAATGGTAAGAGAAAAATTAAATCTGTTTTTGCTTTAAAGGAGCTTAAATTTACTTTAATTTAATGAAATTACATTGATGTTAAAAAAAATGAAGGTAACAAGGTTGCTATAAATCAGTTGCTTATATTAGTCTACAGCTAAATATTATTACTTGCAAGCCATTACGATGTTAATTATGCTCCGCAGTAAGGAATTTATATTTTTGGCAGCAATATAAGCTGTTAAAAGAAATAGGTTATTTACTGATTATATAGCTTGAAACTTTATATCTGCTTCTTTACTTAACTGTCTGAACATGTATTTGAAAGCAATGTTTCAATTTTGCTACAAAAATATATATCAGAAAATAATAGTTAGATTGTTGTCTAAGAAAATTAGTAATATAAACTAAAATATTTCTTAAGCGTTAAACGAAATAACCAAATTCGAAATGCATTAATTTTATGGTATTGCTATAGTACATTTTAGATATGAATCGAGATATGAACTAACTACTTATGTTTAGCTTTTCCACTCTAGATTGAATAAGTTATTTTAATTCACAGTTTTTGTATCTATCTTTGAAAAATAAAAAGACATATAGCTTACATATTTTCGTTATATATTTACTTAATAAGTTTCTATTTAAGCAAATGTGAAAAGATCAATTTGTTCTGCAAAGTTGGTATTACACTTTAAAATGAAAGTGAGGTTTAATTGAAAAATTAATGAATAATAAAAAACAATTTTCGAAAAAATTGCTGTGTGTTTTAAAATATAGTTGTAACTATTTTAGTTAAGCTAAGACACACAGATAATATACTTGAATAAATATTTCTAAATTTTTATAATATTGATTATTCAACATTTAGTACATTATTCAACATTTATAATATTGATTATTCAGCATAAATATTTCTAAATTTTTATAATATTGATTATTTAACATTTAGCTTATAGAAATGGTGAAATTTCCTTTTTATTTATTAATTTGTAAAAGGAATATTTCTCAGATTTAATGCAAAATACAAAGCAAATAAAGACACAAGTGACGTATAATCCATGATTCCAAATTCTAAATTTTTTTTTAACATGAAGAAACGTTGCCAAGATGACGTATCGTGACGTGCGCGATGACGTAATTACTAGGGTTACCAAAATAGAATTTTCTGCATAATTCTTCCAGCGTATTCTTTCTGCATATTCTTATTCTTATTATCTACATGTGTATGACGTAATAAAATTTGCCAGATGCATAAGAAAATCCGCCAAAAATCGCCAATTTCAGAATTTGGCATCCTGGATTATACGGCACATGTTCCTAAACAAAACAAACAAAAAATATAAAACGATATCAGAATAAATTTAACAAATCATTATTTTTTCTAGGGCCAAATTGCTTAAAAAGCCACGCAGTGCTTTATTACACAAATGGCTAAACTACTTATGGGCCGCTGATGTTTTGGCCAAGCATTACCACCCACATTACAACGCCGACGAGGAACTGTCTGGCAATTATACCATGGAACAAGTTAGGCAACACATAGAGTCCTACAAGGAATTTAAAATATGGATTCCGTTGCCAGTTCCAGAGCGTCTGATTTAAAAAAATATATACAATGTTGATTTCAGACGACGAAAACAATGATTCAGCTGCAAACTATCCGAATTTGAATGACTAAAACCCATTATTTTATGACAGTCTGATAATGAAAGTATAATGGAACAACCAAAAGTTACAACATGTATACTTGTGATATATTCTGCTATCCTAATGATATGACTAAACTGGAATTTCAGATGCTACAATTATAATTGTGGACATTGTAAAGAAGGAAACTTTCAGATGTCTGATTTCAAAGAAAATCTTTATAAGACTGACGCTACCCATGAATTGTGACGAAAAAGTTTTATTGACCTGTTGATCATGAACATTTTTGATCACGGCGTGACTTTTTATTTTAATGGATCATAAACTTTCTTTGATCTTCCACACGGCAGGTATCTTACAGATCATAATCATTCTTAATGTGATATATTGACTTTTCCATTGGTTGGGATCATAGACATTTTTGGTCTCACTAAGCTGACAACCTCTTTTAGGATCATGGTCAATTTTGATCTTATCCAAGGCATTTCCTATCTTTGGGATCATGGACAATTTTTTTATTTCTGGACACAAAAATCCCCTGTTACGGATCATAAACTTTCGTGATCACGTAGTGACTTTAAACTTTATTGGGATCATAAACTTTTTTGGAACCATTTCCCATGATTGTGACTGAATTATTATAATGCAGACTATAAAGAATGGCTTTCAGAAGAAGAATATCCAGAAATCCAATACCTATTTAACTGATTGAAGTTGAAATGTTTTCAGTGACTGTAAAATGAAAATTGAATGCTAAAATTTGAGAATTCTTGCAATAAGCCTGGCCATAGATGATGATTTTAAACTTCTTTTCTTAACTTCTATTTTGTTTTAGGCTTCAAGGAAAAAGATATATACAATAACTTTATTATCTCATCGATTAATTAAATTATATAGAAATATTTCATTTTTAAATCCTTTTTGTATTACAATAGCTGACTTATAATAAACAAAAAAAAAACTTGTTTTTGCTCTTTTCTTACAGTTATAATTTTAAAGTTTAATCTAAAATAAAATAATGTGCTATTTCCAAATCAAAGGTTTTACTTAGAGAATAAAAATGAAACTTTGTTTTGTGGCACAGATGCCGTATAATCCAAGATTCCAAATTCTGAATTTTTTGTAGATGAAGAAATGTTGCGAAGAGGACGTATCGTGACGTGCTAGATGACGTAAATACTAGGATTACCACAATAAAATTTTCTGCGTAATTCTTATAGGTATCTTATAGGCAGGCGTAAATGAGGTTACCAGATACATAAGAAATATGCAAAAGAAATCGCCAAACTCAGAATTTGGCATCCTGAATTATACGGCACTTGTACCTCTTTTGTAAATGGATGTATATAAATAATATTTTAGAAAATCATTGAATAATACGTGGGAATAGGATACTTTTAAGTATTAACACTCCTCATTTATTTCAGAAATTTAAATAAATTAGACTCGAAAAGTTTATGCCTTAAAACTGATAAAACTTTTAAATACTTATGTTCAAAATAGCGTTATGAATAATGATATTAATCGGCAAAAATTAACAAAAATCAAAATGAAAATAGTTGCATAGAAATGACAGTTTTTATTTTTCAATAATCTTATGCGCTTATCAAAATAACAAAACATATCTAACAAGATAAGAGGGAAGACATGAGATTATTTCACTGTTGTACTTAAATATGCGCTGAAAATACAAATGAAATCTGAATTAGCTAAGTGCCAAATATAAATGAATTTAAAATTAAGAAAATTAAAAATGAAGGAATTTGAAATAAATTCTTTAATTTAAACAAGTTAAAGCAAAATTTAAATTCGAGAAAAAAAATCAAATATTAATGAAATTAAATGTTGTTGTCTTGAAATTTAATGTTATGAATTTAATGTGTCGCTCCACTTTTCCAACTGAATCTTATTTTGGTGTGGACTGTAACTTCATCAATACATACATGCTATAGGTACCCACGTTCATAGGGTAGGTAACCATTTACACAATGAAAGGATAGACAGAGAGAAAGTCATCCATGTCCGAACTGTTATTCGAACTCAGGACCTCCCTATCGGCAGTTAGGCACGCTGACTAATAGACATCAATGAAATTAAATGAAGTGTTAATACCATAAATGATATTCATGCGTTAAAAGGTAATAGATTAAATACACAAATACTGTTTTTGTTGTTTTCGCATGTTTTCCGTGTTTAGCAACGCTAAAGCAGGTATTGGATACTTTACGAAAATCTAACACTAAGATTGGGCTTGTGAAAAGATCAATTCTGGATGGCTGCAGGCAATATGAAATGTAGACAGGAATAGCCTGATGGATATCAGACTTCTAGCAGACTAAGAAAATACTTTTTCTATAGGAAGAGGACCTAGATCTCAAGTGTTCTTTGATAAGTGTAATGATAGCTGTCTAGTCTTGCCTAAAAATATAAATACCAAATACTATATTTAAAATTTTTATGAAGTCTTCAATGCTTGGGTGTGTTCATTTTGCAATTTAATAATTACACCTTATTCCAATTAAGCAGTACTCTATTTAAAAAAGCCTTCTATTTTAGCCTTCTGTACTTGAAATAATTCATGAATATATTAATAAAAAGAAAGTTCTATCAGCGTTTTTGTTTGTTACCCAGATTAATATTAATATCCTAAACATATTTGCTAAGTTTTCGAGATAATTAAGCATTTATAAGGAGCGGGCGGATGAACGCGTACGGGTATGAAGAAACCTTATGAATCCATGGACCCTGCATGTCAACAGGGGACTGTCCAAGTTAGTGGAGGTCTGTGATGGTATGGAACGTGTGCAGTTGGAGTGATATGGGACACCTGGTAAGTTTAGATACGATTCTAATAAGTGATACCTGCAAAAACATCCTATCTGATCATCTGCATCCATACACGTCTATTGTGCATCCAAACGGACTTGGAAAATTCCAGCAGGACAATGCGACACCCCACACATCCAGAATTGCTACAGAGGGACTTCAAAAACACTCTTCTGACTTTAATCTGCTGGCCAACAAATCTCCCATGTACGAATATTATTGAGCATATATGAGATAGCTTGCAACGTGCTGTTCAAAAAGAATGTCTGCCTTCTCGTACTCCTACGAATTTATGGTCAACCTTGAAGGATTTATGGGGCCAATTGCCTCCAAAACTACTTCACATCTTAGTAGAATCCATGCCGCGTCAATTATTAAAAACTGAAGAATAAAGTTCTAACTATTCAACTGTAATTTTTTAACTATATTTTATTATTATGTTAATGATTGCGTACCATGATTCTCAAATATGAATACGAACTTTCTTCCTTTCGACTATGTATTTAAATACATTATATATCAATACGTATTGAACACACATGTAAATGGGTTTCTTGATCCATTGTCCTTCATATCGTGGTCTCTGTCTTCGTCAAGCCTTCTGTACTTAAATATAGTGTCGGAACCAGGATCGGTATTAGTTGTTTACAAGATGCCCTGAAATTCTGAACTGTCTGAATTTGAGAAAGGCGTAATTATCGGATAAAATGGAAATGACTAATACTTAAGGGACATATATAACCTGTTATTTCCAAAATTAACAGTTGCTTTAGTGATTAAAAATTGAAGGTGAGTGGTGATTGTTGGAATGTACCTTGACCAATACACCCAAAAACTAGAGATCGATCAGAATTATTCAAAGAAATTTAGGTAATTAAAATCGATCTGAGTTATTTTAAAAAAACCGCATCAAACCGATGGTAAATTCCTGAGAGGCTACATTTAAGAAGTTTTATTTTATCTGTATGTATGAGGGTAGCTTTTCTACAATTTTAAATGAGAACTGCTGACAATTTTTCTTGTGAGTGGTTTGGGTGTAGCAAATGAAGGTATCATGCTAAGTCCATAGACATTAGAATTTTGGCTATGTGGACAACTCACTGCATTGATGAGTTCTAGTAGATACAGAACCTGTGGCTTTAATTAATTTCTACGTTGGTTGGGTGTATTGTGATTCTCAAATTTATTATACAAGTATCTGGCGAATGATCCATGCATTGTAATAGAGAAATCAAGGAAAGCATTTACATTACAGTGATCGGAGGGGACATTTAATAGCAGGTTGGTATAAAATATATCATAACATATGACATTAATCATTTCAAATAAGATTGATCAACTTAAACATCTAATATTTTTACGGTTACAACGACAAGATCCAACGGCCTTCAAATTTTTATTTTTATTTTTTTTATTTTATTTATTATTATTCTAATTAATATTTTTTTTATCAAAAATGGTGTTTTTATTTATTCTTTTGACCAAATATACTAGCCAAAAGTGGTTTAAATGCAATGTGAGGAGGAAAGACGCTTTATGTCTTAAAAATATAATTATATCTGTCCTTACAGTTTCTTAATGGGAGGACAAAACTCTTTAGAGCGATAGGTCTCAGGTTCGATGTTAGCCACTTTTGAAATATGGGAGATGAATATTGCGCTTTTTGCTTTTGGAGGCATTTCCATCGGGTTGTTTGCTTGGGACATTTCCACGTTTCGACTCTTATGACAAGGAAAAATGGCCTGTTGCCTCTGAAACTTTCCTCAGTAGCCAACTGAAGCTCCGTTAGGCAGTTTTCTGCACTATGCAGAGTTTAATGTTATATGGAAACTTATTATCATTCAGTTGTTGTTGTTACTAATGACACTTGGACAAGTTAAGCTCGGTATGCCATTGGATATGCGAATGTAAGTCAGTAGGGCCTATCTTTCATTTAATCAGAGCACCATGAATGTGACAGTACGTCTTTGCTCTAAGTACTCCTACAGTAGATGGCACCACCAGAGAATCCCCTTACTCTATTTTGACATTGTTTCTGAGGAAGAGGAAATTTTCTCCAGACCATTATACCCATGGTAACTACTTAACGACAAACCAGAGAACCTTCGATTCCACAGATTTAATGAGCACGTATATTACATGTTCTTGGTGGGTCTTTGGAGAATCAAACCCAACCCTTCCGGATGGAAGGCCGATGCCCTGACCATTAGGCTGCCACAGCCCATTATTATTCAAAGATAACACAACCTAATCATGAAATATTTTTAAAATTTCAAAATTTATAACTCAGATCGCTTGATCAATTTTTATTTCGGAATCACTTTACCATGTTACATTTACTGGATTTTGAAGTTCTTTGATTTGATGTAACGTTCAAAGCTTGGGTCTGTGTAGTATTGCCCTATTGTTTGTAATACGAATTCGTAGCTGACTTAAAACAATTTCCTTTAAACATTTTTTGATATATATTAACACTACAGTTCATCATTAAAAAGGATTCAGCAAAAGAATTTTTTAATAAGAAATAATATTAATTCCCATTCTGCTTTAATGAAACAGTATAGACAACCCATAGTGGATTTACAACATTTTTAGAGCAACTCTCTTTTGTGGTGTCAATTGTTACTTTCATGTATCCATGAGAGAGAATTCATTAATATTGTTGCTTACGTCACAAATTATTGTAACGAGTGACAATATTAAGATTTTATCTCACTTAAATTCTGAAATTCATATATTTTGTAGAATTTCATAAAATTAATTCTTATTTATAAACTGTTTAAAGTATGTATGTTTTTATAATTTACAAAATAAATTCTGAATTTTTGAATTTATACTATCTTTACTGATTATCTGAGATTTAAATCCTCATCTATCCTCTGTTATGAAATCATGCTTTTCCAGAAAAAATATTTAAAGAAATGCTTGAATTATATTTTACTCAAAAGTTTGATGGAAAGATATTACATGGAAAATTGTTTAAATAATTATGTAAGTTAAAATAAATGTTAATAAAATATCTAATAAAATAAGCATTTTATCAACTCTCAATAGGCGTATTTAACATTCAACTTATTGTTGCTGTAACATGCTTCCATGTTCCTAGCACAGAGTTTCATTCTACCAGTAAGAAAAAAGCAGCCGGGTGGAATTTTCTTGATTTTAAAGCAAGAACAAAGCAGAAGACTACCCCAATGCTTGGCCCGCAACCCCCAGATCTATCATTTCACTTAGAAGACACTACAACCACGATCTATTTAACATGCAGCAGCCACATTTAGCGAACATGACGGATCTTCGATCAAGCTGGGATTCGAATTGACTACCTTCCAATAATGAGAACGACTCCCAACTAACCACGCCACAAGGGCTTAGCAAAGAAATGTAATCATTTTGCGTTTCATCTACTTTCGAAGGGGAAATTTCTTCTGTAGAACCGAAAGAGAAAATCCTAGGAAAAATGGTTGTCCTTTCTTCATCAGTTACTTCAGATTTCAGGATATAAAAGCAGTATTTTTACATTAACCTATGCATAGTGCCATATTTTCTTTGTATACATAGCAGGCTATTATGAAAAGATTCATAACTTCAAAGAAATGAAACACTTATTTTTAATAAGATTGTAATTTTAGTACTGAATTTAGTATAAGGTAAAAGTTTAATTACGAGTACCCTTTGATTTTTTGGAGACTTTTTTTAAGCCAGAACAGAAGTCAATATGTAAGTAACAAAATGACAATCCTAACATCCCGTTTAGTTAAACCGATAAAGAAACCAGGATTATCAGAAATTAATTTTTATAGCCAGTATTTATAGTCGATTTTTTTTAGTCAAATCAAGGGGTACCCGTATCTACACTGAACCCTAGTGCAGTAGGTTACTTAACATCTGTGAGTTGTTGTAAGACCCTTTTAAATACCCACACAATGCACTTCAAAAGGATTTTCAATTGTACTTTATTAAGTGTCTCAAGTGAAAGAATCCAGAAACAGAACAAAACATCAACCCCCAGAAATGAACAAGCAGAAAAACACATTGTCAATTTATATGTTAGTTACACATTACCAATTTAAAGAAACACAGTACCTTGTCTAGAAATAAATTACTAATTTCTAATTATACGCTGAGATTGAAATCAAATGTGTTTTGAACACTAAGCCTAAAGAAACCGTTAGATAATAGTTAAACACTATTATTGAAGACTTTTTCATACAAAAATCATCATTAACATAGATACATATCTACTTTCTTTACTTTGTTAATAATAGAATTATCATTAACAAGGTAAAGAAATTATATATCCATTTACATCATGCATTTCTAAATATGATTCTTAATTCTTGATTTACCGTTCAACCTGCCTAGTGGTCAGTGTGTCTGACTGCGATTGGCAAGGAGAGGGGGCATGGATGCACTTTCTCTCTCTCCTTCCTATCTTTGTCATTTCCTTGTACACCCGTGTCCATAAATTAAGGATAATGCAAGTTCAGGCAAAGAAAGAGGCAGAATCAAAACAAATGTGATTTATTTGTAAAGTTTATTTATTAAACAAAAGGTAAAGAGCAAAAAAGAAGTTATATGCTTGACATCATTAATAAAAATAGCAATTTTTACTCCCTGGAGCAAATTTCAAAAAAGAACCTATTTACAAATACCAATATAACATGGTTGGTAGGATGGTTAATACATAGTATGCCTCCCCCAGACGATGCAGTACAAGTCGGCTGCACAACGCCTAAGTATGCTGAGTATCAAATTATCGATCTGATCTTGTGAAATATTACACCACTCACCAAGTAATGCTCTTCGAAATTCCGATAGACATGTGGGAGGGCATCGATGGGCTGCAATTCGTCGGCCAAGCATGTCACACACATGCTCTATTGGATTTCAAGTCCGGTGAGTATGCTGGCTAGTCCATACAGGTGATATCCTTCGATTAAAGGCATTCGTATATAATGTTTGCACGGTAAGGACAAGCGTTGTCTTCCATAAGCAGAAATTCTGCACCCATGGTACCTCGATGGAAAACTTACACGTTGTTCCATAATGACATCCCGATAGATGTGGTCTGTCATGGTTACATTCTGGACATGCAGGTTAGTTCTGGAACCCAGAATAATTCCTCCACAAACAAGCAGTCCTACACAACCATAATGGTATCGTTCGATAGTGTTCTCTTGGTGGTAACGGTTCCTGGCCCTCTCCATATGAGAGTCTGGCGAGAATCAGGCTGATATCTAAACCTGGGCTCGTCAGAAAACATCACACAAGACCACTGTTGCGGTGTCCACAATGCATGCTCTCTATTCCAGGCTAACCGCAGACGACAGTGAGTTGCGGTAAGCGGGGCACATTTGACAGGCCTAAGATCATATAGACCACTGCGCCCTAAGCGTCTGTACACGGTCTGCCTTGAAACTCTCGTTCGTACCGGTAACTGAAGACAACTAACGAGACAGGTCTGATGCTGTGCTCCGTCTGTTTCTTTTGGCAGTAACTACTAAATACTGGTTTTCATTCGGTGTTGTTTTGGCGACCTGTGCTGTAACGTCTACTCATACTGCTATCATTTTGGAACCTTTGTTAAAGCCTGGAGACGAGACGCTGGCGATTTCAAGTTCTTTGGATACATCCTGCTGGGTACGCCCACATTCCAAGCGGCCGATAATTTTATAATGTAAAACATCATCCAAATGCTTCCTCTGTGTGCCATAACTATGCAATTATTAAATTGAAAGGCTTTTAAAGTGCTTGTGAACAATTTTACTTCTTTGCAACCATTATTTATATACCCCTCTCTTACACTTTCGTCATTGTGACGTACTATCGACGCCATCTGGTGGTTTCTTGTAATTTGCATATTATTCTTCAAGATGTGTATGATAATTCTATACATGTGGAATTTTTATTTTAAAGTTCAATTTCTGTATGATTTTGAATTATCCTTAATTTATGAACATGAGTGTATATATGATTTCCTACCCTATAAAAACGGGCCCCTGTGGCATATGTGTGCTGAGGAAATCGGATTCCACACCAACCTACCGTTCAGAAGGAAAAATGGAGAGGATTGGAGTAAATATTTGGTTTGCCAAAATAGAATTTTCTACACAATTCTAAAAGGTCTCCGTATCTATGATGCAATGAAAACCAAGTTGCCTCATTCATATAAAAAAAATCCACTAAAAATCATCTAGCTCTGAATTTGGCATCCTGGACGGCATTTTTGAAAATTTTCCTAAAACATATGAATTAAAATTGTCCTTTATAAATTTGTGTGTCTTATATTTATAATACTCTTAAAATTTGTTATAATTACTTTAAAATGGATTTAAAATTTAAAAAAGAATGGCCAGATGGAGAAACTAAAGGAGATATGCAGCAGCAATATTAAAATTGCAAAACAATTTTTGGAGTTTGGTTTGCGTTTGCATGTAAAGTAATAATAATAATAAAACTATGACATTTTGTAATTAATCCAGTTTATACAATGTTAAGAATAGCAAAAACCATATAGCTAAAAAATTATTTGTATATATTAACAATATATAAAAACCATTATTAAATTTAAAGATAAAATCTTATTCCTTTTTAACAATTAATTAAACAAACAAAAAATAATTGTTGTAATTATTACAACTCAACTTAAACAATATTTTTCTTTTACCAACAATACAGCATTAAATACAATGAGTTAATTGTTGCATAAACAATAAAATTAATTTAGTTCTTGCGACTGCTATCAAAAATAAGGTTTGATTTTCTTGTGAGATTTTGAATCTTGCGTTTTAAACCTTAAAAAGTGAAATATTTATTTAAAGATGGATAACAATATGATATGAAGTGGATACGGAAAAAGTGGTAAGAGATAAAATTTAAACCTATTTTTGTTTTCGTTAAGTTTAAATCTACTTTTCTTTGAGGAAGTTTCGTGGACTGTAGAAATATGAAAGATAGTAGGATAGCTAAAACAGTTTCTCAGTTACACATATATTTATCATATATTTATGAACATATTTTCTTGTGAGACATTACTACTCCATAGAAATTAAATATTTATATTTATATCTGAAAATAGCCGGTTATTTAAGGAAATGAGAAACAATATAATCTCTCAAAATATACTTTAAATAATAAATTAAATCACCAAATACTAAATATCGCCAAGTATATGTTATTTAATCTGTACATTTTACAAATGAATCGAATAATGAGCTGAATATTTAGATGATGAAACAGATGGCCTAATTTTATTCATAACTGCCACATAATCCAGCATGCCATATTCTGAATTTTTTTGCGACGATGAAATGTTGCCAAGATGACATATTGTGACGTATCATGATAACGTGAATACTAGGGTTACCAAAATAGAATTTTAACATAATTCTTGAAGGTCTTCATCTCTATGACGTATTGAAAACCAGTCAGATACTTCATGACAAATAAATAACAAAATCCGCCAAAAAAATCACCAAACTCAAAATTTGGCATACTGGATTATACGACATCTGTGTTTATTTTGTGACATATATTATAGTTCAATATTAAGTGTTACAATTTATTGTTTTATTAAAGTTCTTATGTTTGATTTATATGATCCCCAATAACTATCTTAAACAATATATACACAATGGTTATTCTTGAAAATTTTTTTTACATTAACACTTTCTCTCAAGACACATTTTAATGCTATTTCATGAAAAATATAATCATGTAAGAAGACTAACAACTGTTGTCACAGATTCGAAATTGCTTTTTTTATAGTTAACTATTTAAATAAAATTTACCGTGTTCATAAGATATATATATCTTATCCTGATACTTAAATTAATGTTCAAATTTGATGACTATTTTCATGAAAGGTAAAATAAATTATTTTCAATTCGACTCATAAGATTTTATCCAATTTCGAAACGATTTATAATACAGTTTATTTTTCCTTTAATGCTAATAAATTATACATTTTATTAAATTAAGTCACTTTGTTTTCCCTCATAAGGAAAGCAATCATACATATATTTCAAACAACCAAATCCTATGTTTTTTTCGATGATTAATGATTAACCCATTAATTCACCAAAGAAAAGAAATTATAAGGTTTCATTGTGTTTTTCAGTCTAAACATATTTTAGTCTGTTTAACTTACATTTCTTAAGTATACTTTTGAAAAAAAAAAAAATAGATAAATTATGTTATAAAATTTATTAATGAGTCTCATTTAAGCAAATAAGTTTTGCTTAAATTGTCTTAAAAAGATGGTATTGTACTTTAAAATAAAAGAGAAATTCAATTCAAAAAAATTTATTTCCGAATTAAATTGCTGAGTTTTAAAGTATATAGTGGCTATCATTTTTGTTATAGTGTAACATATATTTTGTACTTTAATATATAAATATTGCTAAAATTTTTTATAATCTTGAGTGGGTGAAAATGTGCTTTAGGTCCCCTGCTTGGCGCATTTTCAAAAAGTCACCAACTGGCGCGTTTTTGCGTTGCTGTCTCGCGGTGTTGAATGCTCCGAGACACTACGCAAAAACGGTGTTTCTATGGCGACGAAACCGAAATCCGTGTTTTTAACGAATTTCATCGTTAATATGGTAACGAAAACAAAAACAATGTTTTTTTTTTACGAATTGTATAACAAAAATACACATATAATTGTATAACAAAAAAGACAGGATTGCCACAAGGAGTGCATTTAGGATGAAATAGTCAGGGTTACTACGCTTTACGCGTCTATCGCCTATTTGGCGAGAAAGAGGTACCCAAACCACAGATTAAACCTTGAGGGTTTAATATTCAACTTTTAGAAACAAAAATTTAAATATATAAGAAATAACACATTTTTACAAAAAAATTTAATAAAAGTGATATTGCTCATATTTAATGGAATAAGTAAAAATGATTCACGATACCTGAATAAATTTAACAAATCTATCTTCTTTCTAGGGCTAAATTGTTAAAGAAGCCACGTAGTGCCTTATTGCACAAATGGTTAAATTATTTATGGGCCGCTGATGTATTGGCCAAACACTACCACCCGCATTACAATGCCGACGAAGAATTGTTGGGCAATTATACCATGGATCAGGTTAGGCTACATATAGAATCCTACAAGCAATCAAAAATTTGGATTCCGTTGCCCAGTCCGGAACGCCTCGTATAAGAGATATGCTTGTTGTTGAATGCAGCGTAACGATTCAGCTGCAAATTATATGCGATTGAAGGACAATCATCATAACCATGAATGAAGACAACATCATAATGGACTGATAATGAACAAACTAAATAAAATGCAGATACTTGATACATTCTACCATATAAATGAAATCATTAAATTGTAGCCTTGGATGCTACAATTATAATTGTGGACTTTGTGAAGGAGACTTTCAGATGATTTGACATCAAATATAAAACTTTAAAGACCAAAACAATGAAGTGTGATGAAAGCAGTCTCCATTTGTTGGCCATGGACATTGATGACCACAACGTGACTATTTTATTGGATCATAAACATTCTTTGATCTCTCACTCAACGAATATTATATATCCGGGACATATTTGATCTCATTTATGGCTTTCTCTTTTGTTGGGATCACGGACTTTTTTGTTCTCACAAGACCTACAAATACCTATTACGGATCATAAACTTTCTTGATTTCGTGGTGACATTCGAATTTTAATGGGATCATAAACTTTCTTGGTCTCATTTCCCAATGATTATGACTAAATAATTCCAACACAAACCATGAGGACTGGCATCCAGAACAATTACGGGCAGTTTTTAATATCTATTTATTTGTGCTTGAAGAAGAATTGTTTTCAATGACTGCAAAGCGAAGAATGCATGTAAAAGCTTCGGACTTCAGGGAAAAAAACCAGATTATGCAAATAAAATTAATGTTTTTGACCTCATTTTATACTTCATAGAAATGGATATATGCAATAGCGTAAACTTTCTCACCGTTTAATTATGGTATTCCTCTGTACAATAGCTAATTTGCAATAAACAAAAAAAAAAAAAAAAAAAAAAAAAAAAAATTGTGTTTGTATTTTTTACTATTTCATTTTTAAAATTAAGAGTAGTTTAATATTATTTACTTTTTGTAAAAACAGATTTACCTTTTTGGATAAAAGTAAATTTTTTCACTTTCTTTAACCAAGTCCTTACAGGAATATAGTTTCAGAAAAATCATTGAATAGCATCGTGAAAATGCTATACTGATAAGCATTAATATTTCTTATCATTTCAGTATTTTAAAATAATAAAATCCGAATAGCTTTTGCTAATTTAAAACATATAGGTTCATTTTAATGCTTTTGATTGAAATAGTATTATGAATTATATATACGAATTTAATATACATTTATTATACTTAATGTCCTGCATTGGCGTTTGCAATATCGGGCATTGTGTGGAGTCGTTTTACGTTATCTTAATTAAGTATATGAGAGCATACAATTTGTAGTGTTAGAATTGTAGTAGAGGCACTTGACATGTGTGCGAAGGTTGTGTTGAAGATGTTTTAAGTTGTAAGACTTGTGGGAGCAGTGTGTAAATTGAAAGTTAAACTGGTGCTTCCATTTTTGGATTGAAATGAGTAACGTTGGTTGCTTTGTGAGCGGAATCTGTTTAAGAATACATTAAACCATTAAAAAATACTAATGATTTATAATTAAAGAAGAATTAGAATAAATAATTTTCAGTGTAGTGAAAGTGATTATTTTGAAAACTTTAAAAGAATTCAGGAATTTATAAAAGTGTTCTTTTAAAATGTTATTGATAGCATTTTAGAGTGAAAATGAAAAATTAAGAGAGGAAAACCAGAAAACAAAAATTGTAGAAGGGAAAATATCACTCTCACACTTATAGAGTAGGAACTAGCATTAACCAACTTAAGGAAAAACTTAATATAAAATCAAAGTCTTGAGATGGATACATTAAACAGTAGTGTTATTGTTGTTGTTGCACCAGCACGCTTCCCTGTACGCAGCCTTGAATAGAGTTCTACCAGTTAGGCAGAAGCTGCCGGGTTGAGTTTTAGTGATTTTGAAGTAGGGACCCAGGAGAAGACCGTTATAGTTGGCCTATCATCCACAGATGTATCATTTCATTTGGAGGACATTGCGACCATAACTCACTTAATGTTCCCAAGCCACCTTTAGTGAACACGACGGATCTTTGTTTGGGCCTGGAATCCAACTCACTACCTTCTGATTATGAGAATGAAGCCCGAACCAACCAGGCCACCACAGACTTGAATAGGTAAAGAATGGGAGGGTGGGGAACTGAAGAATAACAAAATGTTATTCTCTCCTACTAGTTATAGAGAATCTTGTCGAAAATCTTGTTAAAACTATTAATCGTTTACAGTTTAAGCACTTATGAAAGCAAAAATTACTAATTTTTCCAATCAATCGAAAAAGCACTTAAAAAAAAAGATAAATATTTAAGAGTAGAAATCCTGTCAAATATTTTGGGTGAAAACATTATAAATTAAATGGTATATACTAAGGAAGGTGAGACAGTGATTTGATAAAATTTAGTCATTTATTTTATGAGAATTTCAACAACCCGAAAAAATTCTCACATCTGATTATAATAATAGTAATAAAACACACGAGAAGAAAATGCTTCTTAAAATCAAAAGAAAAATAGTTCTAGTCTAAAATAGTATAGTTCAAGTCCAGAGTTCGTAGAATAGAACAATTATTGTTAAATTGTAGAACTTTTGTCTTTTTATCAAAATGTTATTTTTGATAAAAAGACAAACATTTACTTTTTTATATAAGATGTGTTTCTTATATAAAAAAGTAAATATTTTTTGATAAATAAATATTATCAAAAAATATTTACTTTTTTATATAAGAAACACATCTAAAATAAATTGCATGCTTAAAAATAAATGAAAATTTTACTTTATTTTATTGAAGTAATAATTTTTTTTCTGTTTCGAAACTGCATCTTTAAAAACATATTTTATATTTTTTCTTTATTTGAAAGCATTCAAAAAAGTACGTCAATTATATAATCATTCATTTTCATTCACAGCTTGTTTAATCGCAGTACTAACTTTATCTGAAATTTTATTTTTATTTTTATTCATCATGTTTCATCAGATAACACGACAGTTCATATTTATGAACAAATTAACTGCAAGTACCCAATCAAAAGGTTCTGAAAGTTTTCGGGCAGTAGTTGGTTTCTTTGTCGCTTCATGGATTTGTGCCTCATATTCTCTCATGTTGTCAGGAACATTTCTTGTCTTTCTTTCGATTATCGTTTGACTTTCTGTCTTGCGTAGGGAGCTCAACCTGTTCGTGCAATGTAAAAAGCTGATGCTGCCAGATTCCTTCTTGAATTTTTCACAAAGTTTCTGGTCAAAAAGATAAAATGCTTTGAGAAGAAAAAAACAAAAGTATTTTGTTGAATATGGATCCGTTTTAGTGAAAACCAAAAATTCTTCTAAGCTAATAAAAATAGCCTGCAAACAAGTTTCTTTCTAATTCCTGCTCATGTGTGTTCACACGTCTTTCTTCACCTGTTGGAGAGTTATTCAACTAAAAATTTCGCTACACTATACAAAACTTTCGGTACACAATTGACTGAACTATGGTAGTTTTCAACAATAAACTACAATCATCATGTTCATAATTCTAAAGGAAAATAATATTTGAATCGAACTTTTTTCTAAAGAAAAGAAAATTCCCAATAAGATTGGTCAAAGATAATATTAAAAATATTCAGATGGCTAAGTAAAAAAGCGGTCTTTGTTGAAACCAGCCTACTCTTAATGTTCCTCATACTTTGTATTTACAGAAAAGCAATAATTGGAAGCTTACTAGTTTTTATGATTCAAAACAAATGGAAAGATTTTTCTCTGATTTTTGGAGTAGAATTACTACATCGCACATTAAATTGCTTCATAAGAGAAAACTGTGTCAAGTCTCTCTTTTAAACATAAAGCGTGCAATGATACTTTCCTTGATAATTTCATTGTTTATTTCTTTGTCTTTAATTGAATTCTTCACTTTTTTTACTGAAATCTATACAGTAAAATATGTGAGGAATTAAAAAAAAATTTTTGAACTTATATCGACATGTGATTAAGGCACCCGAACACGTTCAAAGCACGTTTTTTGAAATACACTGTGTGCATACATACATTGTAACGATTTTTTTCTTATTTCACTTTAAAAAACATTAATATGGAGATACTAAAATTTGATATATTCCATTATTTTTCAGAAATGTTAAATATGTCTACAATTTTAAGCATTTTTTTAAAAACTTTAAAAAATGCTACATTAAAAACTATTAAACATATTTGAAAAAAATTAATACCAAATAATCCATATGTTGTTATCTAGAGCATGTACTAAAACTTTAAGTTTTTGTTAAAAATAAAAAAATTACGGCCAGTTGAATATTTATACTGAAATTTTAGCCAAAATTTCTATGCCATTATTCGAATAACAGGCCATAATTTGGGAAATATTTTAGTGATTAAAATTCTTTCAGTATATTCCCTAGAAAACAATATACAGATCACGCTAATGAAATTCCATAGTGATATTATAAAAATATTTTGATTTATCGTTTTTGAAGCGTGCAAATTATAGGTAAAAAAACCAGTTCTAAGAAAATCGCATTTAAAGATTATAATTTTGTGTCTTTATAAGAAATTCTCATATTTGCTGATTAATTTTTTTATTTGATTTTCTGATTGATTTCCGTAACAGTAATTATTTTATGTATCTTATAAAAGCTTACTAAATTTATATTTCAAAATTAAACACTGTTTAAATTAATTTTTAACATCATTCTGGCCCTTCAAACGCGCACTTCCGGTCCTTTAAATATGTCCACTTTTGGTTTCCTAATCTTTACGAAATCCTTTATATCTCGGAATCTAATTATAACGTAGAGACAAAAATAAATCTGTTTTAGAAAGCTATATTTAAATTCTTTATTTAATGAAAGAATAAAATAAATGTATCATTTTTGGTCGAAATTGATGTTTTTAACGTGTTTACCTTAAGCAAAAGTCAAAAACACAATGTCCATTTTTCATTGTATAACAGAAGTTAGGATCGAATAGGCTTGAGAAATTGTTGAATTTGAATGCAACGCTATTACTTAAGGATTTATTCAAACTTAAATTATTTAGAGATATTAATAACAGAAAGATGAAGGTGTATATTTACACACATACTTTCTTCATTACTATGCACTTCTAAATATGATATATAATGCTTAATTTTTGCTTTTATTAAGTCATTGAAAATCATGAATTATACTTACATATTAATAAGCTTGCGAAAATTTCGTTTGTTATATATAACATTTCGTTCGCTATATATATGAATACTCCCTCAAGCTCTGTAGGCTGTTCATCGTGACGAGGGAGTGTCCCAGGATGGAGTGGGTGAAGTACATCTGGAGTTTATATCCTGGTAGAGTCATCCTAGCCATGAAGACATTAACTTTTTGTCTAGCTGAAGTCTATAGGCATAGAAGATGCGCCAATTTCTACCCCTGGTGCTTCAAGATTCTAAAACAGAAGCTGCCGTTTCTCCCTTCTATGATACCATAAGTTATTCCTCCTGTATTGATGGTCGAGCAGTCACAGAAGGACAACGTTTCTGGACTAAGAATAGAGCCAGATCCAAATATATATATTACAGTCTTCACAAGCTTCAAAATATTCCATCGTAACATCAATGAAATTTCAACAAGTGGATCTAGAATTAAACTAGATTAGGTCTTGAATTTAGCGGAGTTCAGGTTATAATGTTACAGGAAAATAAATTAAGACCCTATTTCTTTAAAAGTTAAAGGCTATATCATTTTCCGAACTGATATACGCCATAAGAGTGGGATCGGTTTTGTGTTTCTCATAAGAGATATTAGTTATCAGACTATTAATATCACTCCTAGCTCATTAGACAACTTTCACCTTGAAATCAAGGGAATCAGAATGGCTAGAAGTGGTAAAACTCACAATATATTCAACAGGTATTATCCACCTAACTTCAAGAGTTTACCCAATGAACTTCTTGATCTTTTTTCTGGTGTTACTATTTGCATTGGTAATCTTAACGCTAGGCACTAAGTTTAGGGCTCCTCAACTATACCTCAAGAGGAAATAAATTAAGAAGCATGTCTGAAGAGAAGAGCTTTGTAATTCTTAATGATATCATATCTGCTCATTATTCATACAGTTATAACACCTAAGAGCTTCTTGATATTTCTTTTGCTTACCCTGAACTTCTTCTTTCCTTGTAAATGGAAAGTTTTTGAAAATATGGGAAGTGGCAAACAACTCATTTTGGTGTAACTAAAAAGGAGGCAACAACTGTCCATTGGCAGAGAAAAAAGGTAGAACTTTGGGAAGACTGGATATCATTCTCCGGTTTTATTGGAGATAAATTCAATAAGACTCCTCTTATTAAGACTAATTGGAATTTTAAAATGTTAATAAACACTGCAACTATCCATAACATTCTGAGAAGAAAGTGGAAAAGTCTTAAGCTTCATTTAAAAAGTAAGTTTCCCTCACTCCAGCCTTTACTAGAGAAGAGAAAAAATGGCGAAGATTTGAAGGTTAATAGTAGCACTGAAGTTAGAGTCAAGATGAATAGAACTAATGTAAAATTAAAATCGATGTTTTCACAAACTAAGCATGACAAATGGAATGGACGTTTTGGCAGCAGCGATGCACATTATATGTGACGCAGCTCAGATATTTAGACATGAGTAAAAGTGATAATGAATGTACTGATATAAGTGCTTGCATAAAATTACATGATCAGGCTATGAAGATCTAGAGAAGGAATCCTGACTACTGCTCACTCTTTCTTTCTGAGCTCATCACCATCAATGAGGAACTAGTTACTCTAGTCTGTATCTAACCTAAATGAAATTTAGATCCTGTCCGACAGCTAAAGTTCTCTTCAACACTTAACGCTAACTGGAATAGCGTGAGAGATTCTACGAGTGCAAGTATCTTTAAAAATATCAATAGTCTCTCCTTTTCCTGACCGATGCATGAATATTCTCAGATGTGAGCATCGAGTGTCATTAGGTCGCTGATACCTCAGACAAAGAGGACGCTGTTGATCTTTCAGTGCCTTCTGAAAAAAAGACACTGAAGAATCAACGGCACCAGCTTTGGTTATGGGGTCATACATTTTCGCTATAAGGCAAGGAAAATCCAGAGAAGGAAAAAAAAGGCTCTCTGAAAAAATGACTTCTGTAAAAAAGGCTCTGAAGGATCAATAGCACCCACTTTGGCTAAGATTACATAAAATTACTCTACCAGGCAATGAGGATCCAGAGATGGAATCCGGATTTTGCTCCCTCTTCCATTCTGATCTCATTCCCATGAATGAGGGACTAGAGTTTCTCAAGTCTGTATTTAGCCTAAATGAAATTTGGATCCTATCCCACAGCAAAAGCTCTATTCAACACTTGGCTAATCGGCACAGCGTAAGGGATTACGTGAGAGTATGTATCCTCAAAAATCTCAATAGTCTCTCTCTTGACTGAACCACTTGCCGTGGATATCCTCGTATATGATTGAAGGTTATGAGATCGTTGACACCGAATCCAAAGAGGCGCTGTTGATCCTTTAGGGCTTTCTACTCAGCTTAATGAGTTGGAAATCTTCTCAATCGCTAAATGCAGAAGTCAAACCCCTTGGCTAGTCCCACCTTCACAGCACTGGTATTGAAGTTGTCGGTCGGGAAGCTCCTTGACTCTTGGTTGCTGTAGTAGGGAGCAGACAAATACCACCTACTTTCACAGTGGGCACCTTCGTTTTATAACTTTCTCTGAGGGTTCTAAGCATTATGAGGTCTGCTGCATATTAAATAGGCTTCTCCTAACCATGTTTTTATCGATACTAGGCTTGTACAGGCTAAATCTTTATGATAACCCATTCTGGTTTTGGATTTTTCTTAAGGGGAACAAATTCATGGACTTGATATAGTTCCAATACACTTGGAGTTACGTGCATCATTATCACATTTATATAATGTATCTATATATGTTAATATAAATATGATATATATTAAAAGTAAAAGAAGGACAAATATACAAATATTTACAACATTTTTATTTACAATTTTTATTACATTTTTGATAGTTTCACTCGAACTAATACACTTTTCTTTCTTTTTCACAAATTAGAGAAGGAAATATAGTCCCGTTAATTTACACTAAAACTATTAATCAGAAGTTCTACTTGCTGTAATAAGAAACTGTTACAGTACAAAGTCTAAGCACCAATTTATTGAACGGACATTTCGGTGAGGAATATCATAAACTTACCAAATACTGGTAACTAGAAAATCTTGATTTTGTTTATTGAAGTTCATATTTTAAAAGAAAAATTTAAACTACCTAGATAAAGTATACTAGAATAAAGTATACTGTCCCTATTTTTTACCGTACATTGCTACTATATTTGGATTCACATAAAAGTAATAGAAATGAATACATTTAATATTGATATTTGTCCTATTTTGCGTAATTTACTAAAGATTTGAAACTTATGTCTTTAATTATAATTTTATAGTTAAATTTTAAATTCAGATATCCTAATTTTTATTTTTTTTTTATTTTTACCAAAACTTTATTGTTACGCTCAGTTTCATGCAATTCTTGCACAGAAATATGATGTTGGGCTCGTACAAGATATTTTTTTATCGTAAAAAAGCTCAAAATTTTGTCTTTTCTGTGAAGTTATTATATAAATTCATATCCTTTTTCGGTATTTCTACATTTTTCTTTTTTTCAAACAACAATTTATCTATGTTATTCAAAGGTGCTCCTAACAGCAAATATACAGGAATTGCTAGCATGTAGGTGAATGCAATATTTCCGATACATTCATAAATCTGAAAATGAAATAAAGTATCTGTTAATTAAAAATAATTGTAATTAAAATAAAGAATTCATAAGACAAATTGCTAATTATCATGAAATTACTGGAAAGAACTCTAAAAAAATAGTTAGTGCCACATGCTTAAATATTTAATAAAAAGAAATAAGTAATTTCTCATTTTATTCTCTATTATTTATTAGGAAGCAAATTTATATTGGTATGCTTTGCTAAATCTATATCATCAGTTTACTAATCGCAAAAGAAGTTAAATAACTAGACATTGAAAAAATACTTTTGAATAATAAAATTTTTGGGTCGATTTTTTTGTTATCTTATTCCAAAGGGCAATTTGAAATTTATTCAAACTCCAGTTAGACTATCAAATATAGTTTTACAAGTGTCGTAAATGTTTTTAACGGGTGAGTCGTTATTAAATTGAGCACTTTTACAATGAGTACTGATATAAAAACTTGTATGCTTGAAAACTTGTAATGAAATACTACTTGCTGTTGAGTATTACACTTCCTGGTGATATCTTCTCATCCTTTAACATTAGTAATAACCACAAAAAATATTATACTATACTATAAAATCTCTCTTCTGGTTTGTCAACACTGTATTAAAAGTTGCAATTTTAAAGAAAATTTTCAAAATTTCTCTTTTAGATAATTTTTTTCTAATCACACAAGATTTCAAAAATCATTAAAGATTTTTTATTTAAATCATTTTTAATTATTTAAAATTTCGTAAATTTCATTTTTTTTATTTAAGTAGACAACTAAGATGAGATTTTTCCTATTTGGAATATTTCTAATCTCAATCAAGTATTCATAATGTCATTTGTAAGTTGAGTTCTTGTCGTGTTTAATGGTCAAGAAGAAAATGATAACAGAAATTATAATTGATTGTTAAGCCTCGAAATAATCTCCGAAGTCGCGTGATCTTTTACCTTCAGTCAATGTATTTGCTGGGTGACTCAATTGTCCCAAAAGTTTGGAGTTTTTGACACAGGATTCGTAATTGCCTGGCCCAAGTCTGCGACTTGAGACAGCTACTAGTAAGCCTATTTTATAAAATCGTAAAGCTTCATAACACCAAATGAACTCTTTGGACACTTTAATTTGATTTCGTTATTGCGCGAGTTGCGATTGATGAAAAGGCGTGCTGGACCTGCTTTTATAATGACTATTTCTACTTTTAAAGGAATGTTTTTTTAAGCCACGTGATAGACTAATTTGGATACCTACATTTCTTTTTCATTAGCAAAGAAAAATTAACACAAGATCTCTCCATATGGGTTACCTTATATTTTATCTTAAAGAAAACCTTAAGGAGGATGAAAAAGAATTTATCAAAAACCATTTAAACATATCGTATATTTTATCGCAAATTTTTAGATTTGCTTTATATAGTTGAATTTCAAAGTTGTTAACAAACAAACATCTCAAAAGCATCTCTTCAATGACAGGAACACTAAAAGAAAAATCTTCAGCATTATTTGATATCTATATATATATATAGTTTCTCGATTACTTGCACACTACTTAGGTTTATAATGTACCGCTAAAAAACCTGTGGTATATAAATTAAATTTTGTATAATGTTTTTCTTCTAGAAAAGTTATATAAATATAATTTATTGCTTATTAACTATTTTCTATATTTTAAACCGAAATTGCACGCAATTTTCATCAAATAAATGTGTTCAAAAAATATTCCGAAAAATGATTTTCGAGTAAACCCCTTTTTTAATCACAAAACATTATTTACAAATGAATTTTTTTAAATATTAGAAAATATATTTAATTATTATAATTAATTCCAGAATTTGAATCTGAACTTACCACATTGTAGTCGCTCAAGTAGAATCGTTCATGAAGAGATGCTTCTCTAATTTTAAAAATCAGATTGTGAAGCAAGAAAACTAAAAAGGTTAATCTTCCAGCAGGTGCTAAAAAGTGTGATGACAGCAGAATATTGACTAAACCTAAACAAGATTGTGGAAACATGCTTTCAATTTTTATTTGACATGACAATGTGGAAACATAGGTTTTCATATATTTAGATTTTATATCAATATGGGTTCTATTGTATCACATAAATATGTTTTATTATATCCCATATTATAAATATATTAAGATATTTCAATGCATTTTAACCTTTTTCAGTAACAAGCATATTTGCGTTCGAATGTTTATCCTGATTATCGAATGTTTCCCTGAATCCAGATTATTGCTCGGTGTTCAGTAGTGAGCTTATTGCCATAGAGGTGCCCTGGACTCCTTGAATGCACTACCAAATGGAGCTGAGATTTGAGTTTTGTCTGATGGTAAAAGTGCAATACAGCATTTGGCCAGATGGCAACAAGTGACTGAGGTTTCAATAGACAAGACTGGGATTTCAATACTTCAAATGTTAAAATGGATGTCCGTATCATATTCACATACAATGGATTCCTTCCCACGTGGATCTCGAGGGGAATGAGATTGCGGACACTTTGGCTAAAGCTGGTGTGTCTGAAGACGGTGTACCGTCGGTACCTCTCATATTTCAGGAGATTCACTCAAAGATTAAACACGAGAATAAAACTACTTGGATTGTCCCTCCTGAGCATCATTGGTACAGTTGTACGCGTCCAAGTGCTGGTCTTAAGAGACAAGAACAAACGACTATTGCCCGTTTCAGAAGTGGCCTCCTTAGTAACTTGAAATTCGTCGAGGGTACGAAGAAATTCGAAATTTGCTCCAAGTGCTTGAATAAACAGGCCTCTCTCCTGAACATATTCTTCAAAGCTTTGGTCTCTACGGGACAGATCTGATGGAGAATCCACTTATGGTACTGGATTTTTAAAGGTGTATGCGCTCATGGACCTGGTCTAGAATTGCAGACCTTGGGGGCATGCAACAACAACAACAACACATTTTCACAAACCGATAATGATTGCATTTTATGCATATGAACTTTTTGTTTGTTTGTCTGCTCAACGCTCATGTTTTTAACACATGTTGGTATAGGCCGTCCGTTCGGAAGGGCGGGATTCGATTCATAACGCCACCAAGGACCCATTGAATATATACGATATACGTGCTCATTAAATCTTTGGAGTCAGAAGTCTTGTGGTCGGTCGTTGAGCAGTTACCAGGGATGGTCTGGAGAAATTTTCCTCCCCAGTTAAGATGTAGATCCGTCTGGTGTTAAGATGCAGATTATTGTCAAAATTGAAGGAGTGGATCTGATGGTGCCCTCTATTCGAGGAGTGTCTAGTGCAGATTCATACTTTCACCTTCGTGGTGCTCTGGTTGAACGAAAGGCGCACCTTACTGACTTAAATTCGCCACATCCAACGGCATAGTTAACTTGGTTTATCCAAGTGTCATAAGTAATAACAACAAGACATGTTGATTAATTATATGACCTTCATCTTAAAGTGCAGGTTCCAGTATATAATTAGCCAAAAATCTACTATCCTAAAAATATCCGTGCACAAAGAGAATTTCTGACCTACGGTTTGAAAAACCAAAAACAAGAATTCTACTTTCTCAGCTGCGCTTCGACAATGGAATTATATTATTTCACGATTAATTAATGTTGAGACCCACGGAAGGTAATAATCGTTTCCTGTACTAACATCAAACACATTTTATTAATTTTTAGCTAAGAACTTATGGCATAGCAATTATTTCAATGCGAATATTGAAGTAAATCTAAAATAATTAAGAGAAAATTTCTGTCAAGTTAAGATTAGGGACTTTATTATGGTAAAGATAACATTTACTATGATTTTCTGTACCATAATGAATACCAGTTTTATTGCTTAAATAACCCCTACACACACACACACACACACACACACACACACACACACACACACACACACACACACACACACACACACACACACACACACACACACACACACACACACACACACACGCACACACACACACACACACACACACACACACACACACACACACACACACACACGCACACACACACACACACACACACACACACACGCACACACACACACACACACACATCAAAACATGTAAATGCATTCATCAATATTATCGTCGTACAAAGCTATATTTAAAATGTGTTTTTTTTTATCCTTTTCTAATTCCATTAATTATTGAAATGCAAAACAGTGTAAAATTTAGATGTATGAAACAGACATTATCAACTATGTTTATAGGATTCAAAAGTTATTTAGAATTTAATGTACTATGTTTGCATATTAATTAAAAAAAATTAAACACTCTGTTTTTGAGGGACTTGCCATGGTATGACATATAAATCATAGAATGGCCTATACTTTAGGGTGTTCCGTAAGTTTATACCCAATTTGACGCCAGTTAGATGGTGTTGAATGTGATGATAAAATTTTTTTTCAATAAAGTATGTATTATTGCCTATTGTTTGTGGAACCATTTTGTTTCCCTAAATACTTTTAAAGAAAAAAATTACCAATTTTCGCCAAAAGGCATACTAAAATATATTTTCCCTGAAGTTACATATTTGATTTCAAACAATTCTAGAAAGGGGATTTTTAATTGCATTTCTATTAACTACATCTACTTGTGTCAAAGATAAAAGCGTGGAAAATTTCTGGATTTCTGCCCTTACGACATTTGTAAAATGATTTCTTATTTACAAAAGTATCAAAATTGTGCATCAAAGAATCAACTTTTGTTCAATCTATTACTTTTTCAAGTATAAAAATTTTTTTTACATCATTTTCTGTTGATTATAGATGATCATATTTCAATTTAATCTTATAAATTGTTATAAATATTATACATTATTTTTTAAATAAATTATTATTTCAAGATCTTATAAATTGCCATTACTTTAAAATTTACAAATTCATTAAAAAAAAAACTATTTTTTTTTCTATTGTTATTATGATTTTTCTACGAGAAACCTCAAATACACTTAATTTACTTATTCTAAATACATGGTTACTTTTCGGTTTTTTTCTTCATTTGAGTACAATATTAATATAAGTGATAATACTTACGACAGTTACCCGTTACACATACGAATGCGACCCACGCAATTGCAATAGCAAAAGTTGTTCGATTTATTGCAGAAAATATTACATTTATCAAATGATGATAGTTAGAGTGTATTTTCCATGTATGTGCAACGTAAATGGATGTCATGGCAAGTATTAATGAAGTTGTCCATCCAATTACTATGTGAATCTAAATAAAAAATAGAGCCTTATTTAAATAAATGAATCACATAAATTTGTGAAACAAGAAACAATTTACAAAATATTGTGATTGTAAAATCATAATCTTAGAAAGTGAGCTGAAATGATTAAAATAAACTGTAAAAAACTATTTAAGATAATACAATTAGATAACATAGATTAAAGATGACATTCATTTTATAAGCTATTATGATATTTTTTCAGTAAGAGGTACATTTTTCTTTGGTATATACGAAGTATTACATCAAAAACTATAATATCTTTGTTTCAAAATTTTTATTGATACGATTTCGATGAATCATTAGAGAGAATAGTATATACTTTGAATAAAGTTTGAACTATAATACAAATATTTATCAAACTTCTGTGGCAACAGGAATTCAAATGGCATCAAGAATAATGAACAAAGAGACGAACTCTAGCTGCCACCAGGTGGGGTTTAAGAAAGGCTTGCTAGATTTTTGTGTTCTGTAAAAATTCTTCCGAAAGAAAACTTACACGGACGATATTAAAAGGCCTTACTATGGCCTATTAGGCTTTCTGTCACGTGATTAAAATAATCACTGACCGAGTTGTGATTCGAATCTACGAACAGGTGAACTGAAAGCTAAAGCTGTAAAATTTCGCCTGCAACGTCGGCGAAGTTTGTAAGCAATGAATCAACACATATTTGACTTGTTAAATAAATCTACCATCTATTTGGAATGAGAAAGTCACATATATATATCTCATATACTTAGAAATTCTTCCTTTCTGTTTAGAAAACTTTCAGTATAATGCAAAGAAAAAAAAATTAATTTGAAAGTTGTTGATTTACTGTTTCACACTGTACGTAAAATAGTTTATGATAATAATTTTGAATGCAAAATAAAATAATATAAAATGTATTACAAGATTAACACAGATAGTTAATTACTTTACTCTTATTATAAAAAGCATAATAATATTTTATCTTTTACATTTCTAAAATTTGGTTGCACATAAAAGTGGCAATGCAGAGTGGTTTAAAATAACTGATGTAGTAATTACTTGTATTTATAATAGCTCTCATATAGGTCGTGGTAGGCAAGTTGGTTGAGGCGTTCGCTTTCGCTTTCTGATGGTCGTGAGTTCAAATCCTAACCCAACCAAAGATTCGTCGTGTTCATTTATAGCGAATAGATCCCGAAAAATATTTCGCGCTTACATTGTTCTTTGTGTGAAATAATGACTCCTGTGATGGTAGATCAAGTTTTAGGGGTCTTCTGTTTGATCTGTGCTTCTGAAGTGCGAAGAAACATTCCCGTGGGAGACTCCGATGACACACACAGAGAGAGGGTCACCGGGTGCCTTTCTGTATAAAGTGTCACCACACTTCCTCCCCCTGTAATACTAGAAGGTGGAAATCCTAGTACCCGGGCATTATATCATAACATAAATAGTTCTTTTACGCGAATTGTTGATACGTTTTCTTATATACTGAAAAAAAAATGTATGAAAATGTATTTTTCTATTGAAATAAATTTTTGGTTGTAATTATTTTAATTTTTTGTTCATTTGAACTCAAAGCTTTGAAATTAATTCAGGAATACTGAAATCTTTTCTAAGATTTTCAAAAATACTATCTCGAATGTTATTGTACAAAATGTGTCAAATATTTATTTTTTATTTATCTTTTTGGAAATAAATAAAATACTGTAGTATGGTAAAAGAAAAACTGTACAGCAATATTTTGCACTGTAATTTCTTGTTGCAATTTTATAGAGTAAAAATTTATTAAAAGATAAGTTATTTATATGTATTTAGTTATATACATATGAAATTCTTAAATTCCCTTTGTTGTTAAGTATAACACTATTGCGAATATAGTTGCATAATTATTATTTGGGAATTCAACAATTTATTGTCAGGAATATCAGATTCTCTTTCTCTCTGTCTCTCGCTACCAGTTTGCACATTATCCGCTTAAATTATATTATACATTTAAAAAATTGTATAATGCATAACATAAATTGAGAAATTGAACTTAAAGAAAAATTTAAATTTCTTATCGTTACCCTAACTTTTAATAATTAAAAAATTAAAAAAGAATAAAGTAGAAAAAATAAACAACTAAGTAATTTATTTGTGTTGTTAATGTCTGCTCAATAAAATTTAAGTTAAAACAATATATATATACATTAATATAAAGCAATAAAACTCTATTAAAGTAATGAATACAATACTGAAAAATATATCATAAAATATAATTCCCCCGAAGAATGTTCGTATTAAAAGAAAAAGCACAAAAAACATTTATATCGAAAATTAATATATATATATATATATATATATATATATATATATATATATATATATATATATATATATAAAGAAAAGTAAACAAATCCTTAGTAGAAAGAGCAACACACACACATATATAATACCAACACCAGTAAATCAGAATTAATTTATATATATTAGAATAAAGGTAAAGTTGCCCGAAGTACATAAATTGGAGTAAAGAAATAGTTACCAAGAATAATTAAATTCAAAAAGTTACAGTAATTTAAAAACATGCAGTAAATTAAAAATGTATTTAAGGAGATTTAAGGTTAAATTATGTTTAAAGTGATAGAAAATGAAAGAAAGTCAATGTAGGCGTTTTTGAACTTCAATTCTTATAAGAACTTCAATTCTTGGGAGGCCCTTTTGTAGTGGTAAAAACTATGCATTACTTCAATCTCACAAGCGATTTCCTACTTCTTACATATTTTAAAATAAAATTAGTTGGAATATTATTCTTGTATTGTATATTTTAGCAGTTTTCAAATTTTGTCTTTCTAGTTTTTCATGTTTTATCTTATATATACGAACAGTTCGAATTGTGATCAAATCAGACAAACAACACGTTCCCAAAAAATTTTAAAGTTCGTACAACGAACTCAAACGAATTCTAACGAGCATTTCTCGGCTTTCGGAGCCTTATGTGCAGGGTTGTCGAACCCAAAAGACTTGAAATCGACTTCCTTCCGTCTGGAATTATGTTGCTGCCTATTGAACTTAAAAATTTTATATTGGAAATTTTTTTTATCACAATAGAATATTTATAGTCAAAGTAGAAGATATCTACTTTACAGGAAACTGATATGTTTCCTATAAAGTAGACATCATCTACTTCGGCTATAAAAACTAATACTTTGGTTATTATTTATTTCATTCAAAAACAAAACTAATTTCATTTTGAGTGCCTTCCTCCCCCTTTGTTCATTCACTGTCTCATATGTAGTCTTGAGTAAAGAATTCCACAGGCAACAGCAAGGATATTATTAATCACTTTACAATAACAATTCTATTGATTATTTCCGGAAAATTCTGAAAAAGGGAGGAAAGCAATCAGATTTGGACATGCACTAAAAACCAAAATTAAAAGGACTGATTGCAAGACTATATGTAGGTATTATTCTCTTTAATACACTTAATAACACAAATTATTCATTATTTTTTAATTTCATACATACATACATACATACATACATACATATATATATATATATATATATATATATATATATATATATATATATATATATATATATAACCAAAACTAAACAACTTACCTTTTTTAATTTTATGCTAGGGTATTTCAATAGGAGGAACCCTGTAATAATTCCAACACAATAGGGACTGACATGGGTAAAAGGACTATTTTCGATAATATGAGTTATTTCTTTATTTTCTCTAGAAAATTTAATGTACACTTAAGATATTAATATAAAAAGTTTAAATATAGATATATTTAAATAAGAAAATTAAATTATATTATTAGTGTAATAAATGTGAACTAGTTTATAAGTTAATTCATTATATGTTATAGAAAGAAAGTAAACATCCTTATTCTTAATCTTCAAAAAAAAACTTATTAACTCGTGTGCTTCTTATTTTTCACTACTTACAGAGCTTTATTCTTCTTTTAATGAAATATAAATCATTTATGTGAGAAAATTTTGAAACTTTCAAAGCATTTGCTTTTGGAGAAAACTTTGAAACATAATCGTACTCAGGGTGAATAAGTTTTATCTCAAAATAAATTTTTTTAACCTAATTGCCTAACTTTTTAAAATTTCATTCAGAAATTGTAAAAATGGTATTAAAATATTCATAAAAAGCATTTATCAAAACAATCAAAGAACACGTTTGTAAACAATGTTAAATACCCAATAACTTTTTGTAAGATGTTTTTAGTAATGGCTGTTCTTCTGTCCACCATAGCTGCAAAGGAGAAAACCTGCACCATCCAATGGGTGTTAATATCGTTGAAAAAGAACTGGCGGACTCCCTCGCCAAAGAGGATAAAAATATCAAGGCATCTCTGTTGTCTCGATCCTCTTCAACATCGACCCCAACTGCTGCCATGACACTCTTTATATGAAAAAAGCTGAAAATGTGGCCAGGAAAGTGCTCCATGCCTTTGGTCCCATATGTCTTGTTTTTTTCCCCTTTTCTTTTCTTTTTTCTTTTTTTTCTCTTTGCACTTGTCACACGACAACAACTATAACAACAGTAAAGGCTGTTTGGGTCTCTAGAGATAGGACATTTACTCATCTCTCTTTTTGGTCCTCAATTTCCTCAGAGTGAATGATCTTATAGATCTTGTCTGACTTCATCAGACATAACAACAATTTGGAGGATAAGTCACAATAACAACAGAAATGGCTGTATAAAAATATTACGAAGCATTAATAATTTTTATTTAATTCTCATATATTTATAGATATTGTGTACCTTGGGAATTTTCATAACGTTGAGATCTGGATAACATACTGACCAATACACCATAGATATAATGAGTCCCACTTCTAAATCAAAATTACACAAAGATATATTACATTATCCTGCTGAATGGTTTAGTTTGAATGATATTTTATAAAAAAAATTAACTATTTCAAGTGGCCGTATACGCAATCATATCCTTTTGATCATTCTAAATCACTTTTTCTGAGTCAGCGATGTAGGATTCTTCTTTTATATTTGGGGAATAAATCCAACAGAGATTATTTTAGCATTTTCCAATAAAATATATTTACATTTTGTTGCGTAATGCGCTGTTGCTTTTGTAAAACACTTTCACAAAAAAATTATTTTCTCGCCATTTTTGTAGGAGATAAAGGGAGACCCGGGGGTGATTTCTTTGTAAATTGTCTTACAAACAATTAGTTTGGAAATAAGGACAAATCATTTTTTCTTAAGACTTCATAGAATTTTTATACCCTTTTCCTTATTTTATCGATGTTATCTTAAAAAAAAAAAAAAGCATTTTATTTTAAAATCATAACATTGAAAATCTCGTTAAAACGGGAATATTTTTCTTCCATACGGAAAAGCATTTTCATACCTCTGACTGAAGAGACTATGATCATATTTATGATATATTTGCAATAAATTCTACAAAAGATTATTCGTTTATTTTTTCGGTATCCTCAAGCATCTGTAAATAATTGACACTTAAAATGTAGAACCAATAATTTTTGACTCAATGAAATAATTGTTTTCCAAAATTTTAAAGTGTTCAAATTTTTAATTACGTTACATCCAAAAATATTTATTTACTTTTATGCATACTGAACTACAACTGCTACTATGAATATGTTAATCACCAGTGATTCAATATTTTTACCGAAATCTTCAAAATTTGCTTTAGAGAAATTAATAATTTTTTACATGATTTTCCTAGATTAAACTGGCTATTAACTAGCCAGCTAATTCTATCACAATTTATATATTAATCCTAAAATGCGGTACATTCTAGTGTGATTAGAAAAGAATAAGAAATAATAAAAATGGAATACATATTGAATCCAGCATTGAATATGAATTTTATAATTCATGGGCTTAGATTAAGAACACGTGACTAATCTTTATCATTGATAAGGAACATGCATATATACATATTGCCTGTTAATAGAAAATTTAATATAACTTGCTTTTTAAATATCATATATATATATATATATATATATATATATATATATATATATATATATATATATATATATATATATATATATATATATATATATATATATATATATATATATATATATATATATATATATACCTACTTCTCAGCTGCAAAAATATTTAAACAATATTTAAATACAGAGAATGTTAACACATTTTTAGAACGATTTTGATAACGAATTAAAAAAAAAGTAAAAGTGTTAGAATAAAAATTTTTGGCAGCAGCTAATTATTTAAAATCAGAAATATCATCTGCTACTTTTAAATTTATTGTTATTTAAAAATGTAACACATAAACATGCTGTGAACTGAAGGATATGTTTTAGTGCTTTCCGAAGATAAACGTTCTTATTCCAGAATTCAAAAACGTTATGAAACGCATGGTATTAAATTTTCTAAATGCAAAATAAGCAATATTATTAATCGGAAGGTAAAATCTGTCAATCATTATTTCTACATGGTAATAAGACTCCAAACGAATATCCGTAAAAGGTATGTACTGATAAGCTAAAAGTCATACTTCGAAAACTATCTCTGCATTCCTTGAAAAAATGATGATTAATACAGGTATTGCATGTATACGTTTTCAACATATCCCTGCGAAGTCTCCTGACGTTTCCCCTATGGACTATTGTGCCTTTGGTCTGTTAAAAAAGGCTCTTTCTAAACGCAAACCCACCACGATAGATGGACTCTGGGAAGTAGTGGAAGAGGAATGGAAAGCAGTACCCCTGGAAATATTCCGAAAAGCTCTTCTATCATGGAAATCATAATGCAGACTTATAGTCCAGAAAAAAGGCTATCAGATCGAACATTTAAAAAATAGTTTTTACATTTTAAACATTAATTAAACGGCCTCGAAGTCGTTCTAAAATGTGTTAATACCCTATGTAGTGAAAAATGGAAAACATTTATTCATCTTACACAAAACAATTCCTTTGACAATCCCTTTCTGTAAATCCAGAATCTTTGTCTGAGGCAAAGCTACCATAAATAATTAAGTTAAAGTTTGTTTTTAGTCTCATATGTGATGCATTATGTATACAAAATCAAAGAACATGAAGAAACAAGAAAGAACTACAATGAAGATATATGCGTATCTAATAGAAAGATTATTTTATTTTTATATCACATATTGCACTCAGTTTATTATTATGAATAATATATGTTTTTCTCATTAAAAAAAATGGAAATTTTTATATGTACTTGATAAAGTTATCAAAAGTTATGTTGGTAAATAAACATAATTTCTGCTTACAATATTTTTAGCTTGTAACTTTTACACACATTTTATTTGATTGCACAGAGTGTAACATGTTTTTTGCAATTTAATTTATAAAACTCAATTTATACAGCATACGCAAATGATGAATATACAAACAGATTCTTGATATTTTTTTGTGATCGAATTTTTAATTTTGAAGCTTTAATTTGGCCTACTCATACCTTTGGATATTAGTTCCAGGCAATTTTTACAATACAGTAAACTATTTTCATAACAAACTTTCAAAATTGAGATACATTTTTACCATTATTTATAAGTAAACTGAATACTTTTGTTTCGTTATTTAAACATAAACATTTTCATGTGAAAATGATTTTGTAATACATAAATTAATAATTAGGTAGAAGGTAATTGTTAAATTATTGAAAATGCAAGTATTTGGGGATTTTTAGTATTTCACAAGTTAAAAATACTATGCTATTTAAATAAATGGAAAATAAATTTAATAGTTAATATAGATTCAATATTTTTAGATTACGCTTATGCAAATAAAGAAAAAGGTGAATTTCATTTCGTATTCGCTTTCAGAAGAATATGTGAAAAAAAAAGGGAAAAACATTCTCTTCTCTTATTTACTTACTGTTCACTCAAAGCAGATATTGGAAAGGAGGAAGGTTGTTTCCAAAAATATGTGAACATTCCCACTAAGGAGCAGCTGGTGACGATAAAAAATCCCGCTAAAGCTACTCCAAATTTTGGATACCTAAAGAAAACACAGTTTTCTTTAGGTAAACAAATAAAACCTACACTTTGCAACAAATAAAATCTAACACACAATGAAAATTATAATAAATAAGTTTTAGAAATAGATTATAATTTTAAACTTATTATAACTAATCAGGTATTAATCAGGATCCATTTCACAATTACAGCTCAAATTCAAAAAGAAAAGAATTCTTGTGTCGATCTATTTTATAATACTTCTAAATATGTCTAAAAATTATTTGCTCTTTCTAACGCATTTATAATGAAAGCTACCTTTTATATCAGTTCAAGCTTACAAGATAAATCATTATTTAGTTTCTTAAGAATACACATTAAATTTTATTAAAGACTCTTTGTATTTGCATGCAGTATTATGAAAATATGGAATGCAAAGAAGAAAATATAAGATATGAAATGAAAAGAATTTTTAAACAGGAATGTACACTTTTCATCTTAATTAGATGATATAACACGTGCAGTTAACATAAAAGTTGAGAATGAAATATAATGTTTTTAAAAATACAAATCGCACTAGTATAGAAATCAGCATCAATAAAACTATCTCTTGAATTTTTTTCTATACATGAATACTTTATAATTTCCCAAAATTTTATAAAAAAAAGAAAACTTCCCTCACTTTATTTATTTTTTATATAAGAAATAATCACGTTTAATCATGATCTTGAATTAAATTAAAGCAAGGTAAGGCAAGGTGTTCAAATTAAAGCAAGCTAAAAGATGCAAAATAAAGATTCATATCTTTACAGACTAATAAAATCGCATTACATTTCCGATGACAATAAAATTTGATACTTAAGTAACTATCATCTATTGTTTCCTTTGAGTCGGCAAGAAGAAAATTATTTACTAGATATTTATTTACTTGTTTCATGAAACAAATATAACTTTTATCATATTTTTGTTGTTACATTAAGTTGAATTATGTTCTTAAATATTAATTCCTTCACACTAGAAATGAATAAAACAGGCAATTTAGTAAGAAGAAAATTTATAGTTATAAAAGCTTCGAATCATCTGTATTTTGTCAAATATTAGTTTTAAATGTATCGTTTCCTGGTAAAAATTGCTTTGTATTGGATGAATTTTCTTTTGAAGCTAATTTTAAATTTTAAAAAGTTTCATAGAAAATATATATGAATAGTTATACTATTCCTGTGTCTCTATAAAAATATTTAGCGAAAAAATGTTTTAATCTTTATGAAATTAGACACAGAGGAACGAAATATTGAAGTTTTCAATTTAAACACCAACAAAATAAAAAGTTATTAAAATTTTTTTTCAGAATTATTAATGTACCAATAAGAAAATATTGGCTGTTTTTCAGAAATCTCTCTCTCTCACACACACACATGCACACACATACACACACATACCCACACATGCGCACACATACACACACATGCGCACACATGCGCACACATACACACACATGCGCACACATACACACACATGCGCACACATACACACATGCGCACACATACACACACATGCGCACACATACACACACATGCGCACACATACACACACATGCGCACACATACACACACATGCACACACATACACACATTCACACACATACAAACACATACACACACATGCACACACACACACATACACACAAGCACACACATACACATGCACACACAAACACATACACACATACACACATACACACACATGCACACACATACAAACACATACACACATGCACACACATACAAACACATACACACACATGCACACACATACAAACACATACACACATGCACACACATACAAACACATACACACATGCACACACATACACACATGCACACATGCACACACATAACACATACACATGCACACACATACTGCACATACACACATTTACACACATACCGACACATACACACATGTACACACATATGGACACATACAAACATGCACACACATCCCGACACATACACACAGGCACACACATACAAACACATACACACATGCACACATACAAACACATACACACATGCACACACACATACACATGTCACATACACACATGTCACACATACACACATACACACATGCACACATGACATACACACATGCACACACATACACACATACACACATGCACACACATACAAACACATACACATGCACACACATACAAACACATGCACACATGCACACACATACAAACACATACAAACACATGCACACATGCACACACATACAAACACATACACACATGCACACACATACAAACACATGCACATGCATGCACACATACCGACACATACACACATGCACACACATACAAACACATACACACATGCACACACATACACACATGCACACACATACCGACACATACACACATGCACACACATACAACACACACACATGCACACACATACCGACACATACACACATGCACACACATACAAACACATACACACACACACACATGCACACACATACACACATGCACACACATACAAACACATACACACATGCACACACATACAAACACATACACACATGCACACACATACAAACACATACACACATGCACACACATACAAACACATACACACATGCACACACATACAAACACATACACACATGCACACACATACAAACACATACACACATGCACACACATACAAACACATACACACATGCACACACATACAAACACATACACACATGCACACACATACAAACACATACACACATGCACACACATACAAACACATACACACATGCACACACATACACACATGCACACACATACCGACACATACACACATGCACACACATACACACACACGAATGTAGTAAGAAGTTACAAAGCTGGCAAACGAATGCATATATTATGCCGATAGAGGCTAGTTCAAGATAATCAAATATTTGCAGAAACTGGGGAAAAGTAATGAATAAAGAAGTAAAGGCTGAGATTTTGGAGAGAAAAAGTGCCATAGAGTCCTTTATTTGTTAGAAATTTCATGGAGAGAAAAATTACATCAAAAGAATGACAATTACTCTGTTCTTTGCTTTGTTCAGAAATTATATCTAAAACCATATGTGTATGTTAGTTTAAAAAATTTAAGATACCGATTCTTGTGTTAGTAAGATAGATGTTACGGAAAGTACATTGAGAAAAAGTTATCATGACGATGTGCGGACACATAGCTCGATAGAAATTGTTTTTTATCTGAAAAAGAACTTTCTTAATAAGAGGAAGATCAAAATAGACTCTACTTCAAAATTAAAATCATTTATGTATAATGGGTAAAATACAGAAGGTATGCAAATGGTTGTGACATCAATTAAGCCAGAGAAAAAAGACAACACAGAACATCTTTCTGTGGAATATTTTAACGAAAGATGAAAAATGGATATGTTATGAAGATTCGAAATCCCCCAAAACATTAAATGAATCATGTACAAGAAGCAGTACCATCACGGAAACTAACCATTAATTGCAAACAAGTTCAATTTTTCCTGTCATGAGACACATGAATGAGTCTTCTCTGTTAGAAGTTACTAGATCTTGGTAAATTATAAGTTAGTTAAAAAATAACTTCTGAACGCTGTAAGCAACAATTAATGGATTGCAATAACAAATGAATCAAAATAAACCATTTACGGCCATATGTTTGGAACTTGTAAAACTGCTCCATGATAATGAAAGACATTTTCAAACCAAGTTAACAATGTAATTTGAAGCAGTTTTGAAGCACCCATCGCATAAGAGGGACACAGCTCTTTCTAAATATTATTTCTTTCCTTCCATACACAGTATTTTGTTTTCCATATCGCTGGTGAAGTGAAAAAATGATTTGATGGCTCCATGGCTTTTAAAAAAGGAATTATTTTGCTGTTATTCGTCATCTAATGGAGGTAGATATTCACAATAACCATGTAAAATTATTAATGACGAGAGGTATTATGGTTAATTATTATCAGTTATATAATCATCTCAATTATTATTATAACCAATTATATATTTGAGGTGTGATTTAAAATTTGTTATTACACCCATACATAAAGTTTATGCATACATACATACATATATTATATATATATATATATACATACATACATGCATATTATATATACATATATATATATATATATATATATATATATATATATATATATATACATACATACATATATTTATTATTGCATAGAGTTTAAGAAAATGCTGTAAAATTTGAATTATGACAAAATTACTTGATTTTGCAGTTTACATACACATATTTTGCTATATAAGCAATGGTCTAATATACATATGAGGAAATAACTAGGATATTTCCAATAATTAATAGGCTGATTAAAGAATAATTTTTAAGAACAACTATTTTAATCATAAAATTTACTTGTACAAAGCATAGAGAATAACAGTTGACATGGCATGGACCTGAAACTCTGCAGACACAAACCATGTTGTCGTAATGCACTAGAAGAAAGTTCTTTGTGTTAGATGTGCTAAGTAATTTATTACTTTAATTTTCAACATCAAGAATTATTTATTTTGTTATGTTTTTGAATTATTAAAGAAAAAGAATATAAAAGAATATAATCAAATGACCCTATATTAAAGTTGTCTGCAGACGAAATTATTGCTTGGAAAATTAGTGCATTTTTTTTTGTAAAGAACATAATGGAGGGATGGGAATTAGTTTGAGATGATAAATATTAGTTTAAAATTTCATTTTAGAATACGTTTTCTAATGTGTGTGTGTGAATTACGAATTTATAACTGTTTCTTTAAATATATTTTTTCGCCGTTTTTTTATTCTTATAGAATATCATTACATAACAGTCATTCTATAAAATAATTCTTAGAAATTAAACTAAGAAATCTCTAAAATTAACAACACTCAAACAAAAAATTCAATTAAAGTTTAATTGAATTTTTTTCAAACTCTCTTAATTATACTTTTATTAACAATAACATGAATTGCCAGTGATCGTCTCACTGATCTCAACTGAAACCAAAAGCTACAATTAACTTAAGTACAAGCATTTAAGCAACTAAATGTCTTTCTATGAAGGTTTCCAATTCTCTAACAAAATTTATTTTAGAAAGTTTGAGTGTCTGCAAAGAAGAAAAAGCAAATATTTGCCCCCTTCATGTAGCAGTCAGAAGCTGTTGGTGAATTAGTAATGGTGACCAATTTTAAAGATATATTTATTAAGTGCTTACAGCTCACACTGAAGAAGTTTTACAAATGATTCATTTAATGCATGTATAAGAAGATAGTTAAATCTTTATAATTAAAAATAAGGACGAAGCAAATTACACCTAAAATGTAACATGCAATCTTTAGAATTATTATTACCCTTTGAAGACGTTATGATGATCACAATCTATTTCACCTGCTTCAGCTGCTTTTGAGAAACATAACGGATCTTCAGTTAGCTTGGAAATGGATGTCTTTTCTGTTTGGTAATAAGAATGGCACTTGTCCTAACATGGCCAGCAGCAGTAGTTGTAAAACACAGAAACTTTCATTAAAATTTTGTTTTCAACGTGCTCGCTACTTTTGCCCGAATATCGTTACGTTTACTGAATAAAATTTTGTTAATTAAACTGTTTTATCAACCAGGCAATTCAGCAGTAACTGTACTAAAAAAATTTTATTCTTTGAAGGGTATGCGAAGATATCCATTAGCAGATACATTTCTTCATTAACGATAGTTAACAGGTTAGAAGGGACATGTTTATTGATTAATGTATATTCTAGGAAATGGAAACTAATTTCATTTTTATGTATGTATAATATTTAATACAAGTACCTCCTCTATGCTAAAAAAATTAATATGTAAACTATTTAAAAGTTCACAAAGTTTCTTTCGTTATTATCCTTACAAGCTTTAAATTGTTTATAAGCTATTTCCGCCCAATTTCGCAACTCAACCACAGTAACGTTTACTACTCGTTTTGAAGTAGATTTAGAAAGGGGTTAAAATATTCTCTGCAAATAAGAAGTGACTTTCATTTGAGCTGTTCACTAAAATCATCTTTGAACGAATTTGGACGGAATCAGAGTTGCTGTATTTGGGAACCCGAGAATTCAGGTTCAGTCTTACTGTGTGCAGAAGCCAAAAATAATCATGCGTTGTGTTTTTACTGTATTCTCGGATTATATATTTTTTAAGAAATTTAAATATTTGTGTGATTTTCATTAACATTTTCAATCACCGGAGAGAAATATATGTGATTATTAGAGAATAAAATTGTTTTTGATCGGAAAAGTCTTCACTGTCTTCCATGAAACATTTTTATATTTATATAGCTAATACATATATATGCTTTGAATTAAAAGCTTTCTTAAAAATCTCTTCACAACAGAATATTTCATCAAGTGATATTTTTGGGGTCTATCGCCTTCTTTATTCTCAGATGACAATTCTTGTTACCTTTGGTTTGAAAGTAGTTGAAACATCTTTTAAAAAATGATAATCGAAGAACTTTACCTAATATTAATGACAGCAATTCGGGAGATAATTATAACATTTCTAAGAACATAACTATCTAATCATGTACAGATTATACTAACTTAAGATTCCGGATTGTATCTGAAAGTGATGACCATTATGTAGGACATGTTTTGTGGCAACACGATCCTTAAACTATCGTAAATGTTAGCTAGATTTACAATTTGCTAAAAATGTTCTCTAGTAATGAAATTTTAGTTATTTTTATGTTTTCAAAATTTTAAATTCACGTTCTTTCAACATGCTACTCATAGAATTTCATAACTCCTTGAGAAATAATTTCGTTTTTACTCAACTTTAAAACAGGGTCATTTAATTAAGCTCATCCTAAAACAATCCTATATTTTAATTAAGCTACAATTTACAACTTACACATCCTAATTATTTAAACATCCTACGATTTAATTAAGTTCACTCTACATCATTAAACAAATAAACTCACTATTTTCTTTTCGCTAAACCAGTTACTGATAGCTAAAATATTTGTCCACCAATAATTCAAACATTTATCGATTTCGGTGTCTATAACGCGATGTAGAAAAGGCCCAGAGCAGAAAAGCGGCATAAAAAATGCCAGACCCATTGTCGCACACAGCAGGGACATGTTCCTACAAGTAAAAAAAAAAATTTAAAAAGAAGTAAAAAATTATTCAGATGATAAGTTTTCTCTAAATTTCTATTTCTAAATTAAAATTGTTTTTGAATCTATCCTGCTGTTTATAAAACAAAATATAATTATAAAATGCGCGATGCCCCTCTTAAAAAGAAATTACTTTGCAAGAAGTACATTGGTGTGCAAAAATTAAGAACGAAACGGTTTTTCTAGTGCAGCGTCGCTCAGCAGTGTTCCAAATCGACAAAAATCGTACCAGAACATCCTCCAGATATAAGAATATGGAAAAAGTATGTATATAAAAAAATAATAATTCCAAAAAAATTCCAAGTGATTAAAAAGGAACTTTGTTGAAAAATGACCATGAATCAAAATGACAGAAATACCGAAACATCCATGTGACAGCTCTCTAGCAAGAAATATCCAGATTTTAGAATAGGATATAATCTCTCCTGACTGCTGTGTAGGATTGACATCGTCTGTGCATACTGAGCATGGGGTTGTCAATAAGTTGTTGAGGTACTGCTGCCCATTCTTCTTGTAGCACCAATTCCAGCTCCGGAATCATGAATGGTGGTTGATGACGTGCCGCCAAGGGTCTCCCTAGAAAATTCCACACGTGTTCGATTGGATTTAGATCCGGGGACCTTGCCGGCCAATCCATGCGTTCAATAACCTCACTTTCCAACAGATCTTCGACAGCCTCTGGACGATGAGGTGGAGCATTGTTCGTCCATGATGAGGAATGGGGGACCCATAGCTCCTCTAAAAAGACGCACATACGAAAAGAGAATATCATTACAATAACGTTACCCGATGACTGAACCTCCTTGGAGGACAGGAAGGTCAGTACGGGTACCAAGCATGATGCTTCCCCAAACGAGAACACTGCAACCTCGAAACCGGTCCCTTTAGACGATGTTGGAGGGGTTATTGCGTGTTCCCCGCTCTTTCCGGATGTGTATGCGTCCAGAATCGGTAGTCAGACTAAATCTACTCTTGTCCGTAAAGAATACTCGACCCCATTGTTGATCCGTCCAGTTCTGGTGTTCTCGGCAGCACAGAAAACGCCTTCTTCGGTGGGCAGAAGTTAATGGTTCATAACGCACAGGTCGTCGTGTGAATAGGCCACTATTGTGCAGCCTCCTGGCGACTGTAAACCGTAATATCGGTCGTCCAGTCGTCTGTTAGAGGTGTCTCGCGATTTCTTCAGTCGTCTGCCGCCTATTACTTCTTGCCTGTAGGACCATATACCGGCCGTCGATTGCCATGGTTGCTCATGGACAATCACTGCTAAACTTTCGAACAGCTGTTCCTGTAGTTTAAAACGCTCTTTAGATTTATGAAACGATGCTATGAGCGATTCCAAACTCCGCAGCCACACTTGTCACACTTCAACCTTCCTCAATCTTCCCAATGAGTCGACCTCGTGTAAGGTCATCTAGATGTCGTCTACGACGTTGCCTGTTCATTATTTCATATTGATTAAGCAGCTCTACGTCGTTTAAACTAATAGTACCGTTTAAGCGCCGTGCAATAGCTTTCACAGAAACGCTGAGCGTACACCGCCAGCCTGCTTTATACCCCTCCGACATTTACCCTTTACGTCATGTTGCGTAATTTGAGAATGCCCACCTGTACCTGACCTTGGTTGATCTTCTGATTGGTCTTTCGGTCTGATCTACCTGTTTGTTCCACTGTTATGCTAATTTTTCCATTTCGTCCTTAATTTTTGCACACCAGTGTATTTTTTCAAGTATGAGGTAGGAAATCTGAGCGAGTAAGAGGTAGTATGAGGTAGGAAATCTGAGCGAGTAAGAGGTAGTATGAGGTAGGAAATCTGAGCGAGTAAGAGGTAGTATGAGGTAGGAAATCTGAGCGAGTAAGAGGTAGTATGAGGTAGGAAATCTGAGCGAGTAAGAGGTAGTATGAGGTAGGAAATCTGAGCGAGTAAGAGGTAGTATGAGGTAGGAAATCTGAGCGAGTAAGAGGTAGTATGAGGTAGGAAATCTGAGCGAGTAAGAGGTAGTATGAGGTAGGAAATCTGAGTGAGTAAGAGGTAGTATGAGGTAGGAAATCTGAGTGAGTAAGAGGTAGTATGAGGTAGGAAATCTGAGTGAGTAAGAGGTAGTATGAGGTAGGAAATCTGAGCGAGTAAGAGGTAGTATGAGGTAGGAAATCTGAGTGAGTAAGAGGTAGTATGAGGTAGGAAATCTGGAGTGAGTAAGAGGTAGTATGAGGTAGGAAATCTGGAGTGAGTAAGAGGTAGTATGAGGTAGGAAATCTGAGTGAGTAAGAGGTAGTATGAGGTAGGAAATCTGAGTGAGTAAGAGGTAGTATGAGGTAGGAAATCTGAGTGAGTAAGAGGTAGTATGAGGTAGGAAATCTGAGTGAGTAAGAGGTAGTATGAGGTAGGAAATCTGAGTGAGTAAGAGGTAGTATGAGGTAGGAAATCTGAGTGAGTAAGAGGTAGTATGAGGTAGGAAATCTGAGTGAGTAAGAGGTAGTATGAGGTAGGAAATCTGAGTGAGTAAGAGGTAGTATGAGGTAGGAAATCTGAGTGAGTAAGAGGTAGTATGAGGTAGGAAATCTGGAGTGAGTAAGAGGTAGTATGAGGTAGGAAATCTGAGTGAGTAAGAGGTAGTATGAGGTAGGAAATCTGAGTGAGTAAGAGGTAGTATGAGGTAGGAAATCTGAGTGAGTAAGAGGTAGTATGAGGTAGGAAATCTGAGTGAGTAAGAGGTAGTATGAGGTAGGAAATCTGAGTGAATCAAATTATAACAATGAATTTTAGACATAATTTATTTAAAGAACCTTTACATACGAAGTACTATTTTTAAATAAAATACCAAGCAAATAAACTTCGGTTTCGATTAATATTAATGAACTCTGAATTTGATTAAAGGTTTCTTCTCATTTAAATGTAATGAAAAGTTCATTTACAATATATTAAAATTTTGAATTCTTAATTTCTGTGTTTGGTGCAAGAAAAATATGAAATTTTCCATACATTTTTAAAATATAAAGTACATTTAGAAACTTCAACCTATAGATTTAATTTAATATTTTTATTACTTATAAGAATTTTTCACCGCATCACCATTCCATATGTCATAATTATTATTTGGAATCACTAACTGACAAAATGCTAAGATTTTCATTATATCTCAAAACCTTTTCACATTAGTAGGCATAAAATGGTATAAATACAAAATATTCTTGGTGTTTAGAATCTCATGAATTTTTTCATTACCTCGAGATTATATTTAGCAGACAAACACTGCAGTATTGATTTGATATATTAAAAATGTAATGAGCCAATAATTCCTAGATTTTTATGATGGCATTTAACATCAAATCGATATTCAGAAATTTCAGTTTAACGCAGATAAATGGAGATGGTTTAAATCACTCAAGGAAAAAATTCCACGTGATTTGTTTGAGTGAATTGTGTGTTAATTCAAATTTATTTTAAAATTCCTTATTCAAGCATATCTGTTTTAGTATATTATTCATTTTGCATTAAAGAAGCTAAGTATTTATTGGATAACTGTTCACTGAATTTAGATACATTAGAAACTTCTATTCTTTCCAAACTACCATATTGGATAATTGTTCGTTGAATTTAGGTACATCAGGCATTTCTATTCGTTTCAAGCAATTACTAGCAACCGTATTAGGTCATGTCAAATTCTGAAATTGTCATGCTATATTCTTTCGTTTTCGTGAGATGAGACTTTGAATCATGATGGTTGGAGAAATATTCGTGATAGTTCATAAAGAATGAAGCAGAAACTGCATTTCATGTAATATTAATTTGAATAGACGTAGATTTCTCTATATTTTCTTGTCTTGAACAGAATACAGTAATATCTTTCGAGGAAAACCTTGAGCTTTTTATCTTTTCACCCTTTCATTTGGAGAAAAATCCATGGCCTTAATAGCCTAGTAGTTAGGGCATCGGTCTTCCATCCGGTAGGGCGGGGTTCAATCCCCAATGCCACAAAAGACCCACCTAGTACATGCGATGTACGTGCTCGTTAAATCTGTGGAATCGAAAGTCCTGTGATGGGACATTGAGCAGTTACCATGGTTGTAATGGTCTGGAGAGAATTTCCTCTCACTCCAGATGAATGTCAGAATTGAAGGAGTGGATCCACTGGTAGTGCCATCTATCGGAGTTCTTAGACCAAAGTCGTATTTTCACCTTCATGGTGTTCTGGTTGAATGAAAGACGCACCCATTGACTTAAAATTACATAGCCGTCGGCAGAGCAAGCTTGGCTTGTCCAGGTGTCATACGTAGCAACAATAACATAATTGTGACAACAATCAAAACCTTTTTAAATATTTTATAAGGTAATAGTCAACTCTATAGTTAAAAAGTTATTAGAAGGTAAAACCCGTATAATTTCATTTTGCATAATTATTATGGTTTCCTTGGAGACGATGTTGATGCTAAAATACACCGTTGTAAGTAATATTTCAATAATTTGCTTTGATTTATATTGGCGGACTTTAGTGACTAGGGTAACCTCATTATCATGGAATTATTAGTTTTGTAAAAACAATTAGAGAATAGGGGGAAGAACATTATCTGTGGGCAGATAGCAGTTACTTGAATTGATTGTCATGTTTTACACACAATATTTTAAGAAAAATATTTAAATCTTAAGCATTAAAAAAAAATAAATACACAAGCAAATTAATTGAAAAATAATAAATTTACAAGAAAATATTATATTTTTCTCCTGTCTGAATCTAAATGATTTTGTTCCAAAATATTTGAAGTTATATATATATATATATCTTTTGATCAATATAAAGTTCAAAATCATTTTCCATTCGTGACACAAAAATTAAAGTACATTTTGTAAAAACTACACGTTTGTCTTGATTAAATTAAAGACTTTTAATGTTACCAGTTGCTCATGTCACAGCATATACTATAATAAAACTATTTTGACTATTATAAGAAGATAGTGAATGAAATCCTTTTAAATAAATTTAATTTAATGTGAACAATATAAAAATGAGCCAAGAGCAACTTTGTGATTTTTTCACCAATTAGATAACACAAAAAAATCAAAGCTTTTTTCTTGTAATTATGATTTGTATCTAAATGTTTTATCTAAACCAACCTGAGCCTATTTCCATCACACAAATCAAATGCGAAATCAATAAATAAAACACAACTGCAGTGTTATCTAGGATGCCGAATTCTGAGTTTCGTGATTTTTTGACGTATTTTCTTATGTATGCGGTAACCTGGTTTCTATTACGGTTTGGTTTGTTTGTCACTCAACGGTTACTTTTTGCACACGAGGGCTAATTAGACCGGGACCTACGGTTTAAAATGTATTCCGAACCACTACAAACATCCATGCCCAAGGTGGGATTCTAAACCACGAACTGTGGAACCGAATCCAAGAGTGCTAACCATTCGGTTGCCAGCTCGGCCTGGTTTCTATTACGTCATACATATGAAGGTATGAAGACATGTAATGAAGAACCATACAGAAACTTTAATTTTGGCAACCCTAGTATTTATATGTCATTGCACACGTCATAATATGCCATGTTGGCAACATTTTCTTATCGCCAAAAAAATTTTAAATTTAACATCCTGGATTATACGGCATCAGAGCCATATATAAATGAGCTATGACTCACTAAATTAACTTAATTTACGCCTTTAAATACGATAAATTATGTAGCTGATGTTTTATATGGTAAAAAAAGGAAAAGCTGTTCAATATAGTCCTAAATTTATTTGGATATCATTAAGATCACTGTGTGTGTTTATATAACGTATTAAATACAGTTAGAAGAAACATAATAATGAAATGTCTTACCTGAAGTATTGTCTTAAAATATAAAGTTTCAGATTTATTTTCTCTTCGAAGTGAAGAAGTAACGGCAAAATTGAATAACAAGCCAAAAGACCACTGGAAAGAATTTTACAATATTGTATATATATATATGTATATACGCTTTAAAATTTATAATTTATTTGAAAACTAAATGTAGTGAATTCCTTTGCAATTTTGGTAAAAACATGATGAGAGTAATTTTTTTCGGTTTGTTAATGCTTATGAATGGAATGTATATTAACTTTATGTTCTACGTATAGAAAATATAAAACTGACATTTTAAGGAAAAATGCATTACAAATTTTTAATCTCTATGGATGTTTTATTTTTTTAAAGAATATAGGAATTCATTCCTAAGTATCACTAATTTAAATGGGTGATAGTGGATTGTCTTTAATTTTTGGATGAAATATAAAAGGCCCAAAGTTATAAAATTGTTTCCATATTTTTGTATCTTTTTCTGTAAAAGACTAAATTAGAAATATACTGACTGTGTTTATTATTTACTTACTTTACTTATTATTTAGAATGTATTCTGAGTTTAAATGAAAAATCATATTAAAATTTTTTATATAAATAAAATAATGTTGTTATACATACTTACTTCACTTATTATTTAGAATGTATTCTGATTTTAAATGAAAAATTATATTAAAAATTTTTAAATAAATTAAATAATGTTGTTATACATACTTACATTAAAGCATTATAAAAATTAATATTTGTAACACAACAATTTTCCTTTTATACTGTTATATAAGATCGAAAATTCATCCAATTTTTTGTTTTCCACTGATATATCATCTGCATTTCGTCTAAAAGGTTTTATCATTATAGAATAAATAATAAAATAAAGCTGATTTATACATAATGATTTTGTAAGAAAAGAAATATATATTCTCTGAAAACCAGATTTAAAGCTAAATTTGTAATTTATTAAGTTCTGAGATAACTTATTTATAATTATCAATATTCTTAATTAAGTTCAAGACGTTTTAGATCGTCTTGCTCCTTTTTAAATGGATTTTAACGTTTTTTAAATGGTATATGATTTTAATAATTTATTTCATTTTTTAATTTAATGATTTAATTTGTATTTAGGATTTTTCATTGCGCGAGGTAATATATGAATAAACATAATAAAGAAATGAAAATGAATCATATATTTCCAGAAATTGAATAAAAATCCCTCTAATTGAGAAAAATCTTGTGCATAAAGTGAAAAATATATATTAAAAATTATTTCGTTCTTTTTGAAAAAAATTGTAAAATTTAGTAGCATTTAATGAAATTAGTACAGGAAATTTTAAGCAGTTAAAAGAACATTCATATTTCCTAAACTTTTAAACCTATTATATCAAGTTAGTAAGCTTGATTATCGATTTCTTTAAAATTTATGATTTTAATCATTTAAACAACATCCAACATTAAATGTTAAGAATTAAGTTATTGTATAAAAAATATACATTTTTGGTTTCAGTTTGCCAGAGACTAATGTTATGGGTATTTAAAGAGTAAGTTTTAATTTTTTATTGTTTTCAATATTTTTATTTCGTTATTTTCGTTATTTTTATTTCGTATCATTAAATTATGATATTCTTTATTAACCTTCTAATTGATTCTTTTAATTAATTTCAGTTTTCACTACTAATATAACTGAACTCACAGTCCTCACTTGTTCGATAACATCAGTTTCCTCTTGTGAATGCGGTAATATATCATGCATCCTGTATCGTATTTATTATGTATCACATTTATTTATTATTTAAGAGTTGTTTTTTTAACGTTGTATAATTACCATAAATGCATGCAACTCAATTAATAGTTTTCTAGTTATAATTAATGAAAAAAAAGAAACTTAAGACTTTACGAAATGTTTCATTAATAGTACATATTTAATCGATTATTCCTCCGTGAAAGAATACGACCCATTTTGTCGCCTTTTTTGCTAAATTACTGGAAATATTCATAATTTTTTGCTCTAGATTGCTTTTTTTATACATTTAATAATCTCTAGTCAGATTATACGTTAATGAATTAGTATTATAAACAATATTTCAATAATATATTCCATCAAAGCAATTGTAAATTTTTTTTAAATTCAGTAATATATATCTGAGATATAGTTTCAGAAATAAAAATTTTAACGATTCTTAAAACTCTAAAAGCTCAGTATTTTAAATAAACAAAAATATTTAATAATGCATGAAAAAGTTTTATTTTATCTTTTGAAACAAATAATGAACCCAATACGATATTGTATAAAAGGGAAAATAATTAAATTTAACATTTTCCTCAAGTATGTTCATAATCTGGCTAAGGTTTTACGAATAAATTGAAATTTTTTTTTTACGAAACAATTTCATTATTTTATAGATGGTTGAATAAATTAAAGTTGACTGATTATTAAAGTAAATAGAAAAGAAATTAAAGAGGAATTTTTATAAGACTAGGAATCAAGAATATGTAGTTCCTCATAATCAAATTTAAAAGAAAAGAAGCATAAGATATCATAGTTATTCTATAATACTTTTTAAATAAGAAGGAGTGTTGTAAGCTTTGCTATTTTATTGTGCTTTACACATAATTTCTTAAAAATTATGATTACTTTCATTAAAAAATTAGAGCATGCTAAGCAAACTAGTTAAATTCAAAGTCATATTTTGTAAAATTGTTATATTAAAAATGTTGTTTAAGTTCTACCTTGAATTATTAAAAAAAAAATAAAATTGATTTACAATTGAAGAAATAAATGTTTCCTTACAAAATGTAATTTTCTTTTTAAGTTTTTTGTTGTGTGCTGTTTTTTGAGCTTTTCTCACCTATTCAATACAATCTAAGTTTTGGATATTGCAAAGGCTTTCCCGAAACTTCTATTATTTTATCATGCAAATATTTAAACTAGAAGAAATTTCAAAGTTGCTAATAATATATTTTTCTGCGCTACTCAGAATCACATTTCAAGTAAAAATATAGTTTCGTTAAATTTTAGCTTACAATTTGAGCTATATCTCTAATAGTTTATGAGGTAAATGGATTTTCAGATTTTACTTGATAAAGAAGAAAGACTCGACATCAATTCGAGAATTTAAAACAAGTCCGAAATCAACTCGTTTGAAAACTTCTTCTATTTTATAAGTAGTCAGTGGTCTACCTGAAAAGATATAAAAAATAATTAATCAAAAAATTTAAGATTACTCATACATTAATGTTTACTACATCTATTATTATAATTAACCCCACTATATAATTATATAATTATAGGAATATCTTTCCCTTGTTACTTCTACTTAGAGCCTCACTTTAAGTACTAAAGTACTAATTTATCACACAAAATTGAGGGAGTGGATTCTCTGGTGCTGCCATCTATCTGAAGAGTTTAGAGCAAAATGGTACTTTCACCTTCATGTTGCTCTGGTTAAACGAAAGACGCAGCCTACTGGCTTAAATTCGCATAACCAATGGCATAACAAGCTTGTCTTGCTTAAGTGTCATAAATAACAACAACAACAACACTAATTTATTACTTTTTTGCCTTCATAATTATTTTCATTCTATTTGTAATTGACGTGGCACAAAATGTTAGCAATTATTGCACAAATACATTTAAAAATGTAAAATTTTCATGATTATTTAGATTTGGAGTTATTTAACTAAATCTTTGGTAGAAAAATTATTATATTAAAATGTTGAACCAGCTAATAAAAGGATTTTTCACCCTCAAAGCCTTTAATTTGTTTCAGTCTTTTTATAAATTTCAATAAAAAAAAAGAGCGGAACTCTTTCTTATAATTTGGTTATTAAATAAAGTGATTTTATTTACAAGACTTCATAAAAATTAAATTTTTAAAACATTTTCCTAATAAGTTAACAGTGGTCAAGAAAAATATTTCATATTAATTCATATTTTATTCATATATTTTGTTGTCATTATTCTGAAGAAAATTATTTAATTTAGGCTGAATTAACAAAAGATATTTCTGATGATCCCAAAACATTGTTTTTATCCAATTGTGCAATTCTACTGACACACAGTAAGAATAATATTACGACAGGTATAAATAATTTATTTAGGATTATTATGGTGCAAAATTTAACCTACACAAAAAATATATACAAAATTTTTAAATTTAGATCAAGCTGTAGATATTAATGAAATAAAAAATATTTTACGTGTGAATAAATGGTATAAATATTTTTCTTTAAGGAATATTATATACATACTAAACCCATTTTTAAAAAAAGTACTCAAATTATTAATATACAAGGTGATCTTTTTTAAAGTGACAGTGTTTGGAGAGCTCTGTAGCTCGATGTAATAGCCGAAATGGCACCAAACTTGGTATTTAGTCTAATCAAGACATAACAAAAAGGATTCCGTGAAAAATATTTTAGCTCCAAAAATCACCGCTAGGGCATTTTGCGGTGCTTTAGAATGTATAAAATGTGAGAAAAGAAAAATACTAACCCATACAGTTAGTAACACTACAATTGAATAATTTAATGATTATTTACTACATTAACTTCCCCGGTGAGGAATTAGACTACATGTGAGCACCGTTCTCAGAAATAATACCGTGCATTCTGTGCACAACGTTCTCTACAGCCGTACATAAAACATATCACGAGGAATATTCCGCACTGTCTCAGTTATGTTGTACTTTAGAATAAACAAGTTTGATACTCTACCTACATAAACGCACGTTCCGGTAACGGGAGAGGCATGGCCACTGGAGCTCGTTTACCTCAGCTGACATTATTTGTCGAAGCTGTCTACTATACTTACTTTTATAGACCCTATTACTGGCGCTGTCACTGCACAACATTTGTATTTTTCTTTGATACCCGAGTTTTATGCTAATTCTCGTTATTATAAGCTACAGCAGCGCCACAAAAGGCCCTAATGGTAATTTTTGAAACTAAATTTTTTTTACGGAATTTTTAAGTTTTGATTAGTCTAAATACAGAGTTTGATGTCATTTCGGCTATTAGATCTCGCATTAGAGCGCCCCAAACACTATCACTTTAAAAAAGATCTCCCTGTACTTTAAAGATATTCATGGGGGGTGGGGGAAAGCAGATTTACTTCAATAATACTTACGCATTAGCTCAAAATGCATCCAAATGTAGTTGTGCCCAAGCATTACCCACGCAATGGTGAGAGCTCTCATTCCGTTTACAATCCGAAGTTCTTTGGTCTCTTTGGATGGAGAAAAGAGCCACCGATAATTAGAGATCAATGAAAAACACATGAAAAATTCTTCTTTCCTACCTAAAAGAGACAAACAAAATCAATATATTACACTACTGGCCATTAAAATTGCTACACCAGGAAGAAATAAAGATAACAAAATGATATTTATTGGACAAATATATTATACTAAAAATAACAAGTGATTAAAATTTCAAAAAATTTGGCTGGATATAGATCCTGAGAAATCAGTACCCAGAACAACCACCTCTGCAGTAATAACAGCAGTTATACGCCTGGACATTGAGTCAAACAGAGATTGGATTGCATGTACAGGTACAGATGCCCATGCAGCTTCAACACGATGCCACAGTTCATCAACCGTTGTGACTGGCGTTCGGTGACGAGCCAGTCGATCGGCAACCATTGACCAGACGTTTTCTATTGGTGAAAGATCTGGAGAACGTGCTGGCCAGGAGAACGTGCAGCCGAACATGTTCCGTATCAAGGAAGGTCCGTACAATACCGGCAACATGTGGTCGGGCATTATCCTTCTGAAACGTAGGGTTTCCCAGGGCTCGAATAAAGGGTAGAGCCACGGGTCGTAACACACCAGAAATGTAACGTGCACTCTTCAAAGCTCCGTCAATGCGAACAAGAGGTGACCGAGACGTGTACCCAATGGCACCCCATACCATCACGCCAGGTGATGGGCCAGTATGACGATGACGAATGCACGCTGCCAGTGTGCGTTCACCACGATGCCGCCAAACACGGATGCGACCATCATGATGCTGTACACAGAACATGGATTCATCTGAAAATATGATGTTTCGCCATTCGTGCGCTCAGGTTCGTCGTTGATCACACCACTGAAGGCACTCTTGTCTATGACGCAGCGTCAAGGGAAGCCGCAGCCATGGCCTCCGAGCTGAGAGTCCATGCTGCTGCAAACGTCATTGAACTGTTCGTGAAAACACTTGTTGTCTTCCAAACGACCCCGTTTCTTGACTCACAGCGCGTGACGTGGTTGCACGATCCATTACGGCCATGCGGATAATATGCCTGTCTTCTCGGCTGCTAGTGATAGGTGGCCGTTGAGATCCCGCATGGGGTTCCGTATTACCGTCCTTAACCCATCGATTCCATATTCTGCTAACAGTCATTGGATCTCGACCGACGCGAGCAGCAATACTGCGATAAGATAAACCGCAATCCCGGTAAGCTACCATTCAACCTTTATCAAAGTCAGAAACGTGCTGGTACGCATTTCTCCTTCTTACACGAGGCAGCACAACAACTTTTCACCAGGCAACAACGTTCAAATGCAATTTGTGTATGAGGAACCGGCTGAGCAATTTCCTCATTTAAACACAATATAGGTTTAGCTACTGGCGCCTGCTTTGTCTGAATGCGCTGAAAAGCTAATCATTTGCATATCACAGCACCTTTTCCCTTTCGTATAAATTTCACGTCTGTAGCATGTCGCCTTCTTGGTGTAGCAATTTTAAAGGCCAGTAGTGTATATTTTTTCTTATTTCAATAAAGACTTCGCTTTCCATCCTGTCTAGTGGTCAGCATGCCTGATTATGTATAGGGAGATCCTGGATTTGAATATCAGTTCGGTCATGATTGTACTTTCTCTCTTATCTTTGTCCTTTCCTTATGAGAAAGGTTGTCTACCCAATAAATGATTACCTAAGTCATGTGTGTGCTGAGGTAGTCACACTCCTCACCAAATTACGGTTCAGTTGGAAAAATGGACCATCGCACCCCATAATGCCAGCTTAACTGACACGAGACATCTACACCGAAAGAAAATGTTTCTTTTTCTTCATAGTATTAATTAGTTAATTTTTTTTAAATATTTGGCACATATATAAAAAAATGTTTTTATTGAAATTTTCAAAAATTTATTTAATTTTCTACAGTTTTAAGTTTTTTTCTAAAAATATCATCTTAATTTATTTTGACAAAATTTTTTTTGTCTGCATTATTTATTTTATAAAATTGAATATTTGTTGCCATAAAACCGCAACCGATAAACACCTAGTTCGAAATTCGTAGTATTAAGAAATACAGTTGGCGTTGTTATTAGCTCTGATTAGGCTTCGCATTTTTCTCTTGGCGACGAGGTGAATCCAACTAGGATACAACTAGGGTAGGGATGGCGAACCATTTTTGATGCCCGTGCCACAAAGTCATAAAAATTCTTTTTTAAAAGGTAACGTGCCACAATAAAATTTCATTCGAAATGTTAGCTTGGTGAAACTTTACGTAAGTATAGTTAAATAAGGAAATAAAAGCGATTCTTCTTTAAGCAATTTTTTATTTATAATTTTTTTACAAAGAACAATATGCTAGAAACAAAATTCATGTTAAACAATTGTTTTTAATATGATTTTTGTTGCTGTACACATGATAATAAAGATTTAATATCTGGTTCATATTTAGTTAATTTCAACAGTACGCTTGTGTGTGTGTGTGTGTGCAGAGCTCGACTCATCCGTCATTCTATTCCTATATTTATTTTTTTTTTATAAAATATAATTCTTAAAATACAGATTCACATTACCACGTCAATGAAAATATTGATAAAATTGCTTTTGCTAATATTTTGAAACAATTAAACGTGTCATTTATTGAATTCCATGTAGTTAGAATTTCAACTTCTGCAATTGTATTTATTTTATCCAATAATCGATTACTTTTAATAATTTTCAAATCGTTTCTTAAATCAACAAATTTTTGGTTCCATATAGTACTTGACTGAAATTCAACTAATTCCATTTCAAATTCATTAAAATATAACCACTCAAGGACTTTTAAATTTAATTTTTCAAATAGTATTGTATCAGGATATAAAACAAATTTTAAAGTTACTTCAAATTCTTAAGCTGCGCAAATCTTGCAGTAAATTCCTGAACTAGGAATAGATTTACCCTTGTAAATTCTTTCGCTTATGACTCTTTAGTTGGCTTTTCGTGACATTCACTTTCAGAAAAAAAATTTTGTATTCGGAAAATATTTATATGAATTTGAAAGAATATCACGATTTAAAATCTGTAATTTGACTTCGAACGCTTTGATTAAGTCAAACATTATAATGTCTGTTTTATTAACACCTTGTAGTTTTATATTTAATTCATTTGAGTTAGAACATGAATCAGTGAAGAAATATAACTTTGCTAGTCATTCTACATCCAATAATTGGTATTGGTTAATAATGTTCTCATCTCTTAGAAATATTCCTATTTCCTCCAAACAATTTATAAATCTTCGCAAAATATTTCCGCGGCTTGGCCAGTGTACATTATTGTATAAAAGTAAGCTATTGTACGAAGAGTTTTTACTTTGTTTTACAATTCTTGAAATTTTCTTTTATTTAATGTTCGTACTGATATAAAATTGACTAACTTTGTTACAAAACTCAAAATACCATCAAACATTTTTAAACATGTTTTGGCACATACTGCTTGTTGGTGACTAATGCAATGAAAATCAAGAATTGTGTGTCCAATACGTTTTGCAAATAAATTTATAAATCCATTTTCCCGCCCAGTTAAGCTGCGGGCACCATCAGTTGTAACTGACACATTTTTCGAAAAACATCTTTCTCTTTTCCAATGCACCTATAACTGTATTGCAAATGTCTAACCTTTTGTTGTTGTTAATGTTGATAAACTTATTATATATAAATCTCTTTTAATATTGGTTTGAACAAAATAACGTACGAAAATTGCTAAGCGAGCAGATCCGGTTACGTCGGTAGATTCGTTAAAGCATGTGGATATAAAATCTCAATGAAATTTTTGTTGAAAATTTACATTTTCGACCATACTTAAAATTTTCTCTTTCACCTTATTCCTAAATATCGGCATGTCTTTAATTCTTTGGATAATTTTTTCTTTGTTTTCGAAATCATCGAATAAGTATGGTGCTATAAGTAATTGCTGCGAATAAGTAATTGCTGCCAAGCATCCTTTAAAAATTCGCTTTTATTAAAAGGTTTCGCATATTGGGCAATAGTTTTTAAAACTTGATAACTAGCAGCAGTGGTGTTTGATTGAGTTTCAATATATTTCATTAAAGAAGTAGTTTGAGAGTTTTTATTTTTAAGGCACGTGATATATACTCTTTTAGCTCTTCTACACTTCGATCGATAAGAAAAAAAATTTATGGTTGCTTTCATAATGCCGCTTTACTTAAGATGTTTTACAGACTATAGATTTATAACATAAAATACAAATTGCTTGACTATCCTTTTCAATCATACCGTATCTATCGGTTCACCAAACTTTAAATTTTCTACTATTACATGTTTCGGATAATTTTGATTTCTTCATTGAACTAGCCATAATAAGAAATTCTAAAAAATATATGTGTTTTAATAATATTATAAAATAAATAATTTATTCTACATTCGTTTGCAAGAACATATTTCGTCACATTAAATTACTAAAAATATTACCAACACAAGAAAATAATAAATAATATATTAATTCAAGGTAATTTTAATAATTATTTCTAAATTTTACCCTTACTTAATAATGAAATAATTTCTCATAATATTAGAATATTTTATTGTTCAAAAATAAGCAAACTAAATTTTAAGTTCAGTAACTTTTAATACCCTGAGATTGTTACAGGTTAAAACTTCAGCTGTGACACAATATGTTCTTGCAAACAATACAGAATATAAAATATGAAATAATATGTAAAAATATTCACCTAAAAATAACACTATATCTATTTACAATACGCGGTAATATATTTTAACAAGTTACTGAAGTTTCAAAGAGACGACGGTTTACTAAAAATGAATAATGCAGTTTGTCGTCTGATTCGAGCGCTGCGACGGCGACAACATGCAATAACATTAGAAGGCGAAACTGGATACGCAAAAAATTTTATCTAATGTGCATCTTTATATACTTCGAGAGAATTCATGCGATATACATTTTAATAATAAAATGTATAATTTGACATTTCTAGTTAACATACTAAGATATATATTCAGTACTACAAATTTATATCATAAATTATAAATTAAGTGTAGATTAATAATTTTTAATTCATTTCTATCCAAAAAGATAACTTATAAAAATGATTTTGTTTTTTTGCGTGCCATCAAAATTTTCAAACGTGCCACTTGTGGCACGCGTGACAGTGGTTCACCACCCCTGAACTAGGCGATCGATATTTAAATTCCTACAGTTCATTCGATAGCATACAGAAGCATTATGATGCTTTACGAATAATAACTTGCACATACCCCACATTTATGATAGAGTGATTTCTGATGGATTTCTAATTTGTACATAGATTTCAGAATGAAAAGCAATTTTCAAAATGGAGTCCCATATTGCCAGCCTAGCTGGCACAAAACATCAAAGAATTCTTTTATTTCTAAACATTTTTAATAAAACAAAAATTTAATTTTTTAGTTACGTTGAAATAATAATTTTTGACACAAACCAAATCAGAATTTCCCTTTTTTTAATTTAAAACTTTTGACCAGATCATTAAATTGCAAATTAACTAATTGTCACTGAAGTATTTTTCATAAATAATCCAAGTGGTTGATCATACCTTGAAAGCATCAGTGGCACTTTTCTAACAAGAATAAACGAAAGAGTTTTACTCTACACTTAAAATTATGAGCGACTGTCACATTAAAATATGTCATTGGACTGAACCTAGCCTTTGTTGAGCAGCAGAAGATCGATCTTTAAATAATTGCTTAGTTAATATAGACCATTGTACAGTGTTTGAATATGCACCATTTATTTACTTCCGGAAGAATATTTCATTGGTAGTTTAACAATGTTTACGTTTCATGATGGGAAATTCGAGAAATTTCCGGATTCCTATACTGATGATAGTACAAGAAAAGCAGAAGCACAATATTCCTTTTAAATTGTTCAACCGTAAAGATCATTGAATCAGGTATCTTTTAAATCAAGAATGCAATGCTACCAAAAGGACAGGGCGAAATCACTGTATCATAGAATCATAATTAATTGTATTTCTGTTTTTCGCATACAAATCTTTTAAAATGAATTATTGGGAATTTTTCTTATTTCTTTTATTTAATTAATAACAAAATCTAAACTTTAAGATTTATACTACAGAAATTTTTCAATTTGCCATTCAGGTTTTAAATAGTTATTTATTTATATAAATATTTAAAATCATGTAAAAAATCAGTTTCAATTCAACAAAGATTTAATAATTAACTAAAGGAGCTAAAAGATAATCAACATTTCTAGATCTATATTCAAGCAAAATTTGAACGTATCATTTCGTATTAGATTCATGTTATTGAAGTTCAAGTAATTACCTAACTTTATCTTGATAAATGCAATTTTTTTAACTATTAAATTCATTGAAATATAAAATTTGAAATATACAAACAGCTTTTACAAAAGTATTTTTATATAGCAATCATATAGATTTGTCACCATTTGAAGTAAAAAAAAATGATGTACAACAATAATATGAATACAATTTCAAGCAAATATTGAGTAAAAAGATGTGTACATTATTGAGGACTTTGATATATATATTATTTTATAAGCATTAGTAAATGCTATACATCTTTGCCTGTGTCAGGTAAACAGCCCGTTACTTTTCGGTAAAAAATATAATATCTTTCAAGGCATAAAAATCAACCAAGCTATCAAGGCATAAAAATCAACCAAGCTATCAAGGCATAAAAATCAACCAAGCTATCAAGGCATAAAACTCAATTCACTCCAGAGCAAAGAAAACAAATCAAATGGAAAATTTTAAATATTTATAGGCTCATAAAATGATGCAATTTCATCACTTGCAAAATTCATTTCATTGATTCAAAGACTTCTATGTAAAAAACGTATGGTTTTTCCTTAATAATTTTTGAATGAAGGATTCATTAATTATATTGTGAAACCAATAAGAATAAAAGATTAAATATAACTTACTAGCTTGTTTCTTTGCACTATTAGAATAGGATTCATATTCAAGATATGTCCCCAAGAAACACAAGGAAATCAAAATTCCTATAATTGAACTATAAATAAAAAAGGATTTTTTAAAAAAATAATAGTCACAGAGCTTTAAATTATTTACACTGTCATGTATTTTGAAGACCTTTGTAAAAATTTCTACTTCACTTTGTAAAAATTAAGATATTGATAAAAAAATGTTTTGATACATTTTTAATGAAGAATTATATTGAGAAATATAAAAATTCCTTAAATTAAAAAATTAGTTTTACTGACACATACAATTCAGTTGAATAAATTATATAGTTGTATATAAAAAATATCATTTAGTTATACATTTGGTATCATAAGAGCTTTATTTCCCCAACCAAGTGTCGTATTCTACACGCAAGGGGAGATTTTCAGATTTAGGAACCAAATCCAAAATATATCATATTTAGAAAAAAAAAAAGATCCGAGAATCATAAATACTTGTGTAATACATGTGTATAATACATAAGTGAATCTCTATTATGTGAACACTATTTCATCCAACGTCAACGTTTCTGCAGCACATTTATGTTTGGATCGAACTTCTAATTATATATATATTTTTAATAACTATTAATTTTTCTTAAGAAGGGAAATTTGGTTTCGCACATTTTTGAAAAGTATATATATATTCATACATATATAGGTATTAGGATTTTTAAAAAGTATATTTGATTATAAATATTAATCATTTCGCGATAATGAATGAAATAGACAATATAAGAGAGATACTAATCTTTTTTGAGAGAAAAACGTTGAAAAGTATTTTTAAACTATCTTAAAAATTTTTAGAATTAAATCAAATATAATCCAAATAAAGTGAAATATTTTTATTGAGAGAATTAAATGAAGCCGCTATATTGCATCAAAATATTCGAAAAGAATGCAATCAGAAAATCAATTCTTGCAAAGTCCACAGGTGTCCAGAAAAGATAGTTGATTAATATAGTTGTGTGTGGTGATTACATTATATAAGAGAGGATGGAGAATTTGAATTGGTTACCGAAAAGTTGTTTATAAAAACATATATATTTACTTATATATTTTGCATAAACCATTACATTTTTACTATACCCATGAACAATTAACTTATTATATGGAAATAATCCCTTTGAAAATATTGTGATTTTTTAAGATTTCATAAATGTGGTTGTCACATGAAGAGTTAGAACTTGTTTTAAAGTTAATAATAGAATTTTTAATTTGAAATGATAAACAGTTTCATAAATTGAAGCTATTTTTGCATAAATTTTGCTACATATGTACAGAAATATACATCTTTATCAAGCAATTGGAAACTTTACAAATGGCACGAGACTTTTTTAAACATTTCAGTTAAGACTAGGAAAATTTAGTCAGATTTAAAATTGATAGCTAAAAATTTAAATTCCTTAAAAGTAATTGTTTGTACTTTCATTCCCTTTCTGAATTTTTAAATTTATCATTTGGAGAAAGCTATGGTAAAGGAAATCAAAAAAAGTTCAGCTTTTTTATTCCCTATGACATATTTTGTAATTTAAATGAAGTGAAATGATAATTTTGTCAAGCGACATATATGTTTATTAAATTGCTGCATAATTAATTACTGAAATTGAAGGATGAGAAACAAAATAGTAATAATAAACATTAAAATATCTTAAGCTTTTCCGCAATTTGTTTCTGTATAAACTATAAATTGTATAGCTCATTGGTGATAATTATTATGAAAATACTAAAGTGAAACATCATTTTGGCACAGAAACGATCGATAACTCAATAGACATTATTCAATAGATACTATTGTAAGGCATTTTAATATCCATCCAGCAGATTAATAAAAAAATTAAATTATAATATATAAGAGTTGCAAGGAAAGAAACTCAGAAAGCAATCAAATAACTGTCTCCATAGACGTATATGCAGAAGCATAACAAGGGGCTGGGGTAGCCTAGTGATTTGGGTGGATTTCCATTTCAAATACCGCCAAAGACCCCCGAGTACATGCGATACACATCCTCGTTAAATCTGTGGAATAGAAAGTCTTGTGGTCGATCGTTGAGAAATTACTATGAGTGTAATGGGGTCAAAAAAATTTCCTCCCCCTCCAGATCAAAGTCAAAATTGAGGGAGTGGATCCTCTGATGGTGCCATCTATTATAGTTGACTTACAACAAAGTCGTACTTTCACCTTCTCTGTGCTCTGATTAAACGAAAGACGCACCCTACTGACTTAAATTCGCAAAGCCAAAGGCATAGCGAGCTTGGCTTGCCCAAGTGTCATAAGTAGCTACAAGAACTGAAGCACAACATAGCACATCAGATGAACAACGGTAAGTAACATCAACCCCTTGGGTTTTCTCCCTAGAGACCGCGGTTCTATCACAAGAACACTCTTATACTTTTTTTTCAGCTTCAAAGCTTGGTTTTATCATAGTTTAATAGAAGGACAGTTGAATTTAGAGCATAAAATCCTGGGTTTAATTCTTGTCACTTTTGAAAGATGTGATTAGGGTGATGTGTGCTGAATTTCTGTTTTTGACACACACATTTGCACAATTTTTGGAGTTTCCTGAATTTTTCCCCTTGTAATACATGATTACGTATCACTACAATGGACAAACTGCCTCCAAGGATTCTATTAAGCATGCTAAAAGAAATGCTCTATAGCCAATAGCTAGAAGTATCAAAACTTTTTGTCATGCATACTTGTCATGATAAGATGCTTAAAATGCTTCAGAATATATATATATATATATATATATATATATATATATATATATATATATATATCCAAATTTTAAATTTACTTTTGACAATTTATCTTTATTTCATATTTAAATAGATTCTGATTTACTGACATTTTAAAACTCTATATCTGTAGTTCCTTTTACTTTGGGTTTATTTTCGTTGCTTTGATGTACTTTTTTTAGTTTAATTTTTGTAATAAATATCTTTATTCTTTCTTTTAATACATATACTCTCTTCTGGGAAATTGTTTGAAGATCTTTAGACGTATGTGTTACGTGTATGTCAGAAAAGTGTGTTTAATTTGCAACCAACTCCCTCCTGATGAAGACGTGGTCCCTATGCTTTCCTTCTATTCTTTGTATTGTATATTGTTTTATTATTGCCAGTGATTTTCAAATTTTGTCTTATTTGTTTTATTGTTCGTCATGCTGTACTGGCCTATCTCTCTTTAGTTGCATTTGCGCTAGTTATAATACCTGTAGTTATAATTATTTGGAAAAATTGTATTTATTGTTTTAAATTACTGCTTTGTATATATATATATATATATATATATATATATATATATATATATATATATATATATATATATATATATATATATATATATATATATATATATATATATATATATATATATATGAAAAAATGTTAAACTATTCAAAAAATTGTAAAATAATTTATTTAAAGTAAATAGGCTAACATATAAAGCTAACAGTATAACTAACTGGTAATACTTACAGAATAAAAATTTGAATCGCATTCAGCTGGAAAGCTTCCATCTCATAACAAGATGGAACTTCGATGCGCATTGGCATGATTCTCTCCACTGTAATAAAGCAACATAAAAATACACAGGTTTATGTGTATTGGCTTACAAATTTAAACAAATATCATTTGAAGAGTAAAATTGGGAAAATAGAATTTTTTTTACATCATACTTAATTCAAAAACTCAGATATATCGCAAAGTGTATTGAATCATTTTCTTTATCATTTACGTAAACGCTTAATAAAAAAAATATACATCACTCTATATGTTGTTATTAAGCCTGCATACTTCCTTATTCCTAACTCACTGATGGGATTTACAACTTAGATGGAAGTTTTCGCAATTTAGAAGTAAGTATCAAGCAAAATACCCTTTTATATTTGATCTGCCATAGTAGAAATATCGTTTCGCTTGGATGACTTTGCGATTACCATCTATTTAATGCATCCCATTGCTTCTATAGTGAACACTATGGATTTCCTTTTACGTTAGGATTTGAACTCACTATTTTCCGATAATGAGAACGACGCTCTTACCAACCAGACTTCCACAGTATCATCATTCTGTGTGATAAGTTTAATCAAATGGAATGAAATTCTATATGTATAACTTTTAGCAACATCTTTTCAGCTACTTAATACTGCGTCATGCATGTATTTGGAAATGAAAAACCTTAATTTTGCGACACAGGAGCATTAAAAGATGTCAGCGATTTATCTTTTGTCACTCCTGGGAAAAATTAAGATTTCTTGCAACCAAACAAATTAAATGTATTGTATTTGGTTTAGTAGAGAGCTTTAAATTCTTTATACCAAACTAAAAAGTTTTCCTATTAACCTAAGTATTTGGAGTCTGAGTTATACTCGTTACTCTAAAGATGCCATTAAAATTGGTATTTTGCGCCATATCATTCTCAATACTTGGTTTCTTACTTTTGTAATGTATCACAGATTATGAATTGCTTACATTTATTATTGTTTAATCTCCGGAAGCCAACTGCAATTCATAAATTAAAATATATTTTGATTACTAATGGTACAATTTGTATGTAATTATTCCTTTTAAATTGAATATTCCATGTAGACTTTATCAATATCTTTTTTAACTGACTGTATATCCCCTGTAAATAATGTAAAGTGAATTTTGGTGCCCTTTGAAAATGAAAGCGAAATCTTTAAAATATTCACAAATTTATTCTGAATTGATTTCTTTGATAAAAAAAATCAAACTAAATTTTATGGATTGAATATTTTTTAAATATTTAATTTCTTTCTATTATTAGCCTTTCTTACGCAGTTTCTGTATTTTATTACTTACATAAATGTAAAAAAATCTAGGAACACTCTCTTATGAAAACTATTATCAACTATTTACTGAGTATTTGTTCTTGTTTTAATATCCTTAACAAGACAGCTGCTAATTTTTCGTACAACTCTAATTTCTATAAAATTATAATTAACTCAATTATTTTGATTTCTAATATCCAAACTTCCCAACTTTTAAAACGCAATTCCAAGAAGGAATGGCCAAAAATTATGCAAATTTCAGGGTAGACACACATTACAGAGTTATGGAAATGATGTGAAAAATACGCAGTTCTCCAGCGCCTGTAGCATAAGATATAATGTGATGAACCGGAAGAGTGGGCAATATTCACACCGTTCAGAGCCATTTGCCATCGATTGGTTGCAAGTAGCCTACGCTCATAGCGTTCGTTAAAACTGCCATTGACCCCATAGCATAGATGCCAACATCTGTAATGGTGCCTGATTAGAACAATGTGGACAATGGAGCGGTATAGTATCGTCTTCTCAGATGTGTCCTGCTTCTTTTTCTTCAGTGGACGCCCGACCACTGGATAATATGTCACCATGGTTTGCGGCATCACTGCATACAATTCCAGGATACCTCTAGTTCTATTCATGGCACTATGACAGCCCAAAGTTGCGGGAATGATGCATTGCTGCTGATGATACTCCCTTACCTTCAGAGGGTGCTCAATCCCTTTATCAGCCGGATGATGCCCAGCCACACATGACTCAGATCAGCCAACATGCCTTGAAAGTTGTACAGTTGCTTCCCTAGCCACCATGATCATCAGTTCTCGCATATAACCAGCACATTTGGGATATGATTAGATGCCATTTTCAGACCCTGCAACTGTGAGTTCTTTAGAAGACGTCCTTTGGAAAATGGTTGACAGGAAGTGGAGCACCAATCCTCAGGATTCTATCCGTACTCTCATTGACTCTGTACCTACACGTATTGTTTCGTGTATCACCGTTCATGCTGGTTCTCTAACCTACATCGTACTCTCTTTATAATGATGTGCAATACACTTGATCCCGCAGCAATTATTTATAAATTATGTTGAAGAACATGAAGCACCATTCCTGTGATCAAGTTAGTATGCCATAAGAATAATTGCTGATTTAAGTGAATTCGACAGCGAGCACATTATGATTTTACCTAACTTCGGAATAAGTATCTCTGAAACTGCTCGTCTTGTTAGAAGCTAACAGCTTTTTTCAGCAATCGTTATGCTACTTACGCTAAATTATGCTACCTACGCGATTTTAATAACAAAGTTCAAGTTGCTCAGAATATGCTTAAATTGTGTCATTAATATCATAAATGTTTGACAAAACTTTTTACAAGAATTTAACAAATCATAAAAAAATTTAAAATTTTGTTGTGTCAAAAGCTATTTTTGTTTTAGTTACAACGAAATTGAGTTTCCGAGAATTTATGCGCCGCTTTCCATTTTCTTATTTCAGAACTGAATTTATTACTTCCATATGAGATTCTACAGTTCTTTGCTCAGAAAAGAAAAGCATATTTCAACATTCTCCATATGAAATGTGCTTTATCATTCGCTATTAATTTGAAAGCAATTTTAAATCTCTTGATCTATTTTAGTTACCAAACATGTTTGAGGAGATACTTTCTTTAATTTTGAGAATTTTTTTCTTCTATTTCTAAAATATTAGGCTTTGGTTTAATAATGTCATTTGATTTCTTTACACCATTTTTAATTATATAATTGTTTTTAAAATGTCTTGTAATTTTCCTGTAATTCTGAAAAATTTACGAGTGTATCATTTACAAAAACTATGTGGCCAAACGTTACCATACACTCTACATTGCTCATTTGAAAGAGAAACAGATATATAACTAATAGGATATCGAAAATACCTTTTGCTCAAATTTAGGTAAGCTATTCACTTAGTTCTGTTAAATTGTTGACAGAATCACATTTCTTATGCAACATGCTGAACAATTTAAATTTCACTTCCCTCAGAAAAGTGGACGTGACACACAACCAATGCTCCAAAACATTTTACGTTGGCCTTGGGAGTACTTTCATTTAGTTATTTTTAAACTTAAATGGAACAAGTGTGTTGTATTAACAGAATATGGGTCATTTTGATACAGAAAAGAGATTATTTCAAATTTCTGCCAAAATATAGTATCGCATGCATACTATTATTTAAGGTATCTTCGGTTAGATATCATATCTCTCAACAACCATTTATAAAAAATTAACGGGCCAAGTCCAAAAAAGAGAAACAACTCAAAATGTGGTATCAATGCCCCTCAATTCTTCGGTTTAAGAAATACCCAACAATCAGTATCGTTTGCTTGGGATTTGAACCTATTCCATACGTGCCTTTTAGAAGTCCAGCTCATGAATAATTGTTGTTGTTTCCCCATTCTTCCCTAAGTTGAGCTCTACTAAACCCATGAACAGTGGTTCGTTTCTTCACATGACATTTGCTTATCACTCCAAAACTCTTTGTTATATTCCAAGTATACAAAGCTTTAAAGCTTTTTCTACCATTCCACAAGTATATAAAACTCCAAAGCTTTTTGTACCATTCCAAGTATGTATAGCTTCAAAGATCTTTGTACCATTCCAAGTATGTAAAGATCCAAAGCTTTTTTCTACCATTCCAAGTATATAAAACTCTAAAGCTTTTTGTACCATTCCAAATATGTAAAGATCCAAAGCTCTTTATACCATTCCAAGTATATAAAGCATCAAAGATCTTTGTAATATTCTAAGTATTTAAAATATTAAAATTCAAATGACTATTTTATGTAAAACATTTCAGTTATCAGAATTAAAGTAAGAAGTTTAAAACATCTCATATTTGTTGTATAAGAAAATCCTGATGTAAGACCATTTTTTTTAAGCTAAATCAATTGATTTGAACATGGCTATATTCAAGATATGCAATAAATTGAAATAAATGTGGTTGGGGTATTGAAAATTGGTTGCGTAACATAAAACAAGAAAAATATGACTTACCTTTTCTCAAAAGATTCTTCATATCATTTAAGGAGCATATTGATGGGATGCATATCCCAAATAGAAATTTTTCATTCCTCAAAAGATTATTGGTCTATAATAACAATAGAGAACCATCAATATATCTATAAAACATGGTATTTTTTAAGCGAAAATAATAAATTTCTAATGAGAGACAAAATTTTGTCATGTAAATTTTGGAGACTTTCTTGATGAATATTTCAAGGTGATATGCAATAATAATCAAGCAATTATTGTGTATGTTAAATTTTCCACGTGTATTTATGTTATTTTTAATTTATCCAATGTCTCTTAAATGATTTTATTTCATGTTTAATATTATAATGCTTTAGTTTATAATTTTATATTAAATATTAATTGACTGGAACTAAAATATAAAGTGTTTCTGAATTTCGAAAAATAAGTAATTTTTGCGGTATACGGATTATTTTCCTGGATTATATAAGCACAAAAATTATTTCAGGAAACGGCTAAGAATAGAAATAATTCCATTAAAAATTAAATGTATGGGCTTTGAAAAGATAACTAATATTTTCAATTTTAACTCAACACCTTAACGGCAACCATGGAGTATATAAGATGAACATAAATGTTACATTTAAAATAATATAAAAAGTATTATGATTTCAACTTATTTATTGTTAAGGGAGAATTCTTATTTTCAGACTTTAAATGTACTCTGAAATATAGTTTGAACAGAAATATTTTACTATATCCTCATAAATAAGGACTTCTTAATCTCAATAACCACTGGAATCGTACAGGTTCATGACTCTAGTAGATAATCTGCAGTTCTAAAGAATCTGCATAGAAACCATGGTTGGAATATTAATTTCAATAACATTATAAACATATAGATCAAACGCATGATCTAATATGATACAAAGTTTATATCTCTTGAAGGTTTTCTTCATACATATAAAAAATTTCAATCGAATATAAAAATTACGTGTTATTCCTCTGTAAAAATATCAGTAAAACAATGCATCCTTTTTTTATTTTCTATAAATTATCAGTTTTAGAGATGATATAACTGTCTAGATCAGATTTCTAATCTGACGTGACAAAAATTTAATATGCATTTAATGTTTCTTACTCACTATTCGTTGTTGGAATTTAAAAAGGAAATGATGTTTTTGTTGTATACTGTACAATCTCTGACAGTATGTTATAGGAGCAGAGAGGACAAATATTATTAAAAGCAATTACACAAAGTGAGTCTGTGTCACATGCATAGAGGACAAACTTTCTAATTCCATTCAAGAACACCATAATCAGCAACACGAAGTGTGTCAGTATTAGAGAGAAATTTCTAATTGGAATCTTTAATTTTAGCTGCACGTGGTTCTGTGATCCAGATATGAAAAGAGAAGGATGGTAAACAATATGTTACGGTATGCTCATGTCTATGTTTGTTCGTATTTCGTTTTATGTGGTGCTAATAAATGTTGGTCCTGTGTAATCCGTTGGTAATCTATCATAAATTTATCACGTTTAGTAAGAACCTACGATAAAAGATATCACTAAGACGAATGTTACAAAGCATACTTTACCAATATAAACAATCCTCCATATATTAAACGCTAGATAGCCTATTGATGTCATTGTAAGGATATTCCTTCATAACAAAAATATTGCCCTATCTAGCATGGTCTCCACTCACAGGACTTCTGGTCAATGGTTGCTAAGCAACTAGTCATTCATAGAGTAGTGAATACGGAACTCTATAATCATTTTGGAATCAGTCTTTCTATTGAAACTACATGGGTAATGTATAGTGGCATATGTCAACCAGTTTTTATTAACTTAATGACAAGAAGTTGTTATTACTTATGTCACTTGGACAAGTCAAGTTTGCTAATCCGTTGTATATGCGAATTAAAGTCAGTAAAGTGCGTCTTTAGTTTAACCAGATCACCCCGTAAGTGAAAATACGACTTTGCTCTAAGACTCCTCCTACAGATAGCACCACCAGAGGATCACCTCTCTCAATTTTGACATTGATCTGAAGTGGAAGGAAATTTTCTCCAGATCATTGCAACCATGGTTACTTCTCAATGACCGACAACAGGACTTTCGATTCCCAAAATTTAACGAGCACGTATATATGACAAAAAGTAAAATGAATGTTATTACCGCTACAGGTGTTTGTTCTGGATAATGATTTTTCCTTATCTATATTTCCAAATTAATGAAATTTTAATCATGTAACATTTTTGGTATAACATCTGCATTCAATTAATATTTAATAAAGGGCATTCTCCTCTGCTCTAGATATTTAAATGATCAGTGTATTTTAACATTAATTTAAAGTTGCGATAAATTTATGCGATTTAAAATATTATACTACTGCACAATTTTTAAGTTTATAGATAGTACACATATAATTTATTTTAAAAATATAAATGCTTATTTTAAGCAATAATGTGTCGTTCTTTTCATTCAAAAAACATGATCACATTTCCTTCATAACAATATAAGGTGATTTTTCAAAATATACATTATTGAAAGTATAAATATTTAACTTGAGAAATGAGATAAATTGAAATAAATTTGAAAAGAAGATCTTTTAAAATTTATTTGTTTTTTATACGATAGTTAATAATCATTACATGTTTATTTTGATTTAGGATGTTTTTTTGATTTAAGATATATGTAAATGTACTCACAATATTCAAATGATTCGTCATATGGAATTGTAATATTTTTTTGCTTAACCGAGAAGAATTTTTGTATTGAGCTTCAATTGTGCAGTATTTTCCTTGAAATTCAACGCCATCAAGTTGTTTCACAGTTTTTATTGCTAAGCACTGATCATAAGAGCCAAAACTAGATAGAGTTCCTTCCAGTATTCCTGGTGGAGGTTTGGACATGGAATCCAGCACTAGTGAAATAAAAAAAAATACAGGTAGAAATAAGACTTGAAATGGGCATTATTTCATTACATGTTATGAGTACTTATCTGTTATATATATATATATATATATATATATATATATATATATATATATATATATATATATATATATATATATATATATATATATATAAAGCATGATTAGAAATTACATAGCCAAAAATTGAAAGACACAAGAATAAATATAAAAATTGAAAAATATAAGAATAGGTATAACTCTTATTTTTTAGCAATATATTCATTGCAAAAGCAGCTTAAAAAGAATTGCTAAAATGTAATTAATGGTAAATTTTTATAAAATTAATTAAAAACTAAATGGAGAATTAAACAATGAAAATACGAAATCAATAAATAGTTTAAAATTTCAAAGAAAATAGAATAAAGGAAAATGGAACCAAGTGCCAACATGCCCAGCTTCTTCAGGGGGTGTTGAGAATATTGGCGCAAAGTATGGTTTTTCTGGATGAATCCAAAACTTAGTCTTAAAGAAGCCAATACACTTCAAAGCCACGCTAAAAATGTTAATCCAAAATATCAAACCAGAATAAAAAAAAATAAATCTCAGGATAGAACATAATTCAAAATATAATATTAAATCCAATGTTGTTAAAATACACAATTAATTTATTGTAATGAAAATTAAATCCAGATCGAAACCCGCAAGAACGGCAAATAAGTACAATGTATAAGCCAAACGAATACATAAATTTAAAGACTCCATTTGGTATTTGATTAATTTTATAAAAAATTTTGTATGTATGTATATATATATACATCCTCACACCCATGTATTTACTTATTTGGAGAAGAATATGCACCACTGTTACCACTGTTTTATTGCTTTCAGATCGCTCCAGTTGAAAGTATGTGATTTTTATTTGCGTGTTTAATAAAATGTTTAAGCTTAAGGTAAGGCATACACACACAGTGTCTCTCTCTCTCTCGATGTGTTGAAAACAAATACTCATAAAATCACCACGGAAGTTCAATAAATTTTAAAGAAATGAGTTGAGATGTGGGGAGTTGTGCGTCGAAGTGCTTACGGTGAATACTTCCATTATCTTTTGTGAACTTTGATCATACTGAAAGTTTGAAGCACTAATTTGTATTTTCAATTTATGATAAATTGAGTGAATAGATCTATCACTGCTTTGATTTTGACTCCCTGCGATCATAGGTACACGTATGTATTTCCTTATTATACGAATACATTTTATTTAAGAACACCACAGTCAATATTATTTTTTTATTTCAGTTTCTAATAATTTTTAACAACTCTAATTTCGTAAACTAGTTTTCAAACATATGTAAAAAATAATTTTCTCTTAAGCTGATAAATATTTATTTTTACAAAGTTTAGAAAAGAAAATCGGGCTTCTGCTAACTAGACGTTTAAATTTGCTTTATAGTATATTTAATTTTATCTAAATTTGAAATTTTTGAATTAGGACAGATGATTGTATAATTATGTAATAAAATGTTGCCTCAAAAACTATGAAAATTTTTCCTTTTAATTCCAAGATTTCAGAAATTCAAATTATCAAATACCCATAAGGATTAATTTTAAAAGTAACTTTAAGTACTTATTAATTCTGAGTTATACTTTTATGCCTTTTTCTCATTTTGAAAATATCCTCGATTCTGAATGTCAATATCATTTTAAAAGTTAATCATATTTTGTTGTCGTTGTTCTCGTGTGCCAGCTAGGCTGACAAATTGGGGTGCGCTGCTCCACTTTTCCAAATGAACCGCATTTGGTGTGGAGTCTGACTTCTGCAGTACACACACATGCCATTGGGACCCGTTTGTAGGGTAGGCAACCATTCACATCTCATTCACACACAAGGAAAGGACAAAGACAGGATAGAGAGAGAGAGAAAGTACATCCATGCCTGAACCGGAATTCGAACCCAGGACCTCCCTATCCGTAGTCAAGCACGCTAACCACTAGACAAGCTGTCCGGCTCAGACTTTTACATTTGTTTATAATAATAAATGTTTAAAAATTGTGAATTTTATCTTAATAAACATTTAAAATAAATTTGTCTCAAGCGCTAGCACCAAAGCTAGCATTACCAAAAATTATATTTCTACAATCATACGAGATATTACAATGAAAATTGCATAACATTTTAGAAGAAGGTATTTTCAATTGACACTAATTTACTAAAAATTTACAAAAAACAATTTTATTTGTACATTTTAGTTGAATATTTTAAATACAAGTCTTTTTTTATTACAATGATTTAATTTGGAAAAAAAATTAAGCTTATACACATTAATTTAACAATATTTTCATTAAAAATAATATTATTTTAACAATCTGATTAACGCTGATACTATTAAAACACATTTAAAAATTGACGCTTATTTTTAAGACGAAATAAAATAACAGATAGATAAAAATAATCAATTCAACTTAATTATAATTTTTTTCTAATTTTTTAATTTCAAATAACGAGAACAATAAGCTTACTCTCCATTGCCCACATATCTTCTTGTTTAATGCCGTGTTGATATTTGACCAAAGAGTCTACACATTCAAATGTTATCCCAGAAGTATCTGTCAAATTGATTAATTTTGGTGTCATATCAGTGATTTCACTGATTGTTTGTAAATATCTCCTTACATCAGATAAATACTCGTCACTTTTCTCTATAATATGAGTACCTTTCTCACTCTCTCTCTCTGTCTTTTTACCAGAATTACCATTAGCGAGAGAGGTGTTATATATCATCAATGAATTAGTAAAAATAATGATAGCTATAGCCCGCATGGAAATTTCTGATATATTTTACACTACAAGAAATTAATACTGCAGATTCGGTAACTGACTGCCTCACTTTATTCTGAAGAAATGAAGGGGAAATCAATGTGTCAAAATGTGTATGTTTAACAATATGTTATATATTTCAGAAATCAAGCGAGAAAAAGCAGAAAATTTGGGAATTTATAATATGAAATAAAGACGCAGATATAAAAATAGAAATTTTAACAATAAATCATATAGTATAAACAAAATTCAAAGTATCGTGATTTTTTTCTTGAGAAAATCAAACTCTGATTTTTGTTAAGATAGTTGTAGTCATATTATATGGAAATATTTGAATAGAAGAGGCCCTATAATTGTTCTGTCAGGTTTTCTTACTATGTTGTCGAAAACATAGGGGACATTGTTATTATTCTCTTAGATTTGCTTACAATGTTGCGAAAAAAACAGGAGACACTGTTACTACTTAGATTTTTTTTAGAATGTCAACGTGACTGAAATAAATCATAATTCAAAGAAACAATGATGTTTCTAAATTGACTTTAAGCTTAAATCCTGATAGAAAACAATTTATTTTAAAATTTATGGATGTATATAATTTTTTTCCTAGATTTGTTTTGAATACAAAATTCAGTATAAATAATAATGAAAAGACATTTGCAATCTAAATAAACCTGTTTTCGGAATTTCACAAATGAGTCGTAAATAGAAAGTGCTTTTCAAAGAACTTGTAATCTGTGATAAAATGTTCACTGTTGTTTTGTCTCTCTTAAAATTTAATTTGAATAAATGATTTATCTATACGAGACACGGTTATAGAAAGGTATATTGAAACACTTATTCTCAATGCAAGATATTTTTATTTTCTATATAATCTCCATTGACTTGTTGAAATTAATTTTAATTATTTAACATTAATATTTTCTATTATATAATGATTTGTTTTACATATATAGGAAATATGTATCCTAACTAAAAACAGTTTTGTATAAATTATGGGTTCATTGTCAATATAGAATTAGAGCGATTGTTACACTTTTAAACATTAAAAATTTTTTTTATTTACATTGTTTAATGATTTGAACATTTATTCAAGCATTGAAGTGTTAAACACTTTTATAGAAATAATTTATAGCTCATAGTTTAAAAAAATGAAACATTTTTTTTTACCGAAATAGCCTAATATTTAAATAAGAATTCGTTTATTGTTAATTAATAGAGCAAATTCTTTTTGGTGAGAATTATTTTTCACCACATAAAAGAGTTTCTGGCTGAAATAATAGCCACTAGATAATTCTGAATCTTATTTATCAACGAATAATTGAGTATTTTATTTAATGAGATGAGCAATTTTTTTCTCTAAAAATCTGTGTTAGATTTAAAAACCCATGTAGGAAATATTTCTAAAAGAGGTTACATTATTATTTTTTTCAACATAACTGAGCTTTTTTTTTTCTTTTTTTTTTTTTTTTACCTTAAATAGCATAGAAAAGATTTGCAAGATTATAAATAATGCAATTCATTTTCTCAATCAACAGTAACGTGAAGTGATAAGGAAAAAAATGTAATACAATAATTAAATACTTATAAAAAATCTTATTACTTTATAAGAAAAGTCGAGATACATAAAAAGCTTATTAATATTGACGATTTATTTTAATAATTTATAACCGTGAGATTTCAATATCTTTAATATCATAAAAAAATTTAAATCAAAATTTATTGCAGCAAAAGCAAATATATATATATATATATATATATATATATATATATATATATATATATATATATATATATATATATATATATATATATATATATATATATATATATATATATATATATAAATCAAATCGTGCAACTGTAATAATGGAAATTTTTTTGTGGGACATGTATTTATGAACAATATATTTGACTGTATTTAAAAATGTAAATACACTGCAGGACATAGAAAATGCAACACCAAAATGTACTCATCAAACACAGAGAGGCAGAACGAACAGTATGTGATCTATATTTCGAAATGATATGCATAATACAGTGCGAGAACAGGGTCGAGTCAGTTGTACGACCACCGTAAACGGCAATGTATGAAACAACATGTCTAGGCACAGAACCAATGTGAGTATGGATGGTGTCCTGAGAAATAGCTCTCCATTCCCTGTCAACCATTTGCCAAAGTGCATCTTCTGATGGAGGCAGTGGCAGGGTGGGTCGTCAAATGGCGTCAAACCATATCCCAAACATTTTCGATTGGTAAGAGATCTAGAGAGCACGGTGGCCACAAAAACAGCTGTACATCTTGCAGAGCATGTTGGCTGATGAGAGCAATGTGCGATCGGGTATTATTGGACACCTCTTGAAGGTAGGGGAGCATCACAAGCCACACCATATGATCCACATAACGTTGGGCTATGATAATGCGGTAAATATGAATTAGTGGTGAACTGGAATCGTATGCAATGGCGCACCAAATCATGAAGGCGCGTTGCTTCTCAGCAAGGCATTTCAAAATTGCTGCAGGATTAGTACTGTCTCCACGTAGACGCCACATTCGTACGCAGCGATTATCACTGAAGAAACAGAAAAGTGACTCATCTGAGAAGACGATTCTGTGCCATTCTGTCGTTCATATTGCTCAAACCAGGAACCATTCCAGATGTTGGTGTCTATTCTGTAGAAACAATGGGCCGCCGCCACAATCTCTCGAAGTGTCGATCCATGCTTGCTTACGTCACACTGGCTGCACCAGCACTCTGCAAACGTTCCACATTTTGTTTTACCAACCATCTTCACCTCAGCTGGTCCACTGTAAACGTATCCAAATGTCAGCTGCTATTTACTGTAAAGACTAATCTGCCCTTCTCATCCCGATTACCATACTCCTCGTAAACTTGTCTGTCAGCTGGAACTTAATCCATTGACAATGGCCTGATATTTTCTGCATTTACAGGTGTTCTTTGTGACACGAAAAATCTTTCAACGATTATTTTCCAAGCAGCAATAACGGCACGAATATTACCCACCCTGCCCATTTCTCGCTTTATTTTTATCTTATGTGCGCTAGAGAGCTGGGCATTTCACATAATTTGTGTAACTCAGTAAATTGCATGCAATGGCATGCAATTTTCTGAGTTACTTAAATTTTAAAATGCAATTTACTTAAATTTGCATGGCCACTACTTCTTGATGTTGCATTTTCAATCTCGGGTAGTGTATACACATCATATAGAAGATCATCCATAAAATAAGATACCAACCACTGCTCCAAAAACCACAAAATGACCGAAATGCAACCGTACATGTGGAGTAGAATGTAGATGTGGCTATTATATGTTGCGATTTTAATTTTAGATCCTTTTTAAATCGTTGTTGTAAGTAAAGATGTGACACCTACTCTTATTTTTTCTGCTGCTGACAGCAAGGTGAGGGCAGTGATAAATTTTCTGAAAACATAGAACGTAGCTCCTTTTAAAATGCCTCGTCAGTTTTGCTTAATGTTCAGACTGGAAGTAATTTTCTGGAACGATAACAAACTGAAGTTGACGAGTACCTCGTTAAATTCGTTGCAGGCGATGAGAAGTGAATTTCTGGCTTCATCACGAAAATCAAGCAGCAGGGGATGCACTGGCGCCATAGTGGTTCTCAGGTCAAAACGGAAGTCAAGGAGATTGTATATACACAGAAATTTATGCGCACGGTCTTCAGGGACAGAAAATGCATTGTATGAATAACAATACATAAATATTACACGAAATCTAGCCAGCGTAAAAGAAGCTAAAGAAAGGTTTGCCAGTATAAATAAGATAAATCATGAAAAACATTAAAACCAGAAAGACAAAATTAGAAAATTACTAAAATATACAATGCAAATGATAAGAAGAAAGCATAGGGATCACTTCTTCATCAGGAGAGAGATTTCAGTTATGCAAAATAAACTTTTTTTCCTGACATACACACAAGAAAGACAAATATCTAAAAGTCTTCGAGCAATTCTACCGAAAAGTGTTCGTATTAAAAGAAAATCATAAATACACTTTATTCAAAAATTAAAGTAAATACATATAATACCAAAACCAGAAAATCAGATTAAATTTATGTATTAGAATAAAGGTTGAGTTACAAAGTTACGTTTAAAATTGGATTACAGAAATAGTTGCCAAGAACAATAAATTCAAAAAGTTAACGTGGCTTAGAAATATACAGTAAATTTGAAATTAAAATCTAAAGAAGATTTAAGGTTAAATTATGTTTAAGGTGATAGAATAAAAGAAAATGAGTAAATGTAGGTGTTTTTAGGATTCTTGTGTGTGTAATAACTTATATGCTTGTAGGGCCCTTCTGTTGTTATATAAAAACTTCGCATCACTTCAATCTTTCAAGCGATTCCTTACTTTCCATATATTTTAAAATAAAATTAGTTGGAATATAATTATTTTTGAGGTGATCTATTAAGCATTTTATTTGATTTTTAGTAAATTCATGATTGTTACAGATATTTAATTTAATTTTAATCTCTTCGGGGGAATTGCTCGAAGACATTTGTCCTTCCCGCATGTCAGAAAAAATTGTTTATTTTGCATAGCTGACCATCTCCCTCTTGATGAAGACGTGGTCCCTATGCTTTCTTCTTATCATTTGCATTATACATTTTAGTAATTTTCTAATTTTGTCTTTCTGATTTCAATGTTTTTCTGGTTTTAGCTTTTATATATATATATATATATATATATATAAATATATATACACACATATATATATATATATATGTATATATATATATATATATATATATATATATATATATATATATATATATAACGTGGTAATGAGAAGACCTGGGAGTGAATGGTCACGAGCCCTTGAGCTTACAAGAACAACGGTGACAAGAAGAGACAAGAGAGCAACATAGTTGCCGATTGAGCTGGATAGCGTGGACTTATTCGGGTAAAAGAAAAAGTGCATTACCTGATTCTTATTATTAGTTATATATACATTTAAAAGAATAACGTATAATAAATTTTCATTAATTTTTATTTTATTATTTTTATTTATTAATAATTATTTCTTTTTTTTTGCGTTGGATCAAACTTACAGAATTCAAGAGCCGTTCTCACTAAGAGGCTTGGAGTGCTCGTGCTCATATGGTGAATTCCATAACAAATTGGCTTAGAAGTTTTCTTGTTTGACCATCCTCTTACAATCCCAATTACTTGCTTCCAGAGACTTCTTTTTTATCTATTCTTGTAACTTGAGGAAATTTCTGTCCAACCATGCCTTCCCCATATACAACAGCGTGAAGAGAACTGTGACATGATAACCCCATTCCCTGGCGGCAGTCTTGTAAGGTAGACGAATACAAAAACTTATCTCACGGTTATATAAGTTCTACAATTCCGATAGTTTTTACGTGGAGAAGTAGCTGAATTATTCTTGTATTTTTCGCAATAAATCTTTCTATGAAATTATGTTTTGTTTCTTTTTAGAGATTGGGAAGTTTGTTTTTTGGATGACCTCTTGTATATATATTTTACCGAGCTTCGGAGTTCATATGGATTGAGAATTGAATAAAGCAACCACTCAATGAACACAAGACTTTTATTCGTAAAAATTCCACTGTAGCAATCACAATTATACAGCTACAATTCGTCAGATACAATAACTATCAGCTTCCAATCACAGGTCTCAAATACCTCAGACAGAGAACAGCTTCTTTAGACTAGCAGTCACGACTAATCGTCTTCCCTCACTAACTGTCTTCACAAAACTAACTCCTTCTATGTCGGGCTGCCGTATTTATACCTGACTTGGCGGGGAAATCTACCAATTTCACCAAGGTTCTGGAAGCTTCTAGGCTATCTCGTTAAATATTGGTCCTAAAGCTTAGGTGATGGATGTTTCCAAAAGTATCCATTTCTCGCCAAGTCGCCAAGAATATCGCCAAGTCGCTAAAAATCTTGCCAACTGTCACCAAGTCACTATGTTTTCTCGCCAAAACATCTCCAAGTCACCAAATCAATAGAAAACCAACTTTTAACGTATAACACTTCTAAATACCGTAATTTTTGCCCATAATGTGAGTATTTCCGATCTGTCTGAGATATTTTAAGACATATACAATAATTATTTATAAATTTGTAACAATATATATATATATATATATATATATATATATATATATATATATATATATATTTGAATATTTGACTTGAATTTTCTGCTGATTATATTGACTAAGATTTTTTATAATTCTCTTGAAGAATCATATACAATTTTTTCAAAATCTCTCTATTTTATAACTTAATCAACTTTTTTTTTATTTTCTATTAACTTACATACAACTAAAACACAGAAGCAGTCAAATTATTTCCTTGTGACTTCTACTTATTTTGTTATTTTGCTATTTAACTTCTTTTTTTAAATTGTTTTTCAGATTCATTTGCTCTCTCTCTCTCTCGTCATATTAATCTTTTAAAATAATTATCTAACTTAATAAATATATTCTTTTCCTATTTTATTTTTATTTTCTACCTTTCCCTTGCTCTGTAAATTTCGTTAACAATTTTACATGTATTCAAAATACTTTATTATAGAATATTCTATGTCATCAACAATCTTGAAAATAAAACAAATTTTTCTGAAGCTTTGCCACGCAAAGAACGGCGCGAGGAAAACAGAAGAAAAAGTGTGTCTTCGTTTTTATATATTTCAAGTTACCTATTACTCTATTGTTTGTTAAAACTAACAATAATTTGACCTTGTACATTGAAACCACAAGTTCAAACTAGTAGACAAGCGTGTTTTGCAAAATCTTTTATTCATTTATGATACTCGTACTTATTCAAAAAGTTAGTAATATATTTTTTTAAAAATTAATTTACTAAGCATAATAAAAGTAAATATTAATTAATAATTATCATCTTTTTAACGGAATTTTTATTTAATTAATCTAAATTTTAATTTAAATAATAACTATTTAATGATTATCAAAGCATTCGGGGACACCTAGAAGTACAGTAGATTTCCAATTATTTATTTTTTTTTGAAAAAAAAAAAAAAAAAAAAAAGGTCTGTAAAAAAAATATTTTTTAAAGAAAACTATATATTTATGGAAAATAATTTAATGAAAAAGCAACACTTTTACACATTAAAGTACTTACACAAGTGCAGTACATTAATACAGCCTGCATGTACAGTACTGTAAAGCAAAGTCATTGCTTGCTGAACAACTTGCTTTTTCACTGAATTCTTAGGCAGCCAGTTCCTTTCTGCCTGATTGGGAGAATTCGGATGTCATTTGCACTCGGGCTGATGCACTATCCATTTGGAAGCAATTTCAAAGCTGGCAAATGTTTCCCCCAGATTGTTGTCCCGTGTTTGTTTCAACTTGAATGTAAAGATCATCTTATTCCTCGACACTTTTCAATAAGTTGGCCATCATTTGCAATTTGAAATACTGTGTCTGACTCATAATCCATTCTCCTATATCTTCAGCACTAACTTCTAATCCTCTCATTTTCCATCTCTTCTTCCCTTGTCATTCTTCGTCAATTTATTTATATATTTCGGATACATGGAGCTTTAGAGATTAGAGTTCTACTATAAATGGATGAATTTTATAAAAAGATTCTATGTGAATTCTTTGGGTTTAAGAACTGCAGTATTACTTTCAAATATCTATGTTTTTCGATATGCTAATATTAACTAATAATCAAAATATACGAAAGTGCTTTCTTTCTTTTTATATCTCGATGAAAATGTTGTGCATTCACTAATATACAATTACTAAGCTAAACTCTGTGGCATGATACCTCATGGGGACCAAAACCTACGGTGCCTATTTTTGTTTTCCTCACAGAGAGGCTCTGAGGTGCGCAACATTAGATTAGATTGTCCACCTAATGTGAAACCACCAATATTTAGTTTACGAGCATGCTTGGTACCCAGTTTATCGACTCACTGAATGGGTGAAAGGCTGAATCGACCTTTCCCAGCCCGAGGATCGAACCTCTGACGTGTGTCTTGGGAGCGTGAAACACTACCACTAAGCTACCGGCTCATCACTAATATAAAAACGGTCATCAAAAAGTGTTCACACACTTTTAACCATCATGGAAAATTGATATTTAATTCTAGAAACTTTAATTGTTGGAAATAGAAAACTTAAAATCTTATTTGAAATGTAAGGCACTTTCTCCCGCAAATATGATTACTGTTAAAGATGGGGGGCCTTCAGCATCAATATGTTTCTGAGTACGAGTGACAACTGATTTCGTACATCCTTCCAAAGTGTACAATAGGATTTCTGTGCCCACCGCTTAAATCTCATTCCAAAGTATGCCTAGGTTAAGTGGTTTACTCCTGTACAACTCATCTTTTACTGTGATCCATCTCGCAAGAAGAAATCTAGCGTAGTAATATCTGACAGTATGGAAGAAACTCGATTCACCCCCTGCATACAATCTACTGGTCTACCAAATTTGGATTCATTGTTCTCTATGATAGTGGGGTGTGAGGCGCCATCTTGTTGGAAATAAAACTTGTCATTACTGTAAAATGTATCAAATACCAGGGAATATGAAATCAATAAGCACTGTTAAGTACTTTTCATGTGTTACATTACCTTCAAAGAAGAAAGGGCCACGGGTAGAGACAAATCACAAAACTTTATCTGTTTTACGTGTTGCATTACTTTCTCCTAGAAAGTGAAAATTGTGACATGGGAAGTACGGTTTCTATGACGGTTTTAAGAGTGATTACATTTTCTCTCGCACCCTGTAAAGTGCAAATATGATACGTAAAAATCTTCTAAATGATTTTTGGTGAAAATCTCATTTATAATTAACAATTCTGTAATATAATATTAGAAAGAGTCTTTTTTTCAAATATAGTATCTTCAGGTAATAAGTTATTTCCACATACAGTGCCTCTCTTTCTAGTGAATAAAGAGTTATTTGCATCCACTGTTCTTTCTGATCACAGTTATGGTTTCCACATGAAAAATTATTCACGAAGGATTTCTCGTTCAATATAGTCTATTGATATTTCTTTAATGGGAATTAAAAAAGTTGCTAGTAATTATATTTGAATAAATAAAAATAAAATTTCTTTTTAATTTAAAACTTACGAAATATAAAAAAAAGGAATACACATTTTCTTTTTGTATGTTTTAATTTCCCATGTCAATAAATACAGGATGATGGAAGGCAATTGAAAGTGTAGAAACAAAACCAACGTGATTTATTCAAAATGTCCACATATTAAAGAAATGGGAAACAACTAAAGAGATTTTGTATGTATAATACCAGAGGCGTAACAAACCACTGTGACAGAACCTAGAGCACATCATAATATAACCCGTACAACAACTGAAGAGTACGTTGTTGGTATGATGATTAATAAAGCATATGACTCCCTTGCGAAAAAATACAGTCCGTATAACACTGAGGTATTCTAAGATTTACATTATCGAGGTGAACTTGTGGGGTAGAGAATAAAGAAGGTATGCGCTCTTAAGGTCCATCCCGGATGTCGCAGGTGGCTGCGATTCCTCAAACAAGCATGTACCACGCATTCTTTATTGAATTCAAATCCGGTGAGAATGCTGCACATTAAATACAAATGGCATTTTCCAATTGAAGGCAATGGTTGACGATGCTATGTGGTCCAGCGTCTCTTACTTGAATTTGGCCAGTTCCAAGTGTGTGATTCTGCAGACGTGTGGACGTGCGTTATCATGGAGCAGAACCACACCCTTCATTAGCAGCCCCAGACTTTTGTTCTTGATTGACCTGCATCAGAGTGTCTCACAGTACACATCAGAATCTATGGTTTATTCTGTTCTCGTGGAATTCCACAAGTATCGTAACTTAAACGTTGAAAAATATGGTGAGTAAACACCTTTCCTGCTGACGGTACGGTTTTGAACATTTTAGGGGGAGATGACTACTCATGCTTCCACTGGTTTCTCACCTTTCACTGTCAGAAATCAGATAACACCTCACTGCTTCTCAATCGTCGAATATTGCAACGCGAACGAAATCCTGTCCTCATACGGACAGCCATGCTGTCCGTATGAGGCCATAATTTGGACACCGCTTTTTATAAGAGCATCTGCTCTCTCCTATCCACGCTTGTGCCCGAGCATGCTCCTACATAGTCAGAGACTCCAATCACATCCCGAGATGTTTCGCTATGTTCTAACATTGCGCAATAAGCAAATATTTAACAATTACGTTTTTCCGTAGCTTCGAACTTTTTCATTTGATCACCTCTTTTATATATATATAATGTCCAAAAGTTAAGGATAATTCAGAATCACATAGAAATTGAACTCTAAAATAAACATTTCATATGTAGAATTATCACGCATATATTGAAGAATAATATGCAAATTACAAGAAACCACCAAATGCCGCCGATAGTATGTCACAATGACGAGAGTGTAAGAGAAGGGTATGTAAGGAATGGTTGTAAAGAAGAAAAATTGTTTACAAGCGCTTTAAAAGCCTTTCAGTGCAATAACAGCATAGTTATGGCACAAAGGAAGCATTTAGATGATGTTTTACGTAGTAGAATTATCACCCGTCTCGAATGTGGACGTATTCAGTTGGAAGTATCCGTGGAACTTGGAATAGTCCAGAGTGCCATCTTCAGGCCTTGGCAATGGTTCCAAGATGATGATAATGTTAGTAGACATTACAGCACAGGTCGCCCACTAGTTACAACGCCGAATGAGGACCGGCATTTCAGAGTTACTGTCAAAAGAAACAGATGGAGCACAGAATTAGACCTGTCTCGTCAGCTCTCTTCAGCTACCGCTAAAGAAGTTTCAAGTCAGACCATGTGCAGACGCTTAGAGCACATTGTTCTATATGCTGGTAGGCATGTCAGATGCGTTCCATTTACCACAACTCACTGTTGCCTGCGGTTGGCCTGGAGTAGAGATCATGCCTTGTGGACACCATTACAGTGGTCTTGTTGATATCCAGGTTTAGCTTTCAGTGTGATTTTCACCGGACTTTCATAGGAAGAGGGACAGGTACCCGTTACCACCAAGAAAACACCATTAAACAACACCGTTCTGGTGGTGCAGGATTGCTCGTTTGGTGAGGAATTATTCTGGGTTTCAAAACTGACCTGCATGTTCAGAATGTTAACATGACAGGCCACACAGGCGTACGTTACCCTAGTACGTTTGTTTCAAGGCGCTATGGGTGCAGAATTTTCGTTTATGGATGATAACACCCATCCTCACCGAGCAAACATTGTAGACGAATGCCTTTAATTGGAGAATATCATCCGTATGGACTGGAAGCATACTCACAGGATTTGAATATAATAGAGCATGTGTGGAGCATGCATGTCGACGAACAGCAAGACCATCAACCCCTTCCCACATGTTTGCCGGAACTTCGGTGATCATTGCTTGATGAGTGGTAAAATATTCCCCAAGATCAAATTGATAATTTGATACTCAGCATACCTAGGCTTTGTACAGCCTGTATTGCATCGTCTGGGGGTCTTACTATGTATTAATAATCATACCATCTATGTTAATTTGGTTTTTCTAAATAGGTTCCTTTTTGAAATTTGCTCTACGTAGTAAAAATAGCAATTTTTACCAATAATGTCAAACGTATAGCATCTTTTTTGCTCTTTACCTTTTGTTTAGTAAATAGACTTTACAAATAAGTCACATTTGTTTTGTTTCTGTTTCTTTATTTGCCTGAACTTGCATTATCCTTAACTTATGAACACGTGTATTATACACCAGTGTTCATAAGTTGAGGATAATGCAAATTCAGACAAAGTTATACATTGCCTGAATTTGCATTATCCTCAACTTATGGACACGAGTGTTTATATATATTTCTACCAGAAAGTAAAAGTTGTTTTCTTTAGAATATATATAGTTTTTCAACAAGTACTTGCTGTTGATTAGCCTTTCATTTTTTATCACCGAATGTATATATATTGACAGAGCAAATGTGTTAAATGTAGGTGATTCCAAATGTTTAAAAGGATACTTATTTTAAGTGGGCTACCATGAGCCATAATATATGGCCGGGGTGGCATGGTTGGTTTGGGCGTCGTTCTCATTATTTGAAGATAGTGAGTTCGAATCCCTGCTTAACCAAAGATCCTTCGTATTTACAAAAGGCGGCTGGGACAAGTTAAATATGTCGAGGTTACAATGTCCTAAAATTGGAATGATATGTTTGGGGTGGCAGGCCAAGAATTGAAGTCTTCTACTTGGTGCCTGCTTCAAAATTACGAAGACCTCAATCGGTTACTCCTATGCAACTGGTAGAGCAAGATACAGGAAAGCATCAAGAACTTCCTCTCTGTGATTGGTTATTTAACAAATACTACGAAAATACAAGGTGGCCACATTAATGTGACCGGACAGTGTATTATTCAATAAAATTTTCTCAAAATATGATTTGTTTTATTATAAAATTGCACAGAGCTTTTCGGCTAACCTAATACACATAATTATATGTTTCGGTGAAATTAATAAAGTCGTGATTATGTATAATTACAAATGATTATTTATAATCCCCACTAAATACTTTAATACGATGAATTATTGACCGGTTATTTTATACAATTCGCAACTTGTAATGAAAAGTGAAATAAAAGTCTACAAATTTTTCAAAATCTTGTTTGATATGTTTATTATTTCAACTAAAAATCTGAATTATAGACAGTAAACTTTTTATTTCGACTCGTATAATAAAGTTTGTATTTTTCCGCATTTAAATATAATTATAAACACGTGATTCCAAATATAACTATAAATAAGAATAATAAATCTTTCAAGTACACATGTTTATTAATATTAAAGTTCCACATCACAATATATAACAATAACGGCACATTACATAGAATTTCACAAAACAGCTACACGCAAAGAAATAAGCAACAGACAAAACCACTTCAATATCTCTTAAGTGATCTCAAGTGTCTTTCTGGGAAATTCACTAGTTGCACCTAGCTCCATCTACCCACTTAAACAGGGAAGGTAGCTGTAATTATACTCCCGATATCCTCCCACTACATCTTCGAAGGCCGTCTTGGCGAGGTGGTGTATTATTATAGACTTTTTACTTCGTCCAGCAATTTTATTTGGGCTTAAAGGTTGTTTAGGTGGTCTACCTCTTTTCCTTACAGGTACCACAGGAGAATGGTTTGGGGAAACATTCTGATAAGGTGTTAGTGACGAAGCATTGTATATACTTAAAGATTCCTCAGGCTTGTCACAACTGACTATTTCAAAGGTAGTGGGGGATTTTTGGGAAACCACTATGTAAGGTGAAACCACTTTTCTAGGCATAAATTTTGCACTCTTACTTTGGCTAGTTTTACTTACAGGATGAAGTTTTACCCAAACCAAATCATGGGGTTTATAAACAGGACTTGATCTACGTAATTTAGCAGCATATATTTTCAGACGATCCTGACTTTTTTCGATATTTTCTTTGATTTGTGACATATATCTTTCAAAACGTTTTAAATACGGAGTGAATTCTGGCACAAAATCATCATTATGAATTACATACTTCGTCCCCAATTCATAATTCTCTAGCAAAGTTAAGATATGCTGCCGTACAACCAGTAGTTTCACATTTTGCGGTATTCATTTCAAATCTTATAGCTGGCAGTTGTTCAGTCCATAATGTATGGTTGTTGCCTACCATCATTGCCAAACGAGGTTTCAATGCTCTGTTTTTGCGTTCAACAGGATTGGCCTGTGGATAGTAAACAGGTATGAGACTTTGATTGATGTTCAAACAAAACATAAAACTGTTGCATTACTGCACTGACAAATTGAGACACATTATCACTGATTAGACGACGAGGTGATCCATACCTTAAAAATACCTTATTTAATAATGTTAAAGCGCATTCTTTAGCAGTAGCTTGTTTTAACGGGAATAACTCAACCCTTCGTTGTACAGTCTTCAACAATAAAAATTCACTTCATGCCTTCACTTGCTTCTGGCAAGGGTCCATAAAGATCAATGGCGATGCTTTCAAAACGTTGAACAGGTACGGTACTTGCAATAAACCGGCAGGTTTTTGAGCCGTTGCTTTGCATCTGATGCATTCTGCACAACTCTTTACATAATTTGAAATGTACTTTCTCATTCCAGTCCAATAATATCTAGATGATATTCGGGAAAAGGTACCATCATCTCCATAAAGTGATGCTGTGGGAGCGTCATGGTGAAGTTTTAGGACTTCTTCTCTTTGATGCGAAGGGACAACTAACTGTGCTTCCTCAGATTCAGAGTAAGGAGAATAACGGTAGAGTACACCTTTATTCAAGAGGTGCCCTCTTTCTGTCCAATTCGCAAAGTCAACACTTTTGTTAATATCTTCCAAAGAGTCCACGATCTTCTTTAATTCAGGATCTTTCAATTGTTCCTCTCTGAGTTGATCAGTTGTTCTTGATGAGACATCAATTACAATAATTCTTAAGTTGCAAGATTTTTAATTGTTCTTGTCCATGCTTTCCACAGATCTGGACAGCATGTCAGCCACAACGTTACATTTTCCTGGAAAATAATCAATCTTCAAATTATAAGTTTGAATCTGTAGGGCCCATCTGGCTAATCTTCCAGTGGCATGTTTCACCAACCATTAGCATGTTTCTTGACGTCAAAGTCATTAAACATGCTAATGGTTGGTGGTCAAATGCTACGGTAATATCCGAGCCTTCAATATAACCTCGAAATTTTTTAAGGCCCATACGAGTGCCAATACTTCTCTTTCTGTTGTGGAATAGTTTTTCAACAGAGCTTAAAAGTCTACTTGCATATTCGATTGGCTGTTCATCGGTAGGACTTTCACCTTGTAGAAGGACTGCGCCTAGAGCATAAACACATAAACACTCGCATCTGTTCGAATGATAAATGGCTTTGTAGGATCAACTTGTTTCAAAACTGGTGGTGTTGTTAAACATCGTTTTAGAGTTTGAAATGCTTATTGTTCTGGTTCATTCCATTTCCAAACAATGTTCTTTTTGGTCAAATTGCTATGGGGTCTAGAAATATTTGAAAAATTCGGGATGAATTTTCTATACCAAGAACAAGTTTGCAAAAATGATTGCAACTGTTTAACATTTCTTGGACAAGGAATATTTTGTATTGGTGCTATTTTATCTTGATCCACATTTATCCCATTAGGAGTAATCCACAATCCTAGATATTTTACACGAGGGCACGCAAATATACATTTGTCTCTATTTGCATATAATTTAAATTTTCGAAATCTATCAAACACCATTTTTAAATCTTGAACATGTTGTTCAAAGGTTTCAGACAAAACAATAATATCATCTAAATAGACTAAGATATTCACAGATGGTAGTTCATTTTGGAATTGATCCATAAGACGTTGGAAAGTTGCTGGGGCATTTCTTAAACCATATGGCATTCTTTTATGCCTAAATGCACCAAACAGGCACACAAATGCAGTTTTGTCTTTATCCTGGGAATTAATCTCTATTTGATGTATCCAGTTTTTTGATCAAGAGTAGACATAAAGAGAGTAGATTGGCTGGCTCCTTTGCAACACAAACTTTCCCTGTAGCTTCATAAACTTCAATGTCAAGTAAAGCTACAGGAGAGGTGAGACAAGTAAGCATCTGTATGGAGTTGACATGAGCACTGTCTTTTATTTGAGAACACTTTGGAAATTTTGCTTTTATAAATCCTGGATAGCCACATCCATAACAATAAACGGAGTTTTCAAAATTTTATGATGGCCTGTAATTTGTGTTATATAGTGTATTTTTGTGGGTACTAAAAGCTTCAGTTTTTTTCAAATTTAGAGAATTTGTATTTATTTGATTCTTGATTGACTGCATTTCTAGGATATTTAGGTTTATGTAATTCTTGGAATTTTGAATGTTTTACTAGTTTTTGATAAGGAAATTTTATATTTTCATATAAATCGAGCTTATCAGCTAACAAGAGAGGATCATTGAGCTTTTCCCAACTAAATAGTGATTTTTATAATCTGGCGGGCATTTTTTATTAATTTGATCAGCAATAATATTTTTTTTTAATTTGTTAAATGAAGTTATCTCTAATTCATGAAGCCAACCTTCAAAGTATGTCCTGATCTCAAAAAAGAAATCTTTCCAAGTGAAATTTTCGCGTTTTTGAAGGCGACTAAAAAGAATTTTAAGCCTGTCTGCTGTCAGCTTAAATCTTTGCAATAATATAGTACAAACATGGTTATAATTTTTGAGCATTTCTTCAGGTTCTCTTGCGATTAGTTTACCTATATCACTTGGGAGTACACCTACTAAATGTGATACCCAATAATCATTAAGTATATTTGAAAGCTTCATCTGCCTTTCAAACATTGTTAGAAATATTATTATATCATCTGAATCAGGATTAAATGCAGGCAAGACAGTTTTTAAATCAATCCGCGTAGGAGTAGGATCAATGTGACTGGGATGTAAAGCTGTTTTTGGATTTGATGCTTGCAGCCTAAGCTTTTCAAGTTCGAATGCTCTTTCCTCAGCTAAACACGCTGATTTTCTCTTTTCAATTTCTTTATTTTCTCTTCTTCAAATTGTTTCCGATCTTCGATAATATTATTTAATTCGGGATGAATTAATGAACTTTAATAAACTGTTCATTATCCTTAAGGAATGAAGATTTAGTGATTTTGTCACGTAAGTCAATAATTTTATCATCAAAAGTAACAGTTATGCGTAATTCTGATGCTAAATTATAGAGATCAATTTTCTTACATTTAGACAGAAAAGTAATGTTTACCCTATATTATATTCAAAAAGAAATTTTATATTAGTCGAAACTTGTAATTGAATTACCAACTAACCGACTAGACAACCAACTAACTAACCCTTTTGAGGTAAATGAAAACAATATCGAATAAATATTCATAAAAACTTAATAAAAATTACTTAAAATATCTAATTAAATAATAAAATATTCTTTTTAAAGTAAACAACACATTATCATAAAATTCACCAATATTTTTCGTTAAAATTATTAAACATGTGAGTTAAGATAGTTCAGAAATAGCTGCAATAACTTAACAAATTATGCATCTTGATAATCTATGCAATCAGTACGCAATTATGATATTTTTATAAAATAAAAAGTTTGAAAACATTTTTTATGTACACCACAAAATGAACACAGCATAAAATATCAATAAGTAAATAAATTTAAAATAAATGAAAATTACAATTATCTCACCTATGAAACATACAATCTTAAAATGAATGAGAAGCAAAATTATATATTAAATACTTGGTAAAAAAGTATTACATAGGAAACTCTTATTTAAATATTTTTTGAATAATCTCTAGTAAAAGCTTATTAATACCATACATAATACCAGATAGAATAGGATAACAAAACTTTAAAAAATAATGTAATAGACAACAATGTTTTGAATGAATCGGATGCAATAAAAGGAAAACATAAAACAAATATGCATAAATATATATCTGCGTTTTTATCAGAAAATGAAAGAATAGATTCGTTAATACTGTTTGTATATAATAAAATTAATATTGAATATATATACAATTAAGGTAGTCAACAAATTAAATCTTGTAGTTTATAAAATTTCTGTATCAAGGTATTCTTCATAAATATACTAGAATAATATTCTAATATGTAGCAAGCGGTAATAATATTTACGTATGTGTTTAAACGAAATAATAAAATATACATATAAACACGTAAGAGGTAGCATTTTCTTTCTTGATAACATTATAGATTCCACATAACATATATATAAACATATAGTATCACTTTCATTTACCTTATAATTTTTAGAAATTTAAATATATTTATTTAAACATTCATAGGTTATCGATAACTCTTCCCATTGCTTGAATATTAATTTTAAAAATAAATATCAAATATAATAAACACAAAACAAAAAAACATATTTTCAAAAGCCGGGACGAAGATCAAAACAAAGAAGGATTTTTCATCGAACTTCCGGGTAGGAATACGATGAGAAGGGGGAAATTTTCTTTCACACTTTCACATTCATTGGCATTTATTCAGGATGAAACACATTTAATTTCTTTGGCACGTTATTTGTAAATCTGAATTATTGAAGTAGGATTGCGCAGAAGATTTAGTGGCACTTCACTACCTTGAAAGACAGCACTTTAACACATATTGTAGCTGTAGAACAAGACAATTCTTGGATGCATCATTTATTGGATAAGAATCATTTCTCGTCAAGCACCAGGGCGACACTTAAGCACATTCAGACTTGATCTGATCTTTTCAAACAAAGCATGTATTCTTATTAAAAGAAATATGCATCACGTGTCAGGGTGACTCTTTTTTTTTCAGACTCCTAATGAGTCGATAATTCGATGATCATTTTTTGACGTTGGGCGCTTCTATATAAGCACATGATTCCAAATATATCTATAAATAGGAATAACAAAGCTTTCAGGAACACATGTTTATTAATATTAAAGTTCCACAACAGAATCTATAACAATAACGGTACATATTTTCCCAAAACAGCTACACACAAAGAAAGAATCAACGAACAGAACCACTTCGATATCTTAAGTGTCTTTCTGAGAAATTCACTAGTTACGCCTAGCGCCATCTACCCACTTAAACAGGGAAGGTAGCTGTAATTATACCCGCTACATAATGTATTTAAAATTATTTATTTGAGTTAAATGAGTATTTTAATCTTTTTTTATATTATTTTTTTAAACATGTAATGGTTGTAAAATTTTTATCATTGGTTTTGTAATTTGGTTTTTAGAGAAAGACAGAAATCGGAGGCAAGTAACTGGAACAAAGTAAAAAATATAAGTAACTGAGAAAAGTAACAGATACAAGTAACTAAAAAAAGTAATAGATACAAGTAACTGAAAAAAGTTAGAGATACAAGTAATTAGAAATGTAATAGATATATAAGTGATAGGAAAATGTAACAAATACAAGTGATAAGTACTCTAAAGAAATCGTAAAATACTTGATGAGATTCAGCTTTATTGATGAAGCTGTTTCTTCTACGTATTATAGAATGTTGAAAATGGAATTTTATAGCATGTTTTAGACGATCAATGTATCATACATTTAATATACAATGTAAAGTGAATATTGGTAAAGTAGAAAATTAGACTCTCTGGGTCGTCATGAAAACAATTTCATAATTTATTGTCTGATATAATTTATTTCATGATGTGATTTTAAATGACAGAGAATATTTAAATATTTTTTGGTTTTTCTGTTACTGAGTTTCGATAACCTTAATAATTCAGTCTGTTCATTTGCCTGTTGTGGAATTTCTCATTTAGAAAACATTAGTAAAATTGAAAAGTGAAGGTATTAACTTAAAAAATTAGCTTCACTCAAAATTTAATATTAAGGGAAATATATTGTAATAAAATAAATTCTGTGAAATTTAAGTAGATAAATTTAGAACAAATGCACTGATTTCTGTTTTTTTTTTTTTTTTTTTTTTTTTTTTAAATTAATTTTTTATTAATAATTTGACAATGATATTTTGCCTAAGACTCTCCAAATATTTTAAGACCGTATTCAAAATATTTGTTGCGAATTATTTTGTTTCTGGTTTTATCCATTTTATTTTACTTTAGTATCACACTGTTTACAAAGATAAATGATATAATTAGGTTAGTAAAAACTTGAACAACTTAAAGTAAAAACTTTCTTATTAAATTCATATTGAACATTAGGAATACACTGTCTCCAATGATTTAAAATATTAAGAATTAATTAAACTAATTAAAAATTATGTTATACATATTTTTTATTTATGTTTCATTTATTAAGATGAAAGTAATGTAATGCGTAATAAAGTAAAACATAGTGGGATATGTAATACGTAGCATTCTCTTTCTTGATAATAAACAATTTATATTAAAACTTAAATATATATGGTGGCGCCATCTGAATTTTTAGGAAATAATTAATAGTTAGAGAATTTAACTTGGATGTTGTCGGAAATATAATTTGAATCCTTTTTAAACTTTATTTCAAAATTAATATTATTAGAAAAGGGATTCCCTTAATATCAAGATTCATAAAAAATGAAAAAGAAAAAAAAAGAATTAGAATTTTAGTAGAAAGAAATACGATTTTTAACGTTTGTTTGAATCATATTTATAAAAATTAATTGCCTATTACAAAAGATACCATGACCATAATATGACATTCTCTTGCAATATGAACTTAAAATTTCTTAGGTATTTATTCATCAATGCATATAATATTTATAACATTTTAAAATGTGTCTAAAGTATTGACAACAATAATAATAATTTTTTAATTTTTACATTTTTTTCAATATTTTATTAAATTTAAATTATTATGTTTTGTATGTATTATTATCAAATATTTGTTTCATTTTCTTGTTTATGTAGCTATGTGATATGTTGTGTTTCATATATCGGGAAGCAAAGGAATTTATTTTAAAAAGAATTATTCTGGGTTCTCGAAGGCATAGTTTAATAGGAGAAATTAATATGGTTTCCCCTTATTTCAATAATAATTACGCATAGAATAAAAGTTAAATTGCTTTTTTCGAAAAAATTTCATGAAAACATTTTGATGAAGTGTCGATGGATGATGAAGTATCGCTACTGGATATTTTGTATTTACAAACAACAACAGTTTGAGGCTATAACAATTTACAATTGTTATAAAATAATAAAAGTTCATAAACAATTTACAAACACGAATACACACAATTTATTATGGTTCCTCACTTATTACATTATATTAAAAATCGTAATTTGCTTTAAAATTGTTGCATATGAAATAATGTTAAAACCAGCAGGGTATCTGTTCCAAAAAATGTACTAAAATATCAGGATTGAAGATGTTTTGCTAGAAATTATCTTAAAATAATAAAATATTTCTTCTCTTTCAAGATTTAGGTATTTTTTTTCTTTTTAAAATTTTTTTTATTTAGTTTGTTATCTATTTTATATTTCACAATCTCAAAAAATACAGTCTATATTTTTCATTCAGAAAAAATACGTCATAAAAATAATTATTATATAATCATACATTAAACTTTTTTAAAGAAATGTTTATTTAATTTTTTCCTCAAAAAAAATTATATCTATTATTCACCTCTTGTGCTGTCCAACGACTAATTTGAAAGTTCTGTACTTTATATTAAAAACTGAATGTTGAAAATTATTTCTTGTGAAGTAAGGGTGACAAAACTTTTATTATGATAAATTGTCATTATTTTGTTTTAATTAAAAAAAAACTCTAAAACAAATGGTACGTGATTAATGTGGTACGCTAATATTTGTATTGCATTTGCATCATATTTAAGATGAGGAACATGAAGTATTGTTAAAAATATACCGCAACTTTTTTCCAGGCTAGACCAGAATCCAGAAGTTAGTACTTTAACATTATAACTCAGTTATTCAATCGATATTTTAGTTTATACCCCGTTTCTCATAAATATCCTTTTACCACGAAACAAAAAACTTCTGAACTAAGGTACCAAAAATATTGGAAAAGAAATCGGGGTATTTAAAAAAATTTTTGTTAAAAATAGAATCATTGAAAGTAATGCTCAATGTCCATTGCAAAAAGCATTCAAATGTATATTATCATTCTTTGGGGGAAAAATATACATCACCAAGACAGATTTTTCCATTTTATTTATGCACTGAAAGAAAATTCTTCTTTAAAAAAGCATCTGTTTATCTCAGATGGACATATTAACGAAGAACTTAAGGAATACGAAGAAGTCGGAAATAAAACTAAGAAAACAACTTGAGATAAAGTATGCGATCGCTTAAAAGAAGTGTAAAATAAATAAAATCTGATACTACACGACCAGTACTTCAATTTTGATCCACAATACTGAGAAATGAAACATCATTGACGATATTGCATGGAATTCTCTCGGGGATTTTTTTTATTTGACCTGCTTTAAGGTAAATGCACTTGCACTTTTTTGGTTCTTCATTATAAATGAAGAACCAAAAGAAAAAAAAATGATTTGAAGTAAATTTTGACTTTTGATTTCACAAACCTCATGATACCCTTCTCATTGCTGCTTGTGAATTTTGAAGCATTGATATTATTCTACATAAATAAAATGCATAAGATATGTACTAATACCTTAAGGTATTCTCTTTTATCATACAAAGTACAAAAATTTGATATTGATATTATTATCATGCACACACACCTATTTTTGGGAGGATTTCGCAATCAAGGTACAGGATTCACTTTAAAACTCTTGCGAATTATTTCAATTTGGCACCTTTGGCCCGTTGCCATTTTGGAAAAAATTCCATCATTATTTAAATACGTTAAAGTCATGAATAGCTAGAAATAGTGATCAAATATCTGAGTGTAACCACTTCCAGTTAACGATTTATTAAATTTGATCGGAGGATTCTAGCCCATGGTATTATAGATCTATTGATAGAATATATATTGCCTTGTGAAAACAACTTGCATCTTCTTTGCTCAGCAACTGATTCCATCTTCATCATCTGCTTTTATCAAAAAAAAAAAAAAAAAAAAAAAAAACGTCACTTGACTAAATTACCTTTTACGAATCATTTATTTTTCAATTAGAGAAAGATTGAGTTTTGTCTGAGATTGGAATAACTGGAAATAAATGGGCTGATAAACTCACTGAAAAGGGAAGTTATAAAAAACAAAATAGTGAAAATAATTATAAAAAGGTTCTATTAATTAAAATTATAACGTTAAATTACAAAAAAAAAATGGAATTAGAAATGGAGAAATTCGTTTTGTAATGTTGGAAGCCCCATTCTAAAACATGTCATTCTTATAATACAGTTACCTTCCATGATCATAAGAAAATCACTGATTACTTTTTACAACACGTACTTCTGCATCAATGCATATTTTTTGTCTTACACTTTTAAAAACTAAATTGCTTTAAAATAATGATTGTAAGTAATACTGCTCTGTTGTGTATCTTTAAGTGAAAAAAAGTTAATAACAAATTTATAGTTCGATTCTCATTTCATCCATTGCAATTTTGTAGAGGGAAAAAACGCGCTTCATGTTTAAATGAGTTTTGAGTGAATGCATCGTCAAAATAGAATTTCTACTACTTAACACTACTCTTTGCTTCGACCCTTGAATCAAGATTTTAGTTAATACGTTTAAAGCTTGTGATATAAAAAGATATTAAAAATGATTTTAGATGTAAATGAATCAAAATCAATTAACGTAAAAACACTTGGGAGCATTAGCACTAATTTACATTTATCCTTTATGTACATGCTCTTTAAATATGTGTAAACGAAAGTCCTGTGGTTGCTCGTTGAGCGGTCACCATGGGTGTAATGGTCTGGAGAAAATGTCCTCTTCCTCCAGATCAATCTTAAAATTGAAGAAGTGGATCCTTTGGTGGATGCTTAGAGCAAAGTCATACTTCGTGGTGCTCTGGTTAAATGAAAGACACACCCAACTGACTTAAATTCGCATAGCCAACGGCATATCGAGCTTGGCTTGTCAGTGTCAAAAGTAACAACAACATTTTTAACCTTTAAAATGATTTGAGCCATGATGATATATTCACATCAAGTTTTTTTCTCTTGAATTACCTGAGTGTATTTGAAAATTATGGCATTACATTGCCTATTTATTCATTTCTTACTCCGAAAATGTTTTTTTTTATGGCAGACAATTGTAGACAGTTAGAACTGCATCAGAGTCTATTAATCTATTGTTCCCTGATACCAAGGAACCGGTTAGACACAGCGACCTCTTAGCCGCCGAGGCATTGCCCCTGGTACACCACAGGGGTTGGGCCACCATCACACCTTTCACACATGCCATAGGGTCCCATTTATAGGGTAGGCATCACTCATACTTCATTCACACACACAAGGAAAGGACAAAGACAGAATAGAGATAGAGAGAAAGCACATCCATGCCTGAACCAGGATTCGAACCCAGGACCTTCCTATCCGTAGTCAGGCACGCTGACTACTAGACAAGTTGGCCGGCCTACTCCGATAATGTTTCCATCTAGATATTTAAAAAACGCTATTCTAGGGGTTTTTATTAATTCAACATATTTTGAAAATACTAAAATTCATACATAATGAAACGAATTTCATCACTTCATTTTTATTTAAAAGTAATTAAAGGCCTTCTGTTATTTTTTATTCAGATGAAAATTAATTGTATTTGAAAAGATCCGAATTTAATTTTGAAGAAAACATATTGTAGAGAAATGCTATAATTTAAAAAAAAATTAAAATTTTTTACACTATTTTTTACAGATAGTATATGAAATATTTTCATAAATGTTAGCTCCTTAATCAAAGTGGTTTCTAATACTTGTTGCTCTAGGGCGAAATTCCAAATCAAATTTTGACAATGCTTATAGAACAATTACTTTTAGTTAAAGACGACTTTATCTTTTACTAAAAATAGTAGATATTATATGCTCTTTCTAAAAGAAGTTGGCCGAACTGGAATCTGAATGGTTAACGCTCTTGCCTTCGGTTCAATAGTTTGTGGGTTCCAGTCCCACTTTGGGCATAGATTTTGTACTCCACTTTAAACTCCAGTTTCCTATCTAATTAGCTCTCGTGTGCAAAAAATGACTGTTGAGTAAGTAAACATAGTAGATGTTTTCGTATTTGAGAAAATTTATTATTTTTTTCATTTTACTTCTCTATAAACTTGTTCTTATAAAATTATCTAATATCTTATTATCTATTATCTTTTCAAAACTTGAGAGTTTGAAAAAGATTTCACATAGTTTTCCCTGCAGCCAAATATATGCTTTTACAGTGATGCAAAATGTAGACGGCTCAAGTTCTATGAAATAAAGCTGATGATACTTGTGGTCAACATAAGTATGATTGTAGCTGCTAAATATTGATAAAAAAATTGATGTTAGAGTTCGTTAAATTGAGTAGATGTTATATAAGAAAGTTTTAATATTTTGAAGAAACCATTCATTATAAATGCTTCATAATTGCATCATAATATCGATACTTAACGGAAACATTGATGGTGAAAATTTTATAGTTTGAGCAGTAATTCATTATGTGATAATATCAAAATTACGTCAATGTCAATATCGTCAATGAAAATTAGATTAAACATGAAATTTTAATCCTTCTTCTAGCTTATGGAAACATGAATTAACTTGTATTTTTTGGTGAGTGAAATAACTCACATTTAACTAAAAATAAGATATTAGTTTGAAAGACTGAATATTGCTTTGTCAATATTCCTATTAATATTTTGAACATCACCGAAAAATTCATTTCGTAAAGCATATCCATCATTTAATATTAGTACTTAAAAATAATATTTACAATAATGTATAATAATATGTACAATAATGTATAATAATATGTACAATAATGTATAATAATATGTACAATAATGTATAATAATATGTACAATAATGTATAATAATATGTACAATAATGTATAATAATATGTACAATAATGTAATTTTTATATTTTTAAAAGCAAAATCACACTTATTAGTTATGAAATGTACCAAACCTCATCAATTATTAACAATATAAGACCCTGAAAGAGAAGTATATATAATTTTTAAAAATGAACTGTTTTTTTTTTCGGAAGAAAAAACATCACATCTATATTGTACGCAAATACACACACACACATAGATATAGATATATAGATTCCTAAAATTTTCATTAATCTCATAGATTATTTAAAATTATCCCATGTGGAATCTCATTTTATTTTAAAAAAGAAAAATTGAGGTCAAAATAAATTATACATATACTATATATTTAAGATTAAAAAAACAAACTCAACAAATTTACTTTAGAATGTATTATATTTCCTTATATTCAACACCAATGGGGATAAAATATGCATATAGTTAAAATATTCCCATGCTTAACTCCAAATTTAGTAATAATATTTTAGATAGAATACTTAATAGCCAAATTTATAAATAAATGTAATCACATTTGATAAAATATAATCAGAATTTCAAAATTTTGAGTTATAAGTAACAAAGTATACCTCTGAGGAGAATTCAGATTTCAACAATATCACATTGGTATGTTTATAGTTTGTGCATATTAACTTTTTTGGATCTGTTTTTTCACTCCTGATACGTTAATTGGAAAGAACTCAAAGAAAAATAAAGTTTATTTTGTCATTTCACCCCGTATAATATGTAAGCTTACAAATATAAAAGATTACTTTACGGTGCTTCTTATCGAGTATCATAGTGCAACGTAATAATTATCTGTGTAAATGTACCTTCACTAAAAGCTAAGTTAGCCAACGTGATATAATACTAGTTTATGAGAATATACATATGTAGGGGAGCAGGTGAGTCTCAGACTATATCTTAAGATTTACAGCTTTGGAACATTCTGCTATCATCAAGTGCTTTGCAGTTTTGAACCACACCTGATGTGTCACCATCTTCTGTACATTCACACCATTTTATCAGAAGGACTATGGGTACGTCACTCATCCCAAAAGCACCAGCAACCCAGAGAGGAAGGATGTGGTCACTATCCCAGTTGCTACTTAGGGATGCATTACTTTGCTGATCTTTGGCAAGCTGAGTGTAGCCATTGACTGGGCGAGACTCTACTCATTACAAACAAAAATATCTGTTCATCAGAACTAATTGTAGGATGGCTCTTTATTGAATGATTGATAGTAGGTTTGATCCCACACGATATTGCGCAACAAGTGAGAGTATATTTTGGTTTCTTCATTTGTTTACATTTGTTGAGGGGGAAAAAACCTACATTACTATATTGGAATCATCAAGATTTTTCTTTTTTTCAGCACATGAATACCGTAAATTATTTATCAAAATAAAACAGCAATTAACGACATCATACATCTGTTTTCAGTTATTAGATTACAATCGACTCGGTAACTCACGACTTTATGTGCTTTGATGAGAATTGAATCTCTATACTACTGAAACCACTCATAATTACATCTTTTATTTTGATCTTAAATATGTTTTGCTACTCCGTAATTCATTCTAATCCATTCTAAGGCTTGTCGAGATTAACGAAATCTTTAACGTAGTGCTTACGAATGAGGTTTCAGGCAATGGGAACCCAAATGGTTTATTAATAAATCTTATGTAAGTTTTCAATGATGAAACAATTATTGGTTTTCTGAGAAATATAGTGGAAGTAAAATTATTTTTAGGGCCTAGTGTCTCTGCTCTGAAAGGATGCAGTGAAAACAGTCCTAGGACAGTTACAGACATCGCTGTTGGACCTTAAATTATTTAAGACCCGTGGTAATTGGACCATGACAGTGATTCAATCCATTACAGACTGTAATATATATATATATATATATATATATATATATATAACAGTCTGTTATATATATATATATTAATTACTGCAATTTAAATATATATATATATATATATTTAAATTGCATTAATTAATTAAAAGGAAAAATTTTCTTTTAAACCTTATTTAGATTTAATTTGCTTAGACTGCAATATTTATTGTTTCTTTTGAATTGGGAAATGATATAATTTGTTTTCCGAACTGAGAATTGATAATTTCTTATAATTACGAAAATTCTTACTAACGATTTATTACTGCTTATAATTTTATTTTTCTGTTTAGTATTTGATATATATATATATATATATATATATATATATATATTATATATATATATATATATATGTATATATATTTATATCTATATATATGTATATATATATATATATATATATGCACACGCACACACACATATAACATTGCTTAAAATAAAATACGCTTTTTTCATTTTTCTATAAATTCCCTAATTATTTCAAACTTTCCAAATATTCTTGCATTCCTGCATTCGTTACGATGCTCTTCTACCACACAAGAATTCTTCAATTTCAGTGAACCCTCAACGAGGGCAGTCGGGCCATTGTAACGATTCACATGGCCAGATCAAGCCACAAATGTCACACAGAGCGTGGCGCGAAGGACACATCTATGTCAGGAACCAGGATCAGAGGCAGTGCGGACAACAGACTACCTACCTTTGGAGGTCACCCCGACAAAACTTCCATTGACTAAATAACCAGGTCTCATTTTTTCCGCCCTCGAGTTTCGGGGTCGATCAGTGGGGTCTTTGACTGCGTTTCGAGGTCTTTGTCTCCGAAAGACCTTCCCGTGGGATGGAGAGGATTTTTCCCTTTCAGATTCTGGAAGGAGTTTTCTTTTCAAGGTTTTTCTCCACCGATGGCCTTGAAGGAAGCGAGAGAAAGTGATGAGGAAGCCTTGAAGATGCGTCCTGGAGCTCGAAGGGACGTGTTGGCGACCTTGAAGTGTATGTGGTGTGTGTTCGTTGACCGCTATTTTAGAAATTTGGGTCTCGCTGGGATCGTTAGAATTAGGTTGTGTGCGGCGACAAAGAAGCATTAAACCGATTTGTCTGTTTAACTTTTTTTTTTTTATCTTTTTGTTGCGATGTTTATTTTTTAAGAATACATCTATATTTTAAAATGATTTAGTTTTTGAAGAACATTTTCTGTTTAATTTTACTGAATATATTTGCATCATTAAATAAATTTTATTTTAGTACATAATTAAAGTAAAACTACAATATGTAGTATGGGATTTATTTGTTCAATAACAAATTATGAGCCAAATGTTTAATATATGCTTTATATATCGTATAATATTTTAAATCTGAAAAAATCAATCGTTCTGAAAGTAGATTATATATATATATTATATAATATAATATTAAAGGGGAAATTAACAAGAAAAACAATAAATATAAATGAAATAATGCAAAGAAAGCATACATTAATATACATTTTTGCATTATTTTTAGTGAAGAAATTTTAAACTATAATCATTAATTTTAAAATAATATTTGGGATTTTTCAACGAATGATAAATTTCTAGATTGTATCAGCTATTACAGTAGACTTTATATAATTAGAATACCCGACAAATTTTAAAATCATTCATTTATATGTTTATATTAATAGTTAACAATTACAACTAATATAAAATTTAAGTTACAACATTGTGAATTATTTCAAGAAGGTTTTTTCCTGCTTGCAAATATAATAATATTAAATTTCTTTTTCTTGTTTAATATAAATACTTCTTGTCATATACTAATGCACCTTAAGACATTATCATGGTAATTATAATAATATTTTACGAATTTAAATGAAAAGTTTTTATTTTAGAATTAACATTAATTTTATTGTATTTTCTTTAAAAGTAATTTGATAACTGAAATAACTTAAAAATACTAATTCTTCGTTTGTAAACATTATCTCAGATATTATTTTGAGAAAAACATCTGAAAAAATATTTTAATAATAACCTGAAAAAAATTAATTTATGATGATTACTAAAATATTAAAAATATTTTATTAATCATCATAAACTTTAGAAGTTTATTTCTCTTACATATGAATAATAATGTTGAGAACACTTTCTTTTGTATGTAAAAGTTATATTTAATTAAAAATTTAAATAATGTTAATGTCAGTTTAGAAATAAGTTTGTAAATGTTTATCAAAATATATTTTTTAGTTAAATAATATTAAAAAAAAGACTTTATGCATGTAAAAAGTTCATATTTTAAATTTTATTATAAATAATTGAAATAAAACATTCTAAATCAATTTTATGTTCTAAAAATAAACTTGAAATGTAAAACCAAAAATAAGCTAACAATGAAATAAACTAAAATAAACTTGAACTTTAAAAATAAACTTGTATCAAAATTTTACTTACATTTCTTGCTTGTTAAACGCTTAAATTTGACACTATTTCAGAATAATGATATTTGTTGAACTTTACCTTAACTAAATATATCATTAAAACTTATGTTTTTCAACTATAAATTTATTTTACTATAGTTTATTTACTTATGAAAAGATGGCAGCACTAAAAATAAAATTGCATGTTGATGATAAATAAATATTTACACACCATAACTGAAGAAAAATATTTTTCTTATATACTATAAAAATATATAAAATTTTCTTTTGCAATTACGTAATCATAGACAAAGGGAAATAATATAAGAAAAAATAATTTATGAAATCATAAGAAAGCATAATTATTTCTGTTAAAATATAATCACATTTAATACATTATTATATTTTTCTATTAATTTTTTTTTTTACTTACGAGTTTAAGGAATTCATTTACGATTTGTACCAAAAATTCTATCAATGATATTTTTTAATGTTGCTTTATAAGGATTTTAAATCAATAATTTAACATTGATCTCTATTCATATATATCAATTTAAAAGGAAATAAAATAAAAAACTTTTGAAAAATTATAGTAATTTTAATGTGATTTTTTAAAACTAGTAGCGCTATCTCTTAAGCTATGTGAAAAGTAAAAATACATTTTTTTTGGTACCATCTCATGAACATTATTCCTTATGATATATTTATATCATCTTAATAAATTATCATATCATACTAAGTTATATTGCATCAGCATAATAAATTTTGGTAAAAGTGAAAATTACGGTCACATCGTCAATTGGCAGAAATTTTTTTCTGCAAGCGGAGGAGTCGTAGGTACTGGAATTTGATTAGCAATCCACAAAGGCCGAAATTCGATTCTTTGAAAAGGATAACAACCATAAAAGAAATCCAGGTTTCGCGCAATTTTTTATGTGGTTGCCATTTTTAAATCGCTTATACAATGAATATATTAGAAAACAGTAATCGTTTTAAGAATTCATTAAAGTTTCCTTGTGAAAATATTTCAGAATTAAAATTGAAGGAAATATGAGGTAATAAAGTAACAGAAAAAAAATTGTAAATAATAAAAAATCGAATTTACTACCTTAATGAAAATTACATTTAATAGCATTTACTTAATAAAAAAAATCTAGAATTTGTGAATAGAAAAATGAATTTTTATAATTAGATATATGTTTAATAAAATAGTTTTGATTGATGATATTATTTTACATCGAATTCTGCAAGTCATTACTACGTAAAAGAACAAATTTTAAAATTTCCTTAAACGATTTTAGAATATGATTTTAGATAGAATTCTATTAGATGTTAGAACATAAAAGTACAAATTTTAAAATTCTATTTAACAATATTATGCCCTATATCCCGTCTAGCATTTGAAGTGAATGTTACAAGTCTTTAATTTATGCGAAAAAAATATCTTTTAAACAAAAATATGGTTTTATGCCATTCATACAGTTTAAGAGTTTCTGTTGTTGTAGGTAAATTAAAAAACAAAATCTGGAATGAATTTTAAAAATATTCATTTAATGGATCCAATAGTAGAATAATGGAAAAAAAATTTTGATTATGTTTAAGCAATAAATATGTGAGAAATCCTAATTGTAGTAAACTGTAGCATGTTTACAAAAGCTTAATGCGATAACAAACAAAGAATGCGTTGATTATAAACAATAGAAACGAAAAAGGAAGTTGTCACTTACAAAACACTTAAAGAGAAAATAGAACAGATTACATGTACTTCAAAAAGCGCCATCTACATGCAATAAAACAGAAGAAAATTCAGAGAAAAGAATATTTAAAATCTGAAAAACGAAAAAGTCTGTAGTTTCGTTTATGACTGAAAATTTAAATATTTTAAATAGAATTCAATTCCTGTGCAGAAAATAATTAAAATAAAATTCTCATCTTTCGTTTTCTTCTCTAATTTGATTATGATATTTAGGCGAATAAATTTCTACTATGGAGGAAATAAAATCCTTAATATCATTAATTTAAAGATATTATTAATTTCACTAAATATTCGGTAAGAAATTCCATTCTTTTGATTAATTCTATTTATTCACTACATTTACAACGAAAATAATATTAAGAAATTAAGCAAAGGGTAAAAACATTCCTTACAAAATCCTTAAAGTTATTATTCTATTCACATATGATCCATTTTTTCGGCCAGTTTCATTTGTTCATTACATTTACAAGAAAAATAATCTTCAGAAATTAACAAATGTCCATACACAAATGCAAAATTAAATTCGAAAATGTCGCAAATTTGAATTGTGGCGAAGTGTTGATATGCTGTACCTACATTTGGCGACTGGTGAATTAATTTGGCAAGAAGGAAAAAATCCTCAAATTTTACCACATTAGCTATTTTTTCCCCGTAATATTCACTTTACACAAAAGTTTAAAGAATAATATAACGCATATAAATTGGGAAAAATTGCCATATATGTATTAACCATATATGTATTCCATATATGTACTAACCATACCATATATGAAATCTAATTTCTGGCACTGAATTTAAAGGTAATTCTTTTTAAAAATTTTAAACTCAGTTTTATTTTTTGATTGTTTTTATTCGTAAAAAATGAATAAAGAGAAAAACGAGTTAAAATTATTAAGAAAATCATGAATGTATATGGGAAAGTACAAGTTGCGAAATAAAAAAAAAGTATAGTTAAATACAGAAGTGCTTAAATGCTGTGAGATGTGTTCGATTGATATAGTTTAGTAAATATGTGAAAAATTTTCGACCACAGCTAAAGTATTCAAAATGGCATGTAAAATTGGTCTAATAAAATATCCGTAAGAAACTTTTTTGGTCTAAGACATGTACGTATGTTGATGCGATAACAAATAACTGTATCTATCATATATATATATATATATATATATATATATATATATATATATATATATATATATATATATATATATATATATATATTGTTAATTATGTTTAAAAAATTATACCAATATAGATTAATTTCCATTTATTTATAAAAAGATTTTATTTTTCTAAACGAAATTATATTAAAAAGATAACAACATTAAAAATACTCTATTCATAATTAAAATATAATTAGGAAATATTTATTTTACCATATATCATATTAAAAGGACATATTTATTCAATTTTTATTTTAGTTAATGCTCTAAGTAATCCGGCTTGCACTTTTTAATGAAATACTTATGCATCAACAATGTAGATGGCAGCACAGCATCCATTACAATTTTTCTCTTGCATTTAAAATGTGAATCAAATTTTATTCCTCTGAACATCTAGACATAAAATATGAACTAAGTTTTACAAATTTCAAAATTTCCTCCCATTAAATATGATATCTTAAAAGTCATTAAAAAATTTTTCAGATCATTTAAGAATTAAAACTGAAATTAAAAACATTCGCTCGTTTGATTTTTTTTCCATAGTAATTTTTAAAAATGATATTGGCATGAAATATTTCTCTTTTGTAACAGCTCACGAAATGATTTTTGATTCATAACTAAACAGTTCAAAAATGACTAAAGATACTACACTTATAGAATCAAATAAATACAAACATAATGTATAAAATACTTTTCATGAAATTTTAAGTTAATGTTTAATTATATATATATATATATATATATATATATATATATATATATATATATATATATATATATATATATATGAAAATGTCAGCTAAATTTAAGACAAGTGGTTTAATTCTTAATTTGAATATTTTAATTTTTTAAGTATCTGCTTTAATATATTTAAATGCAAACATATTGTAGTTTTAATGCGGAGGTAGCAAAACGAGTTTTTTTTTTTTTTTTTTTTTTTTTTTTTTTTTTTTAATAGAAACGGGAAAATGGTGGAATTTTTGGCTGGATTTGAAAAGGGATTTTAGAACGGCCATGTTGAATATGTTATGGTGGTGTTTCGTTTGTAAAATGTGTGTTCCTGTAAATTTAATTTTGTGTTATATGCAATCATAGAGGATAGTAAAATAATTGATTGCTAATATGTTGTGTAATAAATTCATGGCGTGAATTTAATTCAGCGTCACAGCATACGTGATTAGTGGCAGTGTCTTGAATTACAAAAAAAAAAAAAAAAATCCAGTGCGTTGTGTATTTTAACAGGAATTTTGTAGGATTACTAATGAAACAGATGAAAAATAGGAGTGTGTACCTTTTCTATCGGTAATGCCTTGGTATTTAAATTTATTCTCAGTTTTTATATTAAATTTTGGGTTAGGAATACTATTTTTATGGCACTCACTTATTCATACTTAAAAAAAAATAAGAATATTGAGTACTTCGGTAAACGTATATATTCTTTAATACCTTTTGTATTTTGATTGTTGGTTCATATCTTTATGAAATCGAAACTGTGTTGAATAATTATTAATGCTTGAAAAAAAAATAATTATAATATATATATATATATATATATATATATATATATATATATATAATATATATATCTGAAATGTTTTCATTATAAAATATTGCGAATATTTTATTCTCGGATTATATTTGTTTAAAGAAAGAAATCTGATAGATATTAAGATTTGTTGGCATATTTAAATACTTAATAATTATCTGTTAAGATTCTATGACCCAACAGAAGTGCATATTTAGTTTTGTTTCTGTGTAACTTGATTAGAACTCAGAACATAAGTTTTGTTTTGATTTAAATGAGAAATTTATTGCCTATGTTATTAGAAATATGAATATATTTTATTTAAATTTTTGAATGATTCATAGCATTTCTTTGCTGCAGTTAGTGTGTATTTTGTTTTGATTTATGAGTATATAATATACTGTACTTGTGTTGATTATAGTGTTTGCTTCGATTCAGAAAAAAAAACTGAGTACGTGTTTGGATTTATTTTTATTTGTGACAGTGAAAGTTAATAGAAAAAAAAACGTTTTTTTTATTTATAGAGTTTCATATTAAAAATTTATTATTGGGGTGATATAATATATTGAAGTTATAAACAGTAGTTTAATTTACAAGCGATAGTAAATCAAAAGTGTTGAAAGGTTAAAAAAGAAATATTATTAAAATAACATTTATTGCTTTTGTGACAAGTTATAGTTTTCTATTTTGGTAAAAAATAATGATATATTTTTTTTTTATTAAACTTGCTTCACAATGTGTTTTAAATACTTAAATACAAGCTGATATAAGATTATATTTTGATAAATAATAATTAGCATAACATATTTTTTTTAATTTGACAGATTGCTTTATAAGGTAGGAAGTATTACTAATATTAATATGTAATGTTTTGCAAAAAAAAAAAAAGAATATTTTTTTTGTAAATGATCCACTAGTTAGCCTAATATATTTGTATAAGCTCTATTCTCTGTAATACTTAATTAAACGTTCTGATTTTGTTGACCAAATTCTAAAAATGGCCTATTTAGCTAAAGCTAAGAAAATTGAACTGTTTGAGATTTGTGAAGAACTAGGAATGGAACCAAATGCATCAAATAAAATTCCGGAAATTAAAACTTTAATTTTAAGTAGTGATATTTACAATGAGGAAGAAGTAAAACTTAGTAACAATGGATAAAGAAGAGAAACTATGGATAAAATTATTGAAGATAGAAAACGAATAGAAGAAGAAAAAAACAAACTAGAAGAAAAAGAGAGAAAAGAACGATTGGCTCGTGAAGCTCGACATCACGAGCTAGAAATGAAAAAATTAGAACTGTCGCAAAGAGAATTTAGTCAGAAAATTGAATCGGCTACCAGAGTAGAGTTTAGTCCTAGAATTCCGCTAACACACATTATCTCCAAGTATGATGAAAACCATGACGAAATGAGCCTATATTTAATGAATTTCGAAGGACGAGCTGAAATGGCTCAGGTGACGAAGAAAGATTGGGTTGCATATTCTGTTAGCAGTCCATTGAATTGTCCAATATGTTAACTAGAGAGCCTAGTGATGCTAGCAATTATGATTTCGTCAGAAATATAGTTGAATTGTGAAATATTGAGGCAATGTTTCTACCGACATCACAAGTCTTCATACAAATCTTGGAGAAACTATGCCCAAGAACTCCTTAGTTATTTTACTGACTGGATTTCCTAGTTAAAGATTGAGACCTTTAAGTAACTCAAAGATCTGATGGTTCGGAGCAGTTGAAGTTTCGAGTGCCTGATGAAGTGAGAGATCATTTCCTCAAAGATTTGGCTGACATTTACAACTCCCTATGAATTGGCTGAAAAATTGAACGATTATGAAAATATAAGAGAAAGTTCTAAGAAGAAAGAAATATCCAGAAGAAATTTTCCCAACTTTCGAAATCAAAATTGGAATCGCAATCCTAAATAAAATTCGAAGGATTTTAAACATAAATTCCAAATACAACCTAAAATATCTCAAGATAAACAGATAGAAGATTTTATAGAAAGAATTTCGATAAAATAAAAAGTCTCTGTTGCTATGAATGTGGCTCAAGCAATCATCTTCACCCACAGTGCGAAAACTACAGAATATATTCCCTATGTTGTGTCTGATAAAAATATTGATGAATTGATGACACGATATATACGGGGCAGAAATGGGGTAGAGAAGCTTTTGTGAGTTACTGGTGCTACTTTGGATTTGATCTGCAACAAATACATGAAATCACACATGTATACGAATGAAAAAGTCTTGTTGAGAGCACCATTGGGAGAGACTTTGACTTGTTTAACCTCTTCAAGAAGATGAACTTGAATATGAAATGGGACACATAATGACTAAAGATGTTGTTATAAGAGGTTCAAGGTAAAGGTAGATAATGTTGTTATAAGATAATTATATGTTGTTATAAGAGATTCAAGGCCAATATCAAGGTAGATATATGATGGGAAATAAAACGGCCATGTTATTTGAAGATTGCGAAACCAAAGACGATAATCAAGTGAACATGATGATTGCTATACAAAAAAGAGTCCGAAAGGAACTTTCTGAGCAGAGAGAAGAGAAAAACACCAAACCAGCGGTGAAACGGAAGAATATTTAAACAAAAGTATGTCTGAAGGTAAAGACAAAGATACCACTCCTTTGGTCAAAGAATTAACAGTGAAAGATCTCATAAAAATTTCAACAAAAGATTTTATCAAAGAGCAACAAAACAGTGAAGAATTAAAACCACTTATTTCAGAAGCACAAAAGCCTACTTAATCAAACAAATATTTCTTAGAAAATGACATGCTTTCCTAAAAGAAAAAAAAATAAAAATAAAAATAAAAATGGAATAGATAAAAAATAGCTAGTTGTTCCAGAAAATTTTCGTGAGCAACTAAAAACGTTTTGTCATAAAGACATCATTGCCCATTTATGCGTAAGAAAAACTAAAGATGCTCTTTTTAAGACTTTCTATTGGCCAAATTGTTATAGCGACGTTGAAAAGTTCGTCCAATCTTGTCACCACTGTCAACCAATTGGAAAGCATCGAGACAAGAAAAAGGTACCTCTGTAAATCAAGAGATACCTTTGGATACTGTAATTAATTTATTCGGGTAAAATATTTACTAAGTGGAAAGTTGATGCTTGTGGACCGTTGCCTTTCAGAAGTTAAGAGACAAGTATGTAATAACTGTGATTTGCACGTCATCAAAATATCCAGATGATATTCCCACTCTGAATTTATATTCTACTATTATTGTAGATGCACTATATACTACAGATTTTCAGTCGTCTTGGTTTCCCTAGAGAACTACAAACTTACCAAAGGACGTGTTTTGTGAGTGTACTTACGTCAGAATTTTTGGACAAGTTTGGAGTGCAAGAAGTTCTGTCCAACATCCTCTCAAAGCAATCCGGTGGAAAGGATGCATTGAATTTTAAATCGAATTATATATATATATATATATATACATACACATATATATATATATAATTTGATTTAAAATATATATATAAATTAAAGCAGTGTACACAATAAGTTGATAAATAATTTTCAAAAATTTTCAGCTTAAAATTCCCAGACCATAACTCCGAAGAGAAAAAAATTAGTGTTCACTGTTATTTGGATTTCGTCATTTTCTAATTTTGAAAATAATTCACTAATTTACAATAACTTTGCAACATCAAAAATAGCAGTTTTCAAATGTACTTATTTTGATGTAAAACATGATATTTTATCCCATAGTAAAAAATTGTAAAAGAGATGCGTATAAGATACTAGTTTTGAACACCTCAAATGGTGATATAAAAAAAAGCTGTATTCATCACACTGTCAACAATTTTTGTATGACAATTAGATCATGAATACATAAAATTATCAACCAATTTTCTCAAAGTATTGAAATAATGTTTTATCATAAAAACTAACTGCAAAAAATTATATACTAATTCAAAATATTTTTATGGAAAATTCCTTTTTCTATTTATGTATGAGAAAACACTGATTTAACGATACATGAAGAACAATCAAAATTCTTGAAAACAAATTTTGATCTTTTGTGTAAAAGTTGGAGAATAGATGGCAGCACTATGGAATATTTTTTGTTTGGTACTTTTGGTGTAAGAATTGTTCTTTCTGTTAAAAGCTGAAATTCACATATAAAGTATATTTCCTAAATTTAGATTCTTCATAATGTGATATACTTGTTTATTTCCTTTCATGTACTTTATCACCTTTGTTACTCTTGATTGGGTAAGAATGACTCAACACTAGATGGCGGCCGCATCGCTATTTTAAATTTTGAAACGCATTGTAAATATTTTTATTTTACTAAAATTTTTCATTTGTAAATATTTTTTATGTTAAAATATATTTTTCTATAATATTATTAAATACATAATTGGAAAATAAATAAAAATGTTTCTAATAATTAGAAAAAAATTTATATCACGAGTCTTTTTTTTTTCTTTTTTCTTGTCGTTAGCCTGTGCTGAATGTATCATAGATTTACAACACCTATTTATATGATGTCATCTTTTTTATTTATATTACAAAAAAAAATCAAATTTAAATAATTATGTAAAAAATACTCAAAAATAATTTTTGCAATTAGTTTAAGTGTTAGAGTAATAATTAAACGTAAAGTAATAATTACAGAGTAATGTAAAGTAATAATTAAAGAAATATGGGAAAATTAATTTCCTTATATGCCAAATTCATTATCTCTACTGTTTTTAGTATAACAAATTGCTCAAAACTATTCTCCAGATATTTAAGTTTAATTAAAATAATTTTTTGATTCATTTTATACTCTATATTTAAAAAAAATTATTGATTAATAACATAAAAGTTACTTAATTCTACATAAATTTCCGCGATGCACATAAATTTTCTGCAAGAACAGAATTATAAATTAACACAGTTTAGTAAAAATTGTAAATTCACATAGCTTTAGAAATGTATATATTTTATAGCTTAATGCTCAAAAAGTATGCATTTTTCAAATTTTACTGTTATAAATATTAGATGATTGTTATTTCTATACTTATTGTTTTTTTTTATAGATGTCCTCCAAAGATTTCACCTTAACTGTTAAAATTGCGTGAGTTTCAATGACAAATGCAGATTTCATAGTTATCCAGAAGTATTAAAATCTGAATATTTTAATTTTTCCTAAAAAACTATTGAAATCACTCCTAATATTGTTCATCTAGTTTAAAATTGGTGTTAATGAGTGTGAAGTTGGAATGATGAGAATTTATAATATTTACCCTTGTTCATCAGAGTGATCAGCCAATAAGCATTACTTATTCAAGCAGCAAGATTCTGCTGTAAGGACTAATTGGGTCTTTTTAGGCAAATAAGTTGTAGGTTAATTTTCTCAGAAATGAGTTTTATCGCCAACAATAATGTTAAAAATTAATTTTAGTAAACAGTTCTCTTTAAATCCTACATTTTGGTGTATATAGAACTTAGTTAATTTGCTAAATCGCAGAACTACTATAGATCCATGCCATGTTCACTAAGCGATTGATAATGATTTCTTTAATTTACTGCTGTATGAAATAAAAATCATTCTTAATAATGTTATTATATATTTTTGTGGGATGTATAATCCCACAAAAATAATTAATGTGTTTGTAAACACACACACACACACACACACACACACACACACACACACACACACACACACACACACACACACACACACACACACACACACACACACACACACACACACACACACACACACACACACACACACACACACACACACACACACATATATCTGATCAGTTTGATATGGTTGGAATTTTTTTGAAGTTTTCTTCAGGAAATCTTAATCGCGGTTTATTATCGACGAAAAATGTTCACGTAAATAAATACTACGTTGTCATCAAAATTTTTTTTTCATATAATTTTTCTTTAATTCTGTTCATCAGGAATTGACATATTTTAAGATATACACACAACTATTACTTTTGAAATGATTCTATTATTTGAATTAGTGATGAATAAGTCAGCAAAAATGTATCTTTCATTACAAAAGAAAAATGTTTTTGAAAATAACTGTTCTAGCATCAAGTATCTACAAATTCAACATATATCTTTTAAACCTTATCTGCTTTAAATGAATTTTCTTTTTTCAGTCCTAGTCCATCTTATGAGAGTGAATATTAGGTTATGTATGTATATAGAGTCTCAATTATGTACTCCTGAATGTGTGTATATATATATATATATATATATATATATATATATATATATATATATATATATATATACATATATATATATATATATATATATATATATATATATATAATAATAGTGTTAAATAATAGTGCAAACATACATATATATATAAAAGAATATAAAGGTACATAAAGCCAGGAAAATAAAAAATACAATTCCCTGATAAATAACATTTACTTTTTGAGTATTTTTAGTCACAGTTTTACTGTTTGTATACTAATAAATATGTGCTTTCTGGAAAATGTATTGGGTTCAGTTTAAACGCAAGTACATTATGATTTGATAAAAAAAATTGGGGATAAAAATTCATGAATAATAATTTCTGGTAATCCTGGTGTTTTTGATGCTTTAACTAACATCATTTTAGAGTTGCTATTTTGTTAATTATATTTTGGCTCCTATCTTGTCGTCAAAAGGATCACAAAAATTCAAGGGGTACCTGTAATTAAAGGTTTACCAATATTTTCAGTAAATATACTGGCAATACCCAAAAATTAACACTTCACAATTTTTTGAACACAGCTACCATAAACTACCATGTAAGATTCTCAACATATGATATTGTAAATATTTTGAGAGAGGAAATAATTATTGTGGATATGCATAGTTATGCAGCAGAGTAGGCTCGTGATATTTTTCTTTTATCAAAATGCTTTACAAAATCATATTTTATCCTAAAATTTGAAATTACATTGTCAAGTTTTAATCAAATCACTCTTTCTCTTAAATATATTTTCATAGATTTCTTATCAATCGAGTATCGAGTAAAGTAAAAATATTGAGGCTCTGAGCGAATTTCTTATTTTATCACATCTCATGCTTTCAAGGGAGTTTCCCAAAAATTTAAACTTGAAAAACCATCCAACAATTTTATTATTACTCAAGATGTTCAGAAAACTAAAATCTCACATCCTAAATGTTCAATGATTTTTTTTTCACACACAAACAGCCTAAATTTCTTCAAACATTAATGAAATTACGAGAGAAATTTTGCGAGAGAGATTTCGAAGTATCTCTGCCACTATTTTTTTCTGTCTCACTTGATCTTATTTATGATATTTCTACAAGATTTCAGAGATTCTGTCCTTGAAGATAAGCTTAAAGAATTCTGATCTTGAAGCTAAGTTTGAAATTCTTCAAAAATTAATATGGCTTTGAAAGAAGTTTTGATGCAGGAATCTCGAAGTATCTGCCAGTATTTCTTCATCTCATGATTCACTTGATCTTAATTATTAACAATGGGTCCAGATGTTTTCCGAGATTTAAACCCTAAAGATGAGTTGTAATGCAAACCAGGAGTTAATTATCGAACTTCAATTTTACAAATATGGAGATAATCTTTCATTTTCTCACTCCAAAAACTGACCTCTAAAGCTCTAGACAACACATAGACACACATGGTAAGTGGTTCTTAAAACAAGGCGGAACTAACATGTCAGATTAAAATAATAATGCGTAATATAGTTTTGCATTCACTGCCCGACATTTAAAATGCAACACGAAGAAAGAGTTCACCGAAAATGACGAAACTCAGCAAACAGAGAGAACAATAAGTAATCTGTATTTCGAAGTGATAATCATAATATGGTGTGCGAATAGGGTCGGGTCAATAGGTTGTAGGACCACCGTGGAAGGTGATACACGAAGCAACACATCTAGGCACAGGGTCATTGAGGGTACAGATGACATCCTGAGGAATGGCTCTTCATTCCATGTCAATTATTTGCCAAAGAGCGTCTTCTGAAGGAAGCAATAGCAGAGTCTTCAAATGACATCCAATTATATCCCAAACGTGTTCGATTAATGAGAAATCTGGGTGGGTAGGGTGAACAAGGTGGGTAGGGAAGAAAATGTACACATTACACAGTAAGTTGGCTGATGCGAGGGCATTGGGCAACCAATGAAGTTAAGGGAATTTCAATGGGTGCAACACATCATCCAAGTAAAATTGGGCTTTCACAGAGCTGGGAATACGAACTTGAAGTTACCTAGAATCGTATGCAATGGTGACCCAAACCCTGAGACCTCATTGTCACCTAATGGGGCGTTCCATAATTGATGTAGGATTAGACCTGCCTCCAAATCGACGCCACTCGTACGCAGCGAATTTCACTAAAGAAACAGAAGCGTGACTCATCAGAGAAGGTGATCCTGTGCCATTCCTTCTTCAAAATCACTATAACAAGGCACTATTCCAGAAGTTATTGTCTGTGCTGTGGGGTCAGTGGCAATCATATTAACAGACTCCATGAGCACAGGTCACTAGCAACAAATCAATTGCAAATGGTTTAGCTCGATATGGAAGCATCTAGGCTGTCTTGCACTTGCTGTAAAATTTCGGTTGATGTGTTTTGTGGGGGCGCCACCACCTTCCATTGGACGCATGGATCTACGTGTGCTGACGTTACTCTGACTGTGTTGGCATTACGCAAAATTTCCTTAGTTCCTTGTTCCAACTATCTTCACCACAACTGGTGTATAGAGGTTGCGTCCTAGTGTCTATCAGCTACCATTTTCCGAAGGGACCAGCCTGTCCTTCTCAGTCCAATCACCATGCCCCTCGTAAACTTGACTATGTCCTAGAACTGACTCCATTGACGCTGGCCTGACATTCTCTACAATTACAAGTATCCTTTGCGACCAAAACAAACTTACAATGATTATTTTCCAAGCAGCAACAACTGCGTGAATATTACCCACTTTGCTGATTTCTCACCTTATACCTTGTGTACCCTATGTACGCTGGAGAGCTGAGCATTTCGCATCATTTACATAAGTCATTAAGGTGAGTCTACCTTGAAATTTGGATGATTTGTTAGCCACTCCATCTTGGTGTTGCACTTTCAATGTCGGACAGTGTACTTTAATTTAATCTGTATTGCCGGTAGAGTTTTAGTGGCTCAGTAGCTTCATGCCGCTTCTCATTAAGAGTTATAAAGTAAAGCATTGGAACGGGTAATGATTTTGGCGGTGACCACGTTATCTCCTTCACTGTGTTGCTGGAGCTGGGGACGTGTCCACATTAATATGTAACGTCCAAAGTCTTTCCGATGGTGTGGAGTGGATGTAGAGAGAAGGGAACCATTTCAGGTGTGACCTCATCACCTGACCGTTTAAAATTACTAGGCACTTGGTGATGGGTAAGTATTCGAAACCCGTTAACCTAAAAGTACAGTCCAGGGCTCGCCTGTATCACTAAGTATGTATGTATTGCTGGTAATATATCTTGAAGATTAATTACCTGTGTCATTTCAGTTTATATTTTTTATTTTTAATGCATAAAAAATTCTTATGTTTGAATTGTATTCTTCTGTATATTGTTAGTGAAAGATTTTAACAAATGGATTATTTCAATTAATGTTCCTGATTATCAGTATCACATAGAACAACAAAACAGGCAGAAATGATTTTTTAATAATTTATTTATAATAACATATTTATATCATAAATCACATGATATAGGTATATACATAACATGATCATGCTTGGCGTATGCCACTTCAAGATAGAGGTCATCAGACAGCGAATAATATTATAGAAATGTGCACAAAGTTTGTGGGAGCATAAATAACTAGATTATGATAAAAAATGGTTAAAACTACATTTTTTCAAAATATTTGTCCTTCTATCTTCTTAAAATGCTTATATATACCCGAAATGAAAACCAACAACAATCAAATGTTTCAATACAAATGTTTTTTTTCTTTGAAGGTTGAGGCTTCAGGTATGTCTAGTGTAGTAGGAACAGTTTGTGCACTATATAACGTGCTAAATTAACTAAAAATAGTGAACAAGAAAACGGTATGGATTAAGGTACTGAAGTAGATTCTTCATCTTCTGGTGGAGATTTCTGGTAACCATACAATCTCTGCACCAATGCCCAGTCATTGTTCTCGAGAATCATCTTGTGCCACCAGCTGTTATCGAAAGGTGGCATTTCTCCACCATATTCCTCGGGCAGGATTGACGGCGATATGTGTTTGTGGAGTGACTTCAGATCATTTCCATGGATGTAGATCTGTGAAAAAGGAGTGAAAGGTATGTTAAATAAAAGACGTTGATTGTTAGAAATAATTGAATAAGAAAGGAAAACATTTTAAAAATCTTGATTCTCTATATAGGTAGGTTAACAGCTAAAAGTGGCTGCAAGTTATTGTAACATCAATAACATTTTAAAAATTTTAGTATCTGTTGTTATTGTTGCATGCCCCCCCCCCGAGGTCAGCAGTGCTAGACCAGGTCCATGAGAGCGTACACCTTTAAAAAAGTCCAGTATCATAAGTAGATCTCCATCAGTTCTTTCCCGGAGAGACCAAGGCACTGAAGAATATGTTCAGGAGAGGCCTGTTCATTTAAGCACTTGGAGAAAATTTCGAATTTCTTCGTACCCTCGACAAATTTCAAGTTACTAAGATGGCCATTTATGAAACGGGCAATAGCCGTTTGTTCTTGTCCATTAAGACCAGTAGCCAAGGAAGCGCCTGGACGCGCGCAGCGGTACCAATGATGCTCACGAGGGACAATCTAAGTAGTTTTATTCTCGCGTTTAATCTTTGAATGAATCTCCTGAAATGTGAGAGGTGCCGCCGGCACACCGTGCTAAGCCACATCAGCTTTGGCCAAAGTGTCCGCTATCTCCTTCCTCTCGAGATCCACGTGAGAAGGAATCCATTGTAGGTGATTACGATGCGATACGGACAGCCGTTTTAACATTTGAAGTTCTGAAACCCCAATCCTGACTCTCACTTGTTGCCATCTGGACAAATGCTGTATTGCACTTTTACTATCAGATAAAATCCAAATCTCAGCTCCATGTGGAAGTGAATTCAGGGAGTCCAGTACTGCCTCTATGGCAATAAGCTCACTACGGAACATCGAGAAATAATCAGGACTCCTTTTTTTCAGCCTTAATACACTATATGGCTGTTTGGTGTAAATTCCGCTGCCAGTACGATTGAATTCACCTTTACTGCCATCCGTATAAACCTGTATAGCATCGCTCGGTATTTCTCCACTTCTCTCATGGTCCACCTGCCTCAGATAGTTGGGAATATCAGATCGCTTATTTACATGAACCGGCAAATCCGGATGGAAAATGACAACAATCTTAGTACGTCGTGTAAGATGGTAATAACAGCTAAAAGTTGTTGAGAGATTTTGTAATATCTGTAACATTTTAAAAATCTTAGTATGTTGTGAAAGATGGTTAACAGCTAAAAGTTGTATCAAGACACTGTAATATCAATGACATATCCATACATAATATCTTTTTGTTTACAGTAATTTGCATTTATAGGCAAAAGGGAAAAGATTTTTAAAATTCAAGAGCTCTCATCATAATAAATATGCAATTTATATAATTTATATATTCCTCTATAATTTATAATATATATTTGTTTATTATATGCTTATAATAAACAAAGATCTGGTATCCATTTATTGTTCTTAAATAGAAGTTGTTGGATCTACGCGAGATCTTTCCTCTTTAAAAATGGTATTAGGGCATGGTATTTTTGCTGAAGAAGCGTTGTTAAAATTTGTTAATAGCCAGCACGTAAAAATGAAGTGATTCTCAGACCTTAAACACACTGAGAATTGATGACTACAGATAAATGACGAAAAACAGTTTTCGAAAAACTGATTATCATAGTTCTATTATGATTAGATAAGAATTTCCTGCGTGAGCAACAATCTAAAAGAATTTGCAGTTAAAAAATAAATTAAAAAGGACAGGTTTTCATATAATTTACTGAAAAAGAAATGAAAAATTAAAAAAAAATACACTGAATGTTAAAAAATTCAATTAAAATATTTGGTTGAGGAAAACTTGTTTAGCTATACCGGTTATTAATGTTAGTAGATGAAACATTGAAAAATTTATTCGAAAAATACTGACAGCATATCTCAATTTCTTGTGGCTAAAGAAATGGAAACTTGTTCTAGGTACTGGTTTTAAAGTTCACAGAAAAAAAAATTAGAACAGGTTGTAAAATTTCGCTATTTTGAATACGAAAGTCATAATGAAAAGTAAGGATTACTAGTTACCTTTGATAAGGAAACAAAGTTAACAGTTTAAGGAAACAAAGTTAACAGTTTAAGGAAACAACATTATATATATATATACACACACACATTATGTGGATAGGCTCAATAATATACATGGCTATATTTTATATAAAATATTCTTATTTATTTTATAATTAAATTTAAAAATTCCTTTTATAAAGATGAGGAAAATATAAAATTCTTAAATATATATTTATTATTTAACATTATTACAGAATTTTTTGTGAATTTAATATACTTATTCTTTACATATTTTTTGAAAATTTTTTCTTATATTTAAAATTTTTTAAATTTATGCAATAGAGACCATTTTTTTTTTCATATTAAATAAAGACAGTTTTTTTAAATTTCCTACTGTGATGCTTCGTGATGTTTTTTAGATGAATAATTAGAAATATTTGAGGTTAATATATTCAATATTTGTATCAAATGAATTTCATATATTATTAAATATACATCTTAAAACCACAAGACAGCCGGTGTTATGAGATTGAAGTTAACAGATTCAATTCTTGTTTCAATCGAATATCATATTTATCCCGTTAAATAAACATTATATAAAAGCCTGATAACTGCGTATTACTCTGAAATTTGCCAATTTGATTCTTAGATCAAAGATACACCATATTTATATTATTTTTTAATTGTATGTATAAGAATGCGAGTTGAACTAACATTGCACCGGTTGAACAGCACTTTTCGGAGTAGATGGTACGGGGTTTGATTCTCAGGCTCTATTGAACACAACGGGAGATGGGTATTACATTTCTACCTTCATCATACACGTGGGCCGAGGTAGATGATTAAGAGAGATCCGGGTTTCTTCCTTGGAACACATAAATCTTTACTTATGCTGCAAATGTCTCAATTCATTTATTAGTCCACTATCTATGAAAAATTTTACCAGAAGGCAATTTATTCAGAGGATATTAAAATACATAACCAGCTTTAAGTTTGGGACTACTGTGACCTGGTTGCTTAAGGCGTGGTTCTCATTATCAGAAGGTAGTGAGTTCGAATCCCGTCTTAACCGAACATCTATCGTGTTCGCTAATGGTAGCTGGGCACTTTAAACTAGGCATTGTTGCAATGTCCTCCAAGTGAAATGATACCTCTAGTAGTGGCAGAGCAAGCATTGGGAGTCTTCTACTTGGTCCCTACTTCAAAATCACGAAGACTCCACCCGGTTGCTTCTGTCTAGTTGGTAGAGCTCAACTCAGGATAGGCACAGGAAAGCATGCTGGTGTAACAACAACAGTGTCCACTGCATGGTATCAAAAAATTGAATTGATCTATAATAAATCTAATGGTGTAGGCTTTTAATATGCATAGTTAATTTTAAATATTTTTTAAATTTAAAATTACATTAAAACAAAGTATCTGTTTAAGGAACAAACTTTAGCCTGATGAATCGACTATTACGTCAAATATATAAAAAAAAAATAAAAAAACAATTTGGATGGATATATAAATGCATTTTTCAGGTATAGATGGAAACACAGGATATAAGCAATATCAAATAGGTCATCGTTAATCTATCCCGGTAATCTCTACAACGTAAAAATTTTTTTCTATCTGCAGAAAAAACTTAACGCAGACTTTCTCTCTATAAAAGCTCTCATTAATTCTCCTGGAAAATAAAAATTAATTGGAAAGTGAATAAAAAAGAAACAAAACGGATGAGTATGAACACGGAAAAGCCTCAAGTTAAGGATTCGAGAGGAACTCGTATTCTCCTAAACGGGAAAGAGTCACTGAACTAAGCTCTCTTATTTTTTAAAGTTATTTTGAATTCAGCATTGAGAAGCCTTACGGATAAGAGACTTCATTGCAATGCAACCCTAATATCTTCCGCAGTTACAAGGAGAAATTAGGTAATGGAGACGATTTCATAATTTTATGAATTATTTTGTTTTGCATTCTTTTTTCTGTTGTATATAAAATAATATAGAAAAATTATACATTTTGGAAATCTAACTACATTACTATTTGCTTTTTTAATTTTTTAGAATATAAGTTGATATCATATACTTATATAATTATTTGGGATAAATTTCAATAACATACAATTGTTATTAACCAATGAACTCAATTATTTACTCTAAAAACAGCTGTTGTTGTACCAGTATGCTTTTCTGTACCTAGCCCTGAGTTGGGCTTTGCCAGTTAAATAGAAGCAACAGGATAGGAGTCTTCATAATCTAGAAGCTGAAACCAAGTAGAAGATAACTTAAACCTTAAACTGCCAACCCAAGAGGTATCATTTCACGTGGAGGACATTGCGACCACTTGATATTTAATATGCTCCATTTGACATCAGCGAGCGAACAGAATCTTTGGTTGAGTCCATATTCGAACTAATTACCTTCCGATAACGAAAACGAACCTCTTAACCAACCAAGCCACCCTAGTTTTGTACTCTAGAATCAGTGTAGAATAAAATGTTTTAATAATGAGATACTTTTCCTGAATAGGTTAACGTTACATAACAATTACATTTAGAATGTATAATTGAACAGTGAAATATTGTAACTAAATAAATTGATAAATATTATTTCAGACTGTATGAGTGCTTAAAATCATAGTGAAAAAGTTAACGTAGTAACTTAACTGATAAAAATAAGATTAATTTAACCGGAAGGTGCCAAGTTTAATCTTCGGTTTAATCGGAATTTCTAGTCGGAAAAATATTTCAGATTAAAGGTTAAGGGGAGTGGATAAGATAGATTCACATCTGCGACCATCTTGTAACTGTGTTGCATCTAGTTGTGACTATCTTGTTGACTGTGACTTGTGTTGTATCTAAACTTTGACTATTTTTGGTACCTAAACTGTGACTACCTTGAATCTAATATTTCATGCTGTTTTGGCCTAGCTGGCAATGGAAAGGTTATCATAATGGCATTCAATTCAGTAATTCGTATGTTCAATACTCACTTCGGGAATGGGTATTTGTAATTGTAAAGAATCTATTTAAGATGAGGTCATAGTTGAATCAGTATTACAGTGATAATAGGTCTACATTAGATAATAAATACAGCATTCACGTAACCGAAAAACAGTTGAGAAAAATCACATATTTAATTGAAAAACATTATATGTTAAATTCAAAGAATTTTAGGCCCTTGAGAAGGACGCGTTGAGAAGAAGGTGCCAATTCCAGTGCATAACTCGAAGGTGACTGAAAATTACAATGTATTTGAATGTCTCTTACATATATGTCTTAATAGAGGCCATTTTATGGAGTGGAATGCTTAAGGTAGGTAAAGTGAAATTCTCTAAGATACACATGACTTAATGAAAGACCAAGTAATTTTTTAATATGAAAATTAAACTATTCAAAAATGATTTAAGCTACTAAATTCTGTGGCTCGACAACCTATGTGGGCCAAGGTCTACAGACTCCATCTCTGTTTTCCTGACAGAGATGCTTTGGGGTATGTCTCGATTAAGTGGCCAACGTATTGCGATTCCCCTAGAGTTTAGTTCCCAATCATGCTTGTTACTCAGTTCATCAACCCACTGTAGGGACGAAAGTCTGAGTGGACCTTGCCCAGCTTGAGGATCGAATCTAGGACCTATGATTTGGGAGCGTGAGACGCTACCACAAAGCCAAGAAGCTTATTCAAAAATGCAGTATCATGAATTATTAGAGTCACTTATTCAGTTGTATGTGATGCATCAACTCGTTGGTTTATGAAAGAGGAGCATCAGGTATGATTTTAAGAGTGGCAAATGCTTTTCGTAATCACTGTTAAAACTACTCTCTGAAGCAAATGTTATCTTTTAAGTTTAGGAAAGTAAAAAGATTGACAGCTTATGGATATATTTTTATTTCTTTGCAGAACTTTTAACAATTACAAATACATATACAGTAATCCCCCTATAACACGGTACTCTTATAAAGCGTTTTCATATTATTTGTCCCTTAAAATAAGTTACGTAGGACTTAATAAACTTTATTAGGACTTATAGTGTGACATTCATTTTGTTTAGTAAATAATAATAAAAATAAAAACTTACTCTTTTTTGCATCTTGAGGGTAAATACGAATGGGTATATCATGTTCCAGGCGTACTGGAAAAACTTTGGCATTCCTATAACATGAGCAGCTTTATATCTTCCAGGAAAGCAGGACTATAAAGCAAAGTGTGTGTGATTTATATATATTCCATTTCTTATTAAAAAGTAAGTCAAATTTATAATTATAAAGTCTATATAACACTTTAAAAATACTGTGTTAAGTGTTGCTGATCAACATGTTCATACGTTTTATAATTAAGTTCAATTTTGAAATTCATTAAAATAAATTAATGTAAAACACCAATTTAAATTACTCCGAATAAATGAACTTTTTATCTTGTGTCTTAATTGTAGAAGGGGTGAAATTTGTAAAGCTGTAGGGTAAACTTCAGTAGAGAGCTTTAGTAAAAATTTAACTTTTTTTGCTAAAGCTCTCTACTGAAGTTTACCCTACAGCTAATAGCTATTATATTTTTACTATTATCGAAACATAATAGTAAAAATATAAAAGCTATTATGTTTCGACAATCAAAACAGTAAAATATTAAAGTATAAAATTCCTATGTATATGAAAAAAATGCTTTGAAAAATAAACAAATTTTTGTATTTACTTAAATTTTTTTATTTCCAACTTCTATTGTCTCATTCAATATTTAGTTTTATAAGCTCAATATGTTATTAATATTACGTTATAATTAAAATATACGTTATTTATAATATATTTTTTCAAACGAAATACAGAAATCAAATTATAATAATTCCGTATTAGTTATTGTATTATCGTATTATCTAATATCTATTTTCTCAACAGTTTGGTTATTGCTTCTTTAAAATTGAATTGAGATAATGTGATGTTTTATCATGAAAATATAATCTTTCAAATAGTTTCATTTTAATATGGTATATTTTAGTGATTCAATTAATAATTCTTCTATGATCATTAAAGACAAAGTGAATATACACCAATTTTTTAATCTCTCGTAAATATTATGCATACAGGAACTCATCTTTCATGGTTATCTCAAAGAGTTGCTTTTAAATGATAATATACTTAACGTTTTTTGGATTATTTCAATATAAATATTTAAGATGAGTTGCTTTACAACTAACTTTTAAAATAAAATTTTTTCTCCGAAAACTGAAATCTTTTATAAGTTAAAAATATTTTTTGATGACTTTTAAAATTATTTTGCAGAAAGGTATGGTTTTAAAAAAACATAACATCTTATTAAAATATGTGCTCTATCTATTAATTATATGTCGATAAATTTGTTTCAATATAATATATTACAATACAGTCTTGATTTATTGTGTTATACAAAAAATACCAGCAAAATAATTTTAAAATATTGTCGAATGGCAAGAATGAATTCTACATGACTTTTTTTATTTTTATCAGACTATGCTATATATATATATATATATATATATATATATATATATATATATATATATATATATATATATATATAGCATATCTATATCTATCTATCTATCTATCTATCTATATATATATATATATATACTACTGGCCATTAAAATTGCTACACCAAGCAGGCGACATGCTACAGACGTGAAATTTATACGAAAGGAAGAAGGTGCTGTGATATGCAAATGATTAGCTTTTCAGCGCATTCAGACAAAGCAGGTGCCAGTAGCGACACCTACATTGTGTTTAAATGAGGAAATTGTTCAACCGGTTCCTCATACACAAATTGCATTTGAACGTTGTTGCCTGGTGATAAGTGGTTGTGATGCCTCGTGTAAGAAGGAGAAATACGTACCAGCACGTTTCTGACTTTGATAAAGGTCGAATTGTAGCGTACCGGGATTGCGGTTTATCTTATCGCAGTATTGCTGCTCGCGTCGGTCGAGATCCAATGACTGTTAGCAGAATATGAAATCGATGGGTTCAGGACGGTAATACGGAACACCATGCGGGATCTCAACGGCCACCTATCATTAGCAGCTGAGAAGACAGGCATATTATCCGCATGGCCGTAATGGATCGTGCAACCACGTCACGAGCCGTGAGTCAAGAAACGGGGTCGTTTGGAAGACAACAAGTGTCTGCACGAACAGTTCGACGACGTTTGCAGCAGCATGGACTCTCAGCTGGGAGACCATGGCTGTGGCTTCCTTTGACGCTGCGTCATAGACAAGAGCGCCTTCAATGGTGTGATCAATGACGAACCTGGGCAAACGAATGGCGAGACGTCATTTTTTCAGATGAATCCAGGTTCTGTGTACAGGATCATGATGATCGCATCCGTGTTTGGCGGCATCGTGGTGAACGCACACTAACAGCGTGCATTCGTTATCGTCATACTGGCCCATCATCTGGCGTGATGGTATGGGATGCCATTGGATACACGTCTCGGTCACCTCTTGTTTGCATTGACGGTGCTTTGAACAGTGCACGTTACATTTCTGGTGTGTTACGACCAGTGGCTCTACCCTTTATTCGAGCCCTGCGAAACCCTACGTTTCAGCAGGATAATGCCCGACCGCATGTTACCGGTATTGAACGGACCTTCCTTGATACGAAACATGTTTGGCTGTTGCCCTGGCCAGCACGTTCTCCAGAGCTTTCACCAATAAAAAACGTCTGGTCAATGGTTGCCGATCGACTGGCTCTTCACCAAACGCCAGTCACTGCGGTTGAAGAACTGTGGCATCGTGTTGAAGCTGCATGGGCATCTGTACCTTTACATGCAATCCAATTTCTGTTTGACTCAATACCCAGGTGTTTAACTGCTGTTATACTGCCAGAGATGGTTGTTTTGGGTACTGATTTCTCAGGATCTATCCAGCCAAATTTTTTTAAAATTTAATCACTTGTTATTTCTAGTATAATATATTTGTCCAATAAATATCATTTTGTCATCTGCATTTCTTCCTGGTGTAGCAATTTTAATGGCCAGTAGTGTATATATATATATATATATATATATATATATATATATATATATATATATATATATATATATATATATGTATGTATTTGTATGTATATACGGTAAATACAGTCACATATATTGCAGTAAGGAATTTGTAGCCTTATATGCCCTTAATGTCACTGATAAAGTCATCAGTTGTTACTAATGCCTACTGATACAACCATCAGTTGAGTCAAGACCAAAACTGTTATCTATAAATTAAAAAAAGTGATGGTTTTAATACTTGAGCAACGATGAAGATTTTATATAACGTGCTTAAAAATCTAAAATTTATAATTTTCCTTTCTCATAATTCCTAATATACTACATATTTAACTAATAACGTTTCTTTTATTAAATGGTAATGCTTTATTTATACTTTGGCTTTTTATAAAAGTCAATTCTGCTTATATTTTTTATGTTACTTGCTTACCATATTTAGATCCTCTAATAACTTTGCTTGGGCCATTTAAGAAGCCAAAAATGAATATTAGAGGATTTGTAGCAAAATAATTCAAAATTATTGTTATTTATGACACTTGGATAAAGCAAGATGGTTAGTCCAAGTGTTACTTATGACACTTGGACAAACCTATGCCGTTGGCTATACGAATTTAAGTCAGTAGGGTGCGTCTTTCTTTAAACAAAGCACAAAGAAGGTGAAAGTACGACTTTGCTCGAAGCTTCTCCGATAGATGGCACCACCAAAGGGTTCCTTCTCTCAATTTTGACATTGATTTGGAGGGGGGAGTAAATTTTTTCCACACCATTGTACCCATGGTAACTCTCAACGACCGACCACACGACTTTGGATTCCACAGATTTAACGAGCACGTATATCGCATGTACTCGGTGGTTTCTTTGGTGGTATTGGGAATCGAGCCCCGCTCTTCCGGAAGCAAGGTTGTTGCTCTAACCATTAGGCTACCAAAATAATTCATTTGTAAATTAGAAAACTTAATGCAGCTTGAAATTCTTAGAGGAAGGGATAAATTCGGATATCTTTTTTCTTTATTATGTAAATCATATCAGTCACTAAGCAATTATTTTTAGAACTCTATGCTCAACAAAACATAATTTTAAATAATTTTTTTCATCTTATGAATACATTGATTTCAAATTTTTTGTTTCTCATCCAATTTCTAAAGAAAGGAAATTACCATGAACATGCAATCATGTTCACAAAAAAGCAAATTATCATGAACGATCACAGTAGATTTCTACTATTATGAAAATATAAAATTCTGGGAAGAAGTAATTAGTTTCGATAACTTTCATCCTTATTCATCCTTAATGCTTGAAATATGTCAATAGCTAAATTATTTACGGTACACTATGCCCAATAAAACATTTCTTTCAAATAATTTTTATTAATATTGTGAATAGGTTAATATGAATTTTTTATATTTCTCATTCATTCAAATTTTTAAATAATTATTATGGAAATTATCATGAACATACACAATAGACTTATACCCTTATGAAAAAAATGTTCTTTTATAAAATTTCCTCATATAAGGAAAATCACGTGGATTCTGATTTTGTTAAAAATATCTACTCCTTTATTACAAAAATATAATAGCAGCAGGAAGTGTCAGAGAGTTTTACAAACGATTTATGAAGGAAGATATCAAAATTCATATCGGTTTGAGAATTTCATTTTATTCTTATGTCAACTTTATTTAAATTCTCTTTCTACCTGTTATGAATAAGAATGTTCCTTTTATGCTGTACAAACTCTATTTTAATCTATATTTTATATGTCAGCTGCTAACACTGATTTATTAATCATCCAAATTTGAAAAGTCAATGAGTTTTACCATCATTCAATAAATTAAAATACATGGATTTTTATTAATTTTTTTTTCAATTGAAAACTCAATGAGAAAAGTAAATGAAATATTTTATTGGAACTGCTTTTAGAAGTAAATTTCCAGCATTCGTGTTGATCGTTTTAAGTACAGAAAATATTAGAGCATATATCCGTATAGAACATATCAGAACGTATATACACACAGAACATATTAGAACATATATATGTATAGAACATATTAGAACGTATATACGTATAGAACATATTAGAACGTATATACGTATAGAATATATTAGAACATATATACGTATAGAACATATTAGAACGTATATACGTATAGAACATATTAGAACGTATATACGTATAGAACACATTAGAATATGTATGCGTATAGAACATATTAGAACGTATATACGTATAGAACATATTAGAACGTATATACGTATAGAACATATTAGAACGTATATACGTATAGAACATATTAGAACGTATATACGTAAAGAACATATTAGAACATATATGTGTATAGAACATATTAGAACATATATACGTATAGAACATATTAGAATATATATGCGTATAGAACATATTAGAATATATATATGCGTATAGAACATATTAGAATATATATGCGTATAGAACATATTAGAATATATATGCCTATAGAATATATTAGAATATATATGCCTATAGAACATATTAAAATATATATACCTATAGAATATATTAAGTATAAGTAAAAATTTAGTCCTACGCTTTTTGAAGTTTTTAAAAATGAACTTAAAGTAATGAATTTTTAGTTACGTTAAAAAGTTTGAAGAATGATGTATTTAAAAATTGAAACCAGACAAATTAATGCAACACGAACTTCGATTAAGCATTTAGAAATCAGTTGGGTGGGTTAGCAGAAAATAAACGTCTTGAAACAGATTCCATGTGATTTATTATTGCTAACCTGCTTGAATGAAATTTTTTTCTCCAGGGTATAATGATAAAAACAAAATCATCTGCACGTGCCTGCTGAAAGTTTCTAGAACAACACATGTGTTCCAGTTTTCAAGTCTTCCAGGATATCGCTTGGATGGGGATGCATATTTATAAAATTGCTTGGAGGATCAGACGGCATAAAAGTTCTTGGGTTTGCGCAATAAAATTCAGTTAGCTATGAGTACAACGGACTCTTTCAGAGATAATTGGATATGGCCCCGATTGATTTTCTGTATCATATGATATATGATTGATTTACTTTTTTGATTGAATAATTGCGATATTTGTAGTTTAAAAACTGCCGAACTTACCATTGTTGAATAGATAATAAGCAAGATGTTTTCAAGGGTGAGCATTTTCAGATGCTTATTGGTGACTCCTCTGACGTCAATGATTCCCGAATACCCAGTGACTTGCGTAGCTGGATCTTCGATTGAGTGTATGACACAATGAGTTGCGACCCACATCATTAAATCTCGATCCACTTTTTCCGGATCCCATTTTCCTGAAAATATAGGTTAACTTTAATATATTGATATTAATTGGCTAATGTATTCTAAATATAATTTATATAAACACTTAAAAAAACGATGGGTACCCTTCCTCTTCCTAGTATTTGTATTTATTCATGTATAATAAAATTTATATAAATTTAAAAATGATGTTAAATTTTAGTTGAATAGTTTTATAAACTATGTATATTCTAAATTGCATTATAATTAAAATTTCTTTAATTTAGATAAACACATGAGGAAATATTTGAGAATTTAATTAATTTTGTTTACGCTTCGTCACAATATTTTCTAAATATTATACATTTCTATATTATATGTATATAGAAATATATAAAATTATATATCTATAGAAATATATATATATATTATATGTTTGGTTAATTTAGGTAAAAAGCTTGATAAAACAATTAAATATCAAATTTACTTTATTTACACCTCGTCACCATCAATATTCAGTTAAACTTAGATGAATCATATATGTATTTTTTTACATAAAACTGGTTTACCTTTTTTATTCTGAAACAAATCCAACCACAAATGCATTTAGATTTTCTCATTGAAATCCCTTAAATTTCAAACATTACAATACTTTCAAAAAATTATATTCTTAAATCTGAATTTACGTGAATTGTTTAAATTTTATTAATTAAAAATTTAAACTGGCATAATTTATTTTAATAGGATGCATTTAAATGTCATAAAAATTATGTTAGGTTACTTTTGTATAGATAAAGTTATAGAATTAACGGTTACAAGTTACGAAAATAAACATTGAAAATTTCCTTAAATCATTGTCTTACAAATTACTTATTTCAGTAAACTGAATGGAAATAATTTTTTTATTATTCAAATATACGAAATCATAATTTATGCCAAGATGACAAGCTTAAATTGCTAAAAATTATTTTTGTTTACAATAACTTATTTAATCAGTTAAAATTTTTGTTTACTTCCTACTTCAAATATATGGCTGAAAAAATATCACATTTTATAAACCTATGAGAAAGTTAAATAATATGATGTAAATATTTACCAGAAATTTATGATTCTTCAATGTAAGGCGACTGTTGTAACAGAATGCAAAACAGTATTATTCCAGTCACGTGCACATGCACTGAATCTTATCAAGCATAGCGAATATTTATTATTCAAGACACGTATTGAAATAACGCGTCGCGGAAACATCAGCAGAGACATTTATTCAAATTATTTTTCGCTTTTTAATTTCATTCACAGCCGCTCATTTTATAATCATATTATTGAATCCGAATAGGAAAATTATATTTCGTTAAATAATTTTACTCTATTACGAACATATTTACCTTTTCCATCTTATCTGCAATAATATCCTTTTGATTTTATGAAATTACACCTATTGTTCACCGTGAAAGAATGTTTGATTATAAAAATGGTGATAACGTGGGAAATTTGGTGTCATTTTGAATTTATGTTGCGATTCAAAGTTACCCTAAATTTCCCACGTTGTAATAACATAAAAAAATTCAGCTAATTTCTTTTGATTTAGATTCGAAAAATATTTCATTGAATTTAAATTGCCTTTTTTTTTGTCTGATTCTACTATAGCTGGTCATAGCTGTATTTAACTGAAAAAATATCTTAGAAAATTATAATTTTATACTAGCGCAATGATTTGCAGGCATTTTACAGGTGAATGAATTCTTAGAATGTCAATCTTTTCAGCTAATCAAAATGAAATGTAACATATAAGCTAGAGGAAGTTCTAACACCGTTGACTTTATAGAACAATAAAAGAAGATCTTAATGCAGCGGTTCTAGTGAAAAATTTCGAAACGATAAAAGGAAAAAAAAAAAAAAAAAAAAAAAAAAACATGAATTATCTGGAAAAAAATAATCACGGCATTAAACATTTATAGAAGTATAATGGAAGTGAAAATTTTCCCTAGATATCAGAATAAAATGAAATTAGAGTCAGTTCATGACAATCAAATTAATAAGTTTATGAGTGCATTTGAAATTAGAACAGAAATTAGGTTTTATAAATATATTAAAGGGCCTAATTGCTTCTGATCTGCCCTCTGATTTCTAATCTGATGATTGTTATTGAATTTAACCAAAACGTATTCAGGCTTTTATTTTCCGAAGAAAGGAGTTCTATTTGTGTATTGATATTGTATCACAATTACACATCAGGTTATTAGAAAGATTATTTGTGATACGATCCTAAGAATGTACTCGAAGTATTTTATATACCCTAACTTTTGTAATACCTTGAAGGTATTACAAAGATACAAGCTGTTTTATGTTTGTTTGCACTCATCTTTTAATTTATGATAGAAAAAAATCACTAAAATGCAGGAAATTCAGATTATTATTTCAAATAGAATTACAAAATAAATCTGCATGGATTTTGCATTCAAATCTTCTAATTCAAATGGTGATCACGCCATTTTGCACGTAGAAGAATAATATTTTAGAATTATTTATAATAATAAGCAGAACATTTTTTAAAACGTCATTTATAATTTATAGATAAAAATTGTCATTTAATGTGAAAAAAATCTTGAAGAGTATCGTCAACTTTATCTCTGCTTAAAACAACTCTTTTAGAGTATTAAATTAATCATCTGATCAGTGCATTTAATGTCATTTTTTCTTCTGACTTCAACCATTATAGTATATAAAAAATAAAAATTTTACTTTTAAACTGAAAACTGTAATTAGAGAATTGTTAAAATTGTTCATTAAAATTATTTGCAATGGAGTAAAAAGTACATTTTTTTCATTATGTATACAAGACAGCCAAGACAACGAGACAACAGGTACTGAAATCAAACCAGGTCAAAAAACAATGCATGAGTGTAAATTAGAAAAGAAATCATAACATATTTTATTATCTGTGAAATGTGTGTGTGAAATTAATTGAGCCAAGTTCTTCATGGTACTTTTAAATGAAATCGAATTAGTGTCTTTTGTGCATTGTTATTGTTTCAAGCGTAAGTAAAACACATGTCGACTAATTAGTTTTAGGATTATTTAAAAATAAGCAATATGCATATTTGTTATCAGTAGACATAATTGGAGTATTACTCAGTTAATAATCTGTTGAAAGAATGGCAAAGACGAAAAAATCTTACAAATTCTGCTTATCACCTGAAAATATTCTTTCTATGACGCATAAAACAATGAGCCACAGATTTGTTCTGCTTCCTCAGTTTTTACAATCACTTTAATCGTAAATATCTTTCTAATGCTTTCTTGTCTTCATATTTTCCTACTTTCATTCTTTTTTCATTTATAAAATGTTATCAGATTCATAAAAACGAAGGTAAAATCTTCAAATTTATTAACTGTTGTAAATTATTTGTTACAATCAGTAATAAACTGAAATCATATTGTTTTCTTGTTTTGATATCTGAGATATTATTCATTTTGTTACATCATCGTTGTTACTGTCTTGTGCCAGCTAGGCTGGGAAAATGAGGTGCGCTGCTCCATTTTCCAACTGAACCATAATTTGATGTGGAGTCTGACTTCCTTGAATACACATGCCATAGATACACGTTTAAGGGTTGGCAACCATTCATACAATGAAAGGACAAAGACGGGAGAGAGAGAAAACACATCCATGCCCGAACAAGGATTCGAATCCAGGACCTCCCTATCCACAGTCAGCCAAGCTGACCGACATTACAGTTTAATAGAAATATAATTCCTTATTTGATATTTTCAGTGCTGTTTTATTTTCAATTAATTTGATTATTTATGAAGTAAAATATTTCCATTATATGATGGCCTTTGGTTTTACGCTCCAAATCAAAAGAAGACAAATTCTGCTTATATTTTGTAATATGTTTATACATTACAAATATCTAAGATTCAATTTGTTTAGCCCTTTTTTGACAATAACTAACTGTTGAGATGTATTTTTTAAATTTAAATCACCGAAATGGTAATTCATATTATATTTGCAATAGTCAAGTTAGTCAATAGTCATAGGTTATTGTCTCAAATGGTATCTGAAGTAATTTTCAATCAATATTAAGTCAAGAGAACAAGTATAATCAAGATTAATTCAAGAGATTAAAATTAATCATGATTATATCATCGTTAAATTAATTAATGTGTTCATGCTTTATAAATAGGGCAAATTTTTTAAAGACCGAAGTGGTTATGTTGCCTAACTAAAATTGGTTTTCATTGTTGAGCCTTTTTTTTAAGTCGTTGCATAATCTTTAATGTTTCCGCATATAACATGAGTCGATATACTATTTTATTTACATTGATCTATAAAATGCGAATATATATAAATAATATATGATTTCCATCCGGCATCTTCTGTAGTATAAAATAGTAATTTTTATTCTTTTTTATGCATTTTCCAACTTTGAAACATATCCTTGCCAAAATTTAATAACTTGCCAATTATGCATTGAAAAAAAAGTACTTAACAAATATATATTTATTCATTCTGTAAATTTCCTCTATAAAACATGCTTTACTAGCTCTTCATATTTTATTATAAGTAAAATTAGGCTTAAAAATTTTTTTTGCATGATATTCTGTCTAATTAATTCTTTAACTTGAGCAATAACATATGAACTTTATTTTGGAAATTAAAACATCCATAATATGTCCTATTAATATATTTATAGTTTTTAATTTAATGAATAATATTTTGTAAGATATTAGATTAAAATATGTTTGAAATGAATAGTTATAAATCAAATTTCATTTGTAAATAAAAAAATTGTTTTTTTAATTTTTTTTTTATTTTAAAGAACCTGAGGTGGCAATAATTTCATCACCAAACATAATTCATAAAACTTTGCAATTCTAAACACGTTTCACTTAGTTGATGGTTGATAAAGGCCAAAGGAGAGATATTTAATTTTTAATATTACATTGTGAGTATATTCAAATTTAATAAACATTAGTCTTAGAAAAAAAACTTATCTAACATCGAAATTTTGCACCATTCTTCAAAAAATAAAAAGTATTTTCACATTTTAAAAGAAAATAAAGAACAAAATAACGAGGGAGGGAAATATTCTTACTTGTAAGACATAGTTTCCCCCTAACTGTGTGTCAAACTTGTATAACAACATGCACAAATTCAGAATGATGGAGATTGTTATGTACAACGCATATTTTATTATAATTTTTTTATTGTTACTTATAAGTAAATAAACTTACCAACTTTGACCACAAATATGACGCTTCCATTCTTAGCTCTATAGGGGAGGAAGCCTATAAAATTCTGATGAAATACTTCATGGACAATGCTGTTATCTGGAGAGTCATAAAAACTCTTCTTCATCCGAAGTTTATAAGTATTTTGCATCATTTTGAAAGCTCTGTTCACATCGTATTTTTTACCCCTCAAGTAAGCGAGCAGGCAGGAGTCATCCGTACGGACGTAGAAGTGTTTTTCCGCTGCACGCATAAAAGAAACAAAATTATGTAATGTACTATTTAATAATCTCAATATAAAACAAATAAAAAAAATCACTTAAAATGGAAGAGTTATAAAATGATTCTATTTCCAGAAAATTAATTTTTAGAAATTTAATTTTGTTTGCTAAATTAATTTTCGTTAATGAATGTTTAGAAAAATAAATTCCATACAAAATGTTAATTAAGTAAAATATGAAATATTTTTTTATATAGTGCTTTCTTCTGTCGGAATTTTTTTCCCATTTTTAAATGGAAAAGTTTCAATCATCACATTAAAATGTTAACAAAAATGAATAATATTTTTGAAGCAGAAAAGTTGAAATATGTTTCTCTTCTTTATGCTCAAATGAATATTTTTTTGCTTGAGTAAGGAAATAAAATAATTATTATTTAAACCGGATGCTACATTCGTTTTATATACGTATGGCAACTGACAATAATTCGCAATATATTGCTTTCCAAATTGCACTATGTATAGAGTAATTGATCAAGAATTATTTTATCGTTGAAAAAAATAATAGACATAATTTTTCTCCCATTAAAATTATTCTCACGATTACGATATTATTTTTACTGTTTTTCGTATTATAGATTATTTTATTCTTCTTTGAGCAAAATATGTTGCCTACCTGCCTTTTAATCTGTCTTTTCGATAGATAAAAAGAAAGATAGATTACATTGGAAAAAATAAACTAATTTTAAAAGGCAAAAATGTCAGATATATAAAATTAAATATGAGTTAAAATGAGGAAAGTTATAGTAGGACACGTGATACAATGAGAGTGAATTAGATAGAAAAAATTGTTACTATGCAATTCGAAAACTATGCTAATTTTTTGTGAAAGCTTCGTCATGGGCAAATTTAATACCCAAAAATTGCATATCACAGCATTTGTTTAATTTAGTAATTTTTAATTTAATTTAATTTAATATATATATATATATACAGAGGGATTCAAACTATAATGTATCTTATTTTAATCTTTCGTAATGACGAATTATTTCTCTATTGCTTACTGAAGTGCTTTTAAGTGGTCCAGAAAACAATTCTGCCCTAGTTTCGATATTATTTTTAAAGATCTTACTCTTCTGTACTTGTTCAATTAGGGTGTTGAAGTGACTGTTGGCATTTACTTTATGAATCCTCTCTATTTCTTCTGCTATTCTACTGGTTATATATTTTTTTTAAAAAGGAAAAATCCTTATTCTGCTATGTTGGTCGAATGTTGGTATGAAATTTAATTAAGAATGATTGTAGCTTACATTGCAAAAAGAAACGAAATGAAACATACATCATAATGTTAGTCTCTAATGTTTTGTTTACTGAATCATGAGATTTGATAACTTAAGACTTGTTGTTTATTTTATTTTGATGTTTTGATCACGGCATTAGAAAATTGCTTAAAAAGATGCCACACCTTTCTAAAAGACTGTTAATTTAAAAAAAAAAAAAAAAAAGTGGTGAAGTTATTTTTTTTTTCAACATTTGGATAGGTACTTAACCGCTGGTGGTAGAGGCAAAATATGATTGGGATAATACTTTCTCCTAATTTCAACATTTCCACAGTGAAACTTTTTTTAAAATAAAGAAATAATAGGTTAATTTTTTTAATTTCTGAAAGAATTTGTTTTAAAAACTATCATATTGCAGAGAATGTGTTTATTCTTTTGCCAATATGCTGTCGATCATAAATGCTTTGAAATGCATAAAAAAGATAGTTCTGTAGAATCTGTAAATGTGTGGAATCGAAAGTCCTGTGGCCGGTCATTGAGCAGTTATCATGGGTACCATGAATCCAGCTCAATATCAAAAATGAGAGAGTAAATTCTCTGGTAGTGCCATCTATCGTAAGAGTATAAAGTCGTGCTTTTAACTTCATGGTGCTTTTGTTAAACGAAAAAAGCACCCTACTGTCTTAAATTCCCTTAACCAATAGCATGGCGAGCTTGGCTTGTCTAAGTGTCATAAGTTACAACAACACACTCATGCATGCCTCTTCTGAGCGTAACACTAACTATTAAACAAGGGCAATTTAACACATGATTCTGAGTTTCTTGTTTCTAAAAGCAAGAGAAATAATAATGGTTACCTATTTGAAAGATTTCTCATATTTTAAAATATGATTTTTCAAAATTTTATGATATTCAAATTTTTTTTTATGGCCAACCCAAGTCTCTGCTTTTTTTATTGAAACTTAAATAAATCTTTGAGGAAAACAAAATAATAAAATATTGCATAGTGTGTTCTGAAATTTTTCATTGTCAAAAACTTATAAAATAAAACAATATTGTTTTAGAAAATTATTTATAATTGAATATTAATAAACTATATTCATTTTATTAATTAATAAAATAAATTTATCAATTTAAAAAAATCTGAGGAATTCTTTACAAACAGAAAAGAAGTTTGAGTAAATAAATCTTAAAAAAACGAAATCATAGCAGAGCATTTTTGAATTTGATATTTTATAGAGTAAATAAATGAAAAAAACTTCAAGCATAAAGTAAAATCTGTTAACGTATTATTTATTCCATGCTCATAATATCAAACGAAAAAAAAATAAATAAAATAAAATAAAAAAAAAAAAATAAAATAAATAAACAAATAAAAGTAATTGATTGGCATAAATAGGTTCACTTGACTTTTGTGCGATTGAATTTTGAGTAAACAGCCTTTGGGGATTATACGATACACCGTAATTAATATTGGAATTACAGCCTCTTTATACAAAAGATATGACTTGTTAATAAATGATACTTTAGTATTCTAAATAGAAAATAAAATAATTAATACTGAATTATCTATTATCATATTTCTTTTCGTAAAATAAATGTGTTGTTGTTCCTTATGACACTTGTGCAAGTCAAGCTCGTTAGCCACCGACAATGCGAAATTAAGTCAGAAGGGTGCGTCATTTGTTTAAGCAGAGCACAACAAAGTGAAAGTACTTCTTTGCTTTAAGAATCCTCTGACAGATGGCATCACCATAGGATCCACGCAACCAATTTTAACATTGATCTGGAGGGATATTGACTTATTAACTTATTCAAAATATTTTATATAAAAATTCGTCGAAAACATTAATATTTAGTTAAGATTAGTATTCAGCACTTTAATAGCCATCCATATAAATTTTGCTGCAGTCATATTTTCTAGAAATTGTTTTTCTTTTCCTTTTAAATAAGGTCAAATTCTTTTCAAATATTTTGAATCGTATTTACTTACTATCGTACAATATTATGTGAATAAAGATAAATAAACCAAATGGGAGAAATATTTTAGTAATAAAAAATTACGAATTTAATCTCAATTTAATATATCAATTAAATTTATCCTATGAAAACATTTTTTAAAAAATATTCTTTTTTATTTATAAGCAATTGAAGTAGACTTTTAAATTTATTTTAAATTATTTGAAAGTAAACATTTCACATTAAACTAGCTATTTAATCAATAATTTGCTTAACAAAAAATACATAGAAAAAAATTCTTAAGGAGTTAGAAAACGAAATATCATTTATTATTTTTATAATTGTAATAAAATTATATTCATAACATTAACATGTAAGATTTCTACGAATAAAATTTCTACTCTTAAAATAATTTTTCTTAATTCTTAATATTTTTAATTTATCAATGTATTTTCGTAAAATATAAACGAGAAATATCAGAAAGGAGATTTGCTGTCGTGAGTAGCCTTATGGTTGAATTATGCAATATTAATACTTTAACATTTACATTAAGTACTCTTTTTCAGTGTTATAGTTTAAGAATAATTTCTTCAAAAATAGTTACATGTGACTCATAGAATAAAATTAAAGTTTTACTTAGGATAGAAATGTGTGAACTGTTTCTTGCTAATAAAAAAATGGTAAAATCCATTCTTTAGTTAGAACTGTGGACAAAGTTTTATTATAAGAATGTTTGACAGTAAATATAAATAAATACTATCGGATTCTACAATAAGTATTTTAGCGGAAATTTACTTTTTCCAGTAATTAAATGATAACATAATTAATTAACCTTTTACTGATATCTAAAAGATAATAACATTTTAAGGTCTATGGAGTATGCAGAATAGGTAATTTGTATTTATAACAAATTTAGGGAATTAAAGTTAATACAATTAGGAAAATTCACATCAATATATTTGAATTTTTGAATATAAAGTTTGTCACATGTTATATTAATTACCAATTAATTCATTCTTTTATCAATCAATATTGCAATAGTGCTATACTAGCCATTTATATTTCATGATCAAATATTCCGTGTTAAACATTTCTGAATTAATTATTCTAGTTATCAATTTAAGAATGGCTTTCTAATGAAATTTCATTAGAATGATATCGGATTTGTTAAAATTTTCCTGTTCTTGTCAAGAACTTTGAAATGACTAAGTAGACCAAATCACTGTTAGGAATTTGAAATTAACAAAGAAGGAAGTTAGAAACTTAAGGAGATTTTCTTTTCATTTGCTTGTCGGTAAAAGCACAAAATCATAGGCGTCGTTGACGTGAAATTAGTCATCTCTAGCATGATCTCCATGACCCTTCTGTGGTGGAAAACACTAAGTGGAAAGAGCTGCCAAGAAACTGAAGTCATCCCTAGCATGTAATTTTATTTAATAACTTGTTGTTGATAGAAGGAATTATCATGTCAATCATATAATAAATATTACAGATCCACCACTGTTATGAAAATGGAACATTCAGAATGGTAATGTTATAATATAGCTTTGTGCATTATACTAAAGTTCAAGTCACTAATGTTTACCATCACGAAGTATTCAAATGTCCTCAATTCTTCATTCAATTAAGATAAGAAGAAATTTAGAATGTGATATATGATAATGAAAAATTTGGATTACGCAACAATTCCCAATACTTTTCAGCATATCAATCATGTTACTGTGTACAACCTTAAATATACCACTAATTGTGTGAAATTCAACACAATTTAAGTGAATTTTAAAAATAAAGGCCTTTAAATTATTATTGTAGATCATTTTAAACTATGATTAAAGAATTATACATCTTTCATAAGCAGGATTTTTTTAAATATAAGAAAGACCAGATAATTAAAATTTTTGAGTATTAAATAAACGTAAGATATATTTTTGTGAAACAATAAATTCAAATAAAGGAATTGCATCATAAATCAGATAATTTTACGATGCAAAATCCAAAATAAGTTGGGCAATATTTACCAAAAAGTTAAAATAAATGTCAGATAAGTTTAAGAAGACAAATTATTTTGGAAGAGAGTTTAAGCTAAATAAATTTTGCAGTTAGATAAATTAACTCTAATTAAGTAAAATAAATAATAAAATGAAAAATAGTAGACTTCCAATGAAAATAATATAACTAAAATGTAAATAGATGTTTTTTTGTACCAATGAAATAAAACACTTAAGAATTATGAAATCTAACATATTTCCAAAGGCTTGTAAAATCATAAAAGAACATGGATAACACTTCTAATGATACCACAATTTCTAATTTTAGTTTAATCATTGCTAAATTTTATTTCATTTCTTAATTTTCTTATATTATTCAAAAAGAGAGAGATTTCGAACTTAATTTTCACTAAAGAATTATGAATTAAATGATAAGAAAAAAATATAAAAATGTTAAAAATCTTTTTAATTGTTTTTAATCTAATAATAAAGGTTTTTAAATTAAGATTTTTAAATCATTCACTGTAAATAAATAAAAAAAAGAGTTATATTTAATTGAAAAGAGGCTAAAATGGTAGAAAGTTATTTCAAAATCACAAAGGTTACAAAATAATATCAAAAGCAAAACACACATAAATATTATATGAATATTACATTCATAAGAATATATAAGCTAATATTTTTTTGTAAAATCTATATTATTTTGTAAAATATAAGCTAATATTTATATTTTACAAAATAATATAGATACAGTTCAAGTCATGTAATAAATTGAAAACATTAAATTGTTTCAGAAAGAAATTTTGGCAAGAGTTTTGCAGCTTATTCAAAAACTATTTTCATATTGTAATGCCAAAAAAGCCTGGGTAATTTAAGGTTTGATAGTAATAAATTTCAAAAAGATAAGATAATTTATTTTGAAAAACAAATTTTAGCAAATTTTATGAAAATCTATAACAAAAGTATCAGTTATGAATTGTTTGCGATACCATTAAAAATTTTACAATGAATAGTTTCTATGAGTTACTTTAAATTTTTGATTAATATGTTCAAAAGATTATCATTTGCGCAGTATTAATTAGTAGTTTTTATAAAACCCATTAAAGTTATTTTTCTGTAAGAATATACAAGCCATATAATAGTGAGTTAAAAAGTGCAATGAATTTTTGTTTTAGGATTCAAAACTACGTCAAATTTGCAAAATGCATGATTTAGTTTTTTTAAAGTTATAATTGTTTTGTTGACTAAAGAAAGTAATTTTAATATCTTTCATTCTTAGAAATTACAATAATATACTATTTTAATACATAAATATTAAAAAATACTCACCAGCTATTAATTTTCGCAATTTTTTAAGAGCAACTTCTTTTCTCTCTTCAGTTTCTTTTAGTTCTCTCTCCGCCATTTCTTTCAGCTCATCTGTTAGAAAACCGATATAATAAGGCAAGTGATCTTCCCGTTTGTCGTACTTTCTTTCACCTTTGCATGGGGGTGGGGGTACGAAAGCTTTGTTTGGAAAACAAGCACTATGAACTAGTGTCGTATCAGTGGACATTCTGGATATTTGATCTTACCAGTCCTTAAGAATCTGAAATTATTTCAGAATATCATTATTATATACATATACATACATAATATATATATATATATATACACACAAAAACACACATATATACAAATATTTATGATACTATATGTCATTAAATTGAGCTAAAACTACAAATTTGACAGTACGAATGAGATTTGATGATTTTCACATTACCAGTTACCATTGTAAGAGGATGGAATACATTTAGCAAATACTGCGAATTGAAAATGTGAGCTTATTAATGAAAACAAACTATCAATAAAATAAGCAGGGTAAAAGAGGCTGACATCAAATATGATCTTTAGGCGAACTCCAATGTGAGCGAAGCAGTTGCACTGCTTTAGAAAGGATTCCATCTTAACTGCTACAGATGTATTGCTGTCATGCTAATTAGACGATTTGATGAAGATGGTATATCTATGATTTTGGAATGGTATATTCCGAATATCTCTTGGAATCCCTCTTCATTGGAATCCCACTGGAATTTCAAACTAATTTAAAAGTTGATAAATGTTTTGTAAAATAACCTTTATTAAGCTTATCAGCATTTGCTTATAATATTGTCAATATTAGTTGAAGAGTACAGTTTTTGTATGGCAACTCAATGTCTAATAAATTGATGTTTGTTTCAATATCTGGAGCATCTATTTATTTAATTGAAATGCGTAGATTTTCATTTTTTTGGACACTGTGTGCATATTGTACATACTTTTATTTAATTATATACTTGTATATAACTATATTACTTATATATTTTAAGCACACAATACAGAATGTATGTTACCACCATTTGAAGCTTCAATTTTTTGAAAATGAAAAAATATATCGATAAAATGATGTCTTAATTATTTGATAGATTAAATATAGATTTTATAAGTAGAATTAATTTTATTTTACTAAAACATTTTAAGACTAATATAATTATTACAGTATTAAAACATTTATTAAAATAATATTATTTAAAAAATCATTCATAATCAAATGTTTACTATGATAAATTTATGAATTGAACTATTTATGATAATTTATTAGAATTATTATCATGACCAATAATAATTTTATTTTTTAATCACACACACACACAAAATTTAGTTATGTACATAAATTTCAAACAATTAAGGCAATCAATTCTTAATAACGATCTATGTAATTTATATAATAATTCATTTTCATTTTATAACAGTTATTTTATAATTCATTTCTTAGAAAAATTTTTCTGGCATAATCTTAGTTAATACAGACGAGAAATGTTTGGCTTACAAAAGAGATTCCAAGTAATGTTAGATTTTAATTAAAAAAATTAATTTAGTTTGAATATATTTTTCAATCTATTTTTTGTTAAAATTCATTTTACATCTTCTGTTTAATTTAGTATAGATTATTACAAAAACTACATATTTTTTCAAAATTTAACTTTTTCAAGAACTACATATTTATATAAGTTTTATTAATCTGTAAATTTATTGGGAGACTCAAATGTAAACAGTTGAGGCCTTTAAACTATTTAATAAATTTCTTTTAAGATAATATAAAGTAAGTTTCTTATTTACTGCAAACTGTTAGTATGATAAATAATTTATTACATAAAAATTAATTTATCGAAATGTTTTGTATGCTATATTTAAAAACAAACTAAGCATCACAATCTTTCCAATTTTGCGCTAATGATAAACATATTGTCAGTAATTCGATTCAAATGTTGGTATCTAGTATTTGAATAAAAAATCACATGTTGATTGAATATGACTAAAAACTTAAGAACGCTTTCTCTACGAGCAGGTTTTTTCTTTACTGTGATATTGTTCAAATTTTATTTACTTAATTTACATTTGTAAAAATAATTTACTCTTTAAAAGTTAATCTTTTTCTTAGAAATTGCTTCCATGCCTGTTGTTTCAATGATTTAAAGATTTATAATTAATCTTGATAATGGGAATTCAAACATTCTTTAGTGTTTTTATATAATACAACTATAGTAAATTATTTAAAATATATATTGCGAAGTGTAAGCTGAGAGTGAGTCGATGTTTTTTCGTTGTTGTTTTTAAAAATGACATTTCAGGTGTTGTTTTTAAAAGAGATAAAAATAATACTAACGCCTTAGAGAACGATGATATAAAAAAACATACTCGACTGTATGTAATAAATAGGTTTGGGAAGCAATGCGATTGTTTCCGTTCTACATAACTATTTTTATTTTTATTTATTTGTATATTTTCGTTACTTCCTATTTTTTTTATAAGAAACAGGAAGCAAAATTGATCACTTTTGGAGTGATTCATTAAGTATAGCTAACTTATATTAATTTATTTACCAAGCCCAATAAGAAAAAGATAAGTTTAATTATTCTTGTTTGTTGATATTTTTATCATATTGCTTTAAGCATTTAATCTGGAGATTAGCCATTTAAAGTTCACTTTTTCCAGAAGCTGGAGTGTGTAAACAAATTGATCCTTATGATTCATAGTTTTTTCAAAGTTTAGTTTATAGCATGCATTTATTTCAAAATGTATTAATCAATGTTTTGGAAAATTTAATGTTAAAAAAAGATATTTATTGCTTTGTTCCCTTATTTATTTGGCATTTCTTTTCTGTTTTAACTAATTAATCACTCATTAAGACATTCTCGAGAAAATAGATTTCCATAAATAGAATTCATTAATAATGTATTCAGATTATCATAACTGAGTCATTTAGTCTTTTGCGAGGCCAATTATATAATGTTATGATATGTTTTCAATGTATAAATAACAAATTAAGTTATTAAATAAAGGAATTTGTAGAATCAGTACCAAAACAATAAAGAACGATATAGTATAAAATGGGGAAAATATGCCTTCTTAGTTCATAATTTATTAATTATTAACTAGTTTTTAAAACTAAGAATTATTGAATGATAGAAAAATCTGAATAAATGAAAACGAGTCTTTTTTCAACTACGAAAATTTATGAATGAATGAAAATAATTTTTTTGAATTATTTAATTTTAAAAGAAAAGGGAAAACTTAAATATTTAAAAAATGACATTTTCTATTTTATTTACATATTAGAATACATTTACAACAAATATATTAATTAAAAAATATCCTGATTATTGCATTAAATAATATTCATTATTCTATGAGGCTCATAAATAGTATATTCATAATTAATTTTAAATTTTGATAAAATCTTGTAGCAAAAATAAAGCAAGTAGATACTCATGAATATCAGAAGAATGAAATATACCAAATGAGGTATGAGATTTTATTTAGCACAAAATTTTTTGTTATAAAATCATCTTTTGATGGATTTACGAAATTCATACAAAGACAAGTAAAAACATACAAAATGTATCAATTTCATTTTTACCACACACAGTTTTCCTTCAAATGATGCCTGCTCTTATTAAAATGGTGAAATTCCAAAGCCAAAGATTAAAAACAATGGAAGTAGTAATGTGCCAATCAGGGGGATTTCTAGGTGTTTTAATAATGGTGGATGATATTATGGGTCTTTTAAAATGGGTTTACCCATTATTAATTCTTAACTCTGTCCTCGATAAAATTCTCACTACAAAATACTTTAATTTTCAGTGAAGCTTTGCGGCTGAGTATTTGCAAGTGGTTGTTGAGTAGTAATAATACTATTTGTTCATACTTCTAGGTGCTCTGGTCTCGTAAATAAAAGAGGTTGCAACTTTCCCACCCCCCCCCATCCATGAATAGGGCAATTTTTTTTTATTCTGAAGCTACCTCCTGAGCCGTTGGCACCTGTCACTTTTTTGGAAATATTTTCAAGAGTAAAAATCAGGATTAAGATCACATGGATTGTCCCTCCAGAGCACCAATGTTATCAGTGCTCTGGTTGGTTTTAATGGCGCAAGGTTCAAGTAAGGACAAGTTGCACCACGACTGGTTAGCTCATGGCTTTAAAAGACTGGAACAAACTGTTCATTTCAGACCTTTAAAATTTTCTGAGGGCTCTAAAATTTTTAAGACATGTACGAACTGTTTTGCTGAATTTTTTTTTATTCTGAAGCTACCCCCTGAGCCGTTGGCACCTGTCACTTTTTTGGAAATATTTTCAAGAGTAAAAATCAGGATTAAGATCACATGGATTGTCCCTCCAGAGCACCAATGTTATCAGTGCTCTGGTTGGTTTTAATGGCGCAAGGTCCAAGTAAGGACAAGTTGCACCACGACTGGTTAGCTCATGGCTTTAAAAGACTGGAACAAACTGTTCATTTCAGACCTTTAAAATTTTCTGAGGGCTCTAAAATTTTTAAGACATGTACGAACTGTTTTGCTGAACAAGCTACGCCAGAACACATCCTTGAGTGCCTGGTGTTATCCAAGCAAGATTTATACGTCGAACCTTTGATGGTGCTAGATTTTTTAAGTGTATTTAACGTTATGGTCCTGATCTAGCTCTGCTGGCCAAAGGAGACATGCAACAACAACAAAAATATTTGTTAATTTGATTGGTGCGAATGCTTTCAATGTCCCCGAGGCAATTCGCTCCATATATTTACTTAGGAGAATTTCCTTTTGCTTAATATTTTGAAGATATAAACAGTAGTAAAATATAAACTTATCTAAACTTAGGATGAAATAGAAAACAAATGTTATACATCAGCACTAATAAACGACTTCGACTCTCAAATGCTATTAATTTAAATTTCGCACGCATAATTTTGTGAATCCGAATCGAATTTGAATCAAATTTCAATTAATAATAATTTTAATAGAGATGACACTTTTACGTAATACATATTGCTTTAAATTACAGATTTTAACATATTTGGTTATTATAATCTTAGTTAAAAAAAGATAAGTTTTAAAAAAGAATTTAGAATTTACAATTTCTTGTTAAGAATTATTTTCAAAATCTTATAAATACTTTTTTAACATTAGTTTTAACATTACATAAAAAATAGAATATTTACACTCATAAAAATATTAAAGTTATTAATTAGTAATTTTAATATTTAAATAATAAAGAAATATCGTTCAGTCATTTAAGAATATTAGTAGTCAGTTCAAGTTATATGCCTATAAATATCGTATGTTTGTACAATATGATATTTTTATTAGATTTTATTTAATTATTAAAAAAAGAAATTTTCTTAATTAGTTAAAATTTCATAAAAAGATTATATATATCAATATATTTTTATTACATAAAAATAGGACGTATTTATAGACATAAATAATTTGTAATAATTAATTATTTTTTGATATTTAAGTAATTAAAAGCATAATAAAATTATCATTACCATATCAAAAAGTGAATTAGTTTATAAAATTAAAATTTTTTAAAACAATTTTGTAAATTTATTATAAATATAGTTTAAATTAAATTGAAATTTTCATTTTAAAATCTCTCGTAAGAAAATCTTAAATTACTATTATATGCTGATAGAAAATTGAATATATTTTATTGGAATAAATTGGAAGAAGAAAACGTTTTTAATCAATATGTTTATTTATTATAGTATGAATCTAATTACCTTAAGTTATATATTAGAATATGAAACAGTTGAAAAATATTTCACTAGTAAGTTTTGAGAAAAAATTGCTAAATGTTTAAAATTTTAAACAAAATTAATACAGTATTCTATAGGAAAGAAAGCAAATGAAGTGAAATCTATAAATCTAAGACTCTGAAATTAAATTACGTAGCTATAAAATTTAGGTTTGTAAATTTTTGGACAGATATATAGATTACAACAATGAGTTTGCATAAAATATACATATAAATATAACAGTGCTAAGAATGTGTAGAAATAATTTAATAAATAATTATTGTCAATAAGAATCGATGAATATTTTATTATTTCGTAACAGTGATCCGCACATTCATAGATTATAATTCTTATTGACTTAATTACAGAAATTTATATAAATAATAATCTGAAAAAATTTAGAGCTTTTATTAAATGTATCAGTTAATACTGTTAGGTAAAATCCTTTAATACTTTTATTAAAATAAAAAAATATTTTGCTTAAAGAATATGAAAATTTTTTACTTTCATTTTCTCGCAATTCTTCATAGTTGAATTGCCATAAATACATATTTGATTATTTACAAAAAAAGGAATTAGTATAAAAATCTACCTGAATAAGTGACGTTTATCATTTTAGCACCCACACATTAGAAAAATTGAAGATTAAAGTCTAGAGACTTCTTGTTAAGGCGATAAAGACCAACAAGTGTCACCAACTTCCCTTTTACCGAACACAATAAACACGTGATTCCTCTTCCTCATACTGGACACAAAGATGTGAGAACGTGAGGAAATAGTGTTTGAAATAGGGTAGTTGCTCCCTTCTTTTTTCCGCCATAACCTCGAAATCAGACTCTCCCACAGGAAGCAAGGAGAGAATTATTTCTTCCGATTCCAAGATGAGATGCGGAATACAGGTTTAAGGAGCAATTCTTTTGTTTGCTAGCATTTGAAACAAGGGACTTGTGATATGATAGCAACAGTTTTGCTCTCACATCCCGGCAGTTTAAATAGATTAAAGTCATAAAAAGGCATTATTCGCAGTTACGTTTGGCCTCAGGGTAGAAAATCTTTTTCATTCTTCATTGAAATTACTCTTAGAATGCGAATTTATTTTGTTAGTATTGTCTCGTGATCAATTTTCTGTGACACAGTGTCAAAGAAGGAAATTGTCATAGAAAACTGCTCACCTTTACTTAGCCAAATTGGCAACTAATTGCATGTACATATTATATGCAATATAACAATTCCAGTTATACAAAATGATAAGAAAGTCAGACCACATATCAATGTTTTTAGTTTCATTGATCAGTATAGACACCTGTTTCCTTTTTTTCCACTTTATTAAATAATGCAATGCTTTTCTTTTAACTAATTCAAGATGAAATTAACTCTTTATTAAATGTTTTTAAGAGTTTTTAACTTGAATGTTTGGTTTTAAGTGTTTCTCTTTAATTCAGTAATGTAATATTTCTTTTTAATTACTTCAGAAAAACAATGTTTTCTTACTCTCTTTTATTAAAGAAAATAAGGAATCCTTTCTAAAATACTTCAATGTTTTTTTCATTAAAATTTAAATGTTAGAAATTAAGTTTTTTCCAGTTATTTCAAATTAAACTTATCTATGGGGAATAAATTTTTAAGCTCATTACTATATATATATATATAAAGTAGTTTGCTTAAGAGTGCAATATAATAAATCAAAAATATATATATATATATATATATATATATATATATATATATATATATATATATATATATATATATATATATATATATATATATATAACCTTTATCAAACATACAAAATTGATAATATTCTTAAGTAATTAATATATTTTGAAATCCTTTTTTTAACATGAAACGATTATTTAAAAATTTCAAGTATAAAAGAGTATAAAATTTTATTTACTATTACTTTAAAACATTTATTTTGATTAAATTAAAAGATTTATAATTTATGTGTTATCATCATGAAACTACCAACAAATAGTAATCTAATTTATTTGAAATTTAATAGTGGAATCTCTTTACAATAAAAAAGAACATTTTTTATTTTTAATAGGTTATTGCAGGATAAAACAAAATGGAATATTCTGTTTTTTATTGGCATCATTCTTAATAGATTTATAATGTGTTTTAAATTATATGTGGAAGGTGATGGAGGAAATGTAATTAGTGACATTAAGGAATTTAATCAAAAAACTTAAATAAGAATAACAAATTTGGAAATTTAGAATATTAAGTACTGGTATTTTCTGCTCCAATAGTTCAGGAAACCCTGTTAGGAAATTTGTTAATGAACATTTAAACTAAAAATCTGCAGTGAATAATTCATTTGTAAAACTAATGTTAATTGAAAATTTTTGTAATGGAATTCAATATGCCTTACTTGATTGAATATTATGTCTTCAGTTGGGATTTTCTTTAAAATTATTTAATCATTAATTTTAATTTAGTTCCTGTCTGAAATTATAAATAAAAAAATAGAAATTATTATTAAATTTAAATCAACTGCTCTTACAAAAGTAATAATCAAAAAAAAAAAAAACTTTTTATATTTATTAGTATAAAAGATCGTCATTAGCAAAGAAATTATATTTTAAAAATATATATAAATTAAATAAAATTATTTCAAGAATTAATTTTTGTTACATTAATTGGAGACTTCCTTTATTTTAATTAAAAAGCTGAATGCAAAATAAAATGTGCCGACCACCATGTCTAGTGGTCAGAGTGTCTGACTGTGGATAGGGAGGTCATGGGTTCGAATCCCGGATCGGGCATGGATGTACTTTCTCTGTCTATACTGTCTTTTTCCTTTAATTGTATTGTTTGGTGTCTAATTTAACTATACACAAAATTTATCTTTGAATCTTCCATTTGCTCTTACTTTTCTCTTTGAGATAAAATGCAAATTTTCAATGTTAAAAAAATTTGTAACAATTTTATAACGCCAGTTTGAAAAAATTAACCTTTGTATTATTATTAAATTTTATCAAAAATGTCTTTAGCACGTCCAGTGCCGCATATGAGTATTTAAATACCATGTGAGTTTCATTATTAAATTAGTAATCTTTACATGTATTAAATTTTGTTTGGAGTGTTTTAAAGTAAATCAAAACTCCATTTAAAACACTTTCTTTAAATCACAAGGAAAAATATTACAGGATTTATAACGTCTAGTAATATTTTACAGTACAACTTGTGATAACATTCTAAACTAATCTAGTTAAAATTTAACTATATTTTGACCTAACTATTTGACATAGGATATCTGCATTTTAACTTGATAAATAGGCAAACGGTTTGCTTTAATAAATAGGGTAATATAGCAAATTTTGAATGCGGCTACAAATCTTAATCCTTTTTGCTTTGATTCAAAATTATAAGATTGAAAATATATGAATGATTTAATATCAAATTTGTAAATATAAAAAGAAATAAAAATACAAAACTAATACTAAGTTTTTATGTAAATTTTACGGATTGAGATAAAAACGAAATTTAGAAACTGGTATATCTATGTTATTATGTCTTTTAGATATTTCATAATATGCGATAACATGTTATAGAAATGATTAAAAGTAACAGAATATCACAGGGATATATGTTTTTAAAATGAAGAAAATCGAAAAAAAATCTGAAAATCGAACTTTTTAAGAAATGTTTCACTTGACTAACCAATCGTGTCCCATTATAGAGATCTTCATGGCAAAATTGAAGTGGATGTGGTAATTTTGAGGATTATTAAGATAAAATTATTATTGTAGCAGAAAAAAGAGAAAGTTTATAGCGATCAATATATTTGTGACTCATTGGTAAAGAATTTGTTACGTTCTTTTTCTCAGGTAAGTTTTACGTTTGGTTAAACTGGATTACCTGTGACTAAGCGATAATCCGTACTGTCGCATTTTTTATTAATTTCATTTTTTATAAACTATTTAGAATTATGTAAGCTATATATTTGCTTAATTTTATCAATAATTCTAAGACATTTTAGTAAGAATATTATATAATTTAATCTTGAATAGGGCAAATGTTCTTGATATCTAAACTTCGATCTAAATAGAGTTTGACTTTTTCTTCTTACAATTTTTTTTACATACAAAATCAGAAAATGCTTGTTGGAGCTTTATAACTCTGTTACATTTTTTTCATTAATGATAAAATTAATAGTTGCGAAATGAAATATTGAATCTTGATAACTTTTTAATTATTAGAGACAAATTTTATTTACTTGAATTTTACGGACGTATTTGTGTGATTGTTAATTTGTAGTTTTATCGGGTTTTTCTGTATCTTGCAATACGTTAATATTATTCATTATCTGGAATAAAAATTTAATAACATGCATTTTTAGAAGTTCATAAGCGATTAGAGATTAAAACTTTTTTTTTTTTAACGAAGATACAATAAAATGTTAATATGTAATATAAAATAGTTAATACATATATATATATGTAAAAATAGTTAATATGTATGATTTAATTATCGTAAATATGAAATGGATGCTGTTGTACATAAATGCATTTTTTAATGTAAAAAAAATTATACATTTTTACACTACACAAGCTCCTTGTTCGTGTTTAGAACTTTTGCTTGCATTCAAAATTGAGCTTTTAGACATCAATGAATGGAAGAATACGTTTACTCTCTTTCCGAAGGTGGTTATTCTTATTCAGTAACTCAGAATGATTATAAAAGCCGCAAACTATCAATATCTAAATTCACGACAAGAAATACTATAAATAAAAAGACAAAAAATCGTCATAGTCAGTCATCTAATGGGAAACGTTTTCAATAAATACTTATCCAAAGATAAAATGCAATTTTTTAATATTACATATGGGCGAGCTTCGAGGCTAAAAGAAATATCTCAATACAAAGGTATCTCTCAAATACATTAAACTATTCACTTTCAATCATAAATAAAACTATAAATTCTGATTTGAATTTTAAAATACCCAAAAAGTATATTTTTCATCACTTTACTCTGCGTCATATGTAGAACAAACAGCTATGTAAAATACCATTTATCAAAAGAAAAATGGAAAAAAAATTAATATAGATAATAATAGATAAACCTTTGGTCTATTTTTAAAAAAATTGTGACAAAAAATTCTTTTATCATCACAAAAAAGAGAGAAAAAATTCTGAAAAACGTCAGTTTAATATCATAGAAAAAAACCTTTGTGCTATGTGTGGCTCAAAACATCAAAAGAAAGTTTATTTAAAGCATGTGATCATCACTGGTTTTCATTGAAACGATGATAAAGGAAGTAGACAAAAATGTTTAAATGAAGAACATATTTTAACTCAAATTTTTCAGTATGAAATTCTAGGTCTTTTTCCACAGTGATATCAATCCGTTAAACTGAGTGAATAGAAAGTAAGCAGCTACACATTGAAACTCGTTATTGTTTTTCTGGAAATAGTGAACAAAAAGAATGCTAAAATCATAACTTTCATGAAGATTCCAGTTAAATTTTCTGATGTATCACCGATTTATTTTCGTGACTTTGGACTCTTAAAATTCGCATTAGTTCTGACTTACAACACTTCGGAAAGTCCGTCAAGAGGAATGGATCCAAATATATATCATGTTATAAAAGCTTTGGCATGAAAATTACGATACAAAATTGTAGATACAAACAAAATCGGTCAAATTGAACACTTAAAACTGAAAATATGAAAGAAATTTATTCTGTACATTCCTTCAAAATCATCTAAAAAGAGGGAGAACTATTTAAAAGATGCAAGGAAATGGATTCTGCCTAGACTTGCTGTATAAATTAGGTGATAAAGTGCTGTTTTATTTTTAGATCTTTGTCCTAATAGACATGGAAAAGGTTTTGTTTTTCACTTCTTTTGATTGCATCTGTAATTACCACCTAGCAAATTTTTTAAAATTTATACCAGAGCAGTATTTGTCCACCTTTTTCTGTGATTTTAATGTTTTGCTGTGATATTAATGCATAAATTTATAACTAATAAACGTATTATTTATTCGTATTTTTCATATAAATATTTTATTTTTAAAATAATTATATCAAGTATGAGTAATAGTTAGATTTATATACTGATTTTTTAAAATAATAAAATTAAGTTAATTTAAACATTTTTAAATGTTGATTAAAACACTTTTTGAGTGATTAGTATATTTTAATTTAATTTTGTTCAATGATTATTTAATAAATATGCATTAAAAATGATAGATTTAAAATGTGTAGTAATAAATTAGGCAAAAAGTATATAAGCATATTAAAACAAAACATTTCATTTTAAAGAGTAGTATATTATAATTTTTCGTAAAATTTCTATTAGCTGCGAAAATTTTGTTTCCTTCCAAATTTGCATGAAAAGATTCGATATTTAGCTTTATAAGCTTGATTTTGAATTGTTTGAATAATAATAAATTTGTTGCAGTTTTGAAAATATTTTACTCAATGAATTTATTTCCATGCATAATTTAGCTAAGTACACTGTTCATGTATTTATTAGGTTTGTTGCTAAAATTGTTACTATTACGTTATAATTTTTATTTAAATGGTTTGGGAAAAGCAATTATTTTAGATTTTGCAATTAAATTAATCCCATTAAAAAAAGTGCAATCTAAAATTTAAGTTATAAATAATTCGCAACTGTGATACAGTATCTTAACATTTTTTAAAATTTTATGAAAATTCTCCTCAACATGAAAATTTTTTTTTATTGAAAGCATATCAATAATTCTACTTGTTTTTAAACTTAGTTTTAGAAATACTTTTATGTGGTATATCATAAAGAGAGTTTAAAAGAAATGTAAATTAAGGTAACTGTCATTTTTATTCTTTAAAATATTAGTGTATTGAACGTGAGAGTATCTTATAAAGAGAAAATTATAATTTTTGACCTAATAGATTGTTAAATGCTATTAGCATAGATAAGTACTCATACGACAGGAAAGAACAACATTAAAAATTTTACTACATGAAAATTTTAAAAAATCTTCTTAAAAATTTTATGTTTTTTTAAAGTGAGAAATTTCATCAATAATACAAATCATCATAATTTCTAATTGGATCCAAGCAGATCCAAATTTAATGGAATATTAAAAATTTATGACTACTCTAAATTAAGTTTTTTTTATCAAAAGCTAATTTAGAATAGATATAGTATTGTTTATGAGGAATGTTTTGTAAGAAAATAATGAGGGACTAAAGTGAATAACAACAAAATCATCATAATCATGTTGTATTAACCTTTGTAGAGTGTTCAATAAGATGTTTTTTTCAATTTAATAAATTCATCAGAAAATACAAGTGATGAAACTTTCAGTGTATATTAAAATTTCTGATGATACTCTAGTCTTAGATTTTATAAGAACTTAAATCTGAAATACAGTATATATATATATATATATATATATATATATATATATATATATATATATATATATATATATATATATATATATATATATATATATATATATATATATATATATATATATATATATATATATATATATATATATAGAACATGTAAATATATGTTCTTTCATGGGATCGTGTTACATAAAACAAGAGCATGTATTATGGTACATGTGAAAAGTGTATACAATACAGGTTTTTGATTAAAAATGATAAATTTAGATGATTAGTGTTATCAAATTGAAACGAATTTCTAAAGGAATACACGTTGTATCGCGTTGGAAGATTTACTAATAAAATTAACAACTTATGTTAAAATTTCAGAGTACATATGCTGACATTCTGAGTTCTTTCATTAGACTAAGAACATCTTTATGGCACAAAGAATGTCGTCATGAAGCGTAAAGATGTGTAATGATATCATTCGTTTATTAATTAATACATCAAAAAGCAGAGGTGTTTACATCGACGCTGATCGACTATATGAGGCCATAATTTAATGATATTCAATGTCTACTTTACGAGATGATATAGAAAAACATTGGGATCTGTTTCACTCAAAGGTAAAACAGGCAAGTGGACATTTATCTCCAAGTCGATAATAGACAGAGCGGATTACATTCATTATTTCCTAAATGATAACTCCATTATATTAATTCTTTTGACCTACGGCAAACTACGGCGCTCGGATAAAATTTTAATTTGTTGGTTCGACACGGAAATTAAAATAAAATCTGATTTATATATTATATATCCATCTTTTTTCTATTTTGTTTACATTTTACACTTTTTTTCTATCTTTATTTTTCAGAGGATTGATGATTTTCTAGATCTCTCTATTTTTATCCTACAAAACATAAATTGACGGAAATAGCAAGAAAAGACGGCTGTAATCTATTAAAAGCGGAAGTTCTTTGTTAATTATAGTTACATTAATATCTCAGAAAATCAGTACTATGTTTGCTTTATCTGATAGAAGTGAACAAGTGTTTTCAACTTTAAACCTTAGAAAGAATCATTTCTGAAGAAGACTGAGAAATAAGCATTCATCTTCATTCCTTAGAATCAGTACAATTCACTTTGAATCTCAATATAAGGTACTTTTACAAGAGAAATAGCAATTTTACTTATCGCATTAACATATTTAAAAACTTATATATTGTTTTTAAAATTTTAGAAAAATTTATCTTGCCCCGCGACCGAATAAGTTTGCCCATCCCTGCTCTTTACACAGAAAATATGTTTATGAAGTACAATAAACAGCATTTCCTCTCTTCACTTGGTTTTCTTAGATCTATCTTTTATAGTTAATATAATCAGTGTAATATAATCAATTTGTTAGTTTAAAATCCTTTAATTCTATATTAATCAAATGTTTTCAGGTCAATTAAATAAAACTATTATCATTTGATTTTTAAAATGATAATACAGTTAAGTCATTCAGAAAACCTACATAAAATACTTAAATTTAAAACGGCCTGAAAAAGATTTGTAAAGAAAATCATAAATTATGTTAAAGAATAAAAGAGGAAAAAGGATATATTATCTTAAATAGAGCATTAAAATATTTTTGTTCAAATAAATGAAATATTATAATTTATGAATATGTAAATTTATTCAACTTTTGTATTGATGTTGATGGGCATAAAATTTTAATGATGAAAGTAGTAAACAGAAAATGATTTATAGTTTTATAATTATGAATGATACTTTTATTTGTGTTATTAGAAACTACGTTTTGATAATTGAAATTTTTTTTAATAAGCAAGAAAAATTTTATATCTTTAATGAGCTGAATTTTAATTTAGCTAACAATAGCTTATTAATATCAAAAGGTGTGAATGAAAATATTGAAATATTTCATTAATTAGATTATTTACTTTATAATTTCGTATTCGTCTATTCGGGAATTATAAGAAAAACTATACTACTGATAAGGGTTAATTATCATAATCCAATTTAGAGAAAAAATTAATTTCATTTTAATATATTCACTATTCGAAAAAGTTGTTTAAATCAAATGAATATTACTGAAAAATGATAAAAAAAAATGATTTTTTGTTTTCGGCTATGCAATGGCACATTTCTAATAAACAATAAGCTTACAATCAGTCGCGGTTGAAGAAATATACTAGTATTATTGTACTTCAAATAATATAAAAAATATGTACTTCAACCAATCGTAATTTATATAAGAAATAAATAGTAAATATTTTAATCATAACTTATTAAATTTAAATTATATGATTTAAATCATAATTATTAGAGACGTGTAAAAATTAGAAAATAAATAAATAAATGCACTTCCTAGATAAAAAATAGCTATTAGAAGCAAGTGACTATAAATATGACTTTTTCATGGGTATTCATTGATGAAAAATAAGATTGCGTTGTTCATTGCTAAAATCAGAGGTAAAAAATAATAGAACATTGAATAAAAAGATCAAATAAAAATGTACTACATAAATTTTACTTTTTTTGATAATTTTCGAGCTATAACTTATTGTGTATTTTACATACTGAGTTCTTAATAAAGCATTTATTAAATAAAAAATTATAGATACCAACTTTCCACAGAAGAAAATTAACAGTATTCATTAAAAAAGCTTAAAAAATAAAACTCAAAGTTTCAAAATTAGTTGAATACGTGGCAACTAGATGGCGCTATAAGATCTATTTTCAAGCATTTTTGGGAATCTATAGTAAATGATAAAACTTATGTGCATTATTTTTTACTTTAAAACTATTCTTTATAAACACTTCTTGATACAATGGGTGTAAGAACTACAAAAATATAGCATTTAATTCATAGTTACAATCAAATGAGATCATTATTGCAAACGAGGAATCTGAAAGTCACACATACGAGACTTCTGAAAAATATTTATATAATATTCTGAAACTAAACTGTAAATTATGAGATCAAAGTAAATTTAATATATATTTTGCATAATAATTTTCGTTGAATGATGATAAAGTCATTTCTGTTTTAAATATTTAATTGAAATATCTGAAAGCTCTTTCATATTAAAAGAAATAAAAATTTAAGTTTTTAAATTGCAAATATATTTTAGGGTTCAAGGAATTGGAATGTTCATATCTTTAAAGTTCTTCTCTAATTGAATATAATGATTTATAATGACATCTTCCTCTTAATTAAAAGTGTCATTCTCTAATAAATTTATATATTTGAAAATATTTTTCATTAAATGCTTACTTCAACTTAATTTTTTTTAAAAAGATTATTTTAGTAAATTATAAACATGATTGATTTTATGTAAAATAAAGTAGATTTTTTGATCATTTAAAATTTATTTATGATTAATTAAATTAGTTATAAATTAATTTAAAAGGGTGTATATATATATAGCTTATATATATATATATAATAGCTTATATATATATATATATATATATATATATATAATAGCTTATATATATATATAAGCTATTTATTCAAGGGAATGAAAGCAAAATTGGCAAATCTTGATATGAATAGCGAAAATTTCTCTAGGAAAAGATCAATTTGTAGAATCTTTTAGTTTGAAAATAAATCACAAAAAACTTCTAGTATAGTTACTGAATGGTTCTAATAAAAAATAAAGAAATATATGTATATATACATAAACGATATTGAATCTTAGAAGCAGACATATTGAAAGTTATAAATTAAGTGATATTTTAAAGTTTTTTTTAATAGTTGATATACATCATTAATGTTTGCAAGATTTTATTAATAAAATCATTATAAATATGATACTCAAAAAAAGTGCCAAAGGATTAAAAAGTTAAAAAAATCTTAAATTAAAATAAATCAATAAAATATATATAAATGTATAAGTATAGTGTAATAAAAATACTTACACAGAGAAATGATGGTGATTAGTTTTATCTCCTATAAATGTTCTAACTCCAAATTTTCAAACACTGTATCTCGAAATTGTCCAAATGTGTAACTTGATGTGGTACAACGTGTGGATGCGGTGCATTTGTGTCAATGTTTAGTATTTTCTCCTTTTTTTATAATTTGGACGCCATTTCGAACTTCCCAGAAAACCAGTTTCTCAATTCCTCACGTGTTTCTCCAACTCTTCACGAGACTGACCTTAAAGAACCATGAAATAAAAAAAGCAAACACAAAGGGACTTTCCTTTTCATTCAGTGGCATCTGAAAAAGCAGACGATATCTTTCTTCTTTTGTTCTCAGTGAGGCGCCATTTTCAAAAATAATTATACGAGTTTCCTTTTATCTGATGGCAACGCTGTAAAACCTTATGAATTATATGTATTAAGAAATTTGACCGACCACTAAGAAAAATGCTTCCTTTTTGTGGTTTTGTTGGGTATTATTTTCAATTTTCGTCCGGTTAAAATTTTCATGCTTTGGTGGATTGAGTGTGATCTTTAAGTTCTTTTTTCTACATTGTTTTGCACTCATTTCCTTCAAAATGTTTTGAAACTGTCGATTTTGCTACTGGAAAACTAGTTAATAACATGTTAAATGTGCTCGCTGCTATTCTAAATTGAAATTTGTAAGATCTTGTTAAAATGATTTCGTATATTTGTGAAGGTAGTTAACGGAATAGTAATATATTTTTACAACACACACACTTGTTTTCTTTGATTATTTTAGACATTTTTCTCTCACGCAATCTTGTTTTTCCCTTTTAAATACCATTATTCAACAAGCTTTCAAAAATCTTTTCCAAAATAACATTCATGACAATTTGAAAATTAAAATTTTAAAAATCAGTGAAATGTTTGTCATTTTAATTAAAGCATGTTCAACCCAGTTTTTAATAAATATTTCCAAGGGCAATATTTAGTTAAATATAATATAATAATAAAACTTAAATATAATATTTCCAAGGGAAATATTTAGTTAATTTGGTTTATTAATTGTATTTACAAAAAATAATTTTGTATTTTATCAAAAATATAGATACAACTAAATTTTCAAACATTAGATTTCATTTAAAATATTACATAAATTTAAATATAATAAATTGTAAACTCAAGTTCTATAAACTGAATTATAATAAATCGTAAAGGTTTATTATAATTTTTCAATCTATAATAAGTCAATGCCTGGACTTTTTATTTCATAATTGTTTCACTGTTTCACTCCAATTATATTCCACATATATTTAAACTAGTATTTATAAACTTGAATTTATAATTTATTTAATGCAAAAATAAAATCTGTGATTATTGTAAAGCATGCATTCATAAGAAAATTGAATTTTGTGCAAATTTTGATTAAGATTATACGAATGGATCAACAATCGAAATTGGTATTAATTATAATAAAACATAAAGTGAATATCAAGAATTTACAAGTATTTTGTTTTCCTCAATCTATATATTTCATTTCCCTAATAAATCTGAGTGATTAAATATCAACTAAATGAATATATGATTTAAAAATTCATTTTAAAACGTATTTTTTTCTATGATATACATAAAATTAATATATAATGATAAAATCCCTAGAATTTTCAAAATTATGTTTTCTTTAAATATATTCAATTATTTATAAACATCATGTAAAGATTTGAATAGAATCCGTTTTGCACAATCTTTTTTAAATAAAATGAAAGAATTAGAAAGTCATCTAATTAGCAGTTATATTACATAGTTATTAGGGATCAATATTTTATGATGATAAATTCTTCACTTATATATATATATATATATATATATATATATATATATATATTAGTCAATTCAAGTAATATATTTTGTGGTAAAACTTTTAATTTGAAAAAAGAATATTTTTGCTATAAATTTAATAACTTTTTATCTGTATTCTGAACAGTCTTGTCTAATGAAATACTATTCACCGAAAAAATGTATCCTAGGATTTTAATAATTAACTTTAAACAAACTTCTTCCAATCAAACTGCCTTCAAATCTTACAAGCTTGACAAGTTTAAATAAATTATTCGTATAATAAATCATTAATCATTAGCTAATTACTAAAAATATCTCTATGACCTTATGATTAATTATCTGATATTTTAAGAATTCATTAATCTACTGCTTAGTTAAAAATTACAAATACATAAAACAATTTCTCAATATATGAAATACAAAAATGTACTCATATATTTATATTTATGTTTTACATTGTTTATATTTATTAGCCACTTTGCAGAGAAATCATTTTGAAAAATTTTTCTTACCAATTGTTTGATAATTTTTTTTAAATTTTTAGACTTTATTGTTGTACCTAATTAAATGAAATGAAATAAAATGATGACGTCAATGTTTAAAAAATGACGTCAGCTGGTTCCCAAATCTGAAACCAGTCGTGCTGTATTTCTAGAATTTTATTTATTTTTCGGAGCTGAGTGTCATATTGAAACCTCTATCAGGTGGTTGATTGGAAAATTGTTTTTTCCACTTTATAGCTTCTGATTCTTTCATCATTATTTAACCTTTAGAACATTATTTTAGATAATGTAAAGTCTTCCCGATTTAAGCATTTCAATTATTTTTGTTATTATATATTACTTTTATTTCAAAGTAGTTCTAGTAACACATTTTAATTAATATTATCATAGCTTAAGAAAAATATATTAAATAAAAACATGTATATTATAATGCATGAAAAAATTAACAGGAATTTTGGAAAATTAAGAAATTTCTGATTTTTCAAACTGATTTGAGTTTTAATGAAATTTAAAAAAAGTTATAAAGGAATTTCTAATTAATCGTAAAGTTCTTGTGTGTCATTTCTAGTTCTTTCATTTGAATTAGATTAATGGTCGTGACACAAAGTTGCCCTTATTCTCCTAACATACTTTTATTTCTCCACTTTTATGTTTTGATTCTCAATCGCGAATAAAAATATGATTGGATAACTCGTATATTTTGTTTGAGAATCTGAGTGCAAATAATCTCTTATCAAATTGTAATTTTTCTGACTAGATGATTCATGAAAATTATATATTTTTATTCACTTAATTGAATAGTTCGAGACTGGCTCCATTCGGTTTAATTTTCAGTTTAAGTCATAAGTCCTAATCAAACGAATTGAAACAATTGAGGGGAATGTTTGGAAAACTTTCTTTTTAATATTTACTCTGAATCACAAATATTATTATTTTGCATCACTAGGAATTAAAAGCTCTGGCACTTGAATTAATACCTCCATTCGATTTATTTAAAGGATTATGTCGGTATATTTGGAGCAGAGACGTATTGGGAAAAATGATTGTGACCATTTACTTTAATAACGAATACGTTTTAAACATTTAATAATCAAAATTATTGTTATTTGCTAATTAAATACAATTTATTACTGTACTAAATAATATCATTAATATATTAAGCTTCCTTAATTAATAGATATTTAAATCAAAATCTCAAGATAAATTTCAAACATAAAAATATGTACAAAATTAGTTTAAACGGAAATAATGTGGTACATTGCGTTCAATCCATTCCTCTATCTATCAATCCATCTATCTGTCAATCAATCCGTCTATTTACACACACACACACACACACACACACACACACACACACACACACACACACACACACACACACACACACACACACACACACACACACACACACACACACACACACACACACACACACACACACACACACACACACACACACACACACACACACACACACACACACACACACACACATATATACGACAAATGTGGGCCTGCTTAGAGTGTTTTTCCATACAGTCCTTCTCTCTGAAATAACCAAAAGCAACCACCCTCCAGAGTATTTGGAACAATTGGCTTTGGAAATAATTAACAATGCTCCTGCTGAAGATCTAATGATCTACACGGATGGTAGCGGTGACGATCATCACCATGCCGGCAGTGGAATTTACAGTATTTACCCTGTTGAAGTTCATGAATCAAGATCCATTACAAACCCAGATTTTTGTTCTGTGTTTCGCAGGGAACTTTTTGTCATAAAATGAGTCTGGAAAATGTCAAATATGGAGCCACCTTTGATAAAACTGGATCTTCACTGACAGTCGAAGCTGTATTCAACATTTGAGCAATTGGTATAGAGTAACGGACCAAGCTGGTGTTTCTATCCTTCGTATGTTAATTGCCCTATCTGCCTCTCGCGAACATCCATATTCAGTGGATATCTTCTCACGTGGGCCTATTTGGCAATGAACGTGCTGAACAGTTGGCTAAGGACGCTACTTCGCTTCCAGCCTCTTCAGATTTGACCCTCCTTTTTTCAGAATTGTTTTCTCTCCGCAAAACTAATGTCAACAAAGTTTGGATTGTCCCTCCAAGTCACAACTGGTATCGCCGCAAGTGTCCTGGGGGAGCCCTTGGTATGCAAGGGTCTCGTGCTGAAGATTTGCTACCTGTAGATTTGCCAGTGGTCATACTAGGAGTCTCATTTTCAGGGGGCAAATTAAGCTCTTCATAGACTGTAAAAAGTGCGATTCCAGCGATGCTAGTCCTCAGCACCTACTTGATTGCCTGGATTTCACCATGGAAGAGTTTCTTGAGAGACCTCTCCTTTTCCTCGATTTTTTGAAGGTTTACGGCCTCATGGATCTGATATAGCTCCGCTATATCAGATGGGATTAGTAATAACAACACATCAATATAAACTTAAAGCAAAATTATGCAAATTATTTTCAGTAAGTATAAAATATGTTTGTGGTCAATATAAAATATGTAACAACAACGCATTTTACTCAAAAATAAAAGGTATTTATAGTTAGGAAAATTTTCTAAAAATGTAAATTTTCGAAGATATATATTTGATTTTGAATGAATTAATGTTTTAACTAATTCTTACTGAAATTTTATTTAATAGAATTATTATTTAAACTAAAAATATTAATTACGTGTAATTGATTCATAGTTTTGCTATTTATTTTTTATTTAATTATAATTATATGAGTATTCTTAAATAAACTCAAATTTTTTATGACGCTGAAATATTTATTGTTGGAATTATTGTAAATGATATTATTTACTATAATTTAACTTCTGTCAATAATCTAATATCAATATAATTTAAAAAATAACGAATATTATGTAAGTTTTATATTAATATTTACATAACTAAATATTAATTGATTTTGCAGCCGCCTACTCGGTCTAGTTGTCAGACTGCCTGACTACAGAGAGGGAGGTCCTTGGTTCGAGTCCTAGCTCGAGCTTGGAGGTTGTCTCTGTCTATCCTGTCTTTATCCTCTCTTTGTATGAATGGGTTGTGGATCGTTGCCTACCCTATAAACGAGTTCCTATGGCATATGTGTACTGAGAAAGTCGGACTCCAGACCAAAATACTGTTCAGTTGGAAAAGTGGAGTAGCACACCCTATAGTCAGCCTTGCTGGCACAAGACAACAACAATTAATTTTGCAAAATATTCAGAAATACATCAACAACTCTATCAAATTTTTCTGAAACATTGTAAAGCTGTAAAGATATAATAGAAGTATATTCATTATTTTTTTAATAATTATTAAAATTTTTGGTTGCAAAAAAGTAAATATGAATTTTTGTTACGAATTCTAAAAATTGACATAGTATTAGAATATCTAAAATACATTAGTTACCTGAAACTATTAATTACTAAAGGAATGGAAGAGAAAAGTTTAGTATTTTTAAATGTATTGTCCTATCTCATATGTGGATAAGAAAATGTTAAGTTAAATTTAAATTTAACTTTATCTTAAAATTCATTATTACCTATGACAAGAAATTTCTAAAGTTTTTAATTAAGAAACGTACAACTTATTATCTATATCATGAGAAAATAGCGAAATTTCTAAATCAGATATCCATACCTGTACTGTTTGAATACTTAATTATATGAACTGTTCATTATCAATTAATCTTAAAATAGTTCTCAGTATTTTATAAACGAGCAATTCCATAAAAATTCAACTGATTCATAAAGAGAAATAGGTGCAATTACATTTGTATTATTTAAATTTTATATTGTCTTTTATAAAGGAAAAAAAAGCACTCTTATTTCTTTAATACACTTTCAATGGGATTAAGTTTAAGGAAATAAAATGTTGAGAACAAGAAAACTGCTATTAGATTTCACCATTTGATAGGATATTTTCGGACAAAACACCAAAATTTTATATCTACTTCTGAAAGAAAATTGTGAATTTATGTTCTAACTTTTTACTAAAGGAATTTTTGATTTGAAATCTCATTTATTAAGTATTTTATTTTATTCTAGTTGAATACTTTCAATTTCATTAGAAATATTCCGTCTACTTTGTGCAGTTAAGATTCTACATTTTTAAACGAAAAGCATTAGATAACAGTCACCAAAAAGAAAAACTATATTCATTGTTATCAATCAGCATGTAACAAATCAAAAATTGTAAATAATATTGATTTAATAAAATAAAATTATAATATAAGAACCTGAGATAATGCAAAAGTTATTTTTATAGGATTATTTGGCATAAAAGTAGCACTGATTTTAATATTGTCATTTTTTCTAAGTGTGGACACTTGGCTAACGAACCCCATGCCACAACTAGGCTAGAAACTGCTACTTATTTGTCGTTATCCAGCGGGCCCCTGTGAATCTAGTCACGGAGGCGAGTAGTGCAGCCCTCGCCATACCATCACAAATCCATTTATAGAATGGGTTACATTCATTCATCATCACAGAAGAAAGGACAAAGAAACACAGAGAGAACAGAGAAAGAAAGTAACATCCATGCCCGAACCGGAATTCGGACCTGGTATCCACAGCTCGGGAGTCAGGAACGCTCACCACTCAGCCAGGGGTCGGCATATTGACATTATTGTAACACTTATTACATACTGTCTAATACTTATTCTAAATTGTCATATCTAATAAATATTACACGTCGAAAGCATGGAATTTATTAAATTTAAAATAACAACAGTTTTTTTTTTAAATTTTTCATGTTTTTCCAACATTTATTCTACATAGTTGTTTCATAAAAAGAATGAAGCAAATTGAATTTTTTTGCAAACTAATTTGAATGTTCGATTGAAACAATTGTGTTCATTGAAAATATACCATTCTGATAAGTAATGCAAAATTGAAAGTTTCATATTATGCATTACTCATGCATAGGTGTTGAAGTTTTTCAAGGTCTCCTGTTATCTAGTGAAACATAGATGACGAAATTTTACTACAGAGGGTATTAACACATTTTAGAACGATTTATCGGCCATTTAATTAATGTTTAAAATGTAAAGAATATTTTTTAAATGTTCGATCTGATAGCCTTTTTTCTGGACTATAAGTCTGCATCGCGATTTCCATGATAGAAGAGCTTTTCGCAGTATTTCCAGGGATATTGTTTTCTATTTCTCTTCCACTACTTTCCAGAGTTCATCTATCGTGGTGGGTATGCGTTTGGAAAGAGCCTTTTTTAACAGATCAAAGGTATTGGGTTGTTCGGAAAGTCATTTCGTTTATCCCTTTTGGATCAGCTCTTTGCTAGTAAAAACCAACCATTTTATGAGTGTGAAATCGTGCTACTACCAGAAAGATGGTAAAAGCTATTGAACTAAAATGGACAATATGCAATGCAATACGATATTTATTCGTTATACGTTTTTCATTTTCATGAAAAACGTAATGACTTTCCGAACAACCTAATACAATAGTCCATAGGTGAAATGTCAGGAGACTTCGCAGGGATATGCTGAAAATGTATACATTCAATACCTGTATTAGTCATCATTTTTTCAAGGAATGCAGTGGTAGATTTCGAAGTATGACTTATAGCTTTGTCTTGATGAAATTTCTCTCTTTGAAAGTCATTGGGTTAAAGAAGTGGAATTTCTTTTGTAAATATTGGGAGTAAAACCTTCTCCTGATAGTACGATGAATTGATTTTAATATTTATTTCCACTCTTCCTATTTTTAATTTCCCATTGTAAAAGAAACTTGTGACCATCATAAGCCTCTTCCTGAAACTTTCTTTACATTGACGGAAACGGGTTTGTACATATTTTATCCTCATTTTCTATAGTAAAAAGACCTTTTTTTGTTACAGTCATTTAGGTAAACCCATGCTTCATCAAGGGTCACAGTGGTTTTCCATTTATCTCCTGCTAAGTGGTTTTCATACAGGATTCTACAAAATGTTTTGTGTTGAGCCACATGTCTCGGCAAAAGCTGGTGAACATTATGTTTTTTTAGCATTTTCAAGTTGTAAATACTGGTTTAATATTTTATTTATTGTTATTCTACAGATGTATCGAAGGACTTTGCAATTGATTTTTCTGTTGGAGGATTTTTTCTCGTTACCAGCTATTTAATTTTAGAAACATTTGAAACAGTACGTACCTTTTACGGATATTCGTTTGGAGTCTTCTTTCTATGTAGAAATAATGATTGACAGTTTTTACCTCTTCTATTAATAATATTGCTTATTTTGCACTTAAAAACTTTAATACCATTCATTTCACAATGTTTTTGAATTCTGGAATAAGAACGTTTATCTTTGGAAGGCGCAAAAACATATCCTTCAGTTCGGAACATGTTTATGTGTGACATTTTGAAAGAAGAATAAATTTAAAAGTAGCAGACGATTTTTCTCATTTCAAATAATAAGCTGTTGCCAAAAATTTTTCTAAAGTATTTACTTTTTTTAATTCGTTATCGAAATCGTTTTAAAAATGTGTTAATACCCTCTGTATAGTAAGCATTTGGAATGTAGTGTATGTTTATTTTGATGTTAATTAATTGATAGTATTTCAATGACAGTCAGAAGATGTTATTTATGTTATCTCGGTGGTGTCATTCCTCCAGTGCAATTACCTAAAAGTAAATATTAATGTGGTTCTGACAAAATGCAATCTATTCGTAAAAGAAACTGCATGAAATATTAATGGATCATTTACTGCAGCTTCTACAATATAGATTACTCAAGTATCTTATGCAATCTATCATTATACAATTTCGACAGACAGGAAAGCTTTGCATATAAATTAGTTAAATATCCTTATCTTTCCTTAAACGAGGAAATAATTAAAATATGTTATTTAATAATTTATAATGAGTTTTATAATAAATTTTTAATTGCATTGCTGGGATTTTAGTATACTTCTAAGTTGCAAGAAAAGTTAAAATACTAAATTAGTATACATATTTTTTTACAATTATGCTTGACTACAATTTATTTAATTAAATAATCACAGAATATATGTTGTGAAAGCAGATTTTCTTTAATAAGCTCGATAAAATATCATTTTTCTTTATTTTATTAATATTAAGTAAAACTATATTGTTTCCATACATTTATTTTTATAAACCCTTACATCTGAAAAGGCAAGCTCAGGATGTACATTTCTCATTTTTGTATCGTACATCAGTCACAATACGATGTTAAAAAGTGTGTGTAATCATAAAATATAATTTTACTTATACTATCAAACCTCCACAGCCACTATGAGGAAACTATAGTAGTTTCTCAATTCACATAGTAGGAAATTACATGGAAAATAAGTAGCTAGGATTAACTGAGTATTATTATTGAAAAGAAGAATATTTTTTACTCATCTTTATACCTTATTTAATGGACTTTCTTATTCACTGAACTGTTCAAAATGCAAATAATAAAACGTCTTGCAAACAGCCACCTTCATAAGGCCTTCTGTCAATAAATTCAGTTTCTCGTGCCTGTACAGAAATCTTCAGATGTAGCACGAAGTTTATAGCTTGAAGTATTAACCAAACAGCTGCCTTAATTGACTAATGTGTCGCTTAGATGACTCTGCCGAGTTTATTTCTGAATAAATCCAATATTTTAAATCAATTTTCATAAATTGGGCATAAACTTTGAAATTAATAAGAGTTTTCTACAACTTTGGACAACTTTGCACGCTATAATCTACAGGGCTATCAAAAATAAACATTTACTATTCAAAAAGTCTTAGAAGCTTTTCCAGGAAATCTGTAGAGGAAAAATATTTGGAAAAAAGACACTTCCGAGGATTCTCTGAAGATTTCTGAAATAAAAGCAATTATTAAAATAATAGAGGTGAAAATACTTTACGTGTATGAGGAACACCACGATGTAGTACCATATGAAGAAAAAGTAAGCTGAGATACAGAAACAATAGACAATCTGTAATATTGCACAAAATAAAAGCAATAAGGATTATACATAATTACAATTTTGGCCTCTAAATTTATTAAACAAAATACGCATCTTTTAATGACATTATTAAGCATCAAATTAGGGATTTAAAAGATGTAATGTGCAAACCATCTTGTTGGATAAATCACTCTATACTTTGGTATACCCGATCAGTGGAAGAAAATCGTGCTTTCTTCTACTGACCGGAGAAACTCAACATGGGTATTCTGAATATGGTGACGAATAGTTTTTTTCGACACAGTTGTCAAAGGGATTTCCTGTAAACGCCATTCTTCAAATTCTCATACCCAGAAAACGCAAGCTATTGGGAAGCACTGATAAATCACCCGTGCATCCGTAAATGTAGGCCTCAACAATTGCTTAACTTGTATTTGATAATAGGTGAAGTTCCAACTTTCATGAATATGGTTTATTGAAGGTGGCCGCGTTGCTGGAGTGTAGGCATTACTTAGGTCTCTAATATGTCACTATACCGCAGTTAGTTTACAGAATAGGAACGAAATACTTGAGGGTTCTCTTGTTCAAAAAAACATGATAAGTGAATGAATGAATGAGTGAATCTTCACCCTACAATCACTTTCGCATTATTCAAAGGTTTGGTGTTCACCGCGTGTGGTTTTCGATAGCTTAGATGTGACAATTACAGATATTCACTTGTTCATTAAGATGTAGTTGGGCTTCAGAATTTTTCGTCGACAGGAATCATTAACCACCATTCTCGAGACAAATTGTGGGACAAACATTTGCGAATCTCCAGTTCACTTTATTGCAATTATGAACCACTTAACTTTTATATTAAGAAGTTTAGAATTCTAAGCATGATAATATAGATTATGGAACACGGCTTATCTTGGGTACATTAAATCGTCTGTACACTGACACTTCCGTGAAGCGATTCAATGTTGGATTTCATGAAAGCTGGAACAATATTTTCAACGAAGGTGCTATTGATTTTATTTATTTCTCTTCCCGACAGAATGTCTAACTGCTCCGTTCACTCAAATTGCACGGTCATGTCTCTAACAGCTTAATGTGACATCGTTCTGTGTCTTTATTTACGCTCGCGTTGTGGCTTCTTACAGGTGAACTCTTTTACAGCTTACGCTGCATTCTTTCCATTGCAATCGCACCATTTTACTAGCAGTGCTATGTCCACCATTCCGCAAATCTCATTTAATTGTGGAACAAGCAACGTCATTCTGTTATCGTGTGTGTAACTTGAATGTGTTCTGTTGACAACCTGATGAATCTGTTGTCTACTCTCCAAATATTTTCCTGTTTGGAAGATTGCAAAGATGTACAGGAACCTTTGAGTAGAGGAAAGTTTAATTTTGATAATCCTGTACTTCACTCCCTAGTCTAAACAATAGTAGTGTTAAATCACTCTTATTACCTGAATTTGAATTACTGGAAAAAAGAATAAAGTTTCGATTTTCCAAGTGAGCAGATGTAATAGCTTTAGAAGTGTAAAACGAACAGAATACAGATTTTGCCATAATCTTTGTAAAATTGTTTCTCAATAAATTTTATTTACACTCACGAATATGTTCAAGCATTCAGGATAAAATTTAAATCTTCCAAGGCAATTAACATTACATACATTCTATTCTATTCATAAAATTAAAGAAGCGCGAATTCTTTTAGTTTTTAACACCAGTAAATTCTGCTGAACTAATTTGTTACTAAACTATGAAACATTTGTTTTACAATCCAAGACAAATTGGCAAATGATTTCTTTGCTTAGATCAAAAGTTTGTGTATTTAATTCTAACTTCAATCTCGGATGATTACAGGGATTTAAAATCCACTTATGAATATGGGTACTGGTCCCATTATCTCTTGAGTTCAAAAAGTAGTCTTAGAATATCTATGAAATCAATATTACAATACATATGAAAAATAACAAATGTAATTGAAAAATATTTAATGGTTTAAAGGTATTTTAAATACGCAAACTTACTGGAATTTGAGGAAACAATCAAATTAAATTTTGATGGTTCATATTATTAAAAAAGTGCTGAAGGTAATCAAATATCGCAGAGGAGGAATATAAACAAAATATTTCAGGGAATGAGATTCTGTAACACGTAAAAAGTAAGCGCACACACAAATTTGAAACTCTATGCTGAAGCACTTTATGAAAGGTTTTTAGTTTAATATCATAATATTTATCTAGATTTAATACTTGTATTATTCATAGCAAACACGAATATTAAATTAGCCTTGCATCACCAGAAGCTTGAAGTATTTCAAGTTACCCTCACAAAGAAATCAAAACTCAATCCTCGTGCCATTCTGTGCTGCCTGGAGGTGTCAATTTACTCTTCCGGTTTATGTGTCTTTTTGTAAAAAAAAAATAGGACACATAATAAACAACTTTTGAAAAAGAAATGCCAGTCGCGTGACAGTAAAAATTTATTTCTCTATATTTTTGTTATTTAAATACCATAATTTAGAGTTAAATAATTGGAAAAAAAACATATGATAAGGATTTAAAAGTGAATTTCGATTTAAATAAATTTGCGAAAAAAATTGTCAAAAGTGATTACCTTTATGCAGTGTAAAGCCAGTGCTGGAAAATAATATTTATTATAAGTTTTTTTAAGCTATAAGGTATATTTTTAGGAGAATGATTGAAAATAAGGCTTAAAATTTCTGGGCAAATACCACGCTTTATTGATTAAAATATGTAGTCTGTAAATTACATAAACGACAGATCGCTTATAGATTAAATAATTAATCTAGTAATTTTCATTTTATTATTCAAATGTAGGCATGCAAATCCAATTTATCCAATGGTACAATAATATGAATTTAATGAATTTATAGACTGAAGAAATCTACATAAATTTATTATTTTCATTTATATTATAAGTTTTCGACTCTGCATGTGGTTCATCTTTAATGTTTATGTTAGTTTTTGGTATTAAACTCGTATTGAAAAATATTGAAATAAAATTGTATATTATACAGCAATTTTCTTTTATTTTGATGCACCTTACAAAAGCTAACGAAGTTATAGCTGATCAAAAAGTTAACATTCTGTATTCTTTTTTTTTTTTTTTTTTTTTTTTTTGAAGAAGAAGAAGAAATACAAATTACAAATCAAATTTGAACTAACTTGTAAAAGACTTGGTATAACTTAGTTGTTTTGCAATAAAAAGCAGAAAATTATTAAATAATGTATATTAATCACACTGTTATATAAAATATAAAAATTTTAATTGCCTAACTTACTTCAAAAAATAAATAATTGTCATTGTAAATCAATGAGGTCTAACTTTAATTTATGGAAACTAATTCAAGTATAAATTTCATCCCATTTTATTAGAACTCAAAAATTTGTCGGCTATGTTTCATTAGACATGTTTACTGAGATTTAAATAAACATTTTTACAAGAAGGTAAAAATTACAGATAAATAAAAATAAAAGATATATTAAATTTCTTATTGATTTTTGTATTTATTTAGTTTTAAATAACAAATATAAAATGCAGTAATAAAATAAAATATTTTGGTATGAGTATCATGATTAAAAGGCAAAAGTTTAAATAGCAGAAAATGAAATACAAAACAATATACGTAGCTTATTTGTTTGAACATTTTACAAAAAGGATATCAAATTAGAATTTTATTTAATATTTTAAGATTCACTTCACACTAAAGTTTCCACAAATTCTTTAAATAATTGAATGTATGTATATGTATAATACTAACATAACTACACTAATGCATTGATGTGTTATATGCGACTATAAATAATTTATAAAAAACTACCTAATGTTGAAAGGTATTAGCCATTTTCGTAAAAGCAAATGTTTAATACGCATATTAAAACTGCTTTTTGCTTTTAAACAAAATATGTGTTGTTACACATGACTTTACTAGAAAAATCAATCCAAAAAGCAAAATACCTTAAGTATCACAGAGGAGCAAATATAATTTAAAAAAAAACAAGCACTTAAATTAATAACCTGAAGAAAATAACATGAGAACAGAAGAAAAAATTAACAAAGAAAATATCACAAGAAAGGCAGCCTTTGAAAATAGCTGATGAATGTTCTGCCGTTCCAGTACAATTTGCTTTTCTCATTACATTTTTGGGAATTTTTTTATCTAATTTTGAGCACACAAGAAAATGTTCTGATTAATAGTGTCCTAATTACAAATTTGTTACAAATTAGATTAAAAATTGCCTTTTTTGGTTAGATGTAGCTCCAAGCAATCATCGCCTGTTTGAAATCTGAAAACTATCGCAGGAACTCCACGGGATTTTCGACAATACTCTTTTCAAGTATCTAGAATGTTATCACAGGGTTTGCTTGTTGATTTTACCACCTGGATAGATTTAAAAGTATCTATTAATTAATTAAAAGTAGGTTTTTTAATTGACTCATTAGGAAATAGTTTGAAGTCATGTGGCTCAGTAGTCTGGAAGGAAACAGATTCACTGTGGGTCTCTTAAACTGTGAATTTGATATTTACTTCCCGTCGGTAAACATGTGTGATTGGAAAAGGAGGAAATGGTTTGAAATCCTGTGGCTCAATTGCTGGGAACGAAATATCAGATTTACTGTGACTCTCTCAACTTGTGAATCTGCAATTTTTCCCCGTCAATACCCATATGTGAATGGAAAGAGATTGTTTTGTTGCATTTAAAAAGAATGCTCAAGTTTTGTCTTATATCTGTAATAATCTGGTAATCCATGTCATGATTTATGGTTACTACTTAGAGGGTTATTTTCGAATCAACTAGAATAGAAAAAGAATTAAGTTTTGTATTTATATTTTCCAGAATCATAAATATTGTTAGAAAGAATCTCAATGAAAATTCAATGTGAAATATCCCACAGAATTACACTGGCAATAAGAGTTTAGTGTATACATCAACTCCAGATTTGTCTTGTATTCTTGATTTATCAGTATAAACTCTAATCAATTCTGGTTCAGGGTATTGTTCTTGTAACATTTATATTGTGTTTGCCTTTTCTATTGTATCCGGAATGTTTTTCTATTATAATTCATTTACGTCTAGTTGGTAGTTAACATCAATATACGGAAGGGAATTAACCATGAATTGTAATAAAAATATAGAGGGATAAATTTCGTTCGCCGATATATAACTAGCACTTAAAAATAACTCCAGCATCAATGCATTGAATTTCTCATGTGCATCATGTGCAAATCAAATATGCACTACATGAATCATATATGACTTCTTTAGCGTCTTTCAAATGATATATATATATATATATATATATATATATATATATATATATATATATATATATATATATATATATATATATATATATATATATATATATATATATATATATATAATTATTTGTTGCTTACATTCTTTTCGTTTTTTTTTTTAAACCAAAATTCAAAATTCCGATTAAATTTAATTTTTATAATTTATTATTTACATTAAATGCGTTATTTATTTCAAGGATTTCTAATTTAAACATAAATCACAATAGTTAAAATATTCTAATTAAATCATCAAATTAATTTAAGTTAAAACAGAAAGAAAAGCAATAAAACTTGCCAAAACTTGAAATTGAAAAACGAAAGCTAAAACGAGCGTATTGTTAAAATGTAGACTCTTATGATGTGAAATTGTACTAAAACTATTACTCAGTTGAAGATTATTTAATCATAATTTTATGTACTTTCCTTGTATAATTTCAGAGTTAATATGATATACAATTATATAAATAACTTTGCAAATATAGCTATTTATATTATATAATGATTGTTTTTGTAATAAATCTTTTATGTTGTTATGACGTTTTATTAATAAAATTTGTTTTATTTTATGATTTGACATTTTTTTATCTAGTCAAACATTTTGATTACTTGTTAGCATGCCAAATCAGATTGTAACATATTGCTAATAAATCTGACCTGGAAACTGATGTTAGTAAAAGAATGAAAATAACAAGATTTTGCAATCCTAAACAATTTTAAAACTTTAATTTGTAAGCATTTAACAAGGAAACGTAAACATCTGCGTGGTCATGCAGAGAAAAGTGAATTCTACTGAGCATTTCGTCGACCACTTTATGCATTTCATAAGAGGCTCTTTCTTGCGTGATCTTTTGTCTCAGTTATTGAAAACTCAATTTTCTTCTAAAAAATTACAATTGATGGAATACTTAAAATAATTTCATGCATGAATATGTCAGAACTGAAATTGTTTGAAACATTTCACTTTTAATTAAAATGATAAATTTCTTTTGTTGATTACACCACAATTGGAACATATCTAAACAGAAAATCGCTTTTTAGCCAATATTTATCGGTCATTACATTTTGGAAACCAAGATTTAACAGATTTTTTTTTAACTAATATTAAAAATAAAAGTGGAACTTGTCCTTTTTAAAATTTATCAAGCATAAAGGAATGTGGTTCTGAGTAACAATATTTTGTTTGATAATTTTTATTTTAAATATTTCTAGTAACCTTATAATATATTTATTTCTCTTAATTAATTGCTCAGAAAAGCCAATGTAATTATTTTTTTTGGTATATATTAATTAAAACTAAGAGTACGATATATACTTTGCATAGAAAAGTTTTGAATTTTAAAGGTAGGATAGGTTAAGAAATATCCAAATTAAGAGCTGTACGTAAAGGTATAATTTAATCTGATATCAAGGAGAAAAAAATGAATTGTATTCTAATATTGATTAATTGTAGAATTCATATGTTTAAATACATTAAATTATTTTTGTTACATTCATTAAATTTGAAAAACAAACAAAACAGATTTCTTTGAACTGTAAACTCAATTTTAACTAACAGGTAAAATTCATTTTTTTAAAGAAGAAGAACAACGTTCTTTATTAGTAACTCATTAGCATTGTAATGAGCCTTTTCATTAACCTTTTCTGCAATTTCTTAAACTCCCTTTTTCCTTTTATGCGTTATACATTTTACAATGATTTTTTTATGTGAAGACAAACGCAAATTCTTATTCAGCTGCTACTTAAATTCTAACTTAGAAGAAATAAAGATGTGATGAAATGATCATTTTTTACAATTTATACACACATGTGTGTTTTAAGAGGAAATAATAAAGTATTAAATATTATTTATGTTATTAGTGTAAAAACAAATTTGATGTACTGCATTATATTAGCTATGATTATTATAATATTTTAATAAAATATAATTGCAGCTTTATTATAGAATATTATATGCATTGTTCTAAATTTTGGTACAAGTTGTATCATTTTTAATGTCACTGCATACAAATCTTCAGTTCTTATTAATCATGGAAAAGTGGTCAGAAATTTTTTGTCTAGTTTCTTAGTGTTTAATGCTGTGTTTAATTTCCAAAAATGCTCTCATAAAACTAAAGTAAAACTAAAATAAAGATTATTTTATTTTTTAGAATGATAACGGAAATCATTGTAAATGTTTGAATTTAATTTTTCTTCTTATTATTTTATTCATTCACTCAAAACTTTGCATAAACTACATTTAATTGGATAAATAATTAATTTAAATTTGAAAATTATATGAAATTGAAATTAAATTTCATAAAATCAAATATAAGACTTTTTTATATTAACTAAAATTGCTGAAAATTAATTCAAAATAGTAGGAAGGGTTGGAAGAATAAACTTAGAGATAAGCCAACGGAAATCATTTCAAAATATATATCTCTCTCTCTCTATCTATCTATCTATCTATCTATCTATCTATCTATATCTATATATATATATATATATATATATATATATATATATATATATATATATAAAGCAAAAAAATAAAAATATATATAATAAATACAAAACAGAATATACAGTACAATATAATATAATAGGAAATCTAGCCAGCGCAAAAGCAGCTAAAGAAAGAATTGCTAATATAAATAGTAGGAGAGTTGCCAGAAGTACTTTTGGCAACTCTCCTACTATTTTCACATATAAATTCAATCGATTTGCTGACTTTGGCTTTATGTATTTATTTTTTTACTGTATGTATGTTTCCTTTATGAGAGTATCTTTAATTTTCTGCATTTATTTTTCATTTATTATTGGTATTTCTAATTTTCTGCATTTATATTTAGTCAAATGTTTTACCTAAGTTCTTTTAATACGAACACTCTTTGGGGGAATTGCTCGAAGATCTTTAGACATTTGTCCTTCGAGCATGTCAGAGAAGAGTGTTTTTTCTCTTTTTTCATAGCTGGCCATCTCCCTCCTGATGAAGACGTGGTCCCTATGCCTTCTTCTTTTCATTTGTTTCGTATATTTTAGTGTTTTTCCAATTTCATATTTTTCATGTTTTATCTTATATATATATATATATATATATATATATATATATATATATATATATATATATATATATATATATATATATATATATATATATTGAGATACATTTTATGGCTTTTTTTAAAATATTATAAAAATATTTTAAAAGTATTGTATGGGTAATTGTTCTAAAATTGGTAACATTATAACATTTTAAACTGTTTTTTAAACATTTGTATAATATTTATACTTATGTAGGATAAAAAAAAGCTATTTATTTTACAGCATATTTTTTTTCTTTTCAAAGAAAACGATAACATTTGTTATTGAATAAATCGATATTAGTTTGAATGAATTTTCACAGGATGTGATGTAAAAGGTCTGATTTTACATGCAGACATACTTTATCTATTTCAAAATACAAAATATGAAAAGTAATTGTCAAACAAACAAGGACAAGTCAAAACAAAGGGGATCCTTAAAGATAATTTATAAATAGGTAATTATTTCTACCTCTTTTGTTTTTACACGTCATTGAGTGTTGTGTGTAATTCAGGTACATAAAAATAAAAGATATAAAACTCAAGTGAAATACTTATAAATTCATTTAATTCGATAGTGAAATCTTTTTTAACTTGCATTAGTGGAAATTTTGCAAATATTATATCTTTATAAATAAAATATACCTGGGAATAAATAAATTTATGGCTCTTATTTTATCATTACACGATTAAAGTTAAACTGTTATTTATATATTAAAGTTATAATAAATGTAAAAAATTTACTTATTTGTGACCAATTGAGGAAAAATAAAATAACCTTTATATGTTTTAATAATATTCATATTTAAGTTAATTGAATGAAAAAGTGAAATTTTTAAGTAACAGCGCAAAATAAAGTGAAATAAAAAACAATTATTCTTAAACTGAAATTAAAATTGATATTATTATAAAATTTACTTATATTATATTCTATAAATATTCACATGAGATTTATCTACTAAACAGTGTTAATCACATATAAAAATTTGAAATTAATACAAAGGGATATATGAGTGGATGTTAAAGTTTAGGAGAATTTCTTAATTACAAAAATGTTAATTGTGTTCATAAAACAGATAATTTGATAGAGTTTGAAGTATGTTTCTATACAAAAAAGTTGTTGATTGTATTGCATAAACTTTCACTGAGAAGTTATAATATTACGACAAATTAAATTTTCGAAAAGAAAAAAAAATGATGCAAGAAATATAAAAGTTTAAGAGGCTACATTGTTGTAAATGTCAATATAGTTAAAGGTGAAAATAAAAGTAAATAAAAAATAAATCAACAGCTAAAATTTGAGACTAATATAGGGATGTTAGTTGTTTATGAAAGCCAGGTAGATGCTCTATTATTTACGGATATTTTATAAAATTGTTTTCTTTGTTTCTAAGAGCAATTATGTTATTGTAAAGATGACGTAAAATGTGAAACATAAAAGCAATTCTGCCAAGAAGCAATTTAAGCCTGAAAGTTTCTGGAAGCTATTACTTATTTTGAAAAAAGGAAAGTAAAATATCATGTTTTTAGTCTTCAGTAATTGCCTATCATACTGCGCAATTTATAACGCATAACTTTCAATGTCGTATTTCCCAACCAATTACGAGAACCTTGGTAGAAATAGTAAAATATTTTAAAGGTGCAACTGTAAATGTCTTTACAGATATTCAAGTCTCTCTCTTATTAATTTCTAAAAGCGCAACTTAATGAAGCTTGTAATGTTTTGGAAAAAACCAATTTTCCCCAATTCGAAATGAACAAAGAATAAATACCTGTGGTTTTAATATTAACTAATACTTGTAGATAACTCTGATGAAGTAATAAGAAGTAGATAAAATATAAATTCTCTTAATTATATTTATAAGGGAAAGAAAAATTAAAATTCTCTATTTTTAGTGTTTGAAAGAAACTTGAAAGTGAATATGTTGAAATTTGTTATCGCTTTTCACGAATAAGTACTTAAATCACATTGAATTAAATTCAATAGAGTACAAATCTTGTCATGTTCAAAATATAATGGCTGAAAATGTAATGGAAATTTATAATTTGAAAAACTTAACCCATGTTTTAGGACCTTATATTGTAATATATATAAAAAATAACTGAGGAATTTAACATAAGGTCCAGTTATTTTTATACATAATTAATTCAATACATTTTCTAAATAATATTTATGTTTTTAATAAAAATATCTTTTAGTCGGAAATTTTTAGCTGTACATAAAAAAGTGTCATTCGATATCCAATCAGTTATTTTTGAAAAAATGAATGATACATTTTAAACAATATTGTGCTCATGATGAAACTCATAGGTTTACTCTACTGATATCCCCCTACTCACAAACTTAACAAAAAAAAAATACACTGACCTCAACAAAAGTTGTCATAAAATAACCTTAACAAAAATTGTAATTTTAAATTTCATAAGGGGAATATTATAAAATCAATTTTTTTGTTAAGCGTCAAGTTTTCTATTCACTACACACAAATATTTTTTTTATATTCATGAAACATTACAATTGATGCTTAGTTGAATATATATGTAAATCTAATATTAAATTTCTTGATATTAAGTAATCTTCATTTGAAATAAGAGTTTTCATTTTTACCAATGCTAACAAATAGTAAAAGATTTTATAGTAAAAGTATTAATAGATTTATCAAATAATAAAACATTAAATTTTGAAATAATCATTCGTTCATTTCTTATTCATATTCTGAATAAATATTTTTTATAATTGGTTTTAAAATAAATCAAGGAGATTGTGAATTCCTCTAATTTAATTGACTTCAAAGCTTAAATTAACATAATAAGAAAGATGTAAGACGTATTTTCACCTTCGTGTTGCTCTGATCAAACGAAACTATTGACTTAATTTCACGTAGCTGTCAGCTAGCAAGCTTGGCTTGTCGAAGCGTTACAAATAACAACAATAGGAAATTTAAGAACAAGTAGTTGAATTAAAAAATATCTTTTTGTGTTAATATATAATTGATATCAATACAATGTTAAGTTGCATATAAGCATATGTTAAATTATCTTAGAACAATTTAAATATGAATCGTTTTGTAAATTGATTCCAGTATCACATTTGTTACATACTTTTTCAGTTAAAACTTAAATGAATTGCAAAGTAGAAAACCTTTCAAATGTAATCAGCAATTTATGCAAAACATGTGTCAAATATATAAATAAAATCGAGTTAAATTCAAAGCTGTCTTTTTATTTATTATCTCATGACTTATGAACTATGTTCAGACTATCGCAATGCTTCAAGTATCACAAACATTTAACCTCATTTAATAAAAGCTTATACAGTTAAGCGTATACAGTTTTTATGAAAGCTTATATTATACAATTCGTGGGTTCAATTCATTGTTGTGTGAAAATTTGACGGATATATAGGAAAAATATTATGAAATACAACTGGTATCACTTCTAGTTGGGTATCAAATTTGAATGCTATGTGTGAAGGTTATTCATTTTCTCCTCTCTATATGTTGAATATGTCTTTCTCCAGAATATGTGACATAACTTAAAGTTGAATATTTAGGAAAACGAAAAAAATATTTTAAATCAGAATAAAGAATAAGTTGAGCGCTATATTTGTATTTTTAATTTTCATTTTTCAAATTTAGTTAAAGTATAATTTATTTTTGTTATACTAATTATGTGTATTAAAAATCTTTTGTTTAATGAATGCAAGGAAAAAATACATATTAAAATTGTTTGTTAAAAATCTTAAAATTAAAAATTTAATCTAATTTGGGAGAATATTAGATGGGAAAACTTTATTGCTGATTGTATTGACCCCATTTTCCGTTGACAAATCAGTTCTAAGTTTTGTAGTTATATTATTTAATTACAAAGAAGAGTAATGGAGTATTTCCATCCTTAGAACTCTTTATTAAAATAAACTTTCCATAAAGCCATGAAAGGCATAAGAGAATCTTAGCTTAAAATAAGCCGGCCAACTTGTCTAGTGTGAGCGTATGTGACTACGGATATGGAGGTCCTGGGTTCGAATCCCGGTTCAGGCAGGGATGTACTTTCTCTCTCTCCCCTGCCTTTGTTCTTTCCTTGTGTGTGAATGAGATGTGAATGGTTGCCTACCCTATAAACGGGTCCCTATGGCATGTGTGTGTACTGAAGAAGTCGGACTTCACACCAAATACGGTTCACTTGGAAAGTGGAGCAGCGCATCCCAATTTGCCAGCCTACCCGGTACACGAGAACAACAACAACTGAAAATAATAGATCCCAATAATATTTCAGAAATTAAAATCAGATTATAACATTTATAGATATTCAGAAAATCTGATAGGTTAGTCTTATAATTTTTTTTAGATATTTCAATCATTTAAAAGCCATGAGTGAGATAAACCTGAAGTTCCTATTTTCGAACAAAAGTTATTTTTTGTAGAAAAGTTATAGTGAGCAAGACTATAGTAAGTATTCAATAAATTGTAGTTGTGTTCACAAATGCATTTATTTTAGTAGCAATTATGCAATATCTATGAAACTAAGCCTTGGCTGGAAAAGATCCAGTTCGCACCCTTGATAAACAGACCTATTTCTTTGTAGTTTAAAGGATAGGTTTAAGGAACTTTTTAAAATACAATATGAGTGAATTTCAATGCTTAATTCACAAAGTTCCCAGATTGAAGATGATTTTCTTTTAAAATACTTCTGATAAAACTTCCCAATCTTTATGTGGGACTCTTTTATTGATGTCTTTGGCCAAGCAATCAAATCTTGCAAAGTGTTGAATTTTTTTTAAAAAAATATCTTTATGATTTGAAATCAAAATTAATTGAATAGATGAACCCGAAGATATGGATTTATTTACTTCCTTTCCAGTTATTTAGAATATAGCGTAGGACTTCATAAGTAAAAGTGATAATGTTTGCTCTGGGAGGTGTTTAAATGCTCTTAAAAATATTTATAGTTTAAATATATTTAAGTGTTTATTATAAAAGCAAACTGAAATTGATTATTTAAAAGAGATTTATGTATTTTAGAATATGAGAAGTATCTCTTCTCTTAAACATGGAGCATTTTCTAATTTTGAGAAAAACGGTTGTCTGCAACTTATTACATTACTATCTAACCTTTTTGATAGATAGACATACGATAAAAAAATGAAAGACTTGCTTTTTTCATATACATTCTATATGCTGAGATATATTGGATGCAGAAAGATATAGGGAGCTCTTTTCTTTGAATAAAACAGAAATAGCTGTTCAAAGTGTGAGTCCTAAGGAAATTATTAAAGCTACATATGCTATAGTATACCAAGAATTTTTTTTTATTGCTTAAGCTAACTGATATAGGAAAAAAACGTGACTACCATAACTTAAATTTCCTAAAACGTATGTTTTTATGATTTTCGGAAGTTCTAGTTGCAGTTTTGTGCTTTGATATTTATAACTATGGGTTAAGCGAATAATTAACATTGCAACTAAAATTAAATGACATACCTGTAATATTGGTAGGTATGAAAAGAATTAAAAAAATATATTGACTTGTTCTTCTGATACCAATTAATTATAACTTTCTTATAATATATGTTTGCTTATTGAAGTTAATTTTTAAGTTTGCAGCAATTTAAAAACAGCTTTAGAAAATCTTGAAAATGCAACGATATTATTCCAAAACTGAAAAAAAAAAGATTCAAGCTTATTTAAAATTATCAGATGTGGGCCACTTATTTGAGTTGAATTCAGATTGTTTTATAATCAGTTGTTTTTCTTTAACTCCAGTTTGCATTAATCTTCGAATAAAAACATCATTATTCAGAGGTCTCTATCATAGAGTTTATATTTACTCATTATATACTTACTCAATATTCTATTGTTTAAAATGTGTTTTCATATGATTTATCAAAAATGATGGTAAATAAGTTGATTTGTTGCTAATATCTTAAAGAAATTATTTCATTGTTTATGACGATGAAAATATTGGGGGCTTATTAAAAATAATTACAATGTTAAATTTTATACCAATCTCTATTAAATATGATGTAGCTCTATTAAAGGAGACTTGAGGAACAGCATACTAGCTTAAGAGATGAAAATCGTAAGAAATAAAGTTATAGAATTGAAAAAGACAAGTCTAATTAGATGCATTATACAATAGCACTTCATTGTATTACTCAATTTAAAATTTCCATTGACCACGACTAGTCTGACTGATTAAACATATTGGCTACAAATATTGAAATCCCCTAAAAAAACAAAAATCCCCTAGAAAAGTTTACATAATTACATGTTAATTGAACTTACTTATGAAATTAAGAATTTTCTAGCTGGGTAATAAAAATATATTTTTAACAATAGACGGAGAATTTAAATTTAAAGTTACCTCTAAATATTAGTTTTGCTAGTCTTCCTATCTATTCTTTGATTTCCGAACAAATTAATCTTTTCGGATTGAATTTTTTGCAGTCAGAAAACAAAAGAGATAGCCATTTCTTATTATACTTATATAATGGAGAGATAATTTTATTACTTAAAACAATCCGTTTTTAAACGATTCTCGTGTTGATAAAACTTCAGCACTATTGTAATAATTTAGAAACAGAAAATGTATTTCGTTAGTAATGCTGCCAAAGTTCCAAGATATAATTTTTATTATTATATCAAATATTTATTTTTTGAAAGATAAGAAACCACTTGTTATACTAATTGCCTATTAAATACTTTGAAAAAAAAGTGTACTTAGGGTGATTAAATACTATTATTATTCGTACTAACAATCTCAGGAATAGAACGTGGAGAATCAGATCATGTAAGGGATTGATGAATCAAAATTGATATGAGGTTACATTTAGTTTTTTTCTTGATCTATCTAATTTATATTTTGGAGGTAAAAATTCAAATGTATCAAAAGTTTTATGATATACATAACAGTAATTTTAATTTATTTTATAAAGTTGAAGATATATGAAAAATATTGATTTTGCATTTTTATTTTTTTATTTATATTTTATCTCATGAAGGGTTGTACTAGATGAGCCAGTGAAGATTACAAGTTTATTTATCCCCAATTTTGAGATTATATGCAGATTATATTAGATTATTTTTGAATATAATAACTCATAATTTAGAAACAGTCTACAGCAGAGTCTAAAAGTATTGAATGCAAGATACAGATACATTCCAAATAGCATTTATTTTAATAATAAAGATGAAATAAAGTTAAGTTGTCCACCTATAACATAGGTGTGACCCTTACCATGATTAGCAGACATCTGTGTGTGCTGTATCTTACCGAAGGGAATTTAAATAGGGGATGATACGGGGCTGATAAATGTATAAAAAGGGTCTTAGGAATTCACTGGCACCTATGTTTTCGGATTGCAGTATATTATAAAATAAATGAATATTCATAAATTTAGAATTTTATATATTAAATAGATTACATTATCAAAGAAGATTTTATTCTATTAGTATAGCTCATCTTAAATTTATAAAATTACATATATATATATATAGATTAAGATTAAAAATCTTTTATTTACTGATCTGCTATAATTTCTGAATGCAAGTTTTTTGCCCTGTTGCAAGAGATGAAACATAAAATGTGAACTTTCAACTTAAAATACGTCAATTGGTATCTCGCAATCGTCCTTGAACTTCAGTATTATTTTGTAGCACTTTTATATCGTTTAAAGAAGTCATGTTTTTTCTCACATACTAGGTGTATTTATAAATAATCTTGAAAATATTGATCAAAATTAGCAACGCCTCGAGGCTAACCATGGGTTCAGACCAAAAGTTCGACATATAGAACGAAAACTCTCGAAGTAGTCAATAAAACTTGTTTTATGAAGTGCATGGCCAAGAGAGGTCGAACTTTCTCTTAACTAAAGGATACTTAATCATTTAGAAACACGAAATCTATTGTCTTCAAAACAAAAGTAGAAAAATATAAAAAGGGAGAATTATATTTTTCCTTAAGCCTTTTTTCCAGTAAATTCTTTACTGTTATGAATAATAAAATAAAAAGCATATTAAAACAAATATACAATTAATAAAAAATTCCTTAGGATATCTTTAAAACGCAAAGTTTAGAAGGTGAAATGCCTTTTAGCATGTATAAAATGAAAGCTAAATGTACGTATAAATTTCATAATCAATCTAATAATTTTATGTAAATTTATATAAATATAAAATCGTATACATTATATTAAAATCGTATACATTATATTAAAATCGTATACATTATATTAAAATCGTATACATTATCCTATATATGGGCATTAATAGTATATATGAGCATAAAATCGCAGTTAACTATAAATTCTAAAAGCTTCCTTTGTCAAATTAAATACATTTTCTAAGTAATATTTCTTACACACTTGTTTTAAAATTGATACAGTATATACCAAACTGTGTGTCATAAAAATTTTTATAAACTGTAAATATACTTTAAAAAATATAAATAATTGTGAATGTATCTTGAGTGAGTTAAGAAAAGAGCGATTCAACTTTAAATTTAAGTTCCTTTTCTATTTAGCTTAATATACCAAGTATATATATATATATATATATATATATATATATATATATATATATATATATATATATATATATATATATATATATATATATATATATATATATATATATATATATATATATATATATATATATATATATATATATATATATATATATATATATATATATATACTTACGATTTATGGAATGCAGTTTAGTCAGTGTCAGTGAATTATTCATATATAAATGTGTGATAAATTTAAAGACTTTTTAAGCAGATAGAGATTCAATTTTGTCGTTCCACTGTTTTGTGCTTAATGATATTTTTTTTTCAAATAAGAACAGGATATATCATTTACTTGTGGCAGGTGTTAAAAAGCAGCTGCATCTGAGATTTGCTGGAAAATTCTAAAGAACATTTAGCTAATTATTCAAAACATTTTCATTCAATTAATTAGACAGCTGAATTGGATTCAAAGGTTAGTTCTTTTATCCCTATTTTCCTAAAACATAAAAAATGTAAATAGATATACTCTTAATAAATAAAAAAGATAGAAAACACACTAAAGAAACATTAAATGCGGTCAAATAAAGGGAAAAAAAAAAAAAACACGAGAAACAGGATTATAAAGCAGGATGATACACAAGCTATGTAATCAGCATACAATGTGATCTAAAGCTTTATTTCCTAAAAATGACATCTCTTTGTGAAATTTAAGTTTCATTCCGTGCTTTTATTTTATCATATTAAGTATTGTAGCCTCATAAAATTACCTTAAGATATTTTTCTGCAGTCTTAACTGAGCATTGGGAAAAAATCTATTATAATGTGTGTTTAATATTAATTTCCAAAGACATTGTCATTCTGTATTTGTAAAATATTGTAGTTTTAATAGTATTTGCATTTAAAAAAATAATACTCTTTTGTACACATATCTAGCTAGTTACTATTTACGTGAATAAAAGATAAAAATCAAATAGATAATAACCCTCGGGCAATTATTTTATCAACATCGAAGAATTAACACCCATTACTGTTTATCAAGTTCATAATTATGTGTAAATCCTAAACAATAGTAAACGGCACAGCTATCCATTTTAAGATAAGAAATCATTTTTGCTTAAAAAAATTTAAAAAGGATATTTCATAAGTATTTTTTAAGAGTTTGTAATAATCACATGTTAATAAATAAACTTTCAAAAGCGTCTCAAATCCGCTTCCTCGTAATTTTCTTTACCTAATTGTATTATCTTAAAAGATGTGATTCTACTATTAATAAACAATTGAGATGATCAGCTACTTACATAAAGTAATTTTCTTACAACTATTAGCTTCTTCATTTGCTTTGATTCAAATAAATTAATGTGAGGTATATATACAGATTGAAGATAAGCTACATTTTGACTTCAAACATCCTAATTTCAATTAATAAACTTTTATATTTCTTAATATAAATAAAACTAAATATACATGTTTCATAACAAAAAGGATAATATTTGTGCAATATCTTATAAAAAATGATTATTTTTAAATTTTTCTATATCGCAATTTATCTTCTAACTAAAAACATGGAGAAAATATTCCAAAACCTGTTAAGTTAAGCCACATATCATAAAAAGCACTATATATATATACACACAATAATAAGGTGCAAAGAAAACTATCCTATATGATATTTTACAATACAACATTTGTTTTCCGTTTGTTTTAAACTAGTTTTACAGTAAAATTTTTATAATGCAAACTTTGTTGTACAAGTTTTACCATCCAAGTTTTACAATAGAAGCTTTACAGTACATGTTTTTCAACGTAGGCTTTACAGTTCAAATTTTACAATCCAAGCCTTACAGTACAAGCATATCGTATCAAAAATCTTGCAAAACAATGTAAGCTATAAGCAATAATATATGTATGACAAATATTGAAAAAGAATAATATGTTAGATAAGTTTATATTAATTTTTAACTTTATAGGTAAACTTTAACAGCAGAAATTGATAATTTTATGGGACTAATAATTACGTTGATCTCGTTAATTTGAAGTGCTGAATATAAAACTAGTTTAAGAATAAATATCAATGTCTCAAGCATCAATAAACAAATTGTATATTGAATTGTTGAATATTGAATGTGAATATTCTAAATGAAATTCTTAAACTAACGATTGGTTTTTTAAAAATAATCCCTAAAAGATCGTGGGTCTATTAAAAGATATTAGTAAAAATCTCAAAAATTTAAGTAAAAATTGATAAAAAAAAAGTTTCTTAATTAAGCATGAACTCCCAGAAAAAATATTATTCAAGACTATTGGAAACATAAACGGGTTCTACTTTGGGACTTATTTTATTACAATGACTTGTTTCTTGTCATATAGCTGCTCAAAAGACAATACATTGTTCAACAAAATGTTAGAATATTGTGCATCAATTTTATTGATCAAAAACTTGAGTTAGATAAAAAGCATTTTGGTTCAAAGGTCATATGGATTTTAAAGAAGAATGGAAGTTTGAAGACAATGTAACCTGGGGCATACAATAAAATGGGACATGTGATTTATACATGTACCTGGTGTGTTCTTCAGTAGTCTAGGATAGAAAAAGTTGAAGTATTTCATAATTTCTCTTCAAATCGAATAATAAAATGCTGAATTTCCGAAAATGCCTTAATATTACACAGATAAGTTTGTTAGCGAAGTTTGCTGGCAATATTTTGATCTGTTGGGTCAAAAACTCTTAAGCTCTTCTTGAATTTGTTATTTTTAAAGTATCATTGTGATTACTCTTTAACTTTGAAAAAGAGAAAAAGGTAAGGCATATAAATGTTAATTACAGTATCTATATACTTTAAATCAAAATTTTGTTAAAACTGTGTAAGTATGGAAAAAACTAGCAGGATGTATTCAGATTAGTATATATTAGTAAATAAAGATTAGAGGCTCGGATTATTATTTATTGTATTTAATCATATTTGTTTGAATCTCATAGGTTTTTTTAATTTTTAATGTTACTAAACTGCCTACGCTATAAGCAATATACCAAGTAGAAGAGACTCTAAAATGTTGGAAGGAATTAAACTAGTAATATAATATTATTTACAAGTGCCGAACATTAGCGCCTAAGCCATTAGTTCACGGGCTCTCCAATACTTTTCAACAATGACCTCATACTGAGAAAGAACCACACAATATATGTTCAAAAGTCATTGCTTGACAAGAGTCACACAAAACACAATCCGGGGAATCCACCACTCCAATCCTATAGAGATGGTCCCGCAAACAATTATGTCCAGTTAGACCTCTAAAAAGGGCCACCACAGTCTTTCTTGGAAAAACGGGAACAGCTCTTTCCTCCCCCAAAACCTTCCATCTTTTGTGCGTTGCACGTTGAACCATATCTTGTTTAAGAGTCTTCTTGAGAGTCAGGTTAACAAACAATTTAATTGAATGAAATGAAAGAGGACGATTCATACGTTGTAGTATATAAAAAAGTCCCTTTGCTTAATAGTAGGATATAAAAAGTCTCTTAGCCTAATCTAGTAGAAGGATATAAAAAGTCTCTTAGCGTAGTAGTAGGATATAAAAAGTAACTTAGCCTAGTAGTAAAATATAGAAAGTTCCTTAGCCTAGTAGTAGAATACAAAAAGTGCCTTAGAGCCTAGTAATAGGATATAAAAATCCCTTAGCTTAGTAGTAGAATATAAAAAGTCCTTTAACTTAGTAGTATGATATAAAAAGTCCCATAGTCTAGTAGAAGGATATAAAAAGTCTCTTAACCTAGTAATAGGATATCAAAAGTCTTTTAGCCTCGTAGTAGGATGGCACTCTTCATAACGAAAAGTCCCCAGTTCGAATTCAGTCAATGTTGATTAATAGGAGATAGCTTTTGAGCTTCAACTTTCTGCATACAGGTCTGTTGTGGTAGATGCTAGGGAATTTTCTATGTTTTCTCTTTTCAGACAAGAAAGGCTACTTACTATAGATGAAAAGATTCCCATAAGGAAATTTACGAAGTGGACATTAAAATGCTTTACAGCAGCCTTAAGCCATGAGGTTTCCAATTACACATGTTAAAAAATAGTATACATAAAAATATATTAAAATAGATATTTATTATTTTTATTTTTTAATATGTATTATCTATATCTATACCTATATCTATATCTATCTATCTATATCTTTCTATCTATCTATCTATCTATCTATATATATATATATGAATAATAGTCGTTATAATAATAAGTATAGTTATTAAAACCACTATTATATTGTTTTTTAAATCTATAAATGTTTTTCACAAAAATAAAATCATATGAACAATGCTAGTTTAATTTATAAAGCTGTTATGTTTCATTGATTTCAATCAAATTGAAAGTAACTTATTTTGAACTTTCATTGCTCATACGCTTCGATATTTGTTTTAAAATATTATTTTAAAAATATAATAATACAATAAATTTTTAAGTAAATTTGACTTCCTAAATCTTTCTAAAGAAGTGTGCAGAAAAATAATGTCTAAATAACATGTGTTACACAAATATATTAATATCAGAAATATATATATACGTTGAAAAAAAATAATTAATTCAAAACAAAAACATGAACTCTTTCAGCAAATATTAGTTTATGAGATAGACAAATGCTCTGTAGTAAACGTAATTAAAAATCTCAGAATTTTAGTAAAAATATAGTTTCTTACAGTTATTTTTTTATTATTAAAAATAGAAATGGTGCTATTTATATTAAATATTTAGTGCTTAATTCAATTGATTATTTCTGTTAAAAATCATTAAGTAATAGGTGTTTCTGAGGTCAGTAACACTGCCGGAGGAGAATATATATTCTATTAATGCTTTTATTTATATTTATCTTACTTACCCTTAATCGACAGTATTTTTTCCTCATATTTACATGAAAAATATTAGAAAATATCGTTTAAAAATTTCAGGAACATTTATATCTGGAAGTGAGTTCTTAATATTTTATTTACAAAGAGTTCCTGGAAATTGAGATACACAAAAAAAAGATTACATGTATGTGTGTTGTTATGAAAACATCGTTAGTTTTCACTGAGATCACAAGAACACTATAAATATAAATCAAGAAAGGCAGAGAAATGATAAATATTATCATAGAGTGTAAAATATGTTGGAAAGCAGTAAAAATAAATTATTTGATTAAAGTTTTAAAAAGAACATTTTCAGAAAATTGTAAACAAATTTTTCGACACAATTTGTTGGGTTTAAAATTCATGCTATGTCAAAATAAATATTTTGTATACAACTTCTAATGTTTTGCGTTATTTTATCTCAGTTACAAAGAAGGATTTCTGTTTAATGATTACAATGACATTGTGGTTTTTATTCTTCATATGTTACTAAGCAAAATAACTACTTATTATGTTTATTAGTAAAATAAACTATACGCATTTTTAATTTATCCCCAAAATTGTTTTTAAGAGTGAAACCATATTTTTAAGAAGAAACCAAATATGATTTTAAGTAGCATATTCAAGTTGTGAAGTACCTTATTACATTGTATGCTTATAAGGAGATAATTTTTAGAAGTTTAAAACATTTTAAAATTTTAATAGTTATCATAATTTTCTTAAATATTTAGATTTTTAATCTTAATTCCTTAATGTCTAATTAAGTTCTAATTTTATAGAGTTTTATTATCGGAAAACTAAATATCGGTTCAGTTTACTTAGAAATCTAAATGGAGTTTTGCATAATGTATCTGCAAAACATTGAGATCACATTATAGATATAAATTGAGACAGTAGTGAAAAAGGAAATAAATAATGAGGAAGGCTGTAAAAGGAAATATAAATTTAATTAGAAATAAACGAGTCTCTACCAAGAAATTTGACTAATAAATGGGAATTTTATTTATGTTAACCTAACGTTTTATCATGCAAATTATCAAATGCGCTAGTAATTATGAGTATTGTGGAAGTATGGGATGTATTTATGTCAGACAAAAGTACTATTTGGAGAATTCTAATAGAGTATAGGCTAAAGAATCGAATTACATTGTGGCGATAGCTTTTAATATATCTCTCTTTATAGAAAAATTCTGCTTTCAACTTGGCTTATTGAAGAATATTAGATTAGATGAATGATAAGTTTAAGGATGAGTTCTGCATTTCAACTATTACTGATGAATACTGAATGCATGCGTGAAAAAAAAAGACTAAATGAATAATAAACAATATTTTAAATGTTGTTTATTTTAATATATTCTTTACGAACATGCGCATATCATTTATTCTGAAACAATTATTCGATACAATAAGATATACGGTCACTAAATCAACATAATTTCCCTTTCGAAGTTAGCATTTATTATCAATAGTACTGATACCTCATAGGAAGATGTCTAGAATGAGAAAAAATATTTTATTATTTGACTTTTAGAAACCTTATTTGAATAATTTTCCATACATAAAGTTAGTGCTATTTTTACTGCTAGTAATAAGAACATGCATTGTAAGAAATATTTTTTACGAGTTGTTCTCACTACTCAAAAGAAACACTAATCATATGAACATCATACCATCTCTTGCTATTTCAACTAATATTAATATCAGTTAAAATATCAAAACTATTCCTAATCACAATTTTATTTCAAACATTTTCAATTAAATGTAAAAAAAGCAGTTAAAAATTTTTTGTCTGTTGAGAAAAAGTTTCTCCAGCTCCTTACAAAAATTATAAGTAAGTCAGTTTCCTTCATTAAATCAGTATTTTTAAGCATCCTATGGAATAATCATAAAATTTATAATCAGTCATTATAAGAATTCCAAAAGCTATGAACTCCGTATTGTACTCTATAATTTTGAAAGCAGAGAAGCTCTTATTTTTTATATAAATGATGCTTTTTTTAAATTAACTAAAACGTTTTTTTGAAATGCACAGTTAGCAATGATTAGACATTTTACTGCATAATCCATGTAAATATTGTTAAGTTGGTTGCAGAGTAGTTAGTGTTCTTTCCTTCAGTTCAACGGATCGTGGCTTCGAATCCCACTCTGGACTTAAAAATTTATAGTGATTTAGATTCCACTTTAAACCATCGGTCCAGCCTAATTGACTCTCGTGTGCAAAAAATGACCGTTGAGTGACAGACAAAGAAAAGCATGTAAATTAAATTTAACTCTTTCAATTTCATTTATCTTCGAATAATCAGAAATGAATTTTCAGAAGTGTTTTTGGATTCATGGACAATGAGAAACGTAAAATCGAAATAATATCCTTTTCTACAAAAGAAAAATATCAAGTTTTGAGCCTAAATGTTTTTAGAAAAGTCTAACAAAGCTATTTTCACTTTGTTCCACTCTTTTAAAAAGAGGGAATAAGAGACATTTTTATGTATAGCTAAATTTTCAAAGTGAGAAGGATACTATGTTCTAAATTTCAAAAATCTATCTAAAAACATAAAATCATTTGATTTGCATCATTCTACCCTAATTTTTGCAACTTTTTACAAACTTTTGCATCTCTAAGATAATACATGTTTCAGATTTCATAGCAATACTTGAAATAATTTTAAAATGGTATATTCTATTCTTCACCAAATCTTTATGTCCTCATGAGAAGTTGCTAAAATTTAACTGGAAATTAAATTTTTCAAATGAAAAGTACGTTTTTCAGATTTTTTTCGAATTTATTAAGAATTTTAGGATTGTAGCTTGCAAAATCGATGTAAACTCTGAATAAATCTTTCATCTCTGATCTAGATAATTTGGAACTAGTAGGATATTTCCCCCATTGGCGACTATTGCGACTTTTTTCGTAGCCAAGTTAAACGCATGTTTCTAGAACGGGAAATTATCCAACTTTTCAAAAATACGCATTTTAGAAACTTATAGATCACATAATAGCATAAAAATTTTGAAAAGTATTCCTGGAAAACGAATAAAAAATCCTGTTATGTTTGGTTTCACTTCGCTCCAAAATAACCGATGAAAGAGATAAGTAAATAATAATGGACTTACTACATATGACGTCAAATGTCGAATATATTCAGTGATATTTTCTGTTTGATGCATTCGTTGTGTAAATTGTACTAAATTTGAATATAAGAGGTTATAAGTAATTCTGGGAAGATGTTTATTTCACCAATTTTTTTGTTTGTCTCTAATCCCTCCCTGTTAGTTTCAGATTTCAGTAAAACTAATTTTGTTAAACGTAACTACGGTAAAGTGAAAGGGTAACTAAATTTAAACTACAGAGTTATTTTGCCAAAAAATGGCAATTATCAATGCTACAGTATAAAGGGATTTATAATCATGTATATAATTCCTTTTAAAATCAATTTTGACTTCAAATTTGTTTTGTAACTATAAAGTTTTTTTTTTCTTCGTTAAAATACTATTTTTCATTTATTTGCAGAATATACTCAGTTTAGTCAAACGTAGAAGAACTTACAACGGTTTTCTTATTTTCAAATTAGAAATTTAAAAAAAAAAAAAAAAAAAAAAAAAAAAAAAAAAAAAAAACGTTTTTCTAGTGCAATGCTGTTGCTAGAAATTAATATTTTCTCTACACCATTGATTTTAAAATATATATATATATATATATATTTCATAGTTGATTGATTAAAAAAAAATTAATTTAATTGGAAAGTATATATAAAAACCTCGAATTGTGTGAAACGTAGATCAAAAATTCGAAATAAGACAAAAACTTCAAATGCTGTTGCCACTGAAAAGAACCATATATAACCAACACCAAATTGGCATAAAAATAATAATAATAAAAAAAAACCCCGATAAATAACAAAAACTTAAATTGGCCACGTTATAATCAAAACAAAGGACGCTAAATTTGGAGAGAAACTCTTGGGAAGATATTATACTTAAAATATTTCTTAATATTTTAATCAATTATTGAAAATTGTGCCCTTTGTATATAATTATAACTAGTCTGAAAGAATCTTGTCTCTTCATTGGAATATCCAAATATATTTACTCAATTATGTAATTATTTAACACTTCATAGAATATTCTTATCCAGGAATTTTTTGCGCATATTAATATAAATAAGATAGATACAACAAAATTAATGATAATTTCGTGTCTCGTTCAACAACGCAACAATTGTAACTAGTAATAAGAAAAAGCTAACTATTATAATCATAGGATGAAACTTCTCATTTATATTCCACAAATTGTAGATTTTAAAAAAAAATATATAAAATCCTGGACTACGAAAGTTCAATTCTTATTATCTCTTATCACCTGTTATTAGATATATTATTTTAAATAATTGTGATTATCAAGCTATAACCTTTGTTCCTTTTTTATCATATGACAGGTGAAATATGTAAAGTGAATATCGTAAGATGAAGTATTTTCTGCTATTCCGTATAGTAACTAATCTCCTCAAACATGTTGCAATTATTTTTCTCTCAATAACTAAAAATATGGTTTTTCTTTGTTTTAATTCTAGATAGTTGGATTGCGTAGAAGCAAATCTAAAGACATTATAAAGGAATATTAGGCTGACTGCAGCTTCTCCGATTGGGTGCTTAGAAGAAAATTTGTGAACTTTTGTTGAAAGCTTAGCCTGTGGGGGAATGTAGTACAATTGAAGGAGACTAAACTGTGAAATAATGCAATGATTATTTCCTTCAGACTGATTTTTAACGAATTAGTATTACTTTTAGTTACTTATAACAGTAAATTAATTAATATTCTTGTAAACTTAGGTATATCAACTAATTAAAACATAATTCACTTATTTTACATTATCATATCTTAAGGGTCTTATTTCCTGGATATTATTTTAAGGATCTTATTTTATGGATCTTTTTTTACGGATATTTTTTTTACAGATCTTAATTTATAGATCTTATTTTAAGAATCTTAATTTTGGATCTTTTTCTATGGATATTATTTTATGTATCTTAATTTATGAATTTTATTTTAAGGATCTTATTTTATGGTTCTTAATTTTTGTATCTTATTATAAGGATCTTATATTATGAATGTTTTTTTTTACAGATTTTATTTTAAAGATCTTATTTAATGAATGCTTTTTTTACGGATTTAATTTTATGGATGTGTTTTACGGATCTTAGTTTATAAATCTTATTTTACGGATCTTATTTCATGGATCTTATTTCACGGATGTTTTTTTATGGATCTTATTTTAAGGGTCTTATTTCAGTTGATGAGGTGTTTCTACAAAACCTTAACTTAATAAAACATTTCCTTTACATTTTTTACAGTCTTGCAATTATTGGATTTACTATCATTTCCATCAATCTCTTTCAACACTGCTTTCTTAAAACTTATCAATACAATCAGTTTGATTATATGAAATAATTTTAAGAAGAGAGTACTTGTATTCCCGAAAGGCTAATTTTGGTATAAAATCATTATACTCTTCAAAAGTAGTTAATAATGTTTTATTTAAAATATTGAGTTTTAAAATTATAATTAAATCTTAGTATTAGACACAATATTTACTTTCTTTTATCATGAATTTTTGACTCATGCTCAATTTGGTCAATATGTATTAAATTGTTTAGTTATAAATTCAGTACATTTGAGGGTTTTTATGGTGTACGAACATTTCTAAGAAGAAAGTATCAACTTCCTTTAAGGAAAAATATAATCATATTAGAAATACAATACCAAGTCAATAGATCATACATACGTGATGAAAACATAAGAGGTAAAACATATTTTCTCACTCAAAAATTAATTTTTTCAAGAACTGACGCTAATTAGGAATTCACTAAACTTTCTTTTTAGCTCCCATATTCAACTATTTGAAAACTGGTGAGATTTTATTGGGACTTAAATACAATAATATTTTAATAATTAACAATTCCTTTTTTGATAATTTCCTCAATGTTATTAGATAATAATTTTTTCTTTAAATTTTAAAAAGAAACAATTACTGCTTAGAAAAGAATATAAAGATTAAAAATAGTAACACACACACATTTGTGCAAAATTTCTCTCTAATCACGGATAAAAACTTTGAGACTATTCACTCTTTATCCATGAATCAGGCTTCGCTTGTACAATTGTCCTTAAACTATAATGAATATTAATACCTATTCTTCAGAACAGGTTACTTTTAGACCGTTATCAGTATCTGAAATTATTTTTACCAAGACCTATAATTTGAGGAAATGATATTACATTGCATCAAATTCTTTGAAAGAAGAATCGGACGGAAACCACCTTAAAAGGCCTCCAAAAATTGTTGATGTTACGCAAAAATTAACAAGTTTCTGTGAGATTGTGTAGACCTTAGCATTGAGCGACAAAACTGCTTTCTGAAAAAATGCTACCAAAAGTTGAGAAATAAACTTTGGTTCTAGACATCAGGAAGCAGGTAAGCAAGGTCAGAAAAGGTAACGGGCAAATAATTTCAGGTCATTTGGTACAACGCAGATATTTTGATATATTTTTTTGAATTCAGATTTTAAGAAATCGAAGTTATTTGGTTTAAATAAAGTATCCAAAAATAATTGTTACTTTTACCAAGCATTATCATTTTTAATGAAATTAGGAAACTTATAATTATAAATATTTTATTAATTATTATTATATAAGGAGTTTTTAAAATTATTAAGAAATTATGTCTCTTTTTGTTTTTTTTAAATTTTAGGTTAAGTTATTTTTATATTACTTTGTGGTGATCATAATGAATAAGGAAACAGACTAGACAAAAATAGAATTAATTACTGTAGAATAAATAAAAAAAAAATCTTATTCTTTTGTAAAAATGTATAAAATAAAGAAAAGGTTAATTTTTTAAATTGTACCTATTTATCATGATATTTTCTTCATTGACCACAGTTTTTCTGAAGACTTGTATTTATATCATAGTAAAAAAACTTTTTAAATACGTAAAATAAGCAATAGAAATAAATTATGCAAAAAATTAAGCTAAATTTCTTTAGAATATAATTGAAAACAGAATATTCTGTCGTTATGTAATTTTATGCTGTTGTTAAAAAGTGATAAGGAAATATAAGTAAATTACCATTTAACAATATTTTACATGAGGAGTCTTTATGCACTCTCAATTTATATTCCTCATTAGCTATAGAATTTTCCCTTAACATATTTCAACATTTGAATTTTTTAAAATAAAATGTTAAAAAATGCTAATTTTAATTTTTTAAAAAAACTGTAAATTATATTCTTTATTTAATAAATAAAAATAGTAAGTATAAAAAAGAAAAAATTCTAAGTTTGATATTTATTAACTATTTTGCAATGATTAGAAAGTATTACTTTTGGTGTTTTCCATTCTTCTGAGGTATAACGACACCTAGATATGATCCATGACACTGTGAACCCTTTCGAAATCGAGCACCAGTAGGGGACCTGCACAAACTACAAAGAGCAAACCCTAAACAATCAAGGACAAAGTATTACTTTCATTATGTATTGTGTGTGAGTTTTAAATTTAGTGAAAGTTAGAAATGTAAGAATGTAATATTCTCTTAAGTAATAATAATAAAAAAAACACATTTTTTGTTTTTATAAATAGTAAATAAATATTTAATAAAGTTATTAAATCTGATTATTTTTTTGCATTCTGTATCTAATTTAAATTTGTAAATAATCAATGATATTTACAAGATTACGATGTAAATTAATTTTAAAGTTTGATATTGTGCCAACAGTTGTAAATGACTATTTCTTGAGTAAGGTTGTTTACACTTGAAAAAGTATTTACTAATGGTATAATTATTTTACTTTAAGGTTAGACATTAACAGTAATTTAAAATAATAGAAGAAGAAATATTGTGAATGTAATCTACAGAAAAACAGTGGCAAATTCAATTTTCTTCTCTCCTCACATGATCACATAACTGCTGCTTTAGCTGGGTTTTTTTTTTCTTTTGGAAAACGGGCAAAGAATATTTAAAAACTTTAGTTACTGCATTAGTTTTTCAATTAATGATTGAATATGAATGCTTTATGTAGCTTTTACAAGAAATGTTTTGGAAAGTCAAATCAAAACTTGACAGGAAAAAAAGAAAAAAATGAATAATAGATAAAATTTACAATTGAAGAAATTTAAAATTCACGACCTCGCTTGTTTACCAAATTATCCAAGAAGTGATTCAGTGACCTCTTTAAGATTACTTACTCATCCTGATCTTTGTATTAGCCAACGACATAACTAGGAACTGTTAATTCCAGCTCTGGATTCATCACAAATTTCACCAATGATCTTAGAGCAATAAATCATGCATTAATGAATATATTTCACTTGCCAACACTGATCAACCCAATGGGCTAAATATCTTTTATGACCCCAAAGTTGCTTTAGAAACTTTAAACAACACTCAGTCTAGGCGAACCCATGATATTCAACATCAACTGAAAGAGAGTGAAAAAGTAAACAAGATATCTTTTCTGCAGTAGATGCATGAATATTTGAAAGTGAAGAGGCAGATCAACTTGCCAAGGAAGAAGAGAAAACTCAATGACGGAAATACCTTCAAAGCCAGTCTTCATGATGTGAATGCGATTTCAAGATACCATCTAAGGAAAAACACCATTAAAAAAGGCTCACAGATTTCTGAAATAAACGCAAATAAAGACTTCACTAAAACTATCACACACCTTAGAACCGGTCACTATCGAGATAGGAAGATCCAGCGAGATCGCAATAGAACATACTGTCTCAGCATCAATTGCGACAAACACCAAGACACATTTTTGACTGTCCTGCCATTTTGAGATCTCTGGCTTAACTCGAGGATCGACATAGAAAATCTTAGAAAATCTCTTAATCAACATAGAAAAGAGTGTATATTCGGAAAACATCAAGAAAATAACCAGCTGTGTTCTGCATGCTCATGGTGATCTATAGATATTCCCGTGGCACGATACTAACCAACCAACTGGACATGACTGCCTAAACAACCATTTTTACCGTATTGGAGTTTTTGACCATTCTGCGTTCTTCAATAAAATATGAACAGAATCCATCTTCGTCCCTGTAGGACACTTCTTGTCTATGTCTCCGAAATCTGTGGATATTAGCGTGCAGAGTCTATCTAAGGCAATGTCTTCGGTCTTATTTCGCTTTGTGGAATCCTATCATTCTTTAGAAGTTTGCTATACAAAACTTTCTGTTGTATTTAATTAACATTGCTGTTCCTTGCTTTGCATTTAGAAGTAATAGAAAAATTTCTTTTGTGGAAATTAGTTTTGAAAATACAAATTTATTTTAAATATTTTTAGCTTTCAAAACCATTTTTTTTATCTCATTATGTAATATTTGTTAACCATAAAGTGATTGTTTCTAGCGTTCCAGTTGAGATCATGATTGCGCCATTTTATTACAATTCTCATTGGTTTAAAATATCCATGACGTCAGATAACGTCATGGATATTTTAAACCAATGAGATCTACGCCTTATATATCGTATTGAGGTGGTGTAGTAAATCTGATTTGTCAACGAATTTGCCTTCAAATCGAATTCTTCGTGCAGCAACAAACAAGGTGAAGTTCATCATCGAATGTTTGAGAATAGTGTCGAAGCTCATTTTGTTAATAAAACGATTTCTTATATAAGGAGCAAAGCATCGGCTTGAGAAGGCATTATTCATTGATTCAAATCATTAAAACGTTAACAACAGAACAGAAGATAAAGGCGAACTGAAAAAGACAAGACAAAACATCTACTTTATTTTCTAGTTTAAATCGGCACAGGGGTGATTTAAATTTTTTAAATATTCATTAATTCATAGAATTTTAAACTAAAAATGGCAACATTTCCAGATAATCTCTTTTAAATCTTTAGACTTATGTTTTTTTTACTCCAACATTCAAAAATCTTTTTTAAATAAATTATTTTTTTTTAACATTTTATCCTCAGTTAAGATTCTGAAAAATTTTAAAAATTAATCTTACTGATAAAATTAAAATTTTTTACTAGATCTTACATTTCATTTTTTAACAGGCAGATATATTCAAATTATCTAAATTAAAATTAAGATATATATTTTTCAATAATTAGCTATACATATTCCTATTTTATACAAAAAGTTTGTTACATTTAAATACCGACAATGACCTTTTATAAATATTTTTTCTCTTTAAATCATTAAAACATTAAGTTATGCATAAAACTGCTTAAACAAATCAATTAATTTAAATGAAATTATCTGAAAAATAATTATCATATGAAATATTACAGTAAGATTTTGCGTATGTTCATATTAAATTTAAACTAAATATAAATTATGTTTAAATACGTTTTAAATTTATTCACGTTAATAAGAAGATTAATGTACGTACTCATGAAAACTTCTAAGGATAAATCTAACAAAATTTTGCAAATTTTACATTCCAATTTTCTTTTAACTAAAGAGAATACTTTTAAATAAGAAATAAATTTTATTTACAGGTTAATTATTATAATAAAACATTCGTAATACTGTTCTAATAGACACTCTTATGAAGTACTTTATGAATAAATAAAAACATATTTGTTTGCTATATAGATATTTAATAATAAATATGTATTAAAAATAAAATATAAATATCATGTAATTATATACTGAAATTAATTTTCGCATATCAAAATAGTTATTATTGCATATCGAATAAAATATCTAATTTGTGTGCACATTTTTTTTATTTGTTATTTTAACTTAAAATTCATTGTTTCAAATTTAGTCTAAGAATGAGGCACTTTTTTCTACATTAATTTGAATAAATTTTATTTTAATGTGCTTCATAAGCACCTTATCATAAATCATTAGTATAATAAATGATATGTTGGAAAAAGCTATTATGAAATAAATTTAATTTGACTTCATTTGTAATTATGGAATGCTACTATAGTAAGTTGAATTACATATTTTTAAAACTAATTTTGAAAGTTAATTTCTTTTGTAATATTATTGTAAGCATCAATATTATTGCAATCCTTATTAACAAGCATTAATTATGTGCTCTTTATTGGTTTAATTGAAGTCTTCATGAATTTTCTCATGTTCTCGAATATGAATACAGAATCATGAATTGAACATAGTATTTACCTCATTTGAACTTAATAGTTACTGATTTTTCTTAATTGTTAAAATTTCAAATTTGATGTAAAATTATCCAGGTAAATTTTATTTGTTTTGATTGTTGTAAATGAATGAAAAATATTTCAAAATAATTTATTTTTGGTTTGATGCAGTTAATTTTACATTTAAGGAGGACCTTATAAATTTCAGCTAAAATAAATATGATTAATTCAAATCTGCAAATCAACTGAGAAATTTTTAACTTAAAGAAATAAAGGAATTGAACAAAATTAATTTAAGAGAAATTTAAAACTTTCAAATTTTAACACAAAATAAATTTGTTCTAAGGAATTCAGAACCAGAAAGATAAACACTTCTCTAATATCAATAAAAAATATTTAGCAATATTTTTCTTACTTACTGGTATAAAATATTAAAAATAACATTTTGATACAATAAATTTATCTTTTAGATGAACGCGTCTTAATTTCATGGTCAAGATTAAGTGACTATTCATTAATTTCTTTCTTTGTTTCTAATGGTAGTGTATTGTAGACTTAAATTTATTGCTTTTAACGTAAATTCATGATTTCAACATTATTTTCTGAAAAAAATATTAAAAATTTAAAGTTTTATTATTGAAATTTAAATATACAGTTAAAAATCCATTTAAGGAAAAAATTTGTAATTCTAAGAATCCACTCATAATCACGTGTTTCTCAGAACATCATATGATTTAATGTAATAAATTTTAAATTAAATATAAACAAATAAATACATATATAGTCATTAAATCATGAATCACTAATTAATGGATTGATTATGGAAGCTAGAAAGTGTTTTCGTTGAATACTACGAAATTCATTTTAAATATCTGATTGATTAAGATTTTAGGCTGATTTTTTCAATATTTTATTTTATAAATTTTGATCTATTTTGTAAATAACTAATTATCTCATTTAAATTTCAATGTTACATATTACAATTTTAAAAATTTGGGAGGAAAATTGATTTATAATTTCTTTACTTAAACTAGATGAAAAAAAAAATTTTTATCTGAAATTTCCTCTAACAGTATAGACAATCATATCCCAGGAAAACAATGGAAACATTTCCTTTCGGTTCACACAGACAATTGTTTCTGATGACGTAGGTAAATTTGCATAAGTAGGCGAAGGATCGCATTTGTCCATGATCCAAAATAAGAACCTGAGCACTTTGTTCGAGTTTACTTTTTGATGTAAGAAGGAAAAAATAAAAACGCACCGCATTTTTAAATTGAGGATAATTTAGTAAAAATAATGTACCAAAGGTTTCATTTTTGAAGGTCAAGTTTTCGCTTGAGAACACATTTGGAGAAATTTCGCTGCTAAATTACAATAATATCTCGGACATTGCTTGAAGAAAGTTTCGAGACATTTGAATTGCACAGAATAAAATGGTGGATGATTCATGAATTTTGGTGAACACAAAGGCTGCGGTTGATGGTTTAACATCACGCGACAGATGGCGCTGTCAAGATAGTTGATCTCGAAGAAAATGGGATCAGTGTGTAGAAGTGAGTTGTAAACGAACAACATTCGCTTGAGTACCCGTTTGACGTTGATAATAGCTTTGTTTACAATAACAATTCTATGTTTTTCGTAAGCTAAACATAGAATTAAGTTAACTCGTTGTCTTTTAGTGAGTCCAATTGGACTTCTTTAACTATAGAATAATTAAGTTACATAATGTTTACTGAGAAACTTCTAGAACATGTCTTACGTAACAGGGTGACAATTTTGTAAACTCATGTGGCTTTTAAAATAATCAAAGCTATGAGTTTAAAATGTTAATTTTTGTGTTTTTCTTAGAACACGAAATCTCTATACAAATTCATGATTTATACAATGAACTGTAAATTTAAAAGAAAATATTTTTTTAAAATTTTGCTTTTTTTATTAAAAAACAAATTTGTGTTGCCATTCATGTTGCTAAATATGGTTGATTATTCAACACATTTTTTACAGTGTATGATATCGTACGTTTGGAACAAACAATCAAAATTTCTTTGTATATAGAATTAGGATAGTTTTTACTTCCTACAAATTTTTGCTTGCTTGCCTATTAAAGTTTGTAATTTTGGTCATTTGCATACAGTAATACTTTGATGAAGTTTCACTACATGAGATAAAGGAACTAGTAATCATTATGTTTTAAATGTGTTGATATAGCGTAATTAAAAAAATAAACTTTCTTGAAAAAAAATAAGCGAAAATTTAAAATTTTAGATGTTAGCGTGCCGAAGATATAGTGCGCGTATCAAAGACTAAAATATAAAGACTGGATCGAATAAAAAATCTATAAAACTATAACGGAAATTAAACATAATTTATGTAAAAATGTCTAAATATGTAAACTTAAATAAATATTCAAAGTAAAATTATGATTGGCACAGATGTATGTATACGTGTTGTGGCTAATCCCTCCTGGTTATCAAAGCAGCAGCCTCAAACTAAGTCCATGAGTCCGAGTGTTTTTAAACTACAGAACACAGCCTTAGGGCTCGAGAATAACTGACATTTATTTAAACCCGTGCAGACAAAATGCGGGTAGGAGTAGCTTGAGTCGCATTTCATTTTGGACACAAGGTACAAATTTTGTGGCCCGTCACATGACGTTGTACAAGACGTTCGAAATCTCGTGAGAGTTGTCTGATCACGCTTTTTGCCAAGCCCAATCAGAACAGCTCCAAGGCTATTTTCCGCATACCTTTCATTCTCGGGGGCTCTCATCCAAGACAAGCAAACATCTTGCCTGGTTCGGGTGGTGATCCCTGAAAAAGTAAAGCAACCACTATGAGCAGTATCCTTACGGCCACCCTCTCTGGCCAGACCATCTGCAATTTCATTACATCCAGGTGTCAGGTGCGATATCCAGATGTCCATACACATCCAGATGCGATGTAACCCACTGAAAGGTGATCTTAACATTTACAATCTAGCGATTTAAAAGCTAGAAGATGTTCCAAGTCGGTATATACGTACGTTATTTAAAAAAAGCCACATTTGAACTTCTGATTTACATCAAATTTCTTTTAATCTGAATCATTCCTTCCAATATCCTGAGAGTTGACTTGATTTTACTGTCATTATTTGAGAATAAATATCAACAAATAGTAGATAATATTTTATTGCAAATTCATGTGTATTTGGCTCGTAATAAGTGACACTGAAGGTTTTCAACAGTTCTAAAACAAAAACTGAAATCAAGGGCTTAAAACCAGTTCTATAATTTCCTATTTGTTATATATTAGCTAAGAACAATAAATCAGAAATAGATTGCTAATGACCTGCATGCAATTAGCACTAGATTTTAGATTATCTTCTTAAATGAAGATTATCTAAAATTTATCAATGCTTATGATACAATGAAAGTTTTGATATTTTTAGTTAACATTTTTGTTAAAAAATTGAATATTTTGCATTATATTAATTTTTTAATGATATTTACTAAATTCTTTTACAGTGATTCTTTTACAAATTCTTTTACAGTGATTCTTTTACGAATTCTTTTAGAGTGATTTCTAAATTCTTTTACTAAATACAGTGATATTCCAATTAAGCTACGAGTCATTCGCATTTTCTTGCAGTGTGCATATTTTCGAGGTTCTGTATTTTATAGTAAAATAAAATGAACGAAACATTAAACTTTGTTAAAAAAGAGGAAACATTAAAATATTTGACATTCATTTGCTATTTGGAAGTTTAACAAAATTTAATATCGGTTCAGCGATAATTTATAAGAGTTTCATTAAAATTATTTCCTTATGTTGAGTTTAGATTTTTTAAAGTTGATGTTATTATTTGGGTCACAAAGTAATGAAATTTGCCTGCATATGCTTTCAATCCAAAATTGATTATTTTCTTATAAGATTTGCGCATTTAACTGTTTTCGGTATATTATATCGCTTTTAGACCTTCCTTTGCGAATCATAAGAATTTTCCTCAAAAAAATCCTTTATGATATCTCCATTTTCAAAAGCATATTTCTAAATGTCTTTTTACAAAATTAATTTTGATCTATGTTTGGTGTTTTATTAAAATTCTCAAAAGGACGCAATTATAATAATTTTTAGTGGTTAAAATATTTTTGTGCCTTATTTTAACTATTTAATATTATAGAGTGTTTTGGACCCATTGATGAAAATGGAATTTACCAGTAAATTATTTTCTGCGTTTTGATATTACCGTTATTAGATTGCTGTTTGTCAAAATGAAATGAAATGACATGATGATATTAGAAAATTCTAAACAATAGTAATAGCTATAAAATCCATGTAATTAATTAAGAATTAGGACATGAAATTCTTAATTTTAATATTTAAACCGATTACTTAGAAAGTTTTACTTTTCGTATTTAGACCGATCAACTACTTTTATCTCGACTACTTTTAACGAATATTTTTACTCATTATGTTTAGATTTCAACTTAAAGTCATTTAATATTCAAGATAACATATTAGATTTATCGATAAAATGCTCAAGTGTAAGTTTATTCGATAATATTTTGATCCTAGTAACAGATTCATTATAATATCAAACTTATTTAAGAACCCTTGATCAAAATGTCTTATTTAAAGATTAGGACATTTGGTGGGATTTTACATAATCACAGTGTCACAAAGTACTAAATATGAGATTAAATTCCATAAAGAATTGAACACGTAAACAGTATAAATTTATAGGCATAGAGAAAAGTTTAATTAAATTAGGATGATATATATAAAAATGCTCTTGCTTGAATATATTTAAAATAAAATTTGTGTTGTTGTTACTTATGCCACTTGGACAAGCCAAGCTCGCTGTGCCGTTGGCTATGTAAATCGAAGCCATTTGGGTGATTTGGTTTTAATCAGAGCATCACGAATGTGAAAGTATAACTTTTCCCTAAACTCCTCAGATAGATTGCACTACCTGAAGATCCACCGCCTCAATTTTGACATTGATCTGAAAGGGAAGGAAATTTTTTAGACCATTACACCCATGGTAAATGCTCAACGACCCACCCCAGGACTTTCGATTCCACAGATTCAATGAAAACGCATATCGCATGTTCTCGGTGGGTCTTAGTGGCATTGGGTATCAAATCTCACCTTTCCGGACGGATGGCCTGCCCACAAAAATTGTAATGAAAGGATACCATCCACATTTTATAATAGTTTCTATACTTGACTATGTACGACTGATAAAAGTGCGCAGATGTAGCTAGTAAGGTAAAGTAAATTACAGCATATTGCTAAAAAAAGGAATTATTATGTAACTAAATTTTTGGAGATTATTCAAATTTATTCTTGGTACTGCGATACGACAAAGTAATAGTAATTAAGCAATTCATTCCCTTGATTAATTGTCAACAACAATTATAAAGTATATCGCTGACAGTGTATCAGTAAAGCAAACATAAATATTTAAAAAAGAGAGTAGGAAGACAACAATAATTTAAAATAATTTGAAAATCAAAATTTTTCGAATTCACTGAAGTCCGAAGACAAAGGAGTATTCTTGTGAAGAAGAGTTTCAAAAAGCTAATCCAGATTGATCTATTTTTTAATAATACTCGACCATTTTTCATACGTATCAAGATGTGAGTTTCCTCATTTCTGGATTTTCTTATTGGTGATGAACGAATCTGTCTATACAACATCTGATAAGTAAATAATATTTTTTCTAAATTCATAGTTTTTAAAATAAAAAAAATAAGCATATTTGAAAATATAAAGGGTGATGGAATTTTTATGTGTCATTAAATATAGCAACACTGTTAATTTTATTTTGCTTATTATTCAACTCCATTTTTTTGCGTAGGAGTACTTATTTAGACCAGTAATTTAATATAAATTCTGAGTTACAAAAAACATCAAAACTTTTGGTGGGTATTGAACCTACAAGAAATTACGTATGAGATAAAATTATCTTTGGTAATTAAAGAATAAAATATGAGTAAAAAATTAAACTGGATTTTATTTTGGAAATACTTGATAAAAGACATAAATGAAATATGTGAGAAATCCCGAAAAAAACAAATATATACATTGAGATGATGATCATTTGATTAAAACGATACGTGAAATGATTAATTTTAATATACCCTTCAATTATTAACATTAATTCGTTTATCATATATATATATATGTTTGTATTTATATATATATATATATATATATATATATATATATATATATATATATATATTGTGTGTGTGTGTGTGTGTAAAGAACTCTTTCTGTATCTAAAAATGTCTTTATGTGAAACTTATTCTTACTTTGCAAATTTAATTTTTCGTGCTATTTAATTCTTACAGATCAAAATAACAAATTAATAGTGAAATATAACGTATATAAGTCGATTTTCCTCTACTTAAAAAAAGATTATTTCTGTTTTGCTTACAATAAAAATGATGGAGCTTTTTGAAAGATAACTATAATTTCATATTAGTTAATATGGTATTTGTGTGAATATGATAAGAAAGTTAATCGGAACGCAATAACAGTCATTGTTTCCTTGTTTTTAAAGCATTTCCTCCAAATACAGTGTCAAGGTAAATTTAATAGTACAATTTGCGAAATTGCAAATATCACACGATACCATTTGCTTTGACGCTTTCTTCTCAGAATGCAATTTAAACAAAGGGAGTTGACCTTGAAAAAACGACGAGAGCTAACAACCCAAATTTCTGTCGACTTCATATTTTTAAATGGTTGTAAAGGTGAAATTATCCCAAAAAACTAATAGTTTGAGAAGGTTTTTGTAATTTTCTTAAGGTACTTATTTTAGAATGTCTCATTTCGTGTTCGCTATTGAATTCAACAATAGATGTCATTATGTTTATTGTACTATAAAAACCTTATTAAAAATGAAAATTTCCAAAGAAGTAACTAAGTGAAATAATCATGTAAACGATTTCTTAAAATTCAGATATAAATGAATAAAGAGAATGATATGTAAAAATTTTTATCTAGCATTGTGTGTGGGGGGGGGGGGAGGGAATAAACTCACGCGTTAATGCTGCATTGAATTCAACTACAACTTCTAGTTTGGTGGCTTAAGTTATTCTTAATTATTTAAATGTTGATTTTTTATTTTTATTTTTTTGTTTGTTTCATCATAATGCATAAATTTGTAAATTTATAAGCATTTTTATTCTTTTAAATATTTGAAAATGCCGAAAGTGCGGATGAAACTTCAAAAAGAAATTATTAATTACAAGTAGTTACATCATAAATCAAAATTTCTTTGTAAATTAAATTTTATTCATTGGAACGAATAGTTTTTCTTTTAATTAATATGTTTCAAAAATTTATTTTTTGAGAGTTAATTTTGAAGATACGAAAATTTTATACGTAGTGCTTAAAAATAAGTTTTATATTGGTATTTAATTGATAGAGTTTTATTTTGATCGCTATGATAAACTGATTTCGTTAGAGCCATGTTCTCATAGTTAAAACATTCCTCGTGTGCAAATCTGATAAGTGTTATTAATTAAATTAGCTTTTAACATAGCAAAATTTCTTTTTAAAATGAAATGATTTCTCGAATTGTTTTTAAAAAAAATGTTGATTTTGAAAAAAAAATTAAAAATAAAAATACCAATAATATTTTACTGCGTGATTTCCATAAATATCAATTGTTAATCTTGTATCATAAGCACGTCTTCATCATAAAAATGAATTATACCGTTTATAATAGAATTACAGAAGTAATACTGTAATTCTACTTACTTCTTTGGGTGATACTTAATATGGTTTGGTTTTAAAAATGTGTATCATTCATTCTATACAATTGGCTTATATTATAGATATATACACAGAGATATATTTATACCTTTTACATTGAGTATATAAAAAGTGTGTTTATAAATTTTCTTTTCTAAAACTTGGTCGTTTAATAAATTGTCATTATAGTGAAAAGATGTGATTAAATTTTATTCATAAAATCATTTGATGCCATGTCATTATATTGATAAAATGTAATATAATTTACCGGGACTAATTTGTAAAATTTATTCGTTGATTGTGAGTGGTATTTATTTTTTATATTTTGCATTATAATTTACTGAATTATAAAAATGTAATTCATATTAATCCAAGGATATACAATTAAATAAAGCGAAAAAAATAACGAAATGTTTTAGAATTTCTATTTATTGTTATCTATTGAACTATGAATAATTTAAACGATTTTTCTTGTTCTTTGGCACGCCTAAAAATAAATATAAATTTCATTCATTAATGATAAGATTATCGAATTTTAGCAATTATAAATAAAATTATTAAAAAAATTTCTGATGTAAAAACTTTTCCCCAGAAAAAAGCCTACTTTTTAGGGAGAATTTTTATACAAAGGTTTATTTCCCAATTAGCAATGAAGACATTAGTTATAATGAATGACGAAAGTAATATAACGTATAATAAGTTCCCACTATTTTTAGTAACGTGCAATATTTATAACTAAATTGTTAATTTTTTCATTTTCCCTAAAAATGATGATTTTTCTTCAATTTTATTCATATATTCATATTTCTGAAATTGGTATTTTATGCAGATTATACTATGCAATTAACAAATATTCATATGTTCAACATTTATATGTCTATGTAAGGAAGAGATAATTCAACGCTTATTAAATGTGGCTTTATAAATAAAGATAGATATTCATTTTATAAGTCAGATATACTGGTACAAATATATAAAGCAAAGTCTTATAACATATTAACAAATGTTCTCTACATCAATGAATGAAAATTGAATACTGAATTAAATTGAATACTGAAGTATATTATTTCTATATTAACCGATGATTTTTTAAAAGAGACATATAACTCGAGTGTCAAAAATAAGATTGTGGTGATTTTTAAGAAAAATATACCTGTTGATATGATATTCATTAATGATCATTAAAAAAGCAATTTATTTAATACTTAAGAAAAATAAATTTACTTTTTTATTAAATATAAAAGCTATATAAGAAAGTGTAATTTTAAATTTATTCAGTGGCGCCATCTATAAAATCATATATTTAGTTATTTTTATCACTTTTTTTTAACTAAACTAAATGAAGAATTGCTTTAATAAAATTGAGATATTTAGTTAAATTCAATAAAAATGGTGTTATCAATTCAAGATGGAAGAATGAAATAAAATAACTGGATTTTCTGACAGGAAAGAATTTTCTTTTAATGTACAAAATCATTTGCATTTTGTCTTATACAATTATTTACAAATATTTAAAAAAAATCTCTGAAACTGATTAAATTTGAATTTGCTTAAAAGCAAAAAAATAAATTATTAATCAGCGGAAAAAAATTTTGGTTGCTTTCACAGAGAATCTGTCGTAAATATGTCACATATTTTTCATGTTAAATACTTCCGATCAGTTTCAAAGCATTGTATGCTTATATCTATTAAATAAAAAAAAGTTTGTGATTGCTTTGTTGATTCCTTTACGCTTACTTTTTCCATATTACCGTGAATAAAAAAATATAACTGCTTATAAACTGTGTCAAACAGTCATAGAATTCTGTTTTGCAAATTTTATAAATTTATGACTGCTTAATATCAATCAGATATCAATACATAAAATTAAAAAAAAGTTTAAACCTACATATTTTCTGAAGAAAAATTATAAAATGTAACTAAGTTAAATAAAATTAAATCAACTTTATTTTTAATTGTTCTGAATTTAAAATTATTAAATACACAGATTTTCTTATTTTATAAAATTGTTTCACTAGTTTTGATTTTCTTACAATATTTTTATTATTTTTTAATTGTGAGTGTTGATTTCTAAAACCGCATATTATTTGCCACAGGTAACTAAGATATTCTATTAGTACGCTAGTGTACAGGAAGAAAGCTAATGCTTTTTAAAAATTTTTATAATACACAATGAATTATTCAATAATTTAAACTATTTCAGCTCAAGAATTTGAATAATTTTTATTATTTATCTCATAAAAAGTTTATGAAGTAAAAAAAAATAAACTAATTAATTAAGTCATGAATCCTATTTTAGAAAAAATATGATTAATGACTCTTTATTCCGCTTAAGGTACTGTTTAGAAATATTCAAAATTTTATAATTCTTCTGTTTTTGAATGAATTAATATTTATATTGATCCGTCAGTGAGGTTTGCACTGATTTTAACATATTTTAATAAAACTTGAAAATTTTATTTCCATTAAAATTGTGAAATTAGTTAAGTGAAATTAACATAAATGTTATTACTTTAGCATCTAGTTTTTCATAATATTTTTACAAAAGAGAGTAAAAATGTTTCAATATACCAATAAATTTAAAAACATTTAAAATCCTCATTTGTATTAAGTAACCAATCATTCAGATAGTTTGTAACTAATAAAGAATAACAATTTTTTTCCATTGAAATGTAATAGTATATTGAGAAATTCGTAAAACACACAGTATGATAATATGGAAAATTATACGAGAAAGATTTTAACGAAGAGTTTTTACAGTTTGAACTTCTCATAAAAAGTAATGTTAAAATATCTTGTCTATAGCTGTTTCATTTTTGGAAGTATACCCATTCGTAAGATTACTTAAATTTTAAAATTAAAAATTCATTAAAGATTTGTTTGTTTTGTCGATAAATTTGCATCGCAATTAATATATGTGTGTGTGTTTTATGAAATTTAAGTCTCTTTTTCTCTCCTCTCTATAATACTACCTGCAATATATTATTTTCACTATAACGAGATAAGAAAAATAGCGATTATTTATTTATTTATTTTTGAAAATGAGTCACTTTCACATCTTTGAATGAAAATATTGCTTAATATATGTATTTACAAACTAAATATTACCATAAAATAATTAAATATTCTACTCAATTCTTTACATGAAAACTTGTAAATAACTTGCATACACATTTATGTACTATTTCCAATTCACTCATTTCACTTTACAAAGGAAAGTATCACACTCCATATGAATCCTAGAATTGAGCAAACACAACATCAAAATAGTGTTTCTGTGACCTAATACAACTCGAGATACTCTGATTTCGGTTCCCAATGCTACCAAAGACCCATCGAGTACATTCTATACACGTGCTCGCAAAATCTTTGGAATCGAAATTCCTTTTAATGGCTCGTTGAGTAGTTACCATGAGTGTTATAATTTACAGAAAATTTCCTCTCCATCGAGATCAAAGTAAAAAACTAAAAAGTTGCCACATCTGGTGGCGCCATCTATCGGAAGAGTCTTTCAGCAAAACGTACTCTTCCCTTTCTGGTGCTCTGAATAAAATGAAAGCTACACCCTTCTGATTTATTATAGCATAGCTATCAGCTACCGAGCTTGGCTTGTCCAAGTGTCATAAGTAACAACAACACAAGCCGTTTAATTTTTATGTAGGAATGAAGATATTCTTGGACATAATGAATTCGAAATCAATTAATATAATGAGATCTAGAAATTCTTTTCAATTAGGCACTTTAGCGCCATTGGGTTTTCTCGTTAAAATATCTTAAAATAAAGATTAAAAACATCATGTAAAAGATATGGCAATCTGCAATAGAAACAGAAAACGTGTTTTCATTGAATGAAAATGAAGTTAGTTCTAAACTAGAAAATGTTAATTAAATTATATTTTGTATTCATTTAATTGTGGAAGATGTTTGGTAGTTATAAGGGGAAGCAGGTTTAATAAATTAATAAATTAAATTAGAAGTAAATCGGGGTTCTGAGAACAAAATTATTAAAGAAAAAATTAAACTAATAACTTAAAACAGAAAAAATTACGAAAATCTTAAGATTTAGCTTTTGGTGTTATCGTCTATTTTGATTATTGCTGGAAGAGTAAAAAATTCAATTTAAATAGGCGAGTTTGAAGTTAGTTTAGTTTATTTTTATTGTTTAGTAGAATGCCTTTACTCAATTTTTTCCATTTTGATAATTCAAAGAATTAATATTTTTGAGTCTGTTATTCTTGCAATATTTTTACAGAACAAGTTTCAAGCTTTTTTTTTTTACATTCTTAAAATAAATTTCGAAAATCATATAATTTTATAAGAGGAAATGAAGTTTTGTGAAAAATATTTATGTAAATAACTTTTTACTATGTTCTAATGATTTATCTCTTAATAATGTTGAGTATTAATGCTTTAATTTAATGTGTATTATAAATTATGTTTTAATTTTAGTGATTCTCTCTTTAACTATAAATTAATGATATAAATAATAGTCTATAAAGTTTTCTAAGTTTTTTCGAAAAGTGTAATTTTTATGGAATATTTTATGTTTCTCATTACAAAATAATGAGAAATAAATGAGAATAGCCTATAAATAATATGTATAAAGCTACTACATTTGTTTTTTAGAAGAAACGAGGAAAACATTAGTTTTATGATATAAATGACAGATATGAATTTTCAGTATATGACATGCCCACCGCCCTGTCTAGTGGTCAGAGTGCCCTATCCAGCGGATAGGGAGATCTTGGGTTCGAATCCCAGTTCGGGCATGGATGTACTTTCTCTCTTCTATCTATCCTATATTTGTCCTTTTAGTGTATGAATGAGCTGTGAATGGTTGCCTACCCTATAAATGGGTCCCTATGTCATGTGTGTACTGAAGCAGTCGGACTCCACACCAAGTATGGTTCAGTATGAAAAAGTGGAGCAAGGCACTCCATATTGTTAGCCTAGATGGCAGAAAAAAAAAGTAAATGACCTATGTAATTTGTGATTTGTATTATCATTCCTCATACATAATTTTACTCGTATAATTTTTATAGGAGTAAAATTATGTATGAGGTAACAATTTTCTTCATATGGAATTCAGGTTATTAAAAATTATATGAAGTCAAAATATAACAGAAAACATCAGAAATGTTCTGCTATTTTTTGCTATTTGATGAACTCTTACTAATAGCAAATTATATTAAATAATCTTAGTAATATTTTTTTTGATGTTAAAATAATTATATATTAGTCTTATCAAATTAAGCTTATCAACTTAAATTTTATAGAATTAATTATTTTAAATTTTCTAATTTAGTTCAAATTTAATTTTTAAACTCCTTTTCTTTTAAAAGTTGCTGCAAAAATTTCATAATTTTAATTAAACAAAGAAATAATGTCTAACCTAATTAAAGCGATAAATACCATAAAAAATATAGATTTTTTTATTAGTTATCATTGTTTTGCATTTGCAAAAATTAATATAAAATTAGCATTGCTATATTCCTTTATGACAGTAACGATTGAAAATATTTTTGAATAACTTTATATTTTCCCAAATTGTATTATTTTAAATTTGTTTGATTTTTCTAGAAGAATAAAAAAATTTCGACACCATTTTCATCATTAATTTTGTTATTTTTCTATTGGAAATAATTTTTTAAAAAAAAGATGTAGATTCAAGGAAAAGTGTTGAATTGGGATTTGGATCAAAGAATATATGTGAACACAAATACCAAAATTTTAAATGTTTCATCTTTAAAATTTTATGTATCTGTGTTAATATTTAAATTCCATTTTATGTTTTTTATTTTATTTAATGCTGATGTAAATAACAAAATGGTGATGCGAAAATAATGTATATATTTGCGTTAAATGAATAATGCATTTAACTATAATATAAAATATGCCATTAATGTAATCATATTGGATGTAGCACAATATTCATCTGTTACTTCCTTGAATATCAAATATTTTATTAGAAATGTACCAAAGGAATATTAAGAAACGATAGAGCAGATCCCCTGGTTGAAAGAGGCACTGTCAGTTCTTTGCCAACAAATACTGCCCTCAGCTACATCGAATTGCATTCTATTCAAAAAAGAGGTGTTCGCGCTATCTGAAAGAATCCACCTGTTCGTGATTGGTACACTGGTGGTGATGGTCCTGGTGATTCTACAAGGGTTCTAGAGTTGATCAGGCTACATACTCTAGGTTTGCTAGTAGCGATCATCGTGGCCTTCAGCTTGATGACAAACGTTAATTCTATTCTACTTGTTGTAAAAGCGGTGTCGATTAGGCTAGCTCCCAACACCATATTTTGTGTCTGAGATTTACTAAAGAAGATTTCCTCGCGAAACCCCAGTTGTTTTTTGATTTTCTAAGGATTAAGGTTCTTGTGGATCTGGTGTAGCAAAGATTGGATCAGAAACAACAACAGAATATTTATAGATATTTATTGAGATAACAGCCAGATAATTCTGCACAGCAGGCTTGTAAACATATAAACAACTGTTTCAATAATAATAGTAGTAATAACAACATAACATAATAATATAACATTCAATAAAGATCAACTAATAAAATGAATACATAATAAAGCGCGAAATTTTCATAAATGCAAAAGGATATAAATAAACTAAGGATGATCGAGTAACATATGTTTACAATAAAATAAAATAGATTATATAATTTATTGCTTAGATTAAATAAGTAGTATCATAATTTACTTTTTGAGTGAGTTAATTGAGCTTTACACACATTTTATGCATATATATATCTATGTAGTTTCATAACTTATTAAAATTGTATACATTCATTTAATCACAAAATATTTGGAGTATATGTAAATTTTCAGCTGAATATGATTAAAATGTAATAAAATATTTATAAGAGATCCGCATCGCTAAATAGCAAATGCATCGTTTCGAGCACTTTTATGTACAAAAATAATTGAAGTTTCTGAAACGAGATATATTAGCTCATTTTGTTTAATTATTTTTAGCTCCTGTATGAAAAATAAATCTAGCAAAGAAATTACCATTATTTTAATCAGAATTATGATTATAGCTATGATTATTAAACTAAAGAATAACGCTGTAGTTAAATAACTGAATTATTCACAAGCATGATTTACTATAAAAATTTATTGTCATTAATTCGTGAAATGAATATATCAGTTTATTTTGTATAATTATTTTAGTTCCCGTATGAATAATAAATCTATCAAAGAAATAATCATTACTTTAATTTGAATTATGATTATAGTTATTATTATTAAAATTGCTGTTAACGATGTAGTTGAATAGATGAATTATCCGCAAGCATGAATTTACTATCAAGATTTAACATCATTAATTCATATTTATGAAACTTAATTTCACATTAAAAATATCGTTGAAAATATTTTAAAAATCTCCTTAACTCCCCTTGTTTGAAAATAATGATTTAGAAATATTTTTCACTGAAAAAATATTTATATATTTTAACTATCAATGTACGAGTATCATCAGTGTGAAACATTTAAGCGTTTATCTTACTCCTTATAATCTCTAGATGTAAATATATGAACTCATAAAATATTTGGATAGTTGGTAGAAGCTCTTGAACTAGTAATCAAGTTCTTCAATCCTTTGTAAATTATACTGTAAACCAGTTTTATAAATCTTCCGGATATTTTCCACCGCCGAAATCTTCCAATTCCTGAGGTTGCATCATTTTCCTAAGCCAATGGGACATGTCATAATTTTTAAGGTCTCCCCCGTATTGAACTGGCAGAACAGCCTTGGGAAAATAATCCAGCAATGTGTCAGGTGTATCATGGAATAGAATCTGGAAAAAGTGATATAATTTTAAAAACGCTGTTTCCATATTCATAAAATAAGATTCTAATTTTATAATCTAACACAACAGAAAATACACATTTATGAAACATCATATTTCGAATAATACTCTTGAGAAAGCGCAATCCCAAAACACATGCACCAACAATCATCATCTTCTTTAGCTGACAAAGCTAGACAAGTCGTTGGTGGCGTCTCCGTGTGGTCTGTATAAGGCACCTAGTAAATACAGTGGCTGGGACCGAACTTATAATCTGAATACTAATGAAGCGATTTGTGTTGCTTTAAAGTTCTTACGATCCATTCAATTGTTGAAAAATCCTACATTATTTTTAAATTTACGTTTTACGAAGACAACAGTAAAATATAAAAATAACAATAAAAAAGTATTTTGAATTATTCATGATTATGTGTAACATTTTTACTGATGTCAATACAACAGAATTTTATTTTCTTCAAAAGTAAACGTTAAGTTTTTCATTTAATGATACTTTAAAAAGAATTTACTTATGATATGTATTCATGTAATCAATAAACATTAAAATTATTATTATTGACTAAAGCTATATTTTTGTATTTAACTTTGCAATATGTCTTCAAATACAAAATATGATACACTGAGCATTACATTTCGCTTTAAAATACTCATGAGCATATTATATTATATTACAAATTAAAAAGGGGCCGTGGTAGCCTAGTGGTTCGAGCATCTGCTTTATGTCCGGAAGGGTGGAGTCAATTCAAAATGCCACCAAATACACACCGAGTGCATGAGGTGTATGTACTTCTTAATCAGTGGAATCGATGGTCCTGTGGTAGATAGTGGAAGAGTTACCATGAGTGTAATGGTCTGGAGAAATTTTTCTCCTCCATCAGATCAAAGTCAAAATTGAGGGAGTAGATCCTTTGGTGCTGCCATCTATCGGAGGAGTCTTAGAGGAAAGTCTTACTTTCATCTTCGTGGTGCTCTGGTTAAACGAAAGACGCACCCTACTGACTTAAATTTGCATAGCCAACGGCATAAAGAGCTTGGCCTGTCTAAGTGTCATAAGTAACAACACTTCATTGACGTTTGGTCAGGTTGTTTTGAAATGAACACGCCACATGCAAACGTCAATTCTCTAAATGCGTTCACTTCTTGCCTTGTTTCACTTACTCTAATAAAGCAACATTGTAGCACACTCCCTCTGATTATTATATTTATAACTCTTCATCAATATTTTATAAATTTAAACGAACATTTCTCTATTATCCACAGCTCTATGAAAATACTGAATGTTTCCCTCACCAAATATTTTTCTTTATGCTCTTTAAATATGATGTAAAAAATATACATTTGTATGACATAATATTTTAATACAGTGATATCGAGAAATAATAAAATCTTACTCTGCTTTTCATTTTATCAGTGATGAAACATTTGGCAATCATCCAAGCTGCTTTGAATGCAATAGAATTGTTGACAATATGAATATTTTTAAATCTGCCGGGTACGCAATCCTAAAAAAAATTCAGTTTATAAAGTGCAACAAGAAGTTATGTCAATTGTTAGAATTAACAAACACTTGAATAACTTTGTGAAAATATAAGATTAGCGATCTTTATTAGCTTACATATCATACTAAGGATGTCAAACTGAATAAAAAAATATCTTTTGATAATTAAGTTGAAATAGTTTTATAAAATAATAAATTATGTTCCAAATAGATAGATCATTCAATTCGAGAATGTTCATTCATGACTTATTTTAATTAAAATAAATAAATATAAAAAATCCGAATATTCTTTATATGAAGAATATTTAGAAGAATTATAGCCGCCCAACTTGCCTTGTGGTCAGTGTACCTGACTACGGATAGGGAGATTCTGGATTCGAAGTACGGTGTGGGCGTGGATTTACTTTCTCTGTAAATCTATCCTGTCTTTGTCCTTTTCTTGTATGAATGGTTGCCTACCCTATAAACTGGTCCCTATGGCATGTGTGTACTGAGGAAGAAGTCCACACCAAAATATGGTTCAGTTGGAAAAGTGGAGCAGCGCTCCCCATAATGCCAGCCTAGCTGACGCACGACAACGGCAAAAGAATTGTAATTACTCTTTATCTATAAGAAATATTTTTCAAATTTCTATAATAATAATAATGAAGCTCGGTAGCTTAATGACAGCGTTGATTTGGGAACTAAACACTGAGGGTCTCCCGTTAAGCTGACCACCTGACTGGGACATATACTTTTAGCACCTCAGGGCTGACTCAGGTTATGGAAACAATTATGGTCACTGTAGGTTTTGGCCCACATGGTTTGGTTTAGAGTTCTATATTGATAATATTCAGTAAAATTTACTTTTGAATCTTTTTTTTAAGCAAAAACATGCGGAATATATATACATACATACATACAGTTATATATATATATATATATATATACATACATACATATATATATATATATATATATATATATATATGCTGAACAGCACTTTGCAAGACATTCCAGATATCTTCAACGATGTATTTGTGTTGTGATACAGACGGACAATGGTATATAATATCAGAAGAGAGGTCCTAAAATCGTTCAGAAAATAACTTTCGATATATCGAGTCACCTTGCAGAATTTTCAATGTCGTTCTAAACCAAAATGGACATAAATTAATTCATGAATACAGATGATAGATTAGGGATCCTAACACATCTGGAACTTGTCAGATTAGTTTGAGGAAAAATTTCACCTCCGATGATATCCTAATATTTCTATTCACTTCTTCTGACAAATCTGATTTGTTAGAACAAGTAATGTATTTCTACTAATTAACGATTTCATGGCAGTGTTAGCATCTTCTGAAGTAAGATTTCATAATTCATCAACGAATTTCATTTTATGCTGACATTTGTTGAGAATCTATCAGTGAAATACTCAGCGAATGATAAAGCATTGCAAGTATACCTTTCTTAAGACATCGATAATTATTTTCTTTCAAGGAATAAATCCGCTAATTTTTTTCTCCATACTGGTAGCAGAGATACGTTATTGTTCCTAATTGATATTCAAGTAACTATCATGAAATGGTCTTTTACTATAATCGTAATTTCATTGTTACATCGGAAACACTACTGCTCATATTTTGGACGTCTATAATGGTAATAGCGCCAAGTTCTAAGTCCCTTAAATCTTGTTATTCTGTTGTTCAATCAATAATCGATCTTTTCCAGACTTATAAATAAACGATGTTTACCGCATAATATCGTTTATTGGTTTTGGATGGTTGGGTTACAACCAAATTATTTATATACTTACATATGTACCGTTTTCTGGCACTATAGTATATATATATATATATTTATATATATATATATATATATATATATATATATATATATATATATATATATATATATATATATATATATATATATATATGTATATATATATATACTATATATATATATATATATGTATATATAGGTATATATATATATATGTGTATATTAATAATTATACACATATATATATATGTGTATTATTATTAATTTATACACATATATATATACACAAAATCCATACGTCTATACATGATCAAATAACTCTGGTTTTGACTGTAATAAGTGTAACATTTCTTTTTTTGTTGTTATTAGAGATACATTTCTATATCTATCCTGGCTCAATGTATTGCGTGCATAAATTTTACTCTCTATAATGCTGAAAATGATCTCTCCACCGAAGCATTGAAAATGGAATTGTACAAATCAAATGAGCCAATTTATTTATTAGGGCATCTGTCAAATCATTCAGCATTAAATGCTGCATAAGTTTCGATAAATTCATTTCATGGTATGGCTCACTAAGATGAAGAAGGCATACTTCATTGGTTAGCTTTACAGAATTGAAATGTTTTGCATAAGCGTTCTTTATCGAATTGAGGCATTCATCCGGAAATTTTCTTTAATATTTAAAAAAAAAAAAAAAAAAAAAAAAAAAAAAATACTGATATTCACTAGTTTAAAATATTTGAGAGAATTTAATTTTTTAAAACGGTCATTAATTGACAAAAAATAGTGTCATTTATTTCATAATGTAAATTTTTAAAATTTTGGGCTACTCTTGAGTTTTGTAAATTTGCACGATGTTTTTTTTTAAATTTGGGGACTCACACAATAGTCTCTTCATAAACTGTATCAAATGCAACAGAAATTCGAATATTTTGAATTGCATCTTTTATTTCCTCTACTTTTTGACTAGAATATGCTATATCTAAGTTAGATTTTTGTAAAATATCAAATTGAACATCAGTATAACTAAATACTTTGGCAAAAATATTTAGGGTAATATTCTTCCAAAAACATGTGATTGATAACTCTTTACAATATTAATTGTATTGTTATCTCAGTCTTCTCTGGATTCTCAATAATATTTTCAAATAAATCAGATATGCCTTGCCTTTCCTTTTTTATAGTATTTACCAAACGGTATGAATAATTCCAACGTGTTGTAGCTAATTTTGGAAATTTTCTTTTCATAATTCATTTAAAGCATGATTTCTTTTTGTAGACACCAAAAAAATTAAGGCTATGCCAGAAATTGTAGTAAAAAATGGTTTTCAATCTTTTATAAACAGTACAGATAGCGACAGAACTAAATTAAGTACATGTGAGCAACAATGCACAAACACAGCTTCCGGGAAAATGTATTACTTTTTTCTGCTTTCCATTCACTCCTGGCATAACTGCCACCACATCGAACGTTTCAGCAATCAGTTTGTTCTCACACCCCCAACTCAAAATCGTTCCTTGCTCAACATTACACAATTCATCCGCTGAACGATCACCACTAACATCTTTAAAAAACAAAAATCTTTCCACTGGTGCACCACAATTATATTATATATATATATATATATATATATATATATATATATATAACAAATCGTAGCACAACCGATAATTGCGAGAGAGAGAGAGATTTGTGAGATATGTCAGATATGTTTCATCCAGCATATTAGCAACGAATGGCGTTTCTTTTACCTCATTTCTAATTTTTGAAATTGCATTATTTTTTATTGATGCAATAATATCATTTTGTTTTCTATTAGAGGTTGCAGAAAATACAAGTGCAGTTCTTAGATGGGTTGCTGAAAGGTCATCATATTTACTAATTAAAGTTATTAATTCTATATTATTTCCTCCATTAAAAGAATTTATATTCTCATTGTGTCCACGAGATGCATCTTTTTGTTTCGCTAAGTTACAAACTACAATTATTAAGAATATTTTTATTTCTTGTTACTTTTTCATTGTGTTGAACAATCGATGAAGTCATTTGCTGATCTAGCATTAAATCTATCCTGACGGTACCAAATATTTTTAATTACATTATGGCATTTATGTGAGATCGTGTTTTTTTATTTTTCTTTGCGATTTCGTGTAGATGATTTAAATCACTGTAGCTTTTTTTGGACAAATATTCTTATCTTTTCAATTACAACAAAAAGCAAATATGGCCAACAGGACAACTTATACAATTCACTACACAATCGGTTAACTATTTAAATTTTTCATACTTAGATTTTTGAAAATGTCATACACACCGTTTTATTTTAATCTTAACGTTTTGAGATAGAATAATATCCGGCATCGTTTACTTAATTTAACTCTTTCGTTTTTCGTAGTTATATCTCGTCTCGAAAACGAATTTTTCCATAAATTTTTAATTATTGAGACATCTGAGTTCTCCATTCTGAAATGGGTTTATTATGAATATAAATTTAAGGAATACAATAAATAAAATATTTACCTAGGAGTAGTCGAGGTATAACTATAAAAACAGCTAAACGTTTGAAAATTCTACTAGCACTGAAGCAAAAATCGTGTCTTGTGTTGTATGGCGTAATTTTGGCGGTAAAAAGGCTTCAACGAAAATTTTATAATTTCGGAAAACGTAGCATCACACGGCGCCCGCGGCTGCAGTGCCTCATCAGGTTGCTCATTGGTGCCGACAAACCGAACGTCTATTCCACGTGCAGAGGATTTGCATGCTGGTACTATAGAACGAACTGTTTCTTGTTCGGTCTGTGGATTAAATTATAGTTATTAAATTAATGTAAATATAATTTAATTCACTGATTAATCCACTTCCACAATTAATATATTATTTGTTTTTAAAATATTAATTGTCTACGAAAAACATCTTGAGAATTATTAAAAGCAAAACCAAGAGCATGGATATAACTCATATATTGTCTGCAAGACACAATGAATGGTAAAATTTGGACTGTTTTACTAAAATTTGTTTCTTTTTTGTGTAACAAAACAAAATTGTTTTTCAGCGAATTATTTTTATGAATATAATACCTCATCGAAATTTCTTTATCACAGTAAAACATTTCCCTTTATATTGACTAAAAACTTCTTTTACATTTCCATGAAAACAAAATCTTTTACAATATATAAATTTAAACATTAACCGCCTGCAAAATCGTATGGCCAGTTAATCAGATAAAAAGCCAAAAGCGCTTCAGCCCGTAAATCCCCGTTCTAATACAACGCTTAATAAATCGTACCTTCGGATGATTCTGAATGCCAAGTGCTGAAAAATAGCTGCACTTATCTCAGTGCTATAGTATGCTGTGCTTCTGCAGTAGCCCATACATATAAAGCGTGATTTTCTATTAATGTGCAGTGTGTACATATCAAATGTTCATGTGTTCGTTTGCTTTTGAACGCGCTACGTGGTGCAGCACCTAGTACCGCTCGCATTGCGGGAATACAAGCAAACAAATCAGCATAATTTTTTAATATATTATAAATAATATTTACTAAATACAATATAAAGAAAGGCAGATATAAGTGCCGAACAGAAAATATATTTTATCAAAACGTAGAATAATATAAACTAAATAATTATTATGTATCCAGTGAAAATGGTGATTGGATAGTTAATATTTTCTAATTATATGGTATTTTATTTTGTAAATAATATATATTAAATTTATTCTTATAAAAATAGAAGATTTAATTTCAATAAATGTTTTATAAATTATATGCCCATTTATAAGCATATATGATGTTTGAATTAAAAGGAATTTACCAGTTTAGAAAAGTAATATGACTGTAATTAATCAAAAACTACAAGAGTAAAACATATTTTTTGTTGCACAGTAGTTAGTGCTGCCATCTATTGGCATTATATTCAGAAAATCGGCTTTCAGTCAAAGAAATAAAAATATCAAGACTAAATTGTCTAGAATCATGTTACCTCTAGTAATGTTTTCCAAGGTTACAAAACTGGAATCAACTGTACTTTTTGAACACCACTTTATATTTTTAATGAATTTAATTTAGAAATGTGTAAAATCTTGCTAATTAAAATTATGATATCCTAAAAAAATATTCTTGACTATTATTTCTAAATTAGTAATCAACCTAAGAGAATAAAAAAAAAAAATTTATATATTCTGGATATAAGAAGGGAGAAAAACTTGCGACCCTAAAAATGCCCCAGAACTGCCCCTCCGACTATTTGTGGGGAAAATATTTACAATACGGATTTGGAAATAGTTTCTACCCCACCCTTATTGGGAACCCCGCCGCAGGTTTCACTATCTTTCAACTAATCTCTTTCCTGCATTCATCCTTGTCATACTGTAAGCATTCTTCGTAAGAAGGTGTGGCAGCATCCCGTGCAGAGCTATACCTTACTATACTTTCGGTGGAGAGATTTGAATCCTGCGTTGGTCCTTTGGAATATAATCAATAATTCACTAGTCACTAGTGCTGTGTTCCCAACAGAGACGTCTTTTCTAGTGCAATTACGAAACAAATAAAATTATACATAAAAAGGAGATTTTTAGCTCTTATCCAATGAATTTTAAAATGTTTAAGATTTTCTGAAGGATAAAATTATATCCCAATAATCATTTTGACGAAGCAATATGGAAATATTTTTTTAAAGATATTCATAGTTCACTAAATATAATCAAAGAATAGAGATTTTTTTATTTATTTTTAATTCGAAATTTTTTTCGATATTGGATTAATGATTCGATAGCATTTTATGTTTAAATTCAAAGTCGATTTTACTTTATAAAATCAGGTTCAGTGACTATCATTTTACTATCAAATATATATCATAAAATATGCTAAGAAAGTACTCCTTTTATTGTAATTGGTTAAGTTAAAAATATAACGTTAATTATTTTTGGAAGAATTTTTTTACATAAATGAAAAAAAATTCATTAATTACTTTAGCAAAAATATTATTTCTTTCATTTGAATACTTTCTAGAAAGTTAATTAATGAGTATTATTACTGTACTATTTTTCAGTTTTTACAAATGTATTGAGAAAATTTCATAATAATAGTATAAAAATTTTCTTTTTCTTTTACAAAATAGCCATTAATGTTTTAAGTCGAAAACAAAAATTGATATTTAAAAAAAATTAAAATTGTTAGAATTAGTAGTGTTCTGCATTTGCAAATTAAAAAAATATGGGATTTGTGCATTTCTCTATAATTTAAATATTATTATTTTCCAATTCACAAAATCACCTCGCATTTCGTTTGTATAAGCTCTATAGAATAAACCTATTATGATATTGGAAGGTGTGGCTACCCCCTTTCGTAGGTAATCTGGAGCCAGTCATCTACTGGACACAAATATTGGCGCCAAAGGGCATTGTTAACAAAAACCACATCTTACGGGAGAATCTTCTCCCGAGGTAAAAGACAGTGATTCCACAAAGAAACTTTCGGAAGTTTCACGAGAAATCTTCTTTCTAAAGGATAGATTTTTTTAAAAATGGCTTTTTTCTGATATTATCAGCAAGTTTTAGCACAAGCAAGCTTATGGAGAATTATGAAAGAAAAATTAATATTTTCTTAAGATTTTTTTTTTAGATTAGGTCTTCTGCATTTTATTAATTTAATTAGAAACATTAAAAACTATAAATTGAAATTATTTAAAAATTTCTAAAAACTGTAATTACTGTGCCTTAGAATTAAAATTAATCTACAAATATTTATATATCATAACTATTATTTACATGGGACAGACTCTACTTTTGAGTATTATTAGAGTAGGTATATCAGTTGGATACTCACTAAACATTTACTTAAGGTGTAAATATTGCCCTGAATTATTCCCTTAGCATAGTACTTCTATTTTTATCTGAGGTTCAATTAATTCTTACTTTTTGTTTAAAGGAAAAACTTTTTTCGTAAAAACCGAGAGAAATGTTTTATAAATAACTATTTTCACCGTTATTTCTTTATCTAACACTTAGATACATTTTCGGTAAGCGGATTTCCAAAATTCTCTGTGATTTATTTTCTCTTAGATATAGTTTATGAGAAAATTTGATTTGGTATTTATAGTTGAACACCTCAGCTGAAATGCATTATTAATTTATTATTGAATTATATATTAATGAAAAATATATAGTTTGTAAATATCATTCATATGAGTTTTAGTGAAATTTAGAAAATAAATATATAGCTTCTGTCTTATTGATAATAAATCTACTTCATAAATATGTTAATATATGTCAAATGGAAAATCATTTTACATGCGAATTGTTAGTTACAATTATTACATCATTTCACTATATTGATAAAAATCTTTAAAAATGAACATTTTGTTAAATTTAACTTTCATAACATTCGAATTTAAAAAATAATGAAACGAAATTTTTTTTATTTAAAATGATTTTTTATTTACTGCATTCTAATTTTTTAATATTCTGAGAATTAAACTGATGAATTGTTACCAAATTTGATTTAAAACTCGATAAATAATTTTTAGCAACTATATATATATATATATATTATATATATATACTAATAATATATATATATATTATATATATATATATATATATATATATATATATATATATATATATATATATATATATATATATATATATATATATATATATATATATATACTATATTATTAGCATTGAATTAACTAAAATAAGTATCCTTATAAATTACACTTTTAAATAATTTTTAAAGTTTCCATTGAGTTAAAAGTCATTAGAACATTTGAATTTTTTTCATAAAACTAGATGTTAAAAAATGGGATTACAACCGAAAATCTGTTTTTAAAATGTTCTGACAGATGGCGCTGGTCTGTACACGTTCTGAAAGTTTATGTATGTAGCAATAAATCATGATATACGGTTATGTGTGAAAGAGAAATATACTAATAGACATAATTCCCGAATCAGAACCAAAAATTGTCAAAATATATCATCACGAAATTAATTGTTTTTATAATATTAATTAATTTTACATATAGTATTAAGATTACTTGAATACCATGAATGGTGAAAATTATATAATACTAAACAAGAAAAAACTAAAGAGAAAAATATACACATTATTTGTCAACATTAAAGAAATATATGTTGATGATTCCAATAAAAATGTGCAATATAATTTTTGAAAATTCTTTTATGTATATTCCATAACTTAGATGGAAATTAGCTTAATTTTTATCACACTTGTGTGTGTGTAAGTCATTTGCATTGTAAATGATAAATACTGCGCGGTGTTGTAGCCTCATATTTCAATTCTTATAGCGAGTAATTTAAAAAAAAAGTTACCTGTGTTTTAGTTAATAAGATCATGATTATTTTGGCAGTATTTTTTCGAATATAAGCTGCACGCAAACCTGGCCAAACAAAAATTTTCATATGAAATTGGAATCTGGGATACAATTAAATTGATGGAAAGTTCTTCAATTAAATTGATCTACTATTAAATTGATGGAAAGTTCAACAGGTTATGGACAAGATTTCGGTGCTGTGGATTAAGGGACTAAGAGATTTTCTTCGCTTAAAATGAATGATTATGCTTTACAATTTTCTCATATGCACTATCAATCGAGAAAAGTGAAACTGGAAGAAGGAAAAAGGGTACAAGAGATTATTCCTTGTGCAATTAAAACAAGTGTTCTGCAGTTTTGAATTATATTCAGAATAAGTTATACCTTCAGACCTAATTTCAGTCAATATTACATGAAAAGCCACAGAATATCACGTCTATGTCAGAAGATGGACTTTAGATGCTTGGTGGGCATTATACTAATAGCTTGTGATTAAATTAATGTTATGTATTTAAAATTAGAATTTCTAACTAATATCTGAGGGGACTCTGAAGATGAACTTCTTTGTTTAGATAAATCTGAACAGCATTCGAGCGGTTAAGCGTATCGATATGTAATAGTAAATCGTATCGAATAGTTAAAGGATCAGACAACGAATAATCTGAGATGGTGAGAAATAGTTTTATTTGATTGCTTGCTAAGTTTTTCTCTTCAGTTTATTACTTTCTGTACGTCAATGATAGATTACAAAAATAACTACAACAGCTTATAATGACATTGATTTTGACTCACAAATCATATGACGATTTGAAATTAGGGATTTATAATTTGAGAAGAAGAATCTCGATTATAACTTTTCAAGACATAATTCAGGAAAGTAAAAAGTTAAACAATATTCGTCTACATACAGTGGTGGACAAAATTATGGACACTTTTGGAAATTTTTATGTTTTTGAACTTTGTATGCTTATAGAAAGCGTTACGTTTCACAAAATGCAAACTTGTATATATCATTTTAAGGCGAATTTATTACTGAATTCAATAGAAAACATAAAATTCAATTATTTGTAATACAAAAAATGTTAAACGATAATAGTTATCGATATACATTAGATAGTGATGATTGCAGTGAGTTACCAGTACTTAGTAGAGTACCCTTTATTTTTGATTACAGCTTTACATCGATGTTTCATTGAGCTGACAAGAGTTTTAAGCTCTTCTTTCGTTATTACATGATGCCAGGAAACAATTATGGCCTCAATTTGTTCCCTTTTATTTGATGGGCGCCTCATTCGGACAAGAGTTTTCAATCAGTACCACAGATTTTCGATAAGATTGAGGTCAGGACTGTTTCCAGGCCATGACAACAATTTAATCCTCTATATACGAAACCACTCTTTCGATATTTTGGCCGTGTAGCAAGGAGCAGCATCCTGCTGAAAAATAAACGAAGCATTGTTGGGAAAGAGATCTCTGATGGAAGGTAGAAGTTTTGATTCCAGAATAGTGTCAATGTATTTTCTGGAATTCAGTGTCCCATCGATGACATGGACAAGGCCCATCGATGACATGGAAGGCCACCAATACCATCTGCTGACATGCATGACTAAATCATAGCACTAACTGGGCTCTTCACTGTTGCTTAAATGCAATCAGGATGTAGCTCTTCTCCTATTCTGCGTCTTGCATATTTTCACCCATCACTACCGAATAACGATAGCTTAGTTTCATCACTCCATATAACTTGTGACCACTGATCATCAATGCCATTAATGTGTTCCTTTGCTCACTGTAGTCTTTTTTTTTCGTTGCTGAAAATTAAGATAAGGCTTTTTTTGTGGAATTCTACCTCTCAATCCAACATCTGGTAATCTTCTCCTGATTGTTCTTGAACTGACAGAAACACCAGCATCATTCAGATCACTTCTGATGGCTGCTGATGACATTTTTCTATCTTGGAGGCATTTTTTATTCTTGTACTCTCAATAGATGTGGTGCACCTTTTTCGGCCTTTTCCTTCTTTGTTTTTTATTGAATTTGTCTCCTGATATCGTAAAAAAAAACTTTCGGACTCCAGATGTAGTCACTGAACCACCCACCTGTCTTGCAATTTCAGTATAGGGAAGACCACTTTCTCGTAACACAATAATATTACATCTCTTTCTAGGTGTCCAATTTACTCTTTTATTCGATGTCACTGCTTCTTGACTAAATATTAATAATTTTTACAAAAATTTCTACTTGTAATTGCAGTGAATAAGAAACAGGTCCTCCTTCTACAGAACAAAGCAAAATAATGAATTGTTTCAAGTGTAAACATGATATCAGCTTCTACTGGCAATTACTAACATTTGATTGGTTCTCAGAACAAGAACAGTAATTGGCCGGGAAAGGTAGACATTATAAACCACTTCATAACTGTGTTTTTTATTTATATTAAAGTACATATAATTTTTTTGTATTGAAAATAATTGAATTTTGTGTTTTGTATTGAATTTAGTAATAAATTCTCTTTAGAGTGATGTATACAAGATTGGATTTTGTGAAACGTAACGCTTTCTATAAGCATACAAATTTCAAAAACATAAAAATTTCCAAAATTGTCTACAATTTTGGCCACCACTGTATATCGTTATAAGGGTATTTTACAAATATGCTAACTTCACCAAGGGAATACTTGTAAAGTGTTAACTTACTTGAGTTCCGTGAGTGAAGAAATAAAGGTTGTTAAAAGTTGCATGCCTTAAATGCCGAATAGGATTGCTTTTGACGTTGATTATTGCCTTGAATCCATTTACCTGACTCATTGGTTCCCGTAAGGCTTGCAGCACAAGGAGAACAATCATTTTCTTCACTTCTTCCACATTTAATTTTCTTGGATCCCAATTATCTGTAAATAAATGCTTGTGTTACTATTTTAAGAAATATGGAGAAATATATAAAACTAGTATTGACATAGGGATTAATATCATTTATGTTTTGGAGATCGATTTAAAAAAATCTTTCAAGTTATAAATGGTATTTGAATTAGTGGTAGTGCATTGTATGAGACTTCCTACATTATCCTCAAGATTTTTATGTTTACACAACTGGAAGCTACCAAACAATGTGAAAATTTCTATCCACAAAACAATATCCAATTATATGATATTTAATTAGCTCATATATCCTTCTTTTTACAAATTTAAATGATAATTTCTCCAGAAATATGATTTCCAAATTTAATGTCACTTAGGCCGACCAATGACCGGATCGTTAGCGCTCCTGATATGTGAGTCCCGGGTTCGAATCTCGGTTCGGGCATAGTCGTTACTTTCTTTCTCTGTCCTTTCTTCTGTGATGATGTATGAATGGGAAGAATATACCTATACCACCCTATAACCGAGTGTGTGGTAGTATGGTGCGGGCAACGCTACTCGCCTCCGTGACTTGGTTCACAGGTGCCCGCTGGGTAATGACTAATGAGTAGCAGATTCTGGCCTTGTTGTGGCATAGAGTTCTTCACCCAAGTCCCGTCGTTGGAAAAAAGTGTTATAAAACCTCATGATCATGAATAACACCATTGAAAAATTATTTAAAGAAGACTTCATAAACTGTCAATTTTCTCATATTTTCTTAATATCAATACGAAGGATAGACTTATATATTTTATATCTCTAGTAAAATAAATTTGTTTATAGTGATATTGAATGGATCTAAGAAAATATTTCTATGAACAATCAATCGTTATAAACAAATTGAGTCCTTTTCTTTTATTTAATTTAGTTCAGAAATTTTTACGTTTTTTATCTTACTTTTATTATTTCATGAAATACAAAGTCATTTATATAAAATTTTCTAGATTTTATTTATTTTAAATTAAAAAATTGTTTTAAAAAATTATATAGATTATTTCTTGAAAAAATATTCAAAGAAATAATCTATATAAAATGAATAAAAAAGAAGATCTGAGCATTATATTTCATTTCACAATATTATAAACAACATTAAGCACAGGAAATCTATGGCAAAAATATATAATTTTATCAATTAATTATTATAAAGATTTGATTTTTGAAGAACACATAAATGATTGAGTCTATCTACAGAAATTAAAGAAACATAGCTTGTAGTAATTTATATTGTAATTTTTTCATTATTTGATCTACTGAAATTTAACACATTTTTAACCGAATTTAAGGGGTTTTCAACACTGGATAGAAAAAAAAAAAAAAAAAAACATTTTGGTAATTGCATTCAGAAATCGATAAACTAACTAATTAATCTTTCTTTATTTCGGTAATATCAATGTTGCTATTTTTGATAGCCTTTTTTTGTGAAATGAAGTTTCCTCCAACAACTTTGAATTACGAATTATTTGACAAAATTCCAACTTATCGACACCCATTATTTTACTTACAGGTACTACTTATAAGTAAGACAACTATTCCTTTTCAGTGCAATAATATAGATACTTTTCCAAATTTCTCTTTCATATTTCTGGTTCATGTTTCATTCAAGTAATGCCAAATTATTTGAACCTTTTTAATGATATCTGCATTTTCAGAGTCTCCACAATTTCTGTTTTACTTCAAATCGAAAAAAGAAACGTTTTCTGATTTAGAGTTAAAGAAGCATTTCGAGAATTAATAGCAAAATTACATGTAAGAATACACATCACAATTTTAAAAGATGACAGTGAAATTTGATCCCACATCTATGTGTAAAAGTGCTAACTCTATTTCGAGTTGATAACAAGTTATAATTAAATTAAGCACTTTTTATAATTCCTATTAAAACACAGACGATCGTAATAGAAGTTTAAATATTATTGCAGTATACAATACTTTGTAACACACTAAATAAATAACATTTGATTTTATAAACCAGTATCACATTTTTATTAATACAGGATTAAAAATAAGTTTCGCCTGCTAATATTCACTTAAAGCTTAACATTTTTAAAAAACTTGAATTAATCATACTAGATATTAATTTATAACAGAGGATGTATCTTTCTTGGATCCTATGTCATAAGTTAATTTCTAGAATACATGGAATTAAGAAATTATCATAGAATCTATCTTTCTTACATTTATTAGAACATTTTTGCATTCAAAGAGACTTAATTATTGAATAATGACGTATTTGATTAAAAGTACTGTTTTAGAAGAGTTCCAAATATATTATTTATAAAATAAATAGAAGAGCACCAATTTCAATGTGAAAAATCATTCCATCCTAAAGTTATCAATGAAAGATTCTTTCTCTTAAAGAAAACGTTTATTAAATTCTGTCGGAATGGAATTAATAAAGAATACTGTATTATTATAATTATTTTACCTTAACGTAAAAAATAAATTCTGTTAGTTGTAGTAGAATGGTTTTCCCATTATATTAGAAAATGTTAATTCCCAGCAATATATATCTATTACACACAGAACATTTGCAAATATTTTAATAAAAAATTATAACAAAATGAATGAGACACTTCAAATGGAATTCTATTCTAGAAACATTTTAAAATCATCTTTGCTTAAATCCCATTTCCTAATCTTCTTTAGAGGAAAATAGAATTATAAAATTTATAAAAGCTTCTTCATTTAAAGTACTTTTAAATTGTTTACTTTTACTGTCTATTTTTTTCTTTTATGTGATTCAAAACATATTTCTTATTTCCAGGAATTTAGCAATGTGGAGAGTTTTATCATTAATTACATGATTCTATATTTTTTATCATTATCAACTTGCTTTACTGTATACTAAATTCCAAAATTGTTTCTAAATATAAAAGATTTCATGCTGAGACATCATGATTCAAGGCAGTTTAAATCTTTACAAACTGTATTTCAAAGCACAAAATGTCGTGATAAAAATTCCGATAGCCACTCCGGAGAAAAGATAGAAAGTACGTGGCTATTCTCTGGGGGACCCTCTGGGGAACTGAAACGCATTCTTATCAACCCCGAGCCTCTAAAAGACACGCAGGACAATGACTCTCTGAGGATAGTCTGCACATATAAGAAATATTCAAGGAATTTCAGAATTCCGATTCTTATCACCTTCACTTCAATTACAGAATTTTTTTAACACTCATTAATACAAAATTTGAATGAAATTTTCGCAATAATGATTTGAATATTTTAAAATTGATATTATTGATAAGATTGTTATTATTATTTTAGATATTCAGTCTAATTATAATTTATGTCTTTATAGTAAAAGATAATAAATACATCATAAAACTCATAATTTGTAGTCCTTATTATCAATTTAACAATTAAAAAATTAACTATAATAATCTGAATCTTATATATATATTTTAAAACTAAATATCATAAAATAGTAGGAAAAAAATTAGTATAACTATTATGGAAAAAATTTTAAAAATGTTGAATATTGGAAGGGTACAATTTTTGAATAGAAAAATTCAGTTTGTATATATTTACAATTATTCCTTTTGTTATACTTTGAATTTAAATTTAAATTTAAATAATAAATAATTTTTAATTTAAATTTAAAATAACATTGTTTTTTTTAGAGACATACAAAACAGTAACTGAAAAAATGAACAATTTTAATTTTTGGAATTTTGTAAATGTATAAGAGTAAAATAACTTCTATTAAAAATATCAAATCTGATTGTTATTATTTTTATTAGACATGTAAAAAAAAATTTAAACTTCCAAAAAGTATTAAAGTTTTGTTTTGCTTTTCCATTAAATAAAATCGAAATTAAAATTTCCTTAACTTGTGATAGATCGTTTGATTTGGATGTTTTTAATCACAAAATTCATTAGTATATTAATGTTAGTACGTTAAATATATTGATTGTTTTTATGCAGACCCTAAATATATTAAAGTTGTAGATTCTCTCTTTGTATGTGTGTATGTGATCATACAGAAACAGGTAGCATTGATATTGTTTTAAATACTGAACTACGAAGTATTCTTAATAAAAGGGTACCCCAACCACACACCTATTCAATGTTGAAATAATAAGCAAGTTAAAAAAATTTTCTTCTTAATATTTATAATTTTTTTTTTTTTATCAAATATCTAAATTTTACTCTTTTCCAATGGAATATTCTTCACAATGGAAGTGCTAATTTTTCATAAATTTAAAACTACTATAAATACTTTTGAACTTAAAGGATGAAATAAAAGAAATCTTAATAATATTAAAGAGCACACAAAGCTTTTATAACCACATCAGTTGATAACGCTAAAAGGAGGCCAGGTTGGTTAGGGCGTTCGCTCTCGTTATTGGAAAGGAGTACAGTTCGAATCCAATTCCAACCAAAGATCCATCGTATTTCCTAAATGTGGCTAACATATGTTAGTTGGCCGTGGTTGCAATATCCTCCAAGTGAAATGATGGTACACTCACTGTGTCCTTTGTCCACCCTTTCGCCCTTTGTCGTATTGAAATGGAGAATTCCTAGGAGACTGCCATTATATAACAACTTATCCTGAAGTTTTAAACTTGATTAAATCAATAACTTAAAATTTGAATTTTTAGATATTTTTATAAAATTAAAAACCATATTAATTATACTGATACATATGTGTGTTAATCACATCATTACGTATGACTGCTATTATTTTTTTCTAGGTAAAATAAAAGATGTAATAGTGTTCACATAACTTGTGAAGAAGTATTTTTTATTGTTCTAAAATAATATTTGACATCTGATAACAATGTCAAAAGATGAGTCCTCATTCTTTAAATGAATCATTATTTAACGTATTCCGTTATTCGGATACTTGATCGGTAATACATATGGATTAAAAATTACTCTGCTACACTTTTTTGATAATATACTTATATTAGATAATCATTATTTTTGCTACTAGATTAATCTTTATTATTTGTTTTCCCTCTTCATCAATCCCTATTCAATTCCTATTAAAAACACCGTTTATTGCGATACAACATTAGCAAATGAAGAAGTGTATTCTTAAAATGAAAGTAAATATTAATACACATTAGGACTCTCGATGGTTTAATTGTTAATGTGTCATTTTCATGACTAGGAAATATCTTTTATCTGAAGATTCGTCATGTTAATTAATGGTATCTGGATACGTGAAATAAGTCCTTGTAAAAATATCCTTCATTTGGTATGGTGTGAAGAGAACAGTGTCAACTCATGCGTTAATCTATCTATTTGACCATCGATCAACATTACGAGACATTGTCTATCTTTAGTCGGGACTCAATACACATTAAAAAACATCAAGAAGTGTATTGCAGTTTAACAAACATACAGAGAATATGCAAAGAAGCTACAATTTATTTTATGTCATTTAAAAATTTCTTACCACTTTTATTTGCTACAAAATAAGCTTAAATTTTTAGAATGAAATTTGAAAATTCTAAGTTTAGAAAAAAAAAAATGTTAATAAAAGTTGTATATTTCTAGATTCGTGAAAATCGAAAACTAAATTTTTCAAACCAAAAATAATGTTTGAAGAGTTTGGAAAATCGTTTACTATTTTACATTTGAAAAAAATTTCATCCCCCTCCAGACCATAGTCAAAATTGAGCGAGTAGATCCTCTGGTGGTGCCATCTATCGGAAAAATCTTAAAGCAAAGACTTTGTTTCACCTTCGTGGTGCTGCGGTTAAAACGAAAAATACCCCCTTCTGACTTAATTTAGCATAGCCGTCTGCTAGCGAGCTTTTCTTGTCTAAGTGTCCTAAATAACAACAACTAACAAGAACAACATTTGTGAAAAAAGTAATACTTTACCCACTTCAACCAGAATGATCGTGCAGCCATCTTGGCATCTCCACGGTAAAATTGTAACTATCTTTTCATCCAATGTATCCAAAGCACTTTCCATCACGAAATAATTGAACAAAAGTGGATGTTTTCTGCGCAGGTTAACGAAGTTCTTCAACTGTGAAAATGCCTTCGCCACATTGTATTTCCTGGATCTCAAACACTGAATGAGGAAATCATCAGTGAAGTCTATGTCTTTTGTAATTTTTTCACCTAAAGTAAGAAAACTGTTAGTTGTTGCTACAACAGGAAACTATCCTGAATTTCTAAGTTATTTTTGCTCATTCTGACCAACATTTGTGTGTGTGACTTGGTTTCAGTCTCAAATTTAAAGATGCAAGTAACTAGGAGGAAATTCCTCATTATAAAGAATGAAATTGATATTTATGTATGTACTACTAGAATCATTTGGGAAATAGAAAACTTATTCTTCCTTATTGAATCACCATACTGCTAAATTATATATATATCAGAAATTCCGTTTCAAGTATTATATTATTTAGGAATAATTAAGGGAAATTCATTTTGAATTAGAAAAAAAAATGTATTTATTTAGATTTCTGGCTTAAAGCAAATTAAAAATTCGTATAATATTGTTCTCCAATTAATAGAACGAACTTAAACCACGAATACCAAAGTTGATTTTCAAGCGGGTTTTGATTTCATTTACTTGTTGGAGAAAAATTTAAAATTAGTGAGTTATATCAATTTAACCTATTGTTTAAAAAAATTTTTTTTCAAATCTGAATTGTATGTGTATTTATATGATATTTATAGAAAGAGCTTTATTTATTAGGCCATCGAAAGATATTGCTTAATATAAAATTATTTAAAATTGAAAACTCCATAAAAATTTACATTCTTCAGAAATGTATTTTGATTCTGATAATCACATTTTATGAAATATTAAACTTAGTACTAAAGGCTATGTTAACAAAATAGCTTCACTATTAGAATTATGTAATCTGATTGAATGAGTTGAAAAATAACAATTGGGTACAAAATACTTTCATGCTAAGTATGCTTCGAAACTCTCGAAAGAATTTAAAGAAACCTTATACAAAATAGGAACACTCCTGTACAAAATGAAGTTTATGCTAATTTTGTCTAAAATAAATTTTATTTACTCGAAAATATATATATTCCTATTATTTAAATTGTATTTATTTGACTTAAAGCGCAGGCTGTTAAAATACAACAAAAAATACTCAAATTAGCGTAATTTTAAGATTTAAGCAATGCGATAGTACAAATGGAAAATTATAATATCTATCAATAATATAATTCAAATAAAGAAATATTTGATTGATTTCATAAATATTTATAAGATGATTCATTTAATATTCAAAATTAATTGTGAAATTAATAACGACACAAAAAATTTATTATTTTAATACTGACTTTTTGCAAACTTTTTCATCTGTTTCAAACCTTGCGTTCTTCTCTCTTGAGTGTCATGCAGCTCTGTTTCGGCTTTCATTTGAAAGAATTCTGTCAAAATTCCGGATTCAAATGGTAAAATTTCTTCTCCTATTCTTGCCGTAGCTGGATCTCGATCAGAACTGTTTGGCATCTTTGGTTTTTATTATGATCCCCCTGCTTCAGTTACAAATTATTCAGAAATTATTTTAGCCCGATGTATCTGCAATAAAAAAGAAATACTATTTGTCATGGAACATTTAAAGTTTAATGATAAAGGAAACCATAAGAATCCATAATGAGTAAGTGAAAAATATGACACGAGAAAAAGCATTAAAATGGTGCAAATAAATACTGGATTTTCATTACCCGTCTCCTAGTTTTTCGTTATGCTTATGCTTTCAATATAACTTCATTTATAGTTGCACTTTCCTTGGACAGTAATATTTTAATTATAAAAATATAAACAAAAAAAACTTTTTTAAAGGCAAAGAAAATTTTAAAAATTTATTTGCTACAATTATGGGAATCATATCAAATGAATTTTTTGCCCAACGGTGGGCACTTGGGTGATAAACCCTATGCCACAACAAGGTCAAAAACTGCTTCGCATTTTCCAGCGGGCACCTTTGAACCAAATCACGGAGGAGAGTAGCGTTGCCCACGCCATACCACCACGAACCCGTTTATAGGGTGGGCTACATTCATACATCATCACAGAAGAAAGGACAGGGAAAGAAAGTAACATGCCCGAACCGGGAATCAAGTCCTGGATCCACAGTTCAGGAGTCAGGAACGATAACCAAATAGCCATGGGTCGGCATCAAATGAATTTTTGCCCACAACCATTAAAAATCATTGTATACCCAATCACTTTGTCATTTGTAGCAACCCAATCATGAGCTAAAAAGGTTTCAGTCATCTTTGTAATGGCTCTGAAAAGCAAATTATTTTGTAACAATCAATATAATCCAAACAGTTACATCTTCAAAATCTATTATTCAACATAGTCTCAATTTCTTTCACATAATTAGTGAAACCGTATATTTGTTTTAAATTTTGTAAATATATGAATATAATTAATATTGATATAATTTTTTGGATGATTTTAAATGTTGCAATAATTTTGCAAAAACTGCATATAATGTAAATAAAGTGATTGGGAAAAACATTGGCAACGACAGAAGTCTGCAGAGTTGCTTTGAAAATTTTTGGTCTGTTGATTTTCACCTACAAAATGTGAACCGTATGGAAGACTCAAAACATCCATGAAATAACTATACTTTGAAAACACTAATGGAAACAAATTTAATTGTATCTGTTATGTAATTTGTTATGAGTATGAAAGTTGACCTAACAGCAGTTGGTCATTTGATATTTTATATTGTTAGATATTTTTAAAATTGCCAAGGTGAAAAAATAAGTAGGGACCACAGTTTAATGCCATGTGATTGGAGAAATTCACCATTTGTTTTTGGGAATTAGAGAGATAGTAACAGGCAAAAAGAATTGCCAATACATAGTTGAAATTGGGCCGCGGTGACCTGGTTGGTTAGGACGTCGTCCTCATTATCGGAAGGAAGTGAGTTCGAAACCCGGCCGACTGAAGATCCGTCGTGTTCACTGATAGCGCCTGGGGCACGTTAAAACTGGGTGTGGTCGCAAGGTCCTCCAAGGGAAATTATGCTTCTCGGGGTGGCAGGCTAAGTATTGGGAGTCTTCTGTTTGGTCCCTGCTTCAAATTACAAAGAGTTCATCCGGCTGCTTCTATGTAACTGGTAGAGCCCAACTTAGGGCTAGGTACAGGGTACATGCTGGTGCAACAACAACAACATAGTTGAAATTCATTAAAACTGAAAAATTATACACTCACCACTTCTTGTTAATCAAATAGTTCTACTACAATTCTTAACGATCTAAAGGAAAAGTCGTAAGAAACAATTACTAAATTAAAGGAATTATAATCTGAAAATTTTTACACCCAGTTTTTAGCACCCCACATCGAGTTTTTTTAATTTTTTTAAAATTTTTTATTTTATTATTATTTTTTTTTCATCTAATTTACATTTTTTTCAATACTTAAAATATGAGAATATGCTTCATGTAAGTAAATAAAATGCTTCATGTAAGTTTATTAATTATAATAAACAGTTTCTTTTTAAGTGAGTTAGTTACATAAATATATATGCATTACAATCACATTGTGTACTGAATAAATTAGAGCATTTTGATTAATTAAGCAGATTTTGAAAAAAAATATGTATACAGTTTTATATAAACAGCTCAAAATGTGACATTTTATGCGTGAGAGCACTAACTTGATATAAAGAAAATATTTTCATGTCCATACATAATTAATAAACAGATGATCAGTTATTCTTTATCACTTCTAGATATTTATTATATTTATTATATATATTTATTCAGTTATTCTTTATCACTTCTAGATATATATTCTAGATATTTATCACTTCTAGATATTTATTAAAGTAAAATTAAACGTAAGTTGTGCTAAGATTTGTTTTAATGATAAAGTGAGTACATAAACTGTATGCTTGATCAAATCTGGAGAAATCTCTCTTCCATTCAAACATAAATGATTCGAAATCGTATTCTAATTGCATCGATTAAATTTAAATTAATTTGTCTTCCTAAAAATAAGGCTGTATACTGATATGCAATGTGATAAAAGAGCTGTAAATGTCAAGTCTAGTAAAAATTGGTGTATATGTATGAAAAATTAACGGAAAGAAGGAATGCTGAAAGTTCTTAAAAATGCAGACGTATATTAGAAGTTAAGTTTTTTTCAGAATATGCTACTTATTTTGTTATAACTTTCGACGAACTACATTATTTTTATACTTTTATAACATTATTTTCTCTGTTGTTTTTATATGTTCATTAATTTTATAACTTTTGAAGTTTACAATGATTACTATGACAATTTTAGGGTCTTTTTATTAGTAATGCCAAGGTACGTGATACTTTTGACCTTCAAATTTCCATGAAGGTCAAGAAATAACGCTAATTTCTAATTAATACGAATGCTAATATGCAGATTTTATTATTTTGCAGATATATCAAGATAGTTTAAAATTAATCAAATAAGAAATATGAAATTTCGAGATACTTGGAATAATATGATCAACATAAAATATTATTTAACAATTTGTTATTTAGTTAAATAGGATTGAGTTTTCTACATTTGTTGCCATATGACTAAATATTTCCCTTAATATACTCCTATCTTATTGTTAATATTCATTAATTTATCTGAAAGACATTTTTTTTTGTCTTGAAAATAATTTTTTTTTTTGCTATTCATTTGTAAAAAAAAAAAAGTGACATTTTTGTTATACTTGCAAAACGTTTATTTATTTATTTACTTTTTTTGTCACGCAGAACACTTCAAAATTTTGTTATAATTAATGTTTTTGCCCAAAAAACTTTTATAATTAAAAACAAATTTTAACTTATAGTTAGAGTATTTTATAAGAAATACCTTTAAGAATATATTTTTCTGCTTCGAAACAACGTAATAAATCAGAAAGATGTAAAACTTTTATTTTAATAAGTATAATCTATACGTTTATAACGCATTTTACTTACTTTCTCATAAGAATATGATATGAAATATTAATAAAAATTGTTTATAATGTTTGTTATAATACTGAATGACATTATATAGTTACAATATTTAACATTTTATAAGTTTCTAATGAAAAGGTATAACTAATTTTAAAGATATAAAATTGCATAAACTTGGGTATTAAGAATAATATTTTCAAGTACTTGGTTGGAAAGAATATTACTTTTGTAGAGATTTTTTTGGTATAGAATTCATTATTTTGTCATCGTATTTTTAGCATTTAAAGTACTACTCTTTTTACTTATGTTAATGTATTACATTTTATGCTGAGCATGATATATATGGCTAATTTAACTTCTTACATCTAAATATTATTCAGATTTTATTATTTTTCAAACTTATATTATTTCATAAATTGATAAATTATTTTTCTATGAGATTAAATATTTATATTTTATTTCTTTCATTTGAATAAGTAAATTAAATTTAATCAAACGCGTTGTTTACTATAAATCATAATCACAAACTTGAAGATTTGAATTATTGAACTTTTATAAATCAAGTAAATCTTTAATATATAAGTGAAAATAATTATTATGCAATTTAAAATGTTGGTATTTAATTTAAAACTGTAAATAATGGTATATTTAATTGTTTTAAAATTTAATTACTTTAAATATTTTTTTGATTACGAGTATCGCATAACGGTTATAATAATTCGCTTTCTTATCTATAAAATCTTTTGCATCCCATAACTTCTCTTCTTCGTTTCAACTACCTGAGTGAAAATAATTGCCGACCTAGTTAAATATTTAATTATTTTATTCTTGATCTACTTAAATGGATTTTATTTTGTCTCAGTTTTTTTAATTCTTGAAGTTAATTTATAAATCTTCTACCTACTATGTGTGCTCAAAACTTGTTTTCTTTTATATGAATGAATCTTAGCTATATAAAATATAAAACTTTAAGTGTATTTTCAACATATAACGTATACAGATAAAATTTGCACTGAGTATTAGAGTTATAGAAAATTTTCTTTTATTTGTTTTTAAGAAAAAGGATTCAAAAGGCTATCTATCTATCTATCTATCTATCTATCTATCTATATATATATATATATATATATATATATATATATATATATATATATATATATATATATATATATATATATATATATATATATATATATATATATATATATATTCATTTTCTAATGCCAAAACATTAGAGATTGTGTTAAATTTTGTTCTCTGATTTTTTGAGGAAACTATAAATATTTCTTATTTATTTAATAACAAGATGTGATTGCGCCTATCAGCAAGGAAACCATTACTAGGCTTTCTTGAGCGCCCTTCATTTGCTCTGCCCCCCTTATCAGACGAAAATAGAAGCATTTTACTCCACAATAATTCTACGTGACTAATCTGTGACACACGCGGTGACATTCAGTGTCTAAGGAATGCCAGGCGGGCGTCTGATCTTAAGCGTCAATATTTTCAATCTATTTCACTACACGAACAACACTATGTCAAATAAGTTTGTCTCGTGACACAAATGCTTATTTGGTGATTAACTTTAAAATTCCAGAATTCAAGATGTTTGGATTTTATTTGTTTTAAATATAATTTTAAGTTAATTTTCTTACATTAGAAATAGTTCAATTAAGGAGGTTTCAGTACAAACTATAAATCTGAACTTCTAAAATTATTTGTCATCATCAAATAATGTTTAATTCATATGTTTTTTTATAACATATTTATGATTTCTTTTATTTTGAATTAATTCAAGCATTTAAATTTCTTATTTTTGTTCTACATTTATATTTTTGGTAAAGAGATTTTATATTTTAAAGCAAGCTTGATTATAAATCATAATAAAAGAAATGCTGTTATCATCCTGTGAAAAATAGATTTTGCAAGATGTTACATTACATTAATATTCTGGAAGAATCATGTGTTAACTAAATTTGTAGACTTTTTGTCTTGCAATTAAAATTATATTATATTTTTAATTAATAATTTTATTAAAAGTAAAAAAATTTTTATTTTTATTTATTTTTTTTTTAAAACAAATTGAAGTGAAACGGTTTTTTATTTTTTGTCAATAGCAACACAAAATTTTCAATAATAAAGTAAAAATATGATTTGAGCCTCAAACTCACTGGATTATAAGATTCTTAAATTTAAATATATAATCTTAAATTAAATATCCTTTATTAGAAAAAAGGTTGCATTCATTTCAATAAGAATATTTTAATTATTTTATAAATCTATTTTTATATACCTGATTATATTAATTATTAATGATTTTAAAAATTGTTAAAATGATTATGGTAATTGTATAATCTCTGAAAATTGTTATTGAAAAACATTTGAGACTCTTTCAGAAAATTTGTGAGACTCTTCCTGAAACACAATTTAGGAAACAAAATAAGTTACCTCCAAAGATAAGTAAATCGAAAAAAAAATGAGTAAATTCAATTTCAAAACAATTAAAATTTTATAATTGATTTCAGACTGTTAATAACAGTATTTTGATGACAATACCATTTTTTTATAAGTCAGAGATATAAACGATACAAACAGAAATTTAAGAGCTAACGTTATACTGGGATAGTATTAAAATTAACAATAAGAAATCGACTCACCTTCTCACTTGAATTTATTGCATATTTTTCATGAATTATTCTTAATTAGGAGAAATGCAACAATGAAATTTAAAAGTTGGCTTATTATTGCATTTTGTGACCCGTCTTTGGACCACTCCGAGTGAAAGTGATATCGATTCCTCGAAGGTAAGAAAGAAGTCGGGAAACAAGCTAAATGCTCCCAATTTGACTTCCGTGTATACATTTTTTTTGTGTTTATTGCATAGTGTCCGAGATCAGGCCAGTAGGATTAGGTTAGCGTGAAACGCAAGCATCAACGGGGTAATGAGCCTATTGAGCACACGTTTCGTTTGTTTGTTATTTGGTTGCAGGTTACCTTTTACAAAAAATGGGTAATAGATTCTATTGTATCAGAAAATTATTATATTACTAGAAAAGAATAATGAGTGTGACTGAAATTCAAAGTTGACGCAATTTATACACATTGGATTCAAAATTAATATTTTTGTAAGGAGTTTCAGTATTAATGAAATCATATTTTTTTTACATACGCATTAAATTGAGACATTAAATGTTAACAAAAATTACTGAAGTTCTTAAAGTTGAATAACGTAAATTTATAAAAAAATTAGAATTATGGAGGAAATCAAAAGAAAAAGAAATATTTCATGGCGCAAAAAATTATTAAACAATGACGCAAGTGTATATAGTGAATATAAAGACATTGCCTTGTACATTGAAATATTTTTATACCAGTTTGTTAAATTTGGTAATGAGAAATATACTTTAGAAGTTATTACGCTCTGACAGAAGAAGACTAAGTTTTGAACTGACTTTTGAAGCCTAAGTGTTGAAGATAATGTTTTCATTCCGGTTTCATAGAAACATGCCTTAAAGCTTCATTTTTCGTTTTCCCACTCAATACTTATTCACACAGGGTATTTTAAGGACAATTTAAGTGGCAAAAATAATGTTAATTTTTTACATCAATTGATACTATCACGACTGATTGGAAAAAATAGTTTATTTGCTACAATTCATAAAAACTAATCTATTGATTTGTGAAACATATAAAAAAATCTATAAATATCAATGAAACTTTGCAATGAAATACAATTACGATGAAATCAACAATTAATTTTACAATTTTACAATGAATGAATTAACAATTACAAAAATATTATGCTTTAAAGATTCGTTAATTCAGGTTTTGTTTCGCATTAAATAATTATTTTAATCTTTTCATTACTTGAAGATTGTTCAGAGAATATTATTTAATAATTAGCACAATGCAATTTAAAAATATATCTCTAAAATATAGAATAAAACATTTTTGCACAATTAGAATATTGCAAGATTTATTGAAATACTGTAATAATCTGTAATTTGTATGTGTTTTTATGGACCTTATTCTTCAATTTATGTGATTTTATAATGCGGGGTGTAATTTGAAAGATATACTGTTTCTTTTGTATCATTCTCCTATAGCGTATACAAAGAAAGATTTCCATCGTTACATATTTAGTGTGTTTTTACATATTTATATCGTTATATATTTGTTCACTTTCGAAATGCGAAAACTCACTTTATATGCAAAAAATTTGCGTGTACATTATTAGAAACTTTTAACCCGATTCTGTGCGAGTTCTGATTCAAATAAATTCTCTATTTCTTTCAATGTTTTTATTTTTTTATCTTTAAAAACTCATTTTGTAAGATTATCTGTAGCAACAATTAAATTCACCTGAATGAATGAATTTTTTGTCGTTACTCAAGACACCAGCCAAGCTCGCTAGTCGACGGCTATGAGAAATTAAGTCAGCAGGGTGCATCTTTAGTTTAATCAGAGTAACATAAAGGTGAAAGTACAGCTTTGCACTAAAACTCTTCCGATAGATGGCACCACCAGAGGATTCATTCTTTCAATTTGATTATGATCAGTAGGAGGAGGAAATTTTCTCCAGATAATTACAACCATGGTAACTGATCAACGACCGACTACGTGACTTTTAATCAAACAGATTTAATGAGCACGTACATCGCATGTATTTAGTAAGTCCTTGGCAGCATTGGAAATCGAATCCAGCCCTTCCGGAAGGAAGACCGATGCTACTCACTAGGCTACCAAGGCTCTTGAATTAATTCTTTGATATTTAGTGAAAACAGCTCGATAGTCGTTTATCCGAAACATCAATTCCGTAATTTGCCTGAATGCATTTCAGATTTCATTGCTTTACTGGAACTTTACTGCTGGTTTCAAAATGACTGAGCCACTTCACCCACATTAAATCTTAAATTTGAAGTGTCAAGGATTGTTTAATTCATGAAGGCCTCTGTAGCCATCAAGATTTTTCCGTTAGACTTTTTGCGGCGCCATCTCAAATATAGGGTTTTACAGAGAAGTCCTTCAAACAGTGAGGAAACGAAATAAATTATAACAAAACACATCTCATTAATAACGTCATTAATATGGCATAATGTGACAAAAAGTCAATTCGACGTATTCATATTTTGATTCAAAATATTAGAGACCACACTTTTAACACACTTTCTTTAAAGAATGATGCATATATATGTATATATATTCCAAAGGCAGATACTTGGATGATGAACCCTTAAACACACAACAAGGCCAGAAACTGCTACTCAATTGTTTTTACCCAGCGGGCACCTGTGAACCAAGTCTCGGAGGCGAGTAGCGTTGCCAGCGTCATACCACCACAAACCCGTTTATAGGGTGGGCCACATTCATACATCATCACAGAAGAAAAGACAGAGAAACACATAGAGAACAGAGAAAGAAAGTAACATCCATGCTCAAACCGGGATTTTAACCCGGGACCTACAACTCAGGAACCACGAGCTCTAACCACTCACCCAGCGGTCGGCTTAGAGAATTACATAAGAATTTAGTTTAACTAATATTTATTTTCCAAAAGAAAATTATCCTAGGATTAAGTAACATTGATCATCTAATTTATATTTTAAACATTAATAGAGCTGTAACTGTCCAATAATATTAAAAATTATTTTCCACGCTTGCAAAGTTTAAGCAATTATACTTCATACGAGTAATACCAATAGTTGCTTCATCAGTCAGATTTAAGAATAATTAGAAAAACCATCGTATTCTGTTTTAAACAGTTCATCGTGCAGTATCTATTTTCTAAAAATTATGGCTTCTGAAAAGTTTTCATAGACAACTATATTAGTATTTACTTTGTAAATTTTCTTTATTAAGCAGTCTGATTTCTATAAGCTCATTAGATTATCCTTTCGTACAAGTATTTTAGAGATATTATACATATTTGCTTTCATCAGAGTAAAAAATAGCACTATATGAAGAAAAAACATAATTTCAGTTTGAGCTGTGCTGATGTCACACCTTTCGAATGATTTAATTTCTACATGTGAGAATAATAAATTTTCGTAATGAGAATAATAATTATTTTATGACGCAACATATCATACAAATATGCCATATATTTGAATAGAGTGATTACAAATACTTTTATAAAATGAGCAAATTGTAGGACGAAATGAAGATAGCGATACACAAATTTCTTAGGTTGTTTGCAAAAAGAGCAATAAAAATTGCATTTTGATCATGAGAATTAACAATTTTAATAAAAAATGACTTAATTTGAAATCATCATTTGCTGATTAAGGGAAATTTTAAGCAAATATAACCAGATAAAGCAATAATTCCGTAAATTATCGCTTATCGTATTAAATGAAAGAAAATTACCATTACAAATAAAATTTAGACAAATTGGCATAAGAAATTTTCTCAACTTCAAAAATCATTGCAACTCTTGCAAATCATTGCAAATCATCTAACATTTGACTAATGGCTCGCAGGAAAGAGATGTTCCTTCTAATAATGGCAAGTGAATTTAAATATTATTAATTATAGAGAACTTTCATCTCAAATCATTTGTTGAGTTTACTTTCAGATATGATATATAAGTGGATGATACAATGCTTCTCTTGTTACCACCTAGTGGATAGCCTAAAGGTCAAAGGTCATTGTAAATCATTTTAATATCTGCCTCATAAATTGCCTTCGGATGGTAGCTTTCACAGACGATGAGAACAAGACAGAATTTGTCTTGCTGCTTCTACACTTGTCACCAGAGAGGAAGGCAGGAGAAGCTCTAAATACCCACCTTACTTGAAGATCATGCAGAATGATTAAGTTTAAAAATCTTCTCATACTTTTCTATAGAGGCTGGCATCGAACAAGAGGTTATGATCTGAAGTATGTTGCTCTGAAGTCTACCACTCATCAAGTTGAGTCATATACTGCCTCCTCACCATTATCATTGATAATTCTGAATTCACCATGCTGACCTATACTCATGTCCAGTGAATAATACGATATCCATTAACACGCATGGATATATCAATCTCAAACAGTTCCAGGATACCATCTTATTTCTATTATAATAGCTCTTGATAGTCAATTTACCGATGTCTCAGCAACATTTTCAACAGCTTTTAAGTAGTTCTGTTATATCAAACTGTTACACATAGCATATAAGGAATGAGGCAGTTACTAGTTTTTATAACCTAAAACCATGTGTTCCATGTGATGAGAAGAGACTTTTGAAGAAATCATAGATTTATATATTCCATTTTTATTTAAGAATTTATATTATAAGCTTTTCATTAAATTAAGAACGTAAATATTAGAAATCTCTCAAATATAAAACAAATAGGAGAATAACAGGGTTTTTGGGTTTGCAATGATACACGCAGGCATTTAAATGCAGTCTGAAATCGTTTAACAATAACTGAATTTTATGAATATTTTGTTAAAATTAATGGAATAAAGATGTTGAACGAATGAATTTTGGGAAAAATATGTTTTTAGTAAAGGTTGTAAAAATACTAACTATTCTAAATGAAAATTTTAATATTTTAAACAAAGACACAACAGTATTTGTTTTAAATATTAAAATTTTCATTTAGCAATAATATAATCATTTAAGAATAGAGAATTGTGCAATAATATAAAGTGTTTCTTTCGTTATATCTAAATGATACAAGAAAATTTATCTTTATGACCCATTTGTTAACATTGTAATTAGAAGACTATATTTAAGGAAATATATTCTAAACTGAAAGTTTTTTTTTTGCTTTTTTAAGTAATATCATATTACATAAAAGAACACCTTCTTGAAGGATACAACCGATTCATTGATGAAATGGAACCAATTTTAAATGTTGAAGTAAAAATAAATTCTTTCAACACACAAAAATTCAACGAATCAGTAAGGAATTCAAATTGTTGTCTTTGCTTGTTTTGATTGAAAGTATGGTAAAATTTACTTTTTACTTGATAAATTTATTTGATATCCATTAAATTTTTGTAAAATTTAGTGGATATCAAAAAATATAAATCAGTTTAACATGCAATAAAGTAAACCTATGTTAAAGTACCAGAAAAAATGGTGCATCTACAAACTTTGTGTAGGTAATCTTTGAATTAGTAGAAGTACTGCAACATAACTTGACAAGGATATGACTCAATATTTCCATTATCTTGGAGATGATTTCCATTATGAATTTTCCGGAGCAATCCGAAAATAAATAGCAGGGTTAACTGGAATTTTTTTTCAGTCCTATTGATTTTCGGAACGAAAAAAAAAGCGAAATTTAATAGGAATTGACAGTGATCTTTACAGAAGGATACATTACAGATCATATAAGAACATTATATCCTTAAACATTATGGGTTCAATAATGATCTAACAATTTTGGGGAAATATGAGGCTTGTGAAAGTGTTAAAAATAAAAAAACATGATTTTACTCATCATTAATTCCTTAAGTATGCACTGATGTATTATTCTGCTGCAAAAGGAAAATCCGTCAAAATGTACAAATAGGCATGAATGCGTATAAAAGACAAGATAGAATGCTTAGTATCTGTTGCCTATCATATACATCCGGGTTTCTTAAACTTTTTGATGCGTGTACCCAATAGCATTTACAAAACTATCTTGTTATCTTATAAGCATTGTGCAAATCCTATATAATCCATAAGTGAAACGCAGACCGATGGCTGAGTGGTTAGCGCTCCTGACTCCTGAGCTGTGGGTTCCGGGTTCGAATCCCGGTTCAGGCACGGATGTTACTTTCTTTCCCTGTTCTCTATGTGTTTCTCTGTCCTTTCTTCTGAGATAATGTATGAATGTGGCCCACCCTATAAACGGATTTGTGGTGGTATGACGCTGGCAATGCTACTCGCCTCGATGACTTGGTTCACAAGTGCCCGCTGTGTAATGACAAATGAGTAGCAGTTTCTGGCCTTGTTGTGGCATAGGATTTGTCAACCAAGTGCCCACCGTTGGAAGAAAAATAAACATAAGCGAAGCTGTCAGTTTCTTCATTTGTAAAGAGTTAAATGCTTTTCAATTATTACAATTAAAAATGTGTTAGTTTTTAATTGCAATAATATTAAGACTTAAATTACAAACTTAAAAATTATAATAATAAAAAATTCAATGAACTATAGTCTGTCGAATAGGTAAAATCTCCTGAAGTTTTACTATCTTGAATGCCTACTTTTAACACGCTCATATGTAAAGATTAGGTATTCATTGCAAACGTATGCCTATTTATTTTTAGTTAGGCTTCAATTTTTTGCTAAAAGTGTCGACAGCACAGGATGTAACATTTCGTCAGCATTCTTTATATGTCATTTGTTTGTTTTCTCCTTAATGATCATTTGTCAGACATAATTGCTAATTAAAATAAATTAATGGTAATTTAAAAAATGCTTAAATTGCTAAAATGTTTGGTGACTCCTGCTGAGGAGCCTGCAACACCAATCGGGATTGCCATCCTTAGTATTAGAAACTCTGAGTATCAGATTGAATCTCTGACTATCTCAGAGAGAAACTCTGAGTATCTCATCTGTAGAGTATCAGAGGATCCACGTTTAAGCTGCGGCATAGTTCCATACGAACATATGACACTTCCCAAGAATGAATAATCCCCGGTTGATAGATTGATGTTTTCATACCCTCATGCATCCATACTCCCAATACAGTTGGAAAAGAGACTCGTCAAGAATAAGTTTCCAGTCATCAGCAGCCTAATGAGAGTGTTAGGATTTTTTTTTTTAATCCAACAGTGGTACATTGATGGACCTTCAAATTCCAAAGCCATATCAATGATAATTCACATGATTATATTTTCTGATGATCCAGCCATAAAATCTGCAATACTTCCATACATAGTTGAACATCTGTTTATCGTAAGTACTCTCATCGGCCCTGCCAAGCCCTGATTTGCTAAATATTTCAATTTTCTTTTAAATACACATTTCTATAGCTGTTTTATGGCACTTGAAAACATTTTTCAATGATATAAAGCAGTAATAGATTGTGTAAGGTAATGTCAATGTTATAGAAATGTTTATTTTGGATTCACAATAAATTCTAAAAAAACACACAAGTAAAGAAAAATACATTTATTTATTAATCAATTAACAACAAGTATATATTATCTTATTGTCAAATTCATAAATAAATAAATTATTCTTATTAAATAAGTTTGTGACAGTGGAAATTTTATTTATGTTCAAAAAATGTTCTTAAATATACAACACAATGCATGTATAAAAAGTTTCAAACACATAAATGATATTATTTTAAAGAAAAATCTAAAACATAGTAAATATATACATAAAATGAAATGAAAATATCTCAGCGTGAAATATGACCTTGATCTATATACATAGGAAATTAATTTCTATTATTGTTACTAGGCTGTTCAGAGAACAATGGAGAGTTTAAAAATAATTACTTATGACTTATATTTTAATAAATAACATTACATTTTTGAATAAATTATGCTATAATTAATAATGTATATTTTTTTCTGATATAGATACCATCTCAGAATTATTATTACATATGTGTCATGTTAAAAACATTAAATTGCATTTAGAAGGTAGGGAAAAAGTACGTGAATGTAAAAATATTAAAATTGTCAATGTTAATATAAAATATTAAAATTAGAATATTTGTAAATTTTTAAGAAGTTAAATTATTACATTTTGGTGAAAGTGTTTAATCTTTGACAATGTAAAATTGGAAATTTATTCTAGTAATTATAAATAAAATTATGATTTAACTGAGATTCGATGGCAATGAGACAAACTTCAGCTGAGAAAAATTCAAGTATAAATGATAGAATATTATACGCGCTATTAATACTTGCAGTAAAATTAAAGTTAATTTTGTATATAAATCTTAAAATTGTAATATATAATAACATAATGTAACTCGTATAGTTTTCTATTATTAAAGTTAAATAATAGTTTTACAAAAGCTGATTCAATAATAACCAATTGGAATCTGACCGACGGTAGATTTTGTTCTTACTCCTACCAAAGTTAAAGAAAATGTTTCAGAATTTTGTTGCATTTTACGTGAATTGTAAACTGTATCACTACTCTATATATTAATTACCGCTCGAATAATTATTTTGGCATTAATTTTAATCAGATATACTGAATTTTAAATCAAATCGAAATTACTGATGCTAATATAGAGTTTAGTGAGGAATTATTTCATAAATGGCTATTTAACCAATCAATATATTTTATTTAGAATTTATATATATATATATATATATATATATATATATATATTTTATAGTTAAGTTATATAATTTTATTTTAAAAATTTTCAACCGTTTTAAGTGATTTGTACTTGTATCAGCAAATAATGCACACTTTTAAGTAACCGAATGCAGAAAATTATAGAAGTCAAATTTAACTATACTAATACTGTTTCATTTACTGATTTTTTTTAATTATTTAGAAAATAATTTCAATAATTTATAAATTTGGTGTATCAGAAATTATCAAATAATAAGGATTGTATTTTAAAGTCTGCATTATTTTCTGAACCATTATGAAAATGCAGAAAATAAGACCATTTTTCAAATATGAAACAAATGATTTGTTAGACGTGTTCCATAACTAACAAAAAACAATTATATGATACAATTAAAATTGACCAGAGAACTTTTAACTTTATCACAAGCTTTGATAAGCCACCATAAAAAGAACTTATATAGTCAATCAGGAAAAAATCATAACTATACGTGCAATGTCTTGCACATCATTTGTTCAAGTTTGCGTCGGTAATCTGAGTTTTATCACTTAAAACACAGCAACCTCAGTCTTTAGGAATTGACAAATCTCATCAAAGGTTCCTCTTGCACCGCATTGTGCAGCCATTCGGAACAATCACTTTCCTCCAGTGTTCCTCCAAAGTCTGCTGGTAAAATAGATTCATCGAAATACTTCTTCAGACCATCATTATTCTGGTGAAATATAAACTGCAAGAAAAAAAGATAATAAAATGTTTAAAGAACAGCACATCGAAAAGCTTTATTTAACAGGCTCAGTCAAATAAATTTCAGATCAGATAATAGTTGTTGCAAGAATATATCCCCCAATTGGCGATCTTTGCGACTTTTTTCGTCACCAAATTAAACACATGTTTATGCAATGGGAGGTTTCCCAAAGTCGATACGCAGAACAAAAAAGTCAAACGCATTTGCCACCTTACGTAGGAAGCAAAAATGACATAAACACACACACACACTTACACACACACTTACACACACTTACACACACACACACACACTTACACACACACACACACACTTACACACACACACACTTACACACACACACACACTTACACACACACACACACACACACACACTTACACACACACACACACACTTACACACACACTAACACACACACACACACAACACACACACACACACACACACACACACACACACACACACACACACACACACACACTTACACACACACACACACTTACACACACACACACACTTACACACACACACACACACTTACACACACACACACTTACACACACACACACACTTACACACACACACACACACACACTTACACACACACACACACACTTACACACACACACACACTTACACACACACACACACACAAAAATTGAAAAGCAACAAAAACTTAAATTGGCAACACTATAATTAAAAGAAAAGGCGCTAGATTTGGGGAAAAATCTCTTGGGGGATATATCATACTTATACCCATAAACGTCACTAAAAATACGTTTTAGGGAATTTATTAAGGGAAATGAATAAAAAAAAATTTAAACAAAAAGAATTATCAAAATGAACTAATTAGTTACATATGAAGGGAATTCTCACCAAGCCTAGGTTTCTAAGTCTCTAACAAGAGACAAAAATTTGTATAAATATGTATAATTAAATATAGACTTAAATAATTTATTACAGACTTTATTAGATTGAACAAAAAGCTAATAAAATTATTTTTAAGTAAAGCTCTACAAAAGTTTTTAGGCTTAATTTTAAATGGAGTTTCTTTAAACACTAATATAAATTTTTTAATAACTTTACAAATTAAAGTCAACTGTTGTTATATATTTTCATTAAAAGTAAAGTTTATGTTATTTTGCAGGTATAATTGCAATAAAAAATTAATTAATTGAAAAATTATTTGGCTAAATACATTTTTAATTTTATGTACAGTATATAAAATTACATACTTCTGCGTATAATCACATACCCTATTTAAAATGCAGAACATACGACTTTAATGAATTAACTAAAACATCTGAATTTGTAGTTAATGTCAATTACATAAACGAATCATAACTTAATATATAGCCAAAGAACTTTTAAAACTAAAAACATCCCTAATGTAAATATCAAAGAAGTGATACAAAGAGAGAAATCATGCTTGTATCTATTCGCTTTATATAACTTTTTTTTAGTAGTGACTTCTATTGATATTGTTTCTTTGCATTAAAAGTAAAATTCATTAGTAGATTATTTGAGTTGTGAAATTGCGACATAAAAATATCACTGATAAATCATATATTTTCACTGATAAACGCGTGATTTACCAGAATTTACAGCATTTTGAATTGCTAAAAAATTTAAATCCAAGTAAACAAAAAAAAAATACGTTAAATGATTTTTGGAGTAACTAGAAGATTCCATTCCATGGAAACATGGAATGTTAGATGTCTGTCAGAATAACGATATCTGCAGACGATTATAATATATCCTGTTAAATTTTCACCTAGACAGATGCGCAGTGCTATAGTATTGCAAAAACAATTCCCTTTGGCAAAAGAGTAAAGTGTCTCATTTAAAAAACAACGAAAATAAGTTTTATTAGAGTGATGTTTTTGTATATTGAAGGCCAGTGGCTTAGACGTAGCTCTTGGCGCTCCTAAGGCATACTTCCAAGGTTTAATCCTTGGATTTGATTGGTAAGGTCTTTGGAAGGGTTTGGCAAGGCCAACTCAGTCTCTTCAGTGGGTCAATAAAACTGATTACCAGGCATTCTAAGGAGCTAATTACTTGGAGTTTCTCATTAGGCTGATCACCTAACAGGGACATATGCTTGGCTTTCCATGGCCCTTGGTCATGAAAACAGATATGGGCACGGTAGGCCTCATGTCAACTACGAGCCACTTTTAGTTTTTTTGTAATTTAACGAACGATGTACTTAAATTGCATCTGTGAGCTTAAAACACCAAGTGAAATGAGAAAGATGAGCTTCTAAAAATTTAGATTGGATACAAAATGGCTGGAAGTTAAATTCTGTTACTGATAAATCTCGATTCTGTTTAGAAAATGTCGCCATAAGTGTTTTGATATGGGAGAAATGTCAAAGTAACCTTACTATTCAGAACATATCAAATTATAGACCAATGATTTTAAGACAATGGCTGGAATCACTTAAATGGATGGATGGGCTTGCATAACATTCAAAATGGCAATTGAATGGTCCAAAATTATTGATGAGAATATCAAGTACTGAGAATTTATTTCATATAGTTATTTTTTTATAATATCTTATTTCTTTAAGATTTTCTTGTCTCCATTTCGCTGCATTGTAATGCCACATCTTGTACATTTCATATTTATAGAAAATAAACTTGAATAGAAACAATGGAATGTGGTTATACAACATTGAGGAAAATTTGTACTGTACATTTTGTGAAACCATTGTACGAGGCATTCTTTTATTGTACGAGGATATATATATATATATGTATATTAAAATGATATTTCTTGATATATTTATACATTTCCGTCATAAACTAAAGACTTTTTGTACCCTAGATTAAAACTAATTGTTAAAACATTAAACTTACTCGTTTTCTCAATTTTTCAGATAGGAATGGTTGCACTAAAGCCCATCCAGTCTTGAAAACTATTGAAGTGTTTACTACATGAAAGGCTTTGAATCTTCCAGGGAAACACTCCTTAAAATCAAGGAAAATTAATAAATAAATAAAACAAAAAATGTATAAAAATAGTAAAACATTTATTTAAAAAATCTTGCATTATGTGTGGTTTAAATCTCTAATCCACATTTCTTCTTCTTTTTCTTCTTCTTTTTTTTAAACCTAAGTTATTTTACAAATTAAGAAACCCTCTTGCTATACTCTTTCCTCTAGCACTGAATTCTCAACAATGATTTTCTTAATACATAATTTTTTGTACAATGTGGCAGACTACCCAAACGTTTTATATAAAATAAGAAATCAATCTAATATTTAATATTAATTAGACATCTGAATACTGATATATCGTTCGCATAAAAGTATCATTAATTTCTTTGAGAAGTAAACAAATGTTGCATTATATAGTTAAATATTAGAAAGCAATGCTAGAAAATATCACTTCCAGTTAAATGTAGGATTCAATAAGCTTTACGTTTCTGAGTATTTATATAATAAATTATTTTATAAAATATACTTATATAGTACGAAATTATTTCCGAATTTTAATTCACTATATTAAGAATACTATATGTTGTACACTATATTTTAATTCTTTGACAATGTATTGCTATAGATTTCCTTAAAATAAAATGTTTGAATTTGGCTATATGCTGTTTTAATAATATAATTATTAATATTTTGGGTTGTTAAAATTTTTTTTGTAAGAACAGAAAAATTTTATAGTTAACTTAAACTTTTCGAAAAAGAAGATGACTAAATTGACTTTAGAAATTTAATGTTAAATTACTTATTATGAACTTAATAATACTTATTATAAAAACATCTCTTCAATTATTATCACCATTTTTTAGTTATAATTCATTTTAAACTAAACAAAGGAAATGAAGAACATCTCTTTGAAAAAAAGGCTCTCTGAAAATAACATTAATTTTTTATTCTTTCCTTTTATCTAAATAAACAAGACTGTATACGTAAACAACAACGTTAAAAATAATATCTTATCTAATAAAAGTTATGTGGGTCCTACACTAGTCAAAACTCACAATTTCGAGAAAGGTTAAGAACCTTGATGTAGGTCAAATAGTTTCTAGTAAATTTTATCAAATTACAGAGCAGTCTTTAATGATATATTCTATAATAATTGGATAATTGAAAAATATTTTAATAAACATCTTATTTTCTAAAGGTTATCTGATTTCACATACTAGTTAAAGCATTATTTTAGAAAAGATTGAAATATTGGTGTATTCTAGGGAATAAGAAAATATTGTCTTCAAATAGTTTAGAACATTCCAATCACACAATATCAATTTATTAGAAATATTTCATAAAATATACCATGATCTTCAGGGATACAACATTAAATATATTCTTATAATTAACTTTTTAGATTTATTACGAAAAGTGGTTTAGTAATTATATAAATTTATCTTATTATATATATATATAAAGTTCAATTCAATTTACACTCGATTAATTTGTATTCAAAGTCTGAATTAATATTTGAAACTATAATTGCTACAGTGGAACTCCAATTATCTGAATCAATTGGGACTGGATCCCATTCGGATAATCAAAAATTCGGCTACTTGGATTTTTTAAAAAATAGGCCTCTCTTATATCTTCAGCACTCACTTCAAAACATCCAAAAATTTTCAAAAGGATGTTTCTGGATTCGAGGAATAACACGTCATTTTCCTCTTTTCTTTTAACTCTCCTTTTCTCTTTTTTTTTATACATCTATCTCCTTTTCCATTACTTCTTCATTCTAATTTATTCGGATAGACGGAGCTCGGATAATTGGAGTTCGATTGTACTCGATTATGTCCAAAATTAAACATTAGGAACTAATTTTACACTCTTATTCATGTAACGAAGGCAATACTAAAAATATTACAAATTATTTTTCTAAGGATTTAAGAGTTACATATAAAATAAATTATGTATTTTACAGAAACAAACTGTAAAATTAAAATACTTATTGAAATAAAAATTGACTATCTTTAAATCTTGTTTTAATTGAAAAATTAATAAAATTCGGGATAGATTATTATTTTTTATATTTTTAATTGTTATCACATTCGTTACAGTGAATGTAAAATATTTAATCTCATTTAGCAAGTTTTCTAATTTATTAATTATAATTAGCACTATTATAAAAGAATTAAATTTTAAAAATTGAATTAAACTAATTGATGGGGCTCACATACTTGCGTTCCGCTGTAAAGCAAGTAAATGATTTGAGGAGTGCAGAATCGAAGATGCCTCAGAGGGTTGCTTTTGACGTCGATGATAACCTTGTAGCCATTTATTTGAGTCAGAGGATCCCAGGCGGAGTGGAAAAGATACAGAAACAGCATTCTTTTCACATCATCAACATGGACTTCCGCTGGATTCCAGTTATCTGCAAATAATATCAAATGTTTTTTAAAAAAATGAAAGAATAAAAAGTAATTTTTAATAAATTATTTAAAATATTTGCAGAGCTTACAGATATGTGTATAAGAGGGGTGTTCCTAGGGTAGGCGACGCCGGTGAGAGAAAATAATTTTACTCTCTTTACGTATAAACTAAAATTTCTTTGAAGCACTTTAAATAAAGCATCAAATCGCAGAAAATACTATAAATTCAGTTATAAAATTTTACTTGCCATGCATGTGCTACAGACTCCCAGTAGCTCCCTGTTGGAACAGCCCTGGTCACTGATTTAACAATAATCAAAAATTAAGGTATAAAATATTGATGCATTACATCAAAATCTAAAATTATCATAATTTATTAATCATAGATTACAATTTTTGAACTTGAATTTATTAAACCTATCTAACGCCTAAATAGCACATTTTTAAAATACTAAAGAAACATTTTAAAAAGAAATTGTGATACATTATATACAACTCTTATTTAAAAAATAGCTCCAAAATCATAACAAATTTATTCGAAATTTAGATAAGAGTGATATATATATATATATATATATATATATATATATATATATATATATATATATATATATACAGTTAAAGTTTTTTGATAGTTTATTTAATATATTGTAATTCAAAGTTTCAGTAATAATATATCACCCTATAATAATAATTTGTTGAGATTTTTGAAAACGCAAAATTTCTAGTTAATTGCAATTAAATTATATATTTTGTAAAGTCATATTTATATTGGCAGAAATACTATAAAATATATGCTTAATATTGAAGTGAATTTTATTAAAAAAAAATCAACAAAAAAGGAACAGAAATCTAAATTGAATAAAATAAGAATCAAGCAATAATTAAATTTTGGAAACTACACAGAATAAAAAAATTTTCTTTTCCCTCCTGAAATAAATTCATTTTATAATAGACTTTTAAATTAAAATTAATTAAGATAAACAGCTTGCATTTTCTATGATTTTATAATTAGGTTCTTCTTTCCTATTCTTTTATAATTAGGTTTTTATTGAACTTAAAGTTTTTATTAAAATTTATTATTCATTGAAAATTATGAGAATTATTTGTGAAAATGATGAATTCTTAGACTTATATTTCACGTTTGTGGTCCATTTTAGAATCTTGGTAATCGGTATCACATCTGAGATATCGCAGGTTGTATCGCTTTGTCCACATGGGTAAATCGCACTCCCGACATTTCCCACGCCTCGAATTCCCGGGGAAACGCTGCCGACGATCGGAATTGCACTTCATCCAGGGGATTTTAAATTATCTTCTTGTGTGCATTCTTTAGAATGAACCCAGACTATCTCCTTGCGCATTCTTTTGATTGGATCCAGATCACCTCGCATCAACATCCCAATCAAAGTGTAGCTATGCTCAGATTTAGGTACACAGAAATACAAAAAAAAAAAAAAAAAAAAAAAAAAAAAAACAGCAAACTAATGATAAGTAATGATACAATGAATTTTTATATTTTGTAATATAAAACAGTTTATAAAATTTTATTAAAATTACAAAACACTTCTTTATTTTCACAATTATTTTAGAAATATGACACAATTTTGTAAAATTCTGCCTTTGTCGTTAAAAAAAGGAGTATTTTAGTATTTTTACAGAGTGTTTTTACATACAGAATATTTTTAATTAATTTTATAAATAGATACAATTTAAAATGGATTTGGTTTACGTATCTATGGAGTCATACAAGTTTGAATATTTTGTACTTTAATTTATTGTAATAATAGGATGAAAATATTAAGTAAATATTACACAAATTTAAATAAATTTATAATTTGGATATTTAATAAACTTATCAGCATAGAAAACATTGAATTAAGAGGACTTAATTAATTTAATTAATTTTCAATGAACTAAAAATTTTTAATTTAAGTAATTTCTGGATTTATAAATTATGATTAAACTTACTCTATACGAAATAGTAATGGTATAAAAATGCAAAAATTATATATATGATATAAAATCGAGCTAAAATAATAGTTTATGAGCTTAACTCTATTAAAATATGTTCATAAAAATAAAGTATAAATTAAAATTATATTCGAAATTACATGCTGGAGACCAATTAAAATTTTATATTTGTTAAAAAAAAAAAAAAAAAAAAAAAAACTTACTTATGTGTACTGCTAACACTGCGCAACCATCAGAACATCTGTATGGTAAAAATACCAATGCTTTATTTTGTATTAATTTCACCATAGAATCGTAGTTCATCATAGTAGTGAAGATGTTTGGATTTTTAGCCTTGAAACACATGCATTTTTTTAACAGGTTGAAAGCATTAGGGATGTTAAATTTTCTGGCTCGCAAAAACAGGAGAAGGAGTTCATCTGTAGTGCGACAGGAAAGACCTTTTTCTTCTGTGGAGGAAAAAAAAAAGTATTTTAATAAACTCATACAATAAATCACTTTACATAATGAAAGTTAAGTTAAGAAATTTTAGTATTAACATAAAAAGTGTATCTATTTAGCTTTGATATCATGTAGTAGACAGCCTATTGCTAAGGCCTTTTGATGTCCAGTGCGTAAATTTCTTTCTGGGAAAAGTTTTCATAGATAGTCGCCCGTACAGATACGTCACATTATTAAGAAATACAGAACATCATGCACTTACCTCGACAAGTGTTCATATGTAAAGACAAAGCGAAATATCTCTCTCCCATTGTTAGCTGGAAACGAACCTGGGAACTTATCCCCTGAAAATTTACTAAATTTGCTTTCTGAAAGGATTTTCCATAGATAATAGGCCCTATTCACTTGTCAAAAGAGAGAACACTCGGAAAACTCTCAAATACTCATCCCATCATACATAAATACAGGGGCTGAGATCGAACTTGGTACTTTACGCTTTGAAGAACACTGCTCTGATACTTGTCCATGGTAAGCCAAGGGTTATTAAGCTTTGACACCACGTGGAGAATAATTGTAGGGATGAAAGGAATTTTAATGTATCTTTAATATTCACCTCATAAATTGTCTTCTGAGAGAACTTTTTATAGATAATAGAAATAATTATTCAATATATCGGCATTTCTGCATTGTTTACTATCTTTAAAAATAATATTTTTAAAAATAGTAAACAATAGTATTTTTTAAAGAGTATTAAAATAAATTATGTTTATAAAATTGTTATAAGGAATCAGTGCTGCTTAAAAAATTTAGAACATTGGCGAGCTTTTTTATAATGAACAAAGACTTATTTTATCAAGTTTAAATTCTCGTTTACGGCTCTTATTTCTATTTATGCATTTTATAACACTCTTCTTGTGTTGGGTTTTGGGAAGTACTTCCTGCATGTAAACACTGGCTCTTAACTTATAAAATGGGTTACGATTCCATATATTTTTTTCAGATTATCGTTTTCTGGGTATTTTCACTGATAATGGCATGAATTCTGGGTCAGAAAGTAAAAAAAAATCGAAAATTCTTCAACGGTTATCTCGAAAGATGTGGATCCTGCCAGTACACACATAATATCTGTCGATGTTTATCATCCATCAGTAACATCTGGCAAGTTGTTCGATAATGGATGTGGACAGACTAAAAACATCTCACTTCTCAAACTATGATCTTATCAATTGGCCACATTTAAAATTATTTTTTTATTATAAAATTTGATATCGCGTTGTGGATTGCATAAAAGTCTCGCAAGGCTTTTAAATGTGGCCATTGCATGTAATTGTCTTGCCTAAAAATTTTCATAGGCAGGGGGCAACATTCTAATATTCAAGCAAGCAAGGCTTCAAATAAAGCATTCAAGCACAAAACCTGGAAATTTTCAAAGCAACTTTTACGACAGATGCATAAACGGAAAACATCAATGCAACACCCTTTCCCATTGGTCAGCAATGACTAAGGTTGAACTAAAGTTTCTCATTTCAAAGAGTCATGATACAAGGTAAAAAATACATATAAATTTACAATAAGAAATATTAATTAAATTTACATTTTAACCCGTTAGAAATTTATTATTTTTAGTATTAATTGAATCAGCATTAAAAATAAATTACTGATTATTATATTTTGTAAATGACATTAAAAGGGAATAAAAATTATTAAACTTTTCTAGTTTAAATTTCATTCAGCAAAACGAATTCATCTAAATTAATTTAATTCATTTGATTTCTAATTTCAATTGATTAAATTCCAATCACTTTACTTATGGTGAGAAAATATCATCTCAGGTGGTGCCATCTATCGGTGGAGTTCAGAGCAAGGTCGTACTTTTCGTGGTGCTCTGGTTAAAAGAAAGATGTGCCCTACTAACTTAAATTCGAGTAGCCACTTGGTTTGGACCAAGTGTCATAAGTAACAACAACAACACATAGGAATAAAAAGTAAAACTTACTTAAGATTATTTCTTTTAATTTTTTGATCGCTAGCGATCTATTTTCAGGATCTTCTTTCAGTTCATCTTCAGCTTTTTTCAAGAATTTTGATGGAATATAAAATGCTTCAAAAGGCAAATTATCTTTGGATGGATTTCTCGTTATTACCATTTTGCTGATGTACCTGAAAATAAATTACATCGAGTTAATATTCTTAAGTTCAGAATTAAAATTTATGTTAACTTTTGTTTGAGTTGCTTAAAGAATTTAAAATAGTGTGAAGTTCATCCTCAGGTTTTACTTTATTTGAAGGAAAAAATAGATAGTAATATTTTTTCAGTTATCTCTATTTATCAGAGAAAAACTCACTTGAAAAAATATTTATAACTTTTTTCATTACTTTAAAATTTATTATCTCAATCACTCTCAAAAATTACTTTATAGCTTAAAATAAAACACACATCCAAGAGTATCTTAAATTAAATATCTTTGGAATATATTTAAATTTTCAGGGGAATTGTATTGTTATTTCTGAGTAATTCTGAACAGGAGAATTTGTTGGAAATCAATCTGTGAATCTTGTTTTTTTACGGAATTTGTTTTTATTAACATACTCAAATTGACATAATTTATGCGAGAAAGTTTTTTCGTAAATATTGATTCAAAGAATGAATTCTAAATGTTTCTTTGTCGATTTTCACTGAAAAATATTCATGATGATTACAAAATAAGCTTCAATTATTTCTCATAATTGAATGCATTAAATTTGTTTCAAATAATATTTTTCCCTGTATATAATATTAAACAATGGGAATTCAAAGTAAATAGGTTCAAAATAATTGACTTAAATTAATAACAGAATAAGAAAAAGCACAAGACTTGAATTGTTTGCAAACAATGGATGGTAAATAAAAAAGTTACAAAAACATTTAAAAAGGTTTTACTCCATACATGCAATCGTAAAATGAAAAATTATATTAAAATACAACTTCTTAATACATTCATTCATTAATACAACCTATTCTTTCATTCCTCAATCTAGTCCTTCTATGGTTTTCAATTAATGCGTAATTTTCCATATATCTCGTGTAATTTAATGCTCCATTTCCAGCTTTAACTTGGAAGATTACAATCTTTCAACAACAATAAGGAAACATCTGGAAATTTCTGTTTATGTATTATACAAAAAAATGAAGGTTGCTAAGAAAAGTTCCCTTGAAGTACAAAATTACATTTTGTTATTCAAAGTGTAAATATGGTCAAACATGGAATGAATACTTAAAAAGATATGCATTTTGACAATGTTACCAACTGCATTAGAGTTGTCTTTAAGCGATGTTTTGACATAATTATTTCTAATAAAAGAATAAAAGAGTAGAAATACAATAATAAAATAAGAAATATAATAATAATCAATAAAAAAGAATAACAGAGACGCCCATTTTGTCAAGTGGTCAGCATGCCTGACTGCGGATAGGGAGGTCTTGGGTTGAATGCCGAATCGGGCATGTATGTATTTTCTTTTTTTGTCTTTGTCCTTTCCTTGAATGAATGAGTTGTGAATGGTTGCCTACCTTATAAACGGGTCCCTATGACATGTGTATACTGAGGAAGTTGGACTCCACACCAAAATAGGGTTCAGTTGGGAAAGTAATGCCCATAATGGCAGCCTAGCTGGCACACGACGCAACAACAAAAGAATAAAAGTATTTCCAATAAAATGAATAAAAGAACTAAAAGATGACACAATTATTTCCAATAAAAAGACTTATCTAATGAGTTTCCTAAAAAATACTTCTATAAATAAATTTAAATGTATTTTTAAGGAAAAGAACAAAAACCTTCACTTTTATAAATAAATTACAAACTTATTTTTGATGGCTTTAGAAGCAAGTAAAACTTCTTAAAAATTTATTCGTAAAATAAATTGTTTTGCCATTCTATTAATAAAATAGTTTTAAATTAAAAATACTATCTGTACAATTTAGAATAATTAAAAAGAACTTCTATTAGTACAATTATAAGAATTATATAAAAAATGAATAATTTTGTTTGGAGTAAAATGTTCTATATTTTTGAAACAAATTATCGCTTAAATTTGTCACTGCTGCAATACTCGGGGCTTTGATTTATATAAATATGTATAAATAATTTTAGAAAGTATTAAATGTAAAATTTGTTTTTATTTTTAGTTTAATTTTCACTGCTGTTTTTTCCATATAATTTAAATAACTTTTAACTATATTCACGCAACGTAAAATGCAATGCATAATTTGTTTATTACTATAATATAAATAGAAAGCGCTTTCACAAAACACACACATTTAAATACAAATTTTAATGCAAAATAGAAATACATATATTTCCTGTTAATTAAAAAATGAATACTGTAACGAAATTATATTTTATATCATTTTAAGTTAATAATCATCCTTCCATTTCTAAATGTGTAAAATACATAAGAAACTAGTAAAATAGTAAGGTAAATATTTATTTAGATAATTTTCAAATGAACTAAACATAAGGATAACTGGTCTCAAACAGAAAATTAAATTGTAGTGTGGGAATTCTTGCTAGATAGTAACGGCATATTGATTTGAGGGTTAAAAAGAAAGATAAGATAAATCTTTATTTGGGTGAATATTCACAGAAAAGGAAATATCTACTTCCCCATTTTCAAAGTGAAGGAAGACAGAATTCATTTTTTCATTCGCTGGTCAAGGTTATAGGTTACTTCCTTTGTCTTAACTGGTCACAGAGTTAGTCTCGCAGTCGAAACGCGAGTGTGATCACAAGGAAAAACGTGTGCAACCTTGAATAACTGAGAAATACTTTTTCTTCTTCCGAATCACGGACGTACGTGGATAGGATTTTGAACGAACAAGTGGTTGCTTCATGGTTAAACTAATTAAAAAGGTTTATTTCTAGAAAGTATTAACATTACACTGTTTTTTTTTTTCATCAAAACTCGTTTTACAGTAAACTTCATTAATATTATATGTAAGTATCATAAAAGTTTATATTTAATGCTACAACGCACTCTTGTTTTTCCTGTACGTTTAAATCAGAAGTATAAACACAATAAAATATACATACAAATACTGTTATAAACTTGATAACACAATATATTTGATTTCGAAATGCAATAAAAATATTTTGCAAATTTTAAATTATAAAAGAAATACTGTAGATAAGTATTTGCAAAATTAATTACTTTAAATTGAATCAAGTATTAAAATATCCTTGAAATTAAAGCACTCATGCTTAAGAGAATTCGAGGATTATGATTATTAAATTATTCTAACATTTACTAATTTTCATGTTATATAGTATATAATTATGAAAATCAAAAAGCATTTAATTTTAAATAAGGCACCGAAGTTATGAATGCAATAAGAATTTTATATTATAGAGTAGTTGTACTCTAGATTGTGGGTTGTCTTATGAGAAAGTTTTATGCTCGAAAAAAAGGTTGGCGATAAAAGCTGTTTATCCATTTGATTTAAGTACACTTATTTTAAATTCTTCGTATGTATCTGAGTCCAAGAGGCTACATTAATTTCCAATAAAATGTTTTTGCACATGTAATATAATTTTTTGAGGATTTTGATATTATATATAGTTACAAACAGGAAGTTTTTTTCAAGTTTAAATTCAAAATATTGCCTTCATAATAGTCTTGTTAATAAATGATTATCATAGATATTAAAAAAATTTCATTGGTTTTTATGGACTACACAAAACTTAAATTTTATTTCCTGGCCGTTAGCTTGTATCATAATCAAAAGTCCATGTCAAATGTGATGGAGGACATAAAAAAAATTGTTGCCTAAAACGTAAAGTATAATCTTATTATATAATTTTTAAACATTTCAAAATTTTTATTGAGTTTAGAGCAATACAGATTTGACACTGAATCTTACAATTTATGGTCTTTATAAAACATTTATATTGTCGTTTTCAAGTATCATAATCGAACACATTTATATATTTTATGTAAAAGCCTGATATTAGACATCATTTTTATATAGGTCGTTTAAAATATCGTTATCTTTTGGAACTTTGATTCATATTTCATAAATGATATCCTTCATCTTCATCTTCAAATCATTACCTTGTATCATTATCAATTACAAAGCCTGATATCAGACATATTGACTGAAAACAGTGTTGCAAGAAATGTAACCTTACAATTTTACTTTTTTTTAAAAAAATATCCTTAAAACTTTTAGTAAATCGTGTAGATATACATTTCTTATTGAACTTTATTTCCTTGTACGTATGAGACTTTTTTCATTTATGAATTCCGTTACCTTGTATCATAATCAAAAAAGCACGTGCAAGGTCTTAATCAGATACATTAACGTTTCGATAGAAAAACTATGTTGCAAGGCATGTGAAGTTTAACCTAATTATTAATAATTTTAACTTTCTTCAATTTTCCCTTGAATTGCGTAAAATAAAAAATTTTTCATTGAATTTTATTTAATGGTCTACTTAGGATACGCTTTATTTGCCAAGTCAGTCATTAAATCATAATCAAAAGTACCACGAAGCCGATATCAAATATATAAAAATAGAAAAAAAATTATATTTTAATTGCTTATTACTAAATGTTTTTTACAGTCTTAAATATTCTCATATATTGTTTACAGTTTAGAATAATTGGTTCTGATTCAATGAATTAGATTTAATTTGCAAACATACATTGATAAGAATTGCGAAATACTAATTTAAACTGTTGATTCTGTAACCCATCAGTGTAATGCGTTTGTTCCTTAGGTTTGTCGGAACTAAAGATGTATTTTATGCTTCGCACATTAAATCTTGCAGTTTTGATTAATGGGCCAAATATTTAGGTTATCGATATGAAAAATACAGCTGGCTATCTGTTTTTGAACAAAATTAATTTAATCCAAGAAATTATCAGAATAAGTATAAAAATATCGAAAACCGATTCCATTAGCATTCGCATTCCATTTTTGTTCCAAACTGTATCATACATTATTTTCGACACCATTGCAGATACTAAATTTAAATTAAGAAAGAATATTTATGCATATAACTCTGAGATTTGAAGTCAAAATTAATGTTATTAAGCAACCCGTTTTTTTTTTTTTTTTTTTTTGCTTTGAAAATAAATACTATTAAAGCTTGGAATATTTTCAAACTAAATGCTATATTTGCACTGGAAAGTATTATTTTAATTAATATTAATTAAGATTAATATTTTTTAAAATAAGTTATGTTAAAATATTCTTAATTCTTATAAATTCTAAACTTATGTTAAGGAGTCAAAAGAATACGAATCATTGAATTATGAATTTTCGGTCATAAATATTCTTATAAAAAAAAAAAAAAAAAAAAAAAAAAAGCAATTATGTAAAAAAATTTTTCTAACAAAAGTTAAAATTTGTATGTCTTTTAAGTAAAGCACTTTGAAGTCAGTATTTAAATAATGTATCTTAGAAAGGTAAATTAACAAATAAAAATTCTCTCCATTTAAAAATTTGTAAATTGTTTTCTTCAGTGAATAATATGTTATACTCTAAATGTTTTGCTTATGGTAAATACATTTCATTAGTAAATCACTTTTATCCTAGGACAAAATATTTATGCAAATGAATAAAATTGGAACATTTAAATAAAATATTCACATAAGTCTTTTTTAAAAAAAAATTCCAGAAAGTATACCGTTAATTATTGTAATTAAACAACAACTAATGCTATATTTCTGCTAACTACTGGATTCCACATTTAACAAAAACTAATAAACATTTTATTAGATACTAAAGCAGCGCGATTGGTTTATTTTTATTGTTTAATTCGCAATAAATTATCACACATCGTTAATTTCTGAAACTATATTTAAATATAAGAAAAAAGTAAATGTACTAATGTTGAATAAAATCAATAAAATGTCTAGTTCACAATTTGGCAATATGTTTCTCATATTATTTGCGAATATGTATACAGATAATTAATTAGCTTTAACTAAGATAATGTTTAATAAATGATTCCAAGAAATCAGAAGTAACCTCAGTTTTTCAGTGAAAAACTATTAATCTAAGATTTTTTAACTTTAGCGACGTATTAATTAAATATTAAAATATAATTACAACATTTTGAATGCACAATTTATGTAATTTACCAAAATTATTAAATCAACAATCAGAAGCGTATAGATATTCAAAAATATTACTAATTCCATAAAAAATTTGAACTTCTTATATATAAGAATAATCCTTAGAATATTCTAATTTTTTATTGAAGACAATTTTTTCTGCCTAATTTTCATTTATTAAATATAATTTATAAAATAAATGAAAAAGAAGAAAACTTACCTAAAAAACTACGAAACAAAGTCTGTTACTACAGTGGATCTTCAGCATCGAAGTGAAAAGGAGCAGAATCGAATTTCAACAGAGCAGAAAACTGTTCTGAGTATCACTATACAGTTAAATACTGGACATACACTGCCCAGTGGCTATTGTGTATGTTTGCCTTTTCTCGGGTGGGTGCAGTATTTATAGTAGGACCGGCAAAACACGTGTGAAACTAGTTTTTACGAGAAAAAAGAAGAATAAAAAATAATGATGTCCCACACACACACACACACACACACACACAGAAGCTGTGATATGATTGGTCTCACGGCTTAATGACGTCACTGTGCAATCCGAAGGTTGTTTGGCAATTTCATCCATAACACCACAGAGAGAGAGGCTATGGGAGACCCGGTTATCTTTTAACCTCTAGAGGAGGACTTCTGTGTTTTTGTTTGAAGATTTATTTTTCTTAATATTGCTCAGAGTTGAATATTAAACATTTGATTTGTTTTTTTTTTTTTTTTTTTTTGATTGAATTAGTGTGTTTTTAAATTTTTTTTATATTAACAAATAAAAATCGCATGAGGGATAATTTATTTTTATTATTTTACATACTTACATAGATGCAGACATTTTTTAAAGTGTATAACAAATAATACAGAAATGGGAAGTTAATTTAGATTTTAAAATTCAGTTGATACAAATGATAACAATTGTCGATTTCTGTGAAATGTCTTTGATTTGAAATTTGAGGCCACTTTTTTTGTAAAGTCTAAGCTCATATTTTTTCCATTTTTAATTTTAAATATTAATATTAATTTAATTAAAATTTTTATTATCAAAATGCAAAATGTTATATATTAATATGTTTTATTTATCGAAGAAATAAAATTGCTTTGTTATTTTATATAGGAAGTTTTTGGCGGTTGCATAGATAGTTCATAAAATTATGCACTGTGTGCACTCCCGTTTGTTAGAGATGAAATAATTATTATGCAGAATTACTTCCTTGTGAAATTATAGTTGTTATTACAGAACAACTTGTTTATCGAATAGTAAGTAATCGTCACTGTATAACAGTTTTATACTTTAGAACATTTATACTGTGGAGATAACTTACACAAAAATGTTTTAAAAAAACACCATTTTTTTTAAAAAAAAATTATGTTTTTATAAAATAATTATTCTGGAATATTTATTTAAAATAGTGATGTTGCACAATTTTCTATACTAACTCAAGTTTTAGAAAATTAATTATCAAGTATACACTTAAAGCTATTTAAATAGAGAGAGAGAATTTACGTGTATACAAAAATAACAGATTATCGTTCATTATTTTTTCTTAATTAAGTAGTTTATGAACTTTATGTATTCAAAATGAATTCAACACAAACAATTTAAGACAACAGATTAAGAAAAATTTAAAACACGGATTAAAAAAATTAAGTATAAAAAGCATGTATTGACAAAATTTCAAAACATTATGAAGAAATTGGTATTTTGATTGATTCTTTCATACACATATTTCTTCTATACAATTTAAAATTCAAAGTTTACTATTAAAATGCTTTAAATCATACATTGTGATTAGGAATTTTTTAAATAACATATTATGATTAGCGACATTAAATCCCACACCGTCATTAGAAAGTTTTGAAGTTCGCAAATTGATGTCATAAATACTTTAGGTTATGCATTCATATTTTCAAAATTAACATTCGTGAATAATAAACTTTGGGAGAAAAAAATTATATAGAAAACACACAGTTCTTAATGTGAAACTAATAGCAAAGGAAAAGAAAATAAAATAAAAAAATAAATACAATGTATATTTATGTATATACATATATTTACGAGACACAAATATATGTATACAAATTGTTTCTAAAAATTTGCTTTTTATATTCAGTACATTAATGTATATTAATCCAACAAATTACTACCCTTTCTCGGATTCATTGCTAAGGAATTCGTCAAACGCTGATTGTGGTGTTGTCTTCCCTCACCCACAAAATGTTAGGAGTGAATTGAAAATTGTTTTCTTTAACTTCTTATCACCTGATTCGTTGATTCTAAGTCATTATCAAAGAATATTATCAGAAATTGTATTCCCGTCAGAATCCAAGAGCACAACTGATATTTCTCAACTGTTTACTATTTTGTCTTACAGTCCACACTATACTGAGCACGTACCCTAGTAAAGGACAGACAATGACACAGAAAATATCATATAAATAACTAATTAAAGTATAATTTAAAAATAAATAACATGCTTGAAAGGCTATAATTTTAAGTCCATCCAATATTCAATACCAAATATTTTAGTAAATGTATTAAAATTTTCAATGTGTATATCTTTCTAATAATTATGTTAAGTTTGATAGTAAATACACAAAAACATTTTGATACCTCAATGAGCATAAATTTTAAAAAAAAGGAAGCAGAATTTAATATTTGTGATTTATATTTGCGTATAAAAGAAGCTAAATTCATTAAAACTAACCCAAACGTCTTAACCTATGACTGTAAATTTATAAAATATATCGTCGACTTTTAATTAATTTTATCCAACAACTATACAATAACTCAATAATCAACAATGCATCAATCAGCATTAATTTTTGTTCTAATATTTGCGATTTATATTTACTTGTAAAAGAAGCTAAATTCATTAAATCTAACCCAAACATCTTATCCTATTACTGTAAATTTATAAAATATATCGTCGACTTTTAATTAATTTTATCCAATAACTATACAGTACCTGAATAATCAACAATACCTAAAAGCAATAATTTTAGTTCTAATTTTTGCGATTTATATTTACTTATTAACGAAGCTAAACTCATTAAATCTAACCAAAACATCTTATCCTATTACTGTAAATTTATAAAATATATCGACGATCTTTTAGTTAATTTTATCCAATAATTTTCAATTGCTGTACTTTACCCCCAAGCTTTTAAAAAAATAAAAAAAAAAATAAATAAAAAAATAAAAATAAAAAAAAACAAACTAATTCTGATGATCTTAGTGTCCATTACTAAGATATCAATATGGTTATTACATATAACATTTACTAATCATAAAAGGAAAGTTTTTAATTTCAGAATAATTAAATTTGCTAATAGGAACTTATTCCTCTTAACGATTTTTGCTCTCCTCCTTCTTCAATGGCCAGACAGCCCAGGATGAGCCTTCCTAAGAATTGAATCCTAAGCTCTTCTATCCTTGGCCATGGATATCCAGTAAGTTATTTTTATAATTCTTTAGTCTGTTTCCAAACAATCTACCCACCTAAGTTTAGGTCTTCTTCTTTCTCGGTGTCCGAATGGTCTGACCGAGAAGATTTTTCTTGTTAAACGATTTTTATCCATTCTACACAGGGTCCTGTCCATTTAATTCTTTGGCTCCTTATATATTTTACTACACTTAGTTCTTTAAAAGATTTACAGAGTTCAGGGTTAGTTCTTCTCCACACATTGTTACATTTAATGCCACCAAAAATACTTCTCAAAAATTTTCTGTCATTCCTTAGGTCTTAACAGAGTATATAATAAATTTGATGAAGCCTTTTTAAATCAGAATCTTCGTTTTCCTGCTAATGAAATTAGATTTTAAGTATTTTTTGAGACCGAAATAACATCGTTATCAACTGTGACTCTACTACGAATCACAATCAGAGCGATTTTTTTTAGCTAATATCATTATTAATGAAATTAGAACCTATTCGATTAATTCTGACCTCAACGTATTTATAGAAACTATTCAATTGCTTATGCTAAATTTAGTCCACAATTTAATTTGAATATTTTTCATAAATTTTTGTTGTAAAAATCTTTTACTAAAATTAAAGTTAAATCAGTTAAAAAAAACTCTCTCAATTTTTTTTTCACCAACTGATTAATATCCAAATTTCTCTGTTAATTTAAAAATATTTAGGCAGAAAACTAGGAACTTTTGTTAATAAAGCAATGTCTGAAAAAATTTATTTTTGATGTTCTATTAACCCTAATAATTAAGGAAAAATATATTATTTTAATTAAAAAAATTAAGTGTTTTCTATTTGTTTTTTCTTCTTGTAGATTTAGTTAATCTCAAACTATTCTTTCTTATTATTTAATTTTCGTACTGTGGTCAATTAATTCTAGAAAAGTTTAATTATTGCCCTACAACATTCGTTTTATCAATTTTATATTTCAGTTACTATTATTCCTGTTTTTTATGATTTTATTCTTTGTAATCTTCATAATTTAATAAAAATTCAACATTCCCAGTTTAAAATGTTGATCAGCCCATAAAAAAAATTGTTATATATTTCAGTCGTTTGGAGCTATCTAACTTGTATTTTTATTTTCTTCTTTTCCTTTTACGAACAAGTATTAAACTTTGCCTTAACAGTATTTCCTGGTAAGATATAACTTTCAATTTCATTTTTTATTCCATATTTCTTTTATTTTTTCATTATTTCTAATACGCATTCCATGTTTTAGAGTTGTATACGAAGGTTACTCTGAATTTTTTGAGATGCGCGCAGACGAGAATTTACAAAATAAAAAAAATCACGGTTTAATTTTAAAATACAAAGTATTTTAACACAGAAGATAATTTTTACTGACTTACTTCAACTTGTTTAGCGTAGAATAAATTTTAAACAGAAGAGAAAATGGAGTTGACACAAGAACATTTTCGCGCTATGATTTTCTAGGATTTTAAAGCAGGATTAAATCAAGAAGAATGCGTTCAACGGTTGCAATCAGCATTTGGTGATGAATCTGTAGCTCGTGCTACTGTATTCAAATGCTTTGGAAAATTTAGAAGAGGTCACAATTTTTTTCAGAATGAAAAACACACAGGAAGTCCGCCGTCGGGAGTAATCCCGGATAATGTGTCTGCCATACGAAAAATGTTAATGGATGATAATCGCTGTACCTAACGAATGATGCAGAAGGAAATTAACATTGGATCCGCAGCCATACACAAAATCATTCATGAAGAATTACATATGAAAAAAGTAGTTTGCAGTTGAGTTTCCCACAATCTAACTGAGCACCAAAAAGAGGAGCGTGTCAGAATCAGTAAAGAAACTCTTAAATTGCTAAATGATGGTTGCCACCGCATTATTTCTAATATTGTAACAGGCAATGATACGTACATACCGTTTTTTGACGTTCCAACACGTCAAAAAAGCAAATTATGGGTCTTTGAAGATGATGCCACGCCGACAATGGTGAAAAACAACGCGCACTGAAAAAGTGATGTATGCCGTTTTCTTCAGAAGTACGGGATGGGTCAAAGCCATCAAGTTGGAAGGACAAATGACAGTAACAGAAAAATGGTATAGCACTAAATGTCTTCCAGAAATTCTACAAGAACTGAATGTTAGGGGACTAATGCTTCACAATGACAATGCATCTTCACATACAGCCAGATTAACAGTTGAGTTTCTTAAATAAAAAAAATTAAAGAGATCAAACATCCGCCGTATTCACCTGATCTAGCTATGTGCGACTTTTGGTTATTCTTTAATCTAAAAAAGAACTTATGTGGACGTCGTTTTCCTTCAGAAGAAGAGATTGGTGTGGCTATAAATGCATTTTTTTCATCTATTCCAAGAAATGAATGGCTTGAGGCATTTAATTTGCGGAAAATTCGTCTAGAAAAGTGCATTAATGCTGTAGGAGACTTCTTTGAACACACCTAAAATTTTGTAAGTATAACTTTAAAAACCTAGTTGTATCTTAAACATAGTTGTATCTTAAAAACACAGTTAGACATAGTTGTATCTCAAAAATTTCAGAGTCACCCTCGTATAAAAATAACTTTGCTGGATGTAATTAAGGTTTTTTTTTAAAAAAAATTACACCCCCAAGAATGTTTATGTTTTCGTAATTTCTTTTGTGTAAATTTCTCTTTATTTATAAATTTTAAACATTAATTGATTCTAATTTTTTTTAAATGCTTTAGGAAGAGTTCATTTTGTATTATTTATCCTTTAGAATCTTAACACAAAAATATTCGAAAGGCATTCCTGATATTTCCTTGATCAGAAGGGATAAGTTTTATTTTTTTCGCTTATTCTTATATTTTTTATTCGCAATACCGCAGCTTTTTATATCCGTTTTATTTGGTTTGAAATTAAATAACTAAATCCATTTAAAAAAATTAAAAACTGTTTGTATTTTTCGCAACATTTAATGTTTTCTTATCTTCAACCTTATATTTGTGATTTTGATTGTATTTTGCTGTCTTGTTTACGGTTAGGTTTGGTTTTTCGTAGTAATGGCTTATTAACGGTTTGGAATAGTGTAGACTAATGTCTTTGGTCATTGCAGAAAAGCCATATTTTGTCCCAATTTAGTCAATAATCCCTGATAAATCTGTCTATGTTAGTTTTTTTATTTCCTTTTCTTTTACATTTCGTTATGTTTATTTAATTTCATCAATTTTAATAATGTTTTTCCATTTTTTAATATTTACTTCAATATATATATATATATATATAAATAATGTGATTTTCATAAAAAAGGAAAATTCGCACACAAATTAAGATACGAAGGAAATATCTGGCACACCACTGGTCACTAAACATGAGTCTTGTGCTGTGACAGATGTCATACTAGTTGAGGACAGCGTATAATATGAAAATGTTTCGAAAAAATAAATTCTAGTTAAGAAATGTTGAAATTATAATTTGGTTCACAATTGTTTTTACCTTTATGCACAGAAAAATATCAGTATTTTTTAATATGGTTTTCTTTTGTGGGTAAAATCCTGTAGACTATATTATAAAGTGTGTTGCGACATTGAATTATTTGTTAAAAAAATTGGAAAATGGGAAATACTGGGTAACCAAAATAACTACAGCATATTATATATCGTGGTAATCTTTCAAAACTCATTTTCCATAATCCTAATCCTGATTTAATTTAGAATATAAATCGTCAAAATTTGTCAAGTCATCGCTTTTATATTTTTTTGCTATGCAAACGCTTTATTTGAGGAGATAATACAAAAATTGTTTAATTCTAATATTATTAAAGATAGTATAAGAGATTTCAGTTTCTAACAATTTTGAAATCTACAGAAGGAACTTATGATTTTCCTTATGAACAAGTAGTTATCGTAATATACCATTTCTTTTCCCAGACCTTGCTGCATATATTAGCAAAATATCAATTATTGGTAAACTGTTTTAATACAAATAAAGTTAATATTTCGTTATTTTAATCATAATTCCATGTTAAAGGTCTATATTCATTAATTATAATTTTTCAGATAGTGGCTTTTCCATAATGCTTTCAATTTTTACGTTTTTGCTCTAAAAGATGTCTTAATAAACATAATTAATTTGAAAGATTTTTTAGTAAAAAATGTTTCGATTTTTCCTATTTTTACCACTTTAGATTTTATCATCAAAGGAGCCAATCTTACGCAATTTATAATCCAAACGTTTTTTTTTTCATATATTTAAAACGTTATAAGAGATGCTATATTTCTAAAAGAAAATACATGCAAATTAAGACAAATACTGCTTACCTAAAAATGCAAAACTTCGCTTCGAATAAAAAGGAAACTTTTAATAGAAAATGTTTCTGCTGAAGAAAGTTGTGACAAAAAAGTATGAAAGTAGTGCTTATTTTTTGTTTTATCAAAATATAAAAATTTTGTTTTATAACAATATAAATAGAAGCATTAGTTGTGTTCCCATTTAATTTTTATTTTTAAATAGAAAATTTATGCTAATATGAAAGGAAAGAAAAAATAAGTAAAATATTGAATATAGTGATTTCGTAATACATTTTTTTACTCTGATTCTGGATAATGTCTCATTTTTTCACTTAGATTTATAAATTTCCTAAATAGAGAGATATGAATAATCTGAGTTTTTTTGGTAACACTTATAGTAAATGTAAATTAATAAAATTATACATATTTAACTATAATATGTACATTAAAATAGTGTATATTATAGTTAAAATCCTTATTTTATCTATAGAATATACTATTTTAAGTATGCAAAGCTAATTGAATGAGCACGAGAAATTAGCTTTGCATTATTTTATATACCTTTTATGTATGTTTAAAGTATATGTTTGTAAATAATAAATTAATTACTATCAAAATTTACTTACTTTTCAAACGATACAAGAGCTTATAATAATTAATCAGAGTTGCATATGAAATTTATATTTTCACACCCTCAAAGTAACCTATTTGAATTACTTTAATTTGATAAAATGTTGTTAAATTTCCTTGATGTTGGTTTAACAATGCATACTTTATTATTTTATTTAGAAATGCCGCATACTTTCATTTTTTCAAGCTATTTCACTTAAACTGCGATTTATAAATGTTGAATAAGTAATTTAAGTAAATAAAGTTTAATTATAAATATTTATAAGAGTTTTCCATTCATCAAAGTTTTATCAGGAATTATGTGTTATATAAGAGACGAGTAAAACAAACATAATTCTCAAAGTTATTGGAAATCAATAAAATTCTCAACAACTACGCGCCAACGATTTTTGGAAAGATAAACCCTTCGCGTATGATGTATAACAATAACAAAAACAAATCCAACATTCGCGTATCTGCGTCATTCAGCACAAAAACTTTAGACTTTAATTTTTATTTCCCAACAATTCGATAGGTGTTTCAGTTTCAGAGAAATTTCCGGACGCAATAAAGTTGAACGACTTTCCAAAGATCAACTCTTCCCTTTTTGACCTAAAGAGCTTACATGACGTCGATCTTACAAAGGTTACCACAGTAGGTAATGACGTCAAGAGAAATACCTCTTTTAATAAAAAAAAAGGTAACGAAGGTCAATGCGAACAACACAGAATACTGTAGTCCGCTAAGAGTCTCTATATTACAGACACAATATTATTATTCAGATAATAGGAAGCGAAGTATTTTCCAACTGTTTCTTTAAAATATATCTATTTTTCATCTTTTAGAATGGGGCCGGCCTTAAAGATTTTTGTTAAAAACTCATCTTTTTTATTGTTAAGCATTTTTTAGAGAAGTTTATTTTAAAATTAATTTCCTGGAACTCATATTTATTCAGAATTAACTATTAAATTTAATAATTAATAGAAAATCAACTTACCCCTTCAATGGGGCGATAAATCTGTGAGTATCAAGCATGCGTAGGAGCTAAATACGGGGTGTTTTGCGTTAGGCTGATCACCTATCTGACACATATGCTTTGCACCATAGGGCCCTTGCTACTACAGGTTTTAGACTCCTTATTAGTTCTTGTATTACAGAAATTAGTTCTTAGAAAATTAACAGCAATGTTTCTCCTCAAAATGTCAGAGGAAATAAAATTCTCCTTCCTTTGATTTCTCTTTACAATGATTCAAAAAGTAATTCATAATGTTTATCGTGCCAGAAACAAGTACGACAGACAAATTAGTTGAAATAAGTATTAGTCACCAGTTTTCGTAAAAACTTCCAACATATTCTAAACTAAAGCCTCAAATATCATTTAAATTATACGTAAAATGATATCCTATTGAATACTTACAGAAATGTGAGAATTAGTTCTCTGCTCATTTAATCCCATATTGGGCCATTACAATTTTTACTATTCCTCAATGTAAAAGTATACGAAAGGACCTAAGGAAAATAAAATTTCTTGAATATAAATTAAAACCCCGTATGTATTTCTAAATCTACATATCGGTAGAATCTTTTTTATGATTTGCTTAAGACTAATAGGAACAAAAAGGTGAAAATAAAACCCATTTAATATTGAAAATCAACACCTCATTTACATTTTATTGTAATTTAAAAAAATAAATAAATAGTAAATAAAAAATTACTTTTCTCATCATAGTTTTCTTCAAAATTATGCTGAATTATGCTCAAAAATATGTTATTCAGTGACAAAATATGTAAAGAATGCTCAAAATATGCTGAAAACTATGTAATTCAGTGACAAACTATGCTGAAATATGCTCAAAAATATGCTATTCAGTGGCAAAATATGTAAAGAATGTTCAAAAAATGCTGAAAACTATGCAATTCAGTGAGAAACTATGTTAAAGTATGCTCAAAAATATGCTATTCAGTGACACAGAAATGTAAAAAACATTTTGTTTAATATAGAAAATTAATTCCTGTTATTTGTATAAATTTTAATTTTTAATTGTTTTTTCAGCAAATAACATCCAGTTTTATATTAAAAATATATTTTGATTGAATAATTGATTCCAAATTTTTTAATACAACATTTAACTAAGCAACTTTTGCTGAATCACGTGGTAATATTGTAACTTCTAGTAATACATTGTTGCAAATGGCATCATTGTAATGTGTTAGTATCAATTACTTCAAGCTAAATTTGAAAAATGATTTCAAGTTACTCTAATAAAGGATTTAAATTAATTAAAAAACATTATTATTTTTAGAATCATATTAAGACAAACTATTCTCATGAAAATCTGAATAAAAAAGGATTTATACATTCTTCAACTGAGGAAACAAAGGAAATTTGCAGAAAATTTACAGAATTTTAATTCCTTGTGAATTTTCTTTAGAATTTCATTAAGTTTTAGATTTAAATAACTTGCTTGTACTTCTAAATAAGTTTACTTGTATGATATGCAATAAATTCTATCTAATGCTTATTTTTAGACAATGCTTATTATTATCAGTAGTAGGTAAAAAAAAAGAGAATCAAACAAATATTGAATTAAAATATTTATTATTATCGCAAATATTTACGTTAAATACTTATAATTAAAAGTTTAAATTACTTAAATAATGTTTGAATTCAGAAAAATATAGGAATGGATAAACTTAAAAAGTTTCTTTAAAAAAATATTGAAATCATTGTTGACTGAATATAATCAATACTTTTCTGAATTCTTCTTTTTTAATTTATATCAATATATATTTTAATAATTGTAACGTCAGTAATTAAAAAAACTTATTTACAACTATTAGTTTTATCAATGATATTAATTCTATCACAAGGAAGGGAAATCCAAAATCAATAATGAATAGCATATAATATTTTAAAAAATAAGCTTAATATGGCAAATACCAAAATATATAAATAAGGAAAATAACAATTTGAATACAATTGTACTGCACACACAAAACGTTTTTAATACTTAATACTTGTTGAATTTTGATACATTAGTGCAAGTTTACAAATAAAAGTCTGTAAGAGAAACGAAACTATACTTGTATTTTTATAAATTATCTTCAAATAGTTATTGGAATGTAATTTACAAAATTACGAATATTTTTTAAAACTAATTATTAAATCTTATTTTAAATGTTTCAAAATACATTTATCTTCAATAATGATTGAATATTTTAAGAAATGTGAGGAAAAATCCTTACTTAGTTATTTTCGTTTCTCAAAGTACAGGGATTACGATAAGGCTGATTGTTGTTGTGGAAATCTTCTAGAAAAAATGAATTATTTTACATCTTTATTAAGATTAGACTGGTAAAAATAATATTTATTGAAAGAGAATTCTCGAATGTAAGTTAAACTAGAAAATTCAGTATATATTTCGAACAATTTTTGATTTTATTTTGTGTATTATTGATACATTTTAAATTATAATAGTTCGATTAATATAAATTATTTTAATAAATATATATATTTTATAAATAGGATTTAATAAAATTAATAATTTTTTTCTTCTTTAACCTGTACTTCACGAAATAAATGTATATGAGAATTCATTCATAATCTTAAAATAAATCATTTACTATTTGGCATTGATTAAATTTAGGAATTATTATAAATATATAAAAAGTTAATAATTTTTTATTATTGATGAGTTATGTTTTATGAATAAAATATAATTTCAGAAATGAGTTTTTGGACCAGAAGTAAAATTCTTGAGCATAGAATAATCATTTATTACAAAGTTCACAATACACACACACACACACACACACACGCACACACACACACGCACACACACACCCACACCCACGCACGCACGCACGCACACACACCCACGCACGCACGCACGCACACACACCCACGCACGCACGCACGCACACACACCCACGCACGCACACACACCCACGCACGCACGCACACACACACACCCACGCACGCACACACACCCACTCACTCACACACACCCACGCACGCACACCCACGCACGCACGCACGCACACCCACCCACGCACACACACCCACGCACACACACACACGCACACACACACTCACACACACTCACACACACACACGCACACACACACACGCACACGCACACGCACACGCACACACACGCACACGCACACACACGCACACGCACACACACGCACACGCACACGCACACACACGCACACGCACACGCACACACACGCACACACACGCACACGCACACACACGCACACACACACGCACACCATTAAATACTAGCAAATCAAATCAAAATATTTTTTAAATATTAAATAATCAATATCAACAATATTTTATATTAACTGAAAAAAGTTTTTGCCGACCAACGTTTCTAGTGGTCAGCATGCCTGACTACGGATAGGAAGGTTCTGGGTTCGAATCCCGGTTCAGACATAGATGTACTTTCTTTCTCTCTATCCTGTCTTTGTCCTTTCCTTGTGTGTGTGAATGAAGTATGAATGATGCCTACCCTATAAACGGGTCCCTAGGGCATGTGTGAGGGTGCGATGGTGGCACCACCCCCGTGGTGCACCCGGGACAACGCCTCGGCGGTTAAGAGGTCGCTGTTTCTGGCCGGTTCCTTGGGTATCAGGGAACAATAGATTAGTAGACTCTGTTGCAGTTGTAACTGTCTACATAATACTATTAGAAAAAAAAAGTTTTTTTATGCGTATTTCAAATATTTATAATTTTTGAATTATTTCAAATAATTATAGCGGAACTGTTTTGATGTGTAAAAATATATAAATTAAATAAACTAAAATGAAAGTGTTATAATGTAACACACTTTTGCATTGCAAGTATTTATTAGGTTTATTCTCAGTTAGATTTAGACTAGTATTAATGGATATTAATTCAATATCAATAAACATTATCGCTAGTAGTTAAATTTTAATGAATTGCTAAAAATACACATAATATAAATATAATATATTATTATTGATTAATTATGTCTTACCAATAACATATAATATTAAAAAGGAGCTAAAAAAATGTTTTGACATGGCATTTTATGTGATGGTTTTGAGATATAAGCACATATTGATTACAAAAACTGGATATTCATATACATGTTACATTGTTTATAGATATTATTCTTAATCTATAGTAAACGCTAAATAATGCATACTTAATATTCTTGTGAAATAGCTCTTAACACGCTTCCGGTGGTCTCAAATCTACATCCGATTTCCTATTTACGCACGAGCAGGTGAAGTTCAAAATAATTATGAAAATATTCACGTTTTGCGCCAGCAGATGTAAATTCCAAGGACATATTTAATCAAAATGCGTATTTTTAACATATGTTTTGGTAAACTTTGATATGAAATTAACAATCAAATTTTATTATGTAATCTCAAACCAGTTCTGCATTTTTGTGACGTAACAAATAAAATAAATTGTAACAATAAGATAAGATATTTTGTATATGTGCTTATATAATGAGGGAAGCAAATAAACAAAATTTTCACACTATTGCTTGAACTAATTTTTATAAGACAATTTCAAACCTTAACCTTGAAGTCTAATGATTTCAAATAAAGGAGTTTTTTCTGTTTGCAATGTGCTTTTAATGCAAGGTGAAATATTCTGATTTAGGCAGAGATTATCAACAAACAATCCTGAAAATAAGGAAGTTCTTGAGTTACAAAAAAAGTTTTTCTTAACAAGTTTAACAAAGATTGTCTTCTAATTTTATTCTAAAATGCTCCTTTAGCAGTTTTTAATGAGGACATACCACGCACGTAGAATTAAAAAAAATACTAAATTTCATTAATTACTTTATTTTTATTGATTGGCTGAAAATATTGTTGATTTCTCACATTTTAACATTTCCTATACAAATATGCTTAAGTTCAGAATATTTTTAACATTGTAAATTATTTGTCAGGATTTGCTTGCTATGTGTTTAATCATGAATGTAAATAAGTCACAATTTTTGTGTCAGTTAAAAATATCAACAATTTGATAATATTTTACAAGCATTTCTATTCATAATTGATATTTTATCCTATTATAGTTTAAAACTACACATAGTAAAATATTTATTTTGCCTATTTATTATAATATATGTAATTTTCGAGAATTGATAAATTTCCTTTGGAAACTGTATTTAGCAAATGTTAAAAAAAAATTTACAAATTTTAATTTTTTTTCATGATTTTTACGAGTTATTAATATTTTATATTAACTATCGATAATTGTTAATGTGGTTACTTGTCTGCAATGATTAAAAATTTCTTTAAATTCCTTATATATATTCCAATGGCTAGCACTTAGGTAATGAACCCTAATCCACAACAAGCTCAGAAATTGCTACTCATTTGTCGTTACCCAGCGGGCACCTGTGAACCAAGTCACGGAGGCAACTAGCGTTGCCCGCGCCATACCACCACATACCCGTTTATAGGGTGGGCCACATTCATACATCATCAAAGAAAGGACGGAGAAACACAGAGAGAACAGAGAAAAAATGTAACATCCATGTCCAAACCGGGATTCGAACCCGATACCCACAGCTCAGGAGTTAGGAACAATATATATATATCTCTTTTTATATATATATATATATATATATATATATATATATATATATATATATATATATATATATATATATATATATATATATATATATATATATATATATGTATATATATATATATATATATATATATATATATATATATATATATATATATATATATATATATATATATATGTATATGTTAGTATTCATGTTTATTTATAAGCAAATGATGTGTTCCAAATTAATTAATAAATTAATAGTGCAAGATCAAATTTTTTTATGTTTATTAATGATTAAAGAGTTCTCACATTAGTAACGTTAAGAATTATTTTAGGAAATGGGAAGAAATTTTAAGAAAAAAATTTATAAGAAGAAACCATTTTAGTTTAGAAATAATAATGATTTTTTTTCAAAGTATTCAAGAACTTTCATAATTTTACTATAAATATGTTAGCATTAGCTTAAGAAAATGTATTTTTTATTTAAAACTATGCATAAAAAGCATAATAAACTGGTGAATAATACTGTAAAGTTAGGAACTAAGTTATTTTCTGTTTTTTTATATCTTTCACATTTTAGTTAAATTAAAATTTACATAAATGTAATTCTTTGTTTATATAACGAGTTGATTTTTATGAATTTTTCTCGTTAACAGGCTTTCATTTGCATCATCGACTTTAAGTTGACATGATTTTAAAATTCAGTGTTAAAAAGTGTCCTGAAATTTTTAAGCTAACTTTCATTACTTAAGAATATTTAAAATGTTTTGGATTTATATTTAATTCTACTTTAAATAAAATAATATTTTACATCCATCCAACAATAATCAAATTTGCAAGTTTGATTTAAAATATATTTTCAAAGAAATAATAAGTAATATGTAAAAAAAAAGCAATTTATAAAGCATTTATTCTTAATCCCTGTAAAGAACTTATCTTTAATTTCATAAAGTAAGAAAACTGTCAACAGTAAAGTTCGCGAAAGTTCTGGAAATAAATTAACAAATATCTTCAAAAAAAGATAATTTATAAAACTAACACAAAATAGGTTATCAGGAAAGATTATCAGGTTTTCACTTGTTTTATACTAAGGAAAATTTTCATTTCATTATGAAAGATAATATTCATGTCTTTTTAATGACCCGTTGATAGTTGATTATATAGAAGTTTCACTCTATTAAATTATTTCTTTGAATGAATTCAAATTTAGAGTATATAAAATCTTGCAAAATATAGCGATACACCAATATTATTTTTCTATAATCATACATCCTTTGTTGAAATTATTGATAAAAATTAAGTGATTAACAGAAATTAAAGTTTTTGAAATTATGTCAATGAAGAGATGTCATTCATCAAATGTTGTAAGACATAAGTCGTATGACATAGCTAATAAAATGTTTTTATTATAGGAAATCAATAAATTGCATTAAACACTTTAATTACGAAACCAAATTTTCATCTTTTTAAGTAATAAAAATTATGTACTATCTGTATATCACATTAATACTTGTAAATTTTATATTGAAAGTTTATATATATATATATATATATATATATATATATATATATATATATATATATATATATATATATATATATATATATATATATATATATATATACATATATATATATATATATATATATATATATATATATATATATACACACATATATATCTTTGTGTGTGTCTGATGAATGAGTGGTTAGTGCTCCTGACTCTTGAGTTGTGGGCCCCGGGTTCGAATCCCGGTTAGGGCATGGATGTTACTTTTTTTCTCTGTCCTTTCTTCTGAGATGATGTATGATTGTGGCCTTGTCCTGTAAACGGGTTTGTGGTGGTATGCAACCAATGCTACTTGTTTCCGTGTCTTGGTTCACAGGTGGCCGCTGGGTAACAACAAATGAGTAGCAGTTTCTGGCCGTATCTGGTATAGAGTTCGTCACCCAAGTGCCCGCCATTGAATATATATATTATTAATGAATTAAATGCTTTTTTACTTTATTTTTTATTTTTTTTTTTGTAATCATTTTGAAACTTTAAAATATGAAATTTAAACTACAGCCGCAGTCAACCTAAACTTGCTATCAAAATGCTTCGAATTTCACTAATATTGATAAATAATTAAAATGAAGTTTATTAGAGTTGAATTACATCAAACTGAAAGATTTATTTAGAATAAGTGCTTAAAATATATATATTAACTGGAACAAAGCATATTTATAGGGAATATATATTACCTCTACATTAAATAATTAAAATCAATGAGATTAATGGACAAATATTTATTGTTGTTTCTTAAGATGTTTTTTTTTTCATCTCTCAATTATTTTTCTATGCAATGTCTAATTACATCGGGAATTAAAATTTAAAGCAGATTCTGGATCTTTAAAATCATTCAAGGCTTAGGCTCTTTCGGATGCTTATATTTATTTTAGTATTATAATTTTTTACCAGGAATTGCCATGTTCCCAATCACTGTCTTTTTTATGTTCATTACATTTTACCGATTCTCAAATAAATCAACGCAAACATCAAATTTAAAGGGTGAAATTATTTTCTTACATCGTGTAAAATTTCTTAAATTTGAAATTATTATTTAGAACATAATTTATAAAAAAATAGTTTTGCTGTTATTACATGTAACCGGTGTTTAGCAACTCTAAATCAGATCTATGAAATTTGACATTCTAAGAAAATCTTTAAAATTGTTGTTGTGAAAAAAGATCAATTTTGGAAAGTCCAGACTGCTTAGAATATGGTTTTATGGCCTGATTGGTACCACACTTTAAACAGGCTATAAAATTCTTTTTTTTCCATAAGAATATGGTATAGATGTCAAGCTCCAGTGATAAGCTTCGTAATTGGTGTGTGGTGCCGTCTACAACACTTGAGTGATAACGCGGCCCCCTGGGCACTTTACCTGGTGAACAGATGAGATTTTCCAAGAAGCATTAATAGCATTTTTAGTTCTTGAGAAAGCTCCAAATGAGTCAGTGACTCATTTGGAGCTGAGGGTCCTGAGTGATTATCTCTGAGGGTCCACCTGCAACAGCTTCAGCCAAAATATTTGCTGTTTCATTACCATGTTATCAACGTGAGAAGGTATCCATTGAAAGTGCATCTCAAAAAGGGTAAAAGGTCAACAAATTTAAGTAAAGAATATTGATTTACCATTTAATTACACCATTCATATTTTTTACATAGATTAAGTTCAGATATATTTTATTTAAATATAAAGACCTTTCTACATATTATTTTTTTCATTATTATTTTATTTTTTTCGTAGCAGTAAAAAGTTCAATGACATTTCGCAAAGCACAACTATGAATTGTTTACGTTTAATGAATCATAACTGAATAAACCTCTACAAAAATAATGGATTTTGAATAATAATTTTTTTAACACTGCAACATTTTAAGTAGTGTTTACTTATTTTTAAAGGACTCGAAAAATATCTAAGAAGAGCAAAAGAAACTGTAAACAATTTTCAAAAAATATTATCAAATTGGGTTATTGCAGTTTAATATTTTATCTCGTGATACAGGAACGTCAATCATTTCTACAGATATAAGAGTCATAGAAAAGTTAATGTGGACATATATAAAAAAATTCTGTTGTCAATATTAACTACTCATTTCTTCTGGTATTTCAAGGTGAAAATGTACAAACAACTGATTAACCCTGGCTACTCAGAAAGGAATGTGCTTGTTTTGTCCTAATTGATAGTCAGAATCTTACTGAAAGTGAGTGTTCGATAAGAAAAGTTTTTTTTATTTTTTTTTATTTTTTTTTTTCTGATCACGCACAGCCTGGATGATGAAAGTTCATCAATCCATAAATATTGCTTATATTTTTTTTACTAACACAATATTTTTTAATAATCATACTAACAATTTTTTCAATAAAATACTTATTATATAGAAATCTAAAAATTTTTACTAACTTAACACCTTTCGGATAATAATATTATTAACTGAAAAAAGGAAATAATATAATTCCTTTACCCCTTTAAGTTTGAACACATTTATAATTTCTTTGCAAATATATATATATATATATATATATATAAAATCAAAAGAAGTTTTAAGTTTTCAAAACATTTGCATAAGAAAAATAAAAAAATTTGGAAAAAAACAGTTTTATTAGTCTAGAAATTTTAATTTCTAGAAAGAAGCAAAAGTTACTAGCATTATTTAATTAGAGACCTAATGAAAAGTAAATAATTAAATAGATAATAAAAAGATATTAATATTTGCTGAACAAAAAAATTTTCTTCACAAAATAATTTTTTTTAATTATATACAATCCTTCTATTATATATAAATAATACAAATCCATAGCGTTTAAAAGCGTTGATTGTTTCCATAGCGTTGATTGTTTCAACGTACAATTTTCGAAATTAAGATTGTTTTATATGAAAATTTTGATTGTAATTATACTTATTATAGATTAAAAATGATATTTTATTTGTTAGAAACAACTGTAGGGGATAAGGGATTTTCAACATAGTTGTGGCGTTCAAATTCTTAATGTTAACGCATACATGGGAGTAATAACATTTGTATAAAGAGTACATTCAAGCTTTTTTTTCATTCAAGTAAAATCATGTCACTATGAGGTCACATTATTTCGCAAAATGAAAATCATTTCTCTCTCTCTCTTGATTAAAGTATAACGTGTGTGGTGATTATATATGCAGTGATCTAAATCTCAAAAAAAGATTATGCAATACAGAATTAAAGATGTGCTAAAGGCACGTCTGTCAAATTCCAGATTGATTGTTCCAGATTGATTGGCTCAGCGAACTTAAATAGTTTCGAAGTAAACATTGATCTAATGATAGCAAATATGTAGAACATTAATTATTGATAGATATCATTAAATAGTTTTCTTAATCATCAAAGGATATGACATTAGTTTATTTTATTAACTTTTTTGAAGTTAATTAGTTTCAAAAAAATGAAAACGTTTCCTTTTCCATTTGGGAACGCAGAAATGCGATTTAAAATATTTCATGCTTATTTTTAATATAATTATTTCACGTGAATAGATTATCTTGTATAAAATGTTGGTATGAAGGAATATATAATGAAACTGATCTCAATAAAATGAAATAAAAACTTCATTTTAATTTATTACACACTTCGTATCATAATTATGAAGTCAATTTCCGAAAAATTAAATATTTTATAAGAAATTACACGAAGCTGATAAAAAATTTTTGAGAATGTCTATACGGAAATAAGAGGAGATGTTTCTTAAACAAAGAATTAATTGAACTAGAAATGGAGCACGAGCAAAAAGAATGATGAAAATTTACAAAGAATGCCAGAAGAAAAAGTAACAAAAACAATCGAAATCTGTTGAAAAAAATGTGAATTTCGCAATATTCAAAATGTAATAAATAAAGCTATCCATAAAATGTAGCAATCGTGGAAATCAACATTTTGCAGCAATCATATTCAATTGCATTCTACATTTGTAACTAATGTCATATTTTTAGTAGGAAAATTTAATATTTTGCCTTTTGTATTCTTTACTCTTTAATAATTCATTCTTTTACTCTAAGCTGTAAACATTCCTATATAAAATTCAATCTAATATATATATTCTAATTACCTTGCAATTAATTAATTTGAATTTTTAATTATTTTACTACGCCTTAATTGGAAATTTGTTTGGCAAATTTAAGAAAGATTATCGTTAATTGTTTATATTTACAATAATTTAATGAAATTCACTACTTCTTATAAATTGTGTTTATATCCTTCAGTCTTGGGACTTTTAAAGTGAATTTGTACATTAATCTATCTTTATGAATAACTAAAAAACTGAAAAAAAAACTAACTAATTGTAAAATATTAAAAAGGTTATTGAATGAAAATATTCAGCGATCATGAAAAGGGCAATTTAAAGTGTAAACGAAAATTAGTGAGTTTGCTATTGACTACAATAGTTAGCAACTTCTAAAAAATGAAATAAAATCATGATTAGGAATATGGATATACATTTCAATGGAAACAAACATTTAAAAAGGAAAATTTGTGTGGAGGAAAAATTGCGAGAGGAAAAATTACTCCACAAAGTCTATTTAATGGACAACATATTGTAAAAAAGGATGCATTTTTAATTAAAAAAAACGCTCATTTCCTTAAAATTTTATGCTTTCAAATCCATAAAATTAGAGCATCATTGGAAATATGATTTCTCAGTTTGTTAAATAAAAAGCAAAAAAATTTATTAATTTTATATTTCTTATCGAGTTTTAATATTTATAACGAATATTATTGAGAAAATATTAATAGTTTTTAATTTTTTTCCTTAAAGTAATGAGTAAAGAATAACTATAAAATGAAACTAAATATTGCAAAACACTTTGAAATGGAATTAAAACATAAAGGGTAGTTAAGTAACTATTAAATATATTTTTGAGGGGCATCATTAAGAGAACAATTTGTTTGATTTTATGGCTCGGTAAGAATCAGTTGCATTGTAGAAGATTATTCATATATTGATTTCAATAAATTTATTATAAAATAAAAACATTAAAAACAGCTAAAAATTGACGCAAAAAATATAAAGTTTTTGAGCAAATAGAGTTTTTTACAAACTTGTGTAAAAGTTTGAATTATATTAAGCATTGTTTTCATAACGATTGTTTAAGGTTACTTATATATTTTATGGGCTCTTTATTTCATTTTCGTTCATATTTCTATCACGAAATGAATAATTATAATTTATTTTAAGTGTTTTGTATGGATCTATCTATCTATCTATATATATATGTGTGTGTGTGATGTGTGTGTATATATATGTGTGTGTGTGATGTGTGTGTATATATATGTGTGTGTGTGTATATATATATATATATATATATATATATATATATATATATAATTTGTCTGTAAGAATTTATCGCAACCTGCTAAACATTTTTTTCTTTAAAGTTAAATAACAATTTTTTTTTTAAAAAATTAAAATTTTTATAAATTTTAACTCAATACAAATTAGTCGACCTATCTAATATGATCTTTGATTAGTGAAAAGTTTAATTATGGTTAAATTAATTCACAGTTTGATTATATAATTCTATTAATTCCTATCAATCAGAACAAATTTTTTTATTTGATTTATATTTTTATGAGTGTCGAGAATAATTACATATTTTTATTTTTATAAGTTTGATAAGGAAATTCTTTTGGTTTATATATATATAATGACAAAAAACGAGTATGTCCTACAGATAGCCCTTTCAATCCTCAAAGTAATCACCGTCGCGACATCCAGTACCTTCTGCCGAAATGTCTCTTGTTGTGTAATCCCTTAGTGGTTAAATTGAGGTTTTGGACACAAAAAAGTCTGTGAGTGCTTGGTGCAAGCTTGGTTCACTGATGAAGGATTTTCTCGGAAGATGATTGTCCAGGGAATGAAAGAATTGATAATTTGATGATGAGTAAGGAAAATGGCACAAAATCTCTCAACCAAGTCGCTGTATGTTATACCTGGCCACTTGTGTGAGATGCGACTTCGCGTTATCCCATTTACAGGGTTGGCAACCATTCCCAACCCATTCATACAAAGAAAGGACAAAGACAGAATAGACAGAGAGAGAAAGTGATATGCCGGAACAGATATTCAAATCCAGGACCTCACTATCCGCAGTGAGGCACGTTGACCACTAGACAAAGTGCGCGGGATCTATGACTCTCTATTACTTGTTTTATATTGCTTGATGTCATTAGATATTTTATCAGATAGTTTTTCTCATGACTCAATTACATCAAGTGAAAAAACTTGTCCTGCTATACCAAAGTAGCCAACAAAAATTTGTCTTGTGGTATATCATTCAAAATACCTTAATTTTGTCCAATATATAGTTTGATCATCTTTAGCAGAATTTTTTAAAAAAGGCTTGCATACAAAAACTGTTTTCAAAATTTGTAATTGTTATAACTAACCTAATAACATTTAATTTATGTTAGAAAATAGGAATTAATTAGTTTTTTTTTTCATAATACAAAATTAGGGATTATTTAATATTTACGGCAAATATTTTGTAGCAAGATTTAAAGACACATAAATTTCTCATTGAGTATATAGTTATTTAATTTATAATGAATTACTTATAGTTCATAAGTTTAAAAATTTATATAAGCGGGAATTCATGGAAGTTTAATACAATAAACTAGAAAGTTGGTGTCATACATCTATAAATAAACTGTGTAGCGAAAGTTGTTTGAAGAAAACTATTCAAGTGACTAATAAAACAAAAGTGCTTTTGATAAAATATTATAAAGTCTAAAATTTATTTTTTCTTTCAACAATTTACAGCACAAACATACATTTATATTAAATTGATATTTTTCACTGTAAATATTGCAAAATTCTTATAATTTAGAAATTAGTACTGGTGATCTAGAAACAGGTAAATCAAATCAAATATAAGATTGTGGTAAAAGTACTCTCTTAAGCTGTAAAATTTAGGAATATTTAACAATATATTATTTTTTGACTATTTATTTATTACATTATGTATCTATATCTTAATGTCAACTAAGATATTGTATTTATATATTAATGTCAATTAAAAACCACATGCCATACAATTTCTCTTTTAACTATAAACTCATTACCATTTAATGTTTGCATAAGATTTAGGTATATAAAATGAATATTTAGTCATTTTCTGACATATTAGGTGATATAATAAAGTTTCAAAACGAAATACTTTTCTTTGATTCATTTCTGAAGCTAAGAAAATAAAAGTAAAAACATAAAACAATGGTCAGTTCATCATGAGACATTGCGACGATAATTTATAATCCATGTGATAATTATATATTTTACTAAAAAATATATACACTGCTATACTGTTTTTCTATATTAATACTGAATCATTTAAAAAATTTTGGGTAATAATTTTATTTATTTATTCATTTCATTAAAATAATTCCTCACGTGTAATTTCACGTGAAGCAAAAGGTTTTTGAAAACTATTGTGTAATTTAGCATTTAACATATTTGTCTAGATATTAAAATAAGATATGCAGCGTTGAATAAAAAGCAATAATATAAAACTTATCGACGTGATTGGATTTCAAATTGAATCAAAAAAGGTTCCCACAAAAGTGACTTCATTCTGCAGGGCCATGAAAATTTTCTTTTACATGGCAATGTTATTACCATAATTTATTTATTTTTTATTCCTTTTCTATACTATCAAACGAGGACTATTTAAGTTTTATGTAATAAAATTGTATAAATTGAATAGAAACTAAACTCATTTATAACAACACTTTAACATTCAACTGATTACAATGAATTTTATATTGCCGATACAGAGGATAATTTGACATTTAGATATATTCTAATAACTGTAATCTATTAAAAATAATTTTGAATACTCAGAGAATTTTGCTGTCAATGAATATTTTTAAAGAAAAATGAATGGTATTCATGCTTCTAATAATCTGTAAGTATTATCAATAATCTGTAAGTATTATCAATCTCTATTCCTACAAATGTGTTCAACACTAAAAGACCATATTGTTCAATAACAACAGTTAAGTATTAAAATCTGAACTGTTTGTTGCAATACATTCAGTCATATTTAGGCTTGCAAGATTTTTTAACTTTTCAACCGGGCAATCAGAATACTCCCCATTCAACGTCGAGGGTGTTCAAGGGCATACAATTTAGCAAATTTTTAGAGTGTTTCAGAAGGTAATTTATGTGCCATGAATAAAGGGTTATCGATTACGTACTTAAAGCAACGCATGACAAGCATTTAAATTTAAGCATTTTATTTCTGACATGATAATATTTATGAGTTACTTATGTAAGAAGAAACTTTTTGAATGAGGAGTAAAACTTTTAGAAATATTTACATGGGCAGAGATGTCGTATAATCCAGGATGCCAAATTATGAGTTTGTTGATTTTTTTTTTGAGGATTTTTATATGTATGGAGAAAAATGGTTTTTATTTCTTCATAGATATGGAGACCTATAAGAATTAGATAGGGAGACCAGCATAAAATTCTATTTTGGCCAGCCCAATATTTATGTCATCACACAGGTCACAATACGTGATCTTCGCAACATTTCTTTGTCGCCCAAAAAATTCAGAATTCACCACCCTGGATTATACTGCATCTGTGCCATTTACATGCTTTACTTATCATTAGCGAGGATATCTTTTTAGAAATTCTTATTTTTCTTTGGTTTTAATCTTATTAAAATCTTTACAAGCTAATCCCCTACCATTTAGATTCCTTTGTCAAACATTTATCATCAGTCCATTCGTTGTTCATCAAAGAAAATACTCTGTACTGTTGCCGATGTCCTAGGTTAGTAGAAGGCCTACTCAATGATCTTCATCAGATTGGAGACAGCTATTTGTTAATCATTTAACTGACCAAACATCCTGAGCTAATTTTCTTCATTTGAAATTATCATATCTTTAATAGTTTCTTCCTCACTGTTCTCAATTTGACTTTACTGTTCTCAATTTGACCTCACCAACAGTGAAGTTGTGTGAGATAAAAATTCTTTTTATCTCACGCAACTTCACTGTTGGTGAGACATGACAGTACGATGACAATATTACTGATCAGTAGAGTATCACTCTTCTATGGTTTTCACTCTTCATACCGAACAGAAATAAAGGAAAAATTATTGTAAATAATCCACACAAGTTAGTTATGTTTACATTTTTTTGCTTATATATAAATTCAAATTTAAATTTCACTAGGACGTAAAGAAATCGGGCTGTTACATCGAGGTTTTTGCCTGAAATCTGGGAATGTCACGGTTATATCGAGACATCTGTCAATCATATTCAAAATCTTTATGATGATTCTAAATTATTATTTATTATTTGGTAGATCATTTTCTTTGAGAGTTAGTAGCAAATGTAGTTTAGTGACAACACTTATATTTTATATTCTATTTGATATTTTTCTATTTCTGTGTTTAGAGGAATTTTAAATTTGTAAATAAAAATTGGAATCTTAATTTAATGAAATTTTTATCAATTTGTTTCTATGAAGATATAATTTAGCTGCTTTTTGGATAACAGTTTGAAAAAGAAATGACTAAAGTAGGCGAAATATTTGTCGATATGTTTTTGTCTAGAAACGAATGTCTTGGATCACTAAACGAATGTCTTGGATTGGTTGTAAATTGTTTGGTGTGACAGTGAAAAATGACGGGTGACATGTCGGACTTCGTAACAAATTATCGAGACTTCTTTCTTACTAACTTAGGTTAATGACTGGAAATTAAGGTGAATAAGTAGTAAAATTAAGATAATATGGAAATACTTAACTTTACGACTTAATTATTTTTAAAATGAAAATTTATTACAATTAAAGATTAAAAAAAGTCAAAGAATTTTTTTGAAAATAGCAATAATTTATCGCGTAAGTAATTCATCGTGTTTCTATACTCTCACATCGCACTAATAAACGTTGCATGGACTTGTACCTAAAAACATTTAATTTACTTTTTATTACAATTAAATAATAAATAAATTATTTCACTAATCAAATAACATTTTAAATTCTTTTGTTCGTTAATCTAATTAACAAATACAGTGAAAACTACCGTTTTAGATTTTATGTCAAAGCGAATGTGATAATTAGCTCATTGCACTTGGATGAGGCAAGCACATTGAAAGAATCTTGGATAAAAAAATAAAAAAAAGAAAAAATCAAATTTTTCTCTGTAAACAATAATCATACTATCTGATTTCATTAAGATCGTTATTAAGGAGGTCAGGATGTATAAAGAGAAATACAGACAGTTGAGAGGAAAAATCTTCTTCCTCTTGATTTTCTGATATTGAAAAAAAAGAAAGTGAACTCCAGACCTTGAAGGGTTTGCCGCAGGGAAATAGGATGTTGCTCAACACGCGACCTGCCACTGTGAGAATTGCAGCAAGAAAAAAAAATAAATAAAAGCAGATTTTTTTTTAACAATTATGGGAGAAGTTTTTTGTTTCTTATCAGTAATGGAACACCATTTATCACATCTCCATTGATTTTTACTGCAAGTGTAAACAGGCGAGAATTCTGCCGAACTGACTCTAAAATCATTTCATATGGTTCCTTCAGTGCTTATTTTATAAGAATTAAAACAACAGTTCTGAAAAGAACTGTCGAAATTAATGTTTTAAAGCAGTGGTCTCAACAAGCAAATGCCAGAATATCGTTTGAATGTCGAGCACTATTTTTTTTACATGATAAATTTATAATTGGTGACATAGTTAATAATATACCCTACATATAATGCACAAAAATTTCATATTGTTTCCCCCAGTGCATATTTTATAAGAATTAAAACAAAAGTTCACTTTTCTAAAAGGAACTGTTGAAATCAATGTTTTAGAAAAGAGGTCCCTGGGACCACATGCCAAAATATCGGTTGAATGATGAATATCATTTATTTTCTCAAGATAAATTTATAGATGGTGGACAAAGTTAATTATTCACATTGTATATAATGCACAAAAATTTTAATTTAAAAATTAATTTAGCATATGAATGTAATTAGCTTTAATGTTCTTGTGTAAAATAAATGATTACTAAATTGCTTGCAAAATATACGAAATATAAAACTTATTTATAAAATACAGTCAATGTGATCTTACTTCATTTAACTAGTGCCCATTTGTAAGTCGTGATCTGTATTCTGATTCAGTGATATTCACTGTCAAAAATATTCATTCATCCAAGTATATCCCACCAAAAATAACTTATTTTATATGCTGCTCCTTTAAATAATGGAAATTTATTTCTGTCAACTATATTCCAGAATTCTTCATCTGATATAATAGTTTTGACGATAATATCATTCTGAAGATTCAAATTTTCTGTCTCTACTTCTTCTCGTTTCATTTGAAGAAATACTGAAATATATGTTGCTATTAATGTTACACGTTTATTTGGTTGATAAAAGTATTTATAAAAAAGTTGACCATGGGCTTGATGATATTAAATTTAGAAAAAAACTTTTCAAATTAATCTTGAAGCAATTCGAGGTTGATGATATATGTTGATAAGTCCATTACTCTGTCTTCTATTATTTTTACATGTTTGGAAGACACACAGTCTTCATTTTCAGATTTGATGCGCATAAAACTATCTTAGTCTGAACATGTTTATAGCCCCTATCATTCTTAGCCATATTATTGTCTTTTCCCTGCAGCTATAAGTTTAAATTATTTAGTTTTTCCATTATGTCTATTACGAAAGATAAATCTGCTGGTGAAAAAGGATCTGCTAGTTCTAAAAATATTTTATTTTTGTGCGAAATTTATTTCTTCTATTAAATATATAAATATATCTAGTGCTTTTTCTTTACTAATCCAGCATATTTCATTATATAAAATAAGATCAGCATCATCAGGATTTTTCAACAGAGCTTTGAAAAGCCGATGTTGGAAAGAAGCTTCTAAATTTAGAGATTGACTCTTTTGTTAATAATCTTCATTACATTTCCAAGTGGTAGTACTTTACCTCAAAAACCTTCTTGGTGGATAATGCAGTTGTAGGACATAAAATCTGGAAATGACCCAACTTTTATGCAAAGAGCAAAATAACTATTCATGTTCCCGACCATTGCTGGTGGCCAGCAGTGGTTATCACAGACAGTTTCTGGAGAGGGATATTTATCAAATTTGCTTAGGTTATAAATGTTTTTATAAATATCCTCACCTGTTGTACAACCTTTCATGGCCAATATTTTTAGTAGCTCTTATTTTAATTTAAAATCAATATATACAATCTTCATCATAACTGTACTATGACTGTAGACTTTTGTAGTGAAAACCACTCACATATTTCCAAACTACTTATCAACCACGTTTGCATATCTTTTGAAATGGTTCCTATTTCTCTTGCAACAATATTATCTGATAATTGTATAATTGTAAGTCTTGTATTGCTAACATGATCTCACATTTGTTGAAAAATCCCTCAAATAAGCAATCAATTCTAGTAAGAAATGTTTCTTTTAACTACTCTCCATACTAGAAAGGCTTTTTCTTTTTGCAAGCATATTAGAAATTTTTAAAGAAGCAATGCTTGCATTTTTAGATTTTATCACAGATCTTGTGAAAATTGACTGTTGAACTGAAAGATTTTATTGATCTCCTGTATTTTCTTTTTACGAGTTGCAGATTTAAATGGATAGCTCACATTAAAAGTAGAATGAACTGTTTGAAAATGACGTTTGTGAAGAGGAAGGTCATTTTGGGGCTATTTTCTACTCTGGTTTTATTTATCATTAATATTAAAAAAGTAAAATAAAATTTGCCTGGCATTCTATGGTAAAATGAGAAACTGAAATATTTTTATAATGGGGTGCAAGAATAGGTTCAGGTTTAATTAGCCCTCACGTGTAAAAATCGACCCATGATTTAAATCGCACGCTGACGCACTTAAATCGATCGACGGGCATAAAGTTGGGGACTCCTGTTTTTGAAGATACCATTCAAAAATATTGTGGCACAGTTTATTTGCAGAGGTGATTAAACGCAAAGATATTTTAAAAATTCATTTTTTTAACAAATCAAAAGAACATTTGCCGCTAAGTAAAACTTCAAACCGTTGGTGTATTTTTCATTTTGTAAAGATAATTCCATTACTTAGAAAATACTTATTCATATTGTATTCAACAATAAGTAAGCCTACCGTTTAATCATCTTAGAGATAAAAGGAGAGAAATAAATTAGGATTGAGAAATCTTTTTTTACAGAAAACTGCAAATGATTTGGTAAAGTAAATCATATGGTATATAGTTTTCTGTTGTTGACGCAACATGGTGTTGTTACGCTTCATTTATTTTTCCATGGCGGCCTTCACACGCTTAGCTCTTTTTCTATTCATAACTTATGCTGTCTCATAGATTTTTAACTATGAAATCTATTATTTTAATACTTGGTGTATTGTTTATTTCTTATTTAAATTTAAGCTTATTGTGGCAACAAGCAGAACTTCTACTCGAAAAACAGTCCCAGATTTCATCCCTGTTGTTGCTGAGAAATAATAGATAAATTCTGTTTTACTTTTATCTTTCTATATGCATGTCCATTAGAGTTCGTGTTGAATATTTCTACCCTTGATTTTTACTTTTTCCAGATAATTATCAAGAGCATTATCAATGAAAAATCTCCTAAAAAGGAAAGAAGCTATGCATAAATTAAAAAGAAAGAAAACAGATCTTAGCTTCAAAGCTATTCACTTAACGATATCAATATTTCAAATGAAAGAAAGTTCTTATTCACATCTCAAGCCTTTTGGGTCGGGAACATCTTGGAATTTCTGATATTTACAAATCTATCAGAAATATCCTCTTCAAAAGATTTGTAACATTTTGAATTTAGAGTATTATTTATGAATTATTCTGCAGATGTGATAAATTTAATTTGATTATGCATTATGGCTTAAAGTGTATGATATTTATACATGTAACTTTTAAAATCTAAGACAATAAATGTTGACTGAAATTTTGGGTACCGAAATATGACTTTAAATATCAATATTCATAAGTGTTTCTTTATTTTTAACGAAGTTGAAATCGAATATCTAAATTATCATACCTTATTTACGATAGAATATTAAGACATAACTTATCAACATGCATAAACTTTATAAATAATATATTTTGTATGTTTCTTATTTAGTTTATTCTTTGTTGCAATTAATTCATCTTTGTTGCTGTTGTCTAGTGCCAGCTAAGCTAGAAATAAGGGGTGCGCTGCTCCACTTTCCAAACTAAACCATATTTTGGAGTGGGGTCAGAGTACACACATGCTAAAGGAACCCGTTTATAGTATAGGCAGACATTCACAAACTATTCATACAATGGAAGGACAAAGACAGGATGGATAGAGAGAAAGTACATCCATGCCCGAACCGGCATTCGTACCCAGGACCTCACTATCTGCAGTCAGAAACAAAATAAAACCTAAAAATTCATCTAAATAAATAATTTTAACTTTTGAAAAGATTCTGTTATATTAACTTTCAAAAGTAATTTTATTTATAAAGCCATTATTATAAAAAATTACGTAGGAACATCAGCGTTAAGGTTTCGTTTATTTATCACTCAAAGAGCATTCTTTGCAAGACCGGGACAAGCAGTTTAAAGTGTATTCTGAACCACTACAAACATCCATAATCAAAATTGGACTCGAACCCATGCACTGTTGAAACGCAGGCAAGAACGCTAACCATTCGGTTACCAATTAGGCAAGAGCAGCTTTATAAGATTGCTTGAAGCTCGTCATATCCATTAGGTATTTTTCATTTAAATGAATTATTCATGAAGAGTGAATGACATTCAGACTTTAAAAACGAAGTATAAAGTACTTCTGTACCTTCCCCTTTCATGTGAAAGCGGAAATGCGCAACATCCTTCGTACATTGTTTTTAACAGTAGTAAGAACTGAATTGATAATTTTTTACTCCGAATATTTGTATATTACCACTAATCCATGGCGAATGAATATAATGATATACTGCTTCGTTTTTATTTATTTTTTTCATATTTATTACATAAGGGTTTTATGATTGAAGTCTGGGTACTCTTTAATGGCTGACTCTAGCTTTGTGGTAAAACAGCTTTCTTCAGTGAAAAAGTCTCACATGGTTGATCCCAACCATTGTTAAACTACGGGAAATAGTGATTGCGCTTCTGCTTCCTGATTGCACATATGTGGAGATGCTTACTTGGAAGTTTTTTCTGGTTTCCTACCTTGCTATACGTGAATACTGTCCAATATGTATGAAAAAGTTTTTCTTTAAGACAATTTAAGGAATGGGTGATAAAGTATCTTACAAGGGTCCTTATTGCATTAGTAGGCAGGCTTTTTTTGGGTCCTGAGATGCTTTTAATCTTTTATTTGGCTGGCGATCACTTTTAGTGACAATTGAGGACACAACCAGTTTAATTTTAGGTATTCGGGTCATAAAAATTAACAACAGCGATCACCTAAAAGTTCATGGCGGTGAGGTTTCCTTGAAGCGTACCTCTGTCGTAGATATCACTGCCGAGAGTGAAGCACATTTTGGGTTCTTTTTGTATTAGGTATGGTGGTAGAGTTACCCTTTTCAGAGCGAAAGGTCCAAGATTCAATTCTAGCTATAATTGAACATTAGAAGAAGATTGTTGATATATATATATATACTCAGTGGATTTATATTCGTGATGAAATTTTCTATGTCTCTACAAATATACAAATGTAATTTTGTAAGAAAAAATATATAAGATACTCTAAACTATATAAAGTTCTCTAACACATGCAATCAAGTATTTATTTTAGATTTATGTCGCTGTACTCTTAAAAAAATTCAGTGGTTTTTCACTACTCGATGAGCGATTGATATTTTGTACTCCATAAAGATACAAAATAAATTGTTTTCTACTTAATTGGGTAGAGAAGTCCTCTTTCAAACACCCTATATCCGATTCAAAGCGATTTTCACTTTTTTTTTGCGTGTTTATGGCACAAAACAAATGTGATGTGCTTTGATTGGTTTAAATCACCACGTGGTTCTATGCTTTCGGTTTAGTTTCGCTAAAAGTGGAGGAATTTAGTGCTCCATTTTGTAAAAACTATCTATTAGAATATTTAAAATATATAATTGGACAAAAAGGAGCGCTAAAACATTACACAAGTCTTTATTTCTTATAATTAATTGAATGACTAAATCAAATCTTCATATTTTTGATTTTTCACCATTATATAAACTTTAGTATTCAAAAGTGTGAATGAATGAATTCTAATGAATTCATATTCACGTAATATTTATAATATTTGAAATTTCTGATTAATTGATAATATTTAATAATATAACAATGTGTTTGGAAATTTTATTTTTTATTTCAAATACCATTTTCTGCCACAAATTAATTCATTATAAATTAATATAATAAGATAATCATTATAATGAATGCATTTTTAAATTCTTTTATTTTCGAAACAGCGTAAACATGACTAATTTTCTCGTTGATTTAAATATCCACAATGTATATTATAGAAATATTATTTAATATAGTGTATTGTACTGAATTGAAAGTGCGATTAATATTAAATACAACATTTTACCAATGAATAAGAATAAATTTTTTCATAAATAAAATTAGAAGTTTTTTAATTTAAATATTAATTCAATATAAAGCAAATCATAATCTGAAGAATATTACTTAACAGTATGTATTTTATTTATTAAAATTTTATGCTGACAATATGTCTTTTATTTATTAAAATTTCAATTTGACAATTTTTGATTTGATTTGATTATTTACTAAGTACAAACATTCGTAGATAAAACGAAAAGGAATTGTATGTATCAAAATCTATTAATTTGTATATTTTAGAATTTACAGCTAAGCATTTTGTCGATGGAAATATAATTTATACTCCTATTTTATGGTTGTCATTGCTATCATCGAAGAAAAATAAAAAAAAAATTAGCAAAAGTAAATCTGTAACATGAAGTTATTTTGAAGATGATGAAATGCAATATAAGGAAGAAATGAATGATTGGGTATATTCTGTATAATATGCAATCAAAAGTTTTATGAAGACTGAGAAAATGTTAACTATTGTTATCACTAAAGTTGTTAATTTCATTGTGCTTGTAAAATTTATTTAAAACTTTGAAGTAATATTCTATGTTTATGTAAGAACGCGGTAGCTTAATAATAATTTTAAATCTATTTTGAAGTAAAATTTTCTAAATTTTCAATTTGAATTTAATAGTTTAAAAAATAAATATCCAGTATTTTTTCACTTGACCGTAAATAGTTTTTACATGTATGATATTATTGATTAAACACATATGTGTATATGTATGTATTTTACATTTCAGATAAAATTATTACAATTTGAAATGCCTAGTGAAATTCATTGAGAAAAAATATTCGAATTTTGGAGAAAATGTCTAAAATTAAATAATATTTTATGATGAAAAATAGACCCTCTATTGTTCTATTCTATTACAGAATTTACTTCTCTAAGTACGATTGACTGCTTTCAACGAAGCATTGGTAATATAAAATCTGTATTTTTTGTATATTTGAGGAGGAATTTAAAAATATTCATGAAAGTTATAATCCTTTATGTCAACATTATTTTCTAAAATTGCCACAATGACTTTAGCACACACCAAAATTTACATTCCTTACATAATTTGTATATCTGGATTTTTAATGATAGACTAAGAAAAATTTTCTAAGTTTTTTGATTGCATGTGAATAATGTGTTTTAAATTACTTTAATGTCAATACATTTAGCTAAAATTTTATAGAGATAGGGTTTCTTTAAAGTAAATATGGAAGAAAGATCTTATTGTTATTTTGATATTTGTATAATGATTCCATAATCAAAAATGAAAGTAATTAAAATCTTTATTTTACAATATATGCATTATTACTTATGTCTTTTATTATATTGTAGTCTTCAAACTTGTATTTTAAAAAATCATTTTATTTTTAATATATTTGAATATTAGTGTATGTGGTACAAAATCATATAGTTTAAATTTTTTTGTTGTAATTTGAAAAAAAAACATTATATATTAAAAAAATTAACTGTTTTTAAGTTAAAGTTGATTAATTCAAAAATGCTTTAACTTTAGAAATAAATTTATGTATGCATGTATATATTTTTATTTAATGTTTAATAATCCATTTTGTAAATTATGATAGGGGCTATAGCTATTTCATAACATAAAAAAATCCAAAACTATTTTGTATTTGTTTCATTGTATATCTATAATTTATCATTTTTGCACATTCTTATAAAAATTTTCAAAAACTGCTAGATAATCATTAGTTTACTATCTTCAGTTACAAAGTTTTAACTAATTAATGAGAATGCCATTTTTTTTAACAAATTACTCTTGCTTTAAACTGCAATAAAAAGTTCTATTAATTTAATATAAGCAATTATTCTCTTTACTACATATAGTTTTGGAATTTGATATTTAATATCCAGTTAGCTGACTGTTTTCTTAGTAAATGTCCTGCATAATATGCTCCTCGAATATTATCATATATTCAAAAACCTCTCCTATAACATGGAATAAATATGTAAGAATTGAGGATGATATATTTTTTAGGTTGAATATATAGTTTTAATACAGAATTTAATTACATAGATATCAGATACCTTGTGCAGAAAAATAAGGCTGTATTAAAAATTGAATAAAATTTTTTGTATAATCTTCCATTTTATTTTTAATTTCATTCTTAGTTTCATTGAAGTTATTTTCAGTTTAAACTAAACTTGGAAAATATATCGTAAAACAAGACTTATTTGCAAAAACATAAGTCAGTTTTGTTCAAGAGAATAATCTGTAAATATTTGTCTTTATCCTCCTATAATTTCAAAAAAGCATTATTATCAATATTTAAAAATAAATATTTAGCTATACTTTAAAAATAAAGGATTTTTTCAAAAGAACTTAAATTATATTTACTTATATGAAATATTTATGTATTTTTTAAATTGTCTACAATTTGTTGTATAAATGTTTGTAAAAGTTAATTTTGTAATTATGGGCCCATAGTAAACTAAACTGAAAAATAAGTAGTGTGACGAATTTTTCTCTAGAGGTCTACACTCACACGTAAAACTAAATATATATAAGTATAAACTAAATATATATAAATATATATGAAGTAAATGGCTGAACAAATTGCTTAATATTGTATGTCATTTAAAAACCACTATAATATCCAAATCAATTAAAATGTCATATTCAACTGTACTGTTATACTATTGACTAAAGAAATCATATCTTATATTGCAATTTAAAAAAAAAAAAAAAAAAAAACATAAATCCTTAAAATAAAGAATTTAAAACCTAATTTCTGCATTAAATTGTCAATATAAAAAAAATCAGCAATACTCCTACAAAAGATTGAAATTCACTCTTTTGTCCATCTAATTTAACACGACATGTTGTCAGTCCTCTTAAAAGGAGTCACATCTTTCAAAAGAGTGAATTTCTATCTTAAAGGTTGGCTGAGTTTTGTGACGATGAAAGAGTGAAATTTCACTCCTTCTGAGTGAAATTCATTCGATTATTTTAAGAGTGTGGATTCATAATCATTGAATTCATAATCATCAATGACATTTTCCATGTCATCTACAAACCTATAAAAATAATTTTGTAAGGATAAAAATGTAAGATACCCTAAGCTCTATATCTACTAAGCTTTCACGCACAGTACCGTTCATATATTAAGTTATGCAATAAGCAGTGTCAAAACAAAAATTCACCAAATTAAATACATACAATTTGCTTATTTGAATAAATCAATTTCTCCAATAAAATTTGTTTTTTATTACATTATGATAGAAATTTTCCTGCTACTGAAACTATATATTAATTTCTTTTTTTAAAACAATCCAACTACAAAAACTTACCATCTTAACTTATGTTTAGTTTAGCAATTTACAATTTTTGAAGGTTGAGTTTTGATCATTGAAACAGGTTTAACCAACTGCAGATAGTGAAATTCCCAGACTGATTTATTATAGTAACGATAATTATCATTTCAAGTATTTAAATCTTTTTCTCTTGTAATTTTATGAGGAAAATTGTCTGGTGTCAAAATAATGTTTTCTGATTTGAATTGATGAAAGTCAGATGAATATTGCTTTTACTAGAAAAGTTTTAGCTTAAAATAAAAACGCTATGACATTGCTTCTACTATATAATCACCTTAATGATTAAAGGCTTTAAATATCTCTTTTTATTCTTAGATAACCTACTCAGTTTCTTAATGATGTAAATGTTGAAATCTATTTTTTCTAAATTTTAGAGATTTATTTATTTATCTAGAATACACATAGTATGATATATTTTATGTCATAACTGCAAAACAAAGAAAATTCTATTATTTATAAGAACATTTTGCAATTTATTCAATCATGTCCCCATATCATATTTATAATTTATATGATCATAGCTATTAGAATTTCTATCACTGATATTTATACTGCATACATTATATTTAACTTCTGAATTCTGTATTTCAGTTTAATGCATTTCTCTCTAAATAGAATGACTTATATAAAATCTAAAGTTTTACTTTTTTCAAAGGAAAATCAATTGGTAAAGTTTTCATAGTAAAATGTAATGGAAGACGAACATGTTCATCCATGATTATTAACTGTAAGAAATGTTTGAAAATCAATATCATCTATGAACGCTGATCCGTTTCTCGTAGCGGATTTAAATGGAACTTTTTGAAATTCTATACTTTTCATTATGAATTCGTTAAATGTAACAAATAAAGAATTTTTTGTAGTTTTTACGGGAATCAGATTGTAATTTATTATTAGTATGTAGTTATCAGATAATTTTGTGCTTATATACTGATAAAAACAGGGTAACACGATTTAATATCAATCATCAATATCTGTATTGATTTATCTATTAATAAATCGGATATAAAAAATAATATACAGTAGTTGATTTTTGATTTCGAAAATTATTTAATTTATTATTAGTGAGAATTATTTAATTTATTATTAGTGAAAATTATTTAATTTATTATTAGCATAATTTATAATTTATTAAATTATAATCATCTCGGAAAAATCCTTTTAATGATAAAAATTTATAATGAGGGATCAAAATAATGAGAGTTTAATTTAGCATGAAACATGTTATCAAATTCACTGACTATTTTTATATTTTAAATAATGTTTACTATTTATTGAAATGTTAAGAGTTTTTTCCACTGCATACTTTTAAAGAAACGCAATTATTATACTTAAGTGACTTTGTTATTTTGATAATTAAATATAATTCTTTCCATTATGATATTTAGTTTAACATTTAAATTTTCGTTAATTTTTCTAAGAGGAAGACATTTTTATTCTTCTGTTTTGTAATTTTCTATTTTGTATTTCTTCTACTTTTGATTCCTTATTCCTTATTTAGCAATGAAATGAAATTCTGAACTTCAGAAAAAATATAACTTTTAGTAGCAAAAACTGAGATTTTATAGAAATTGTAAATGTTTCTGATAAATTGATTGTAATTGTTCCTTACTAAAAACTCGTGTTTGAGAAAGGAAGGACCACGACGTGGCTGATGATAGAGATCAGTGTGCAAACTTGACAAATGATAAAAAAAATAGCCATAGTGGCCAAATTGGCCATGGCATCGTTGCTATTTTTAGAGGTTTGTGAGTTTGAATCCAGACTTAATCGAAGTTCTGACTTATTCATTAAAGGTGTTGTTAAATGGATTAAGGTTGTGAAATGACTGTGGGTGCCTAGGGAAATATTACGGATAGAGGAAAATATATTTTAAGGTGTCCTTTGGCTAAAATTGGTGATTTTTTTTTGTCGTTTAAAGTTCTTGGTGAAACAAAACGACGCCAAAAACACCACTTAATGATACACACATAATTAAAAGATGTTTTAACATCATATTCAACATCCTCCATTCGGCGTCAAAGTAATAAAATCCAGAGAGGCATTCTTAAGGATAGGCCTCCCTTGGGTATCTTCTATTTGACCTCTGCTTCTGAATTTTAAAGACTTTCACTAACGGCTTCCATCTAACTGGTAGAGTCAGAGTTAAACAGAAGGAAGTATGCTGGTGTTCAAAATAAATCAAAGAAGTTATTCAAAATGTAATTTTTTTAAAGAAAATATGCTTATTTTTATTCATCCATTTAAATATATTGCATATTTTTATATTTGATTAAAATATTATAATTGGTTTTAATATGAAAATTTAATATGCTTCGCTTTCACTATATTACACAAACCACATTCTCGTTGGGTGAAGACTATTTCGTCTCTGAATACAATCTGAAATTAAAATCTATTAATAGTCGAGGATGGTATGAAAAATTCCATTTTTATTTTTAAGAAATCCGATTTACTTTCTGAAATTTGAGATCCATTTATTATAAATTTAACTTTCCAGGTAAGTTTAACATCGCATAACAGACAAAATGAGATCTAAAAATTGGGATACGGTATGTCGGTATGATAATAATGACAACATGATACTTGAACCCGGAAGACTTCCAAGACCAACATCTCACGGATGTGCATGCATAAAGCAGAAACGCTGCACCCACTCCAGTTGTTGATTAGTAGCCATTCAGGATGCTATGAAAACTTAATATCGACATTTTTAACGCACTATTACAGATCTTGACACTATTTAGGAAATTTTATTATAAAAAAAGACATTTCGATAACACGTAACTCTGAAGCACGTGAAATTCTGCTCTTGACCAAATACTTTCATCCTTTTGGCCAACAAGCACCAGAAGCATTTTAAGATTTCAATGCAATGAGATTTCTTAGATTGAACATTGCAGGGAAACCATACTTTATTTTTTTCAGGTATAAGCAAGGTTTAATTAACGGTACCTATACTGATTAACAATTTTTTCTTTTAGATTTGGGCGTCGTAAAACTTAATAATTTACAACGTGTTCCCAAAGGCTAAACACGAATCTAAATTTTATGCTGATTCTGTCAGCATATGAGGATCTAATTACCACATACGTATCAAAAAAGGATTGGAAGTCTATAACTATATGGTTTTTATTTATTTTCTTTTTTATTGAATTAAAATAATTAAACGGGACTAAATTAAATATTGTTGAACAATAAAAAAAAGCATAACAAATGTTAAAATATATTTAGTTTTCTCTTTAATAAACTGAATACATTTCCAATAGTTATAAGAAATCATCTGCTTAATATTTTGAATTTAAAAATTAAAATTAATTCTTACTTAATTCAGTATTAAAAATAGACACCATTTTTCAACTCATTACATGAATTTCATTAAATGAGATTATCTTTTTCGTGAGCATGATAATAAGCACATGCTTAGAAAAAAATTTAGCAACGAAGCAATTTTTCATAAAATAATGAATTTCCATAGTTACAGGAAATCATCAGCTCAATATTTTCTATTTAAAATTAAAATTCATCCTTAATTAACTCCGTATTCAATATAGACAACATTTTTCAATTCATTACCAGAATTTTAGAAAGAGATCTTAGAAAATAATGAAGTTTTCCCCGTTTGTAAATTTGGTTACTGTAAGAATTATAGAAATTTGACGTTTACCAAAATAAAGAGTTCTGCTTATTTTTGTTCTCTTTATGTAAGGTATCAAAGAAAAATGATAAAATAGTTTTGCTTAAAAAAACTAACTGAAAAATGAAGTCCTTTTTTAAGGTTTGTATTTCAGTAACTGGAATGCAACAGATTCGATTCTGTACTCAAATAAAGCCAATCCTTTAATGATGTCGGTAGAATTTTGAAAGAGACACGTTGTTATCAATATTTGATCAGAATTATAGATTAGTAGATGGCTGGTTCTATTTATACATTTAAATTTATTTTAATAGAGAGCATAATATGTGTAACTCAATTAATTCATAAATGTAACTCAGAATTAAATAATCTTGAGGAGATAATTATATTTTTTCCAAAAACTTCCATTTTTGAAAGCCCAGAAAATTTTTACGAAGAATGCTTTTAAGAAGACAGTATGTGATTGTAGAAGGTTCTCTGTATATATAAAAATATTGGAAAACTCTAATTATAAAAATGAATTTCTCGTAATTATTTTCGATTTCACATTTACACTATTGATACTCAAACAAAACAAAAGAAGCTATCGATTTAATGATAAAATGAATATAAAAGAAGAATATAACATACAATGAATATAAAAATTAAAAAGAAATTATCATGGGGAGTAATGGATTAAATTAAAAATTATGCAATTTATCATGATTTAACAAAAAATCAATTATTTTAATACGAAAGGTACACTGTGTGTGTGCTTTTTTTTAAAAAAATATAGATGCATTTAGATTAGAAATGACATAAATCAGTTCTCTCAAACCTGCCATCTAATGATGGAAAGTTGAACTAAATGCTTTCTTTTAATTTAGCAGTAAAATTTCATAGAAGATAGTACCATATTTTAAAATCTGATTAAATTGTGAAATTAAAATAAAATTTATTTTCATGTTAAATCATGTAAGCAAATAAAAATTTATATTCAATTATATAAAAATAATTAAGAATTAAAAATATTTTAAGAATTCAGTTTAAAGTAATGCATAATTATGAGTATCCAACATTGAATATTATTCTTCTAATTTAAGAAACCAAATTTTAAAGCACAATAAGTTTAATTTCTCTATAAAATATGTCAAAATTTATTTTATTCACTTTTCAAAGAAATGAGAGAAAAGCAGTGTAAACCATTTTTAATTCCTAATATTACACATTTAATAGGATTGTTTTCATACCTTTTAAAATTCATTGAAATCTGAGCTGATGGTTCAATTGTTATTGTTAAGATGTAATAAAAATCTTATATTTTTACCCAGAAAATGGAAAATTAGTATTTTTTTTTATTTGGAATTTTATGCATATTTTATTTGAAAATAAAAATAAATATATTCCCCACTTAACTCTTGGCTATGTATTTGAAATTTATATACAGATTACTAATGCTACGATTTTGTGATTTAGATAAAATTTGAATATCTTTTTCTTTGATAGAACTTAATTTTTAATCGCACTTGGGTTATTCTTGAGATTCATTAGACTATATCGAATATCACTATAGTGTGTTGTATTCATATTTAATTCAATCGGCAATCTCATATCTGATTTATGAATTGCAATTTGAATCAAATATGAAATGGAATAGATTTAATTTTAATCAAAGCAATAATAAAATAGTACACCATGTTATTGTTACTTATGGTACTTGGACAAGCCAAGCTCGAACACTGGTACGAACATAAACATGAAATATTTTGAGTTTTATTACATTTTAGAAATTTTTAATATTTAATATATCATATATTTATCATTATATAATAACTGAATATTTTTTAATACCTTTAATATTTTTACTCTAAATTAAATTAAAAAAATAATAAAGTTACTAATATATTTAAAATTTACTATATGTAATATATTATATAAATTGTAATTTTATATTCCTAAGACAAGAGAGTTAATATATAATTTGTGACTATGTAATCAGTAATCGTTAATTGAAAATTAAATTAATCTATTACTGTAGTTTCTTAAATAGTTCGTAGATGGCGCAAGCATTAATAGATTATGTTCTAGTTTTCTTTCTGAAAGGATCCTACATGTAGCGCCATCTAAGGACTAACTTATTAGTTAGAGGTCTTGATTGTTTATTTTAAGGAAACAAAAAAATATGTTAAATTTTTAAGGGTCATATGCTTGTTTTTATTAATTATTACAGTTTATATAATTACAAACTTTAAATATTATTGATATGAAAAATTCAAATCTTCACGTAATCTATTTTCTTTTTTACAATTGAATAAGAACATGCGGTTGCGATATCAAAGAACACTGTAAGTAATAATATAAGAATCTCTTTACTACTCTCGTAGTTTAATTTTATGAATGAAATCCATAGTTTTTAACCTCAAATCAATGAATGAAATTTTCTCAAATTAGCTTTGTAAATAAAGTAAAATTAACTCTTGGCTATCTCTTTGAAATTTATATACAGATTACTAATGCTACGATTTTGTAAGTCAGATAAAATTTGAATATCTTTTTTTTTCTTTTTTTGACAGAACTTTATTTTTAATCGCACTTGGGTTACTCTTGAGATTTATTAGACTATATCGAATATCATTATAGTATGTTGTATTCATATTTAATTCAATCGGTAATCTCATATCTGATTTACGAATTGCAATTTGAATCTATTATGAAATTGAATAGATTTACTTTTAATCATAGCAATAATAAAATAAAATAGTACACCATGTTATTGTTACTTATGATACTTGGACAAGCAAAGCTGGAAAATGGCTACGAATTAAGTCAGAAGGGTGCGTCTTTCGTTAATCAGAGCACAACCAAGGTGAAAGTACAACTTTGCTCTAAGACTCCTCCGATTAGATGGCACTACCAGAGAATCCCTTCTTCAATTTTTACATTGATATTCAGGGGGAGGAAATTCACTCTAGACCATTATACCTATAGTAACTGCTCAATGGCTTACCACAGGACTTTCAGTTCTACAGATTCAATATATATATATATATATATATATATATATATATATATATATATATATATATATATATATATATATATATATATATATATATATATATATATATATATATATATACTAGGCTACCAAGGTCCATAGAACACCCTAAGTTAGCATATAATAATTCAAATGATACAGAAACTAATTTCTATATTCTTATATAAATAGATTGAAATTAATAAATTAATTAATAACTTCGGTTGTTGATATATATTTATTTTATCTCCATCTGTTTCTCATCAGAAAGCGAATTTTCTTAGGAATAAGAGTTGCAGAATTTTTCTTGTGAACGAGGTAATTTCTTTATTCCTCTCTTATTATCTAAACTACTTTGTGCAACCTAAGTATCTTGCTGACAATATTTCCAAAGAAGAAAAAAAAGTACTTCCAGTTTATGTATCATAAGAATATTTCAATTCAAAGTTCTATATATGATCAATCACTTTTCTTTGACTTTATTCTGAATTCTGTCATAATTTATTTTCTTTCGTAATTTTTTAGAGGAAACAGAAAGAATATATTGCTTTATAATTACAAGTTCAAATTTTTTTTGAAGCATATTTTTTTTATATATCTCACTTACAAGTTTTCTTTTCAGTCTATATTTTCATCCGAATTTTCAGAACATTTTATAAAATAATATTTAAAAATCTATAAATGAAATTATGCGTTAATTTCATCGTTCAAACTTTTATTTATCACATTTTGAGAGTATTTTGAAATATTGCTTAAATATCAGTGATTGAAATTCTTTAACTGAAGTTGAAATTGCGAATTATATTTTTCTAGTTTTAACCTATACTGTATATAGGTTAATATTGCATAAGAAAATTTAAGAGAAGAGAGCTTTTAACATTATTGATTTTGACTAAATGATTTTTTTTTAACAAAATGCGATACTGCTGTATGCATGTTCATATTTTTCATCAGATATCACAGAAGTGAACTTTAATGCATTTTATTTAAAGTGTCATTGGTTATACAATATTTACAGTGGTAACATACAAGATAGTGTTTCAAATATGATAATTACTTTAGAAAATTATGTCAAATACTACAATACACTGTTATTAATATTCAGTAAATTTTGAGTTTGAATGATAATTCATTTCGTCTCCACAAATGATATTGAATACTTCGAGTTAACGAAATTTAAACGAAACTTGAATATTTACTTAATAACACTCTTGAGTATAAATTCTTCACTTAATATGTTTGATTCTACAATAAGCTGACCAAATTATGATTTTGTAAGACATAAAAAATAAGTTTAGGTTAATTATTGTTTTCGCGTTTCTTAATTAATTTTATATTTGTGTGATTAGTTATGTTGTTACTCATGACACTTGGACAAGCCAAGCTCAGTATCCGATGGCTACGTGAAATTAAGTTAGAAGAATACGTCTTTCGTTTAACCACAGCACTACGAAGGTGAAAGTATTTTGCTCCATGAATACTCCGGTAGATGACTCCATCAGAGGATTCACTTAATATCATCAACAGATTTAACGAGCACGTATATCTACTCGGTGGGTCTTTGGCAGCATTGGTAATCGAACTCCTCCCTTCCGGATGTATGGCTGATGCCCTAATCACTAGACTACGACTGCACAATTCTATATTTATACACATATATACTAAATGCTTATAAAGTAACCAATATTTCTTAAAACACTTTCTAGACCATAGCTGCATACATATTAAATGCATGATTGATTGTTAATGATGTTAATAAAATGATTTTGCAATGAAAAACGCAATTGCTTTTTAATAAGACTTCTTGAAACATGCAAAAGTAAATAAATTCGATGATATTCGACAGCAAAATGGTATTCGACCATACACTTGATAGAATTGTAATTAAATTATCGTTTCAAAGGATATCTTTGGGTTTTTGATTATAACAAAATCAGCAATATTACTGAGTATTAAAAAGTAATCTGTGCATCTGTGGGCAGACAGTAACAATCATCATTGATAAAAAAGCTGGAAAATTTTTATTTTGATGTTGTTAAACTCATTTTTATTGCCTAATATGAAGTATATTCTAAATAATGCATAGTAAGGCCACATATTTGTACACATATTATTAATTCTTTTGGTCATTGATTTTTATACTAGTCTTCTAATGACATTTGGAACAGATGTTCTCAAGAAGTTTAAAGAAAATATTTCTACTCTTGGCAACCAGCTACAATTTATTGCCATAGCTATTCCTTATAATTTCAGACCATTCTTGGCTTTGATATTTATAGGATAATTCAGTTCTTCAAAATGCTTCAACAGAGTTTTATTACAGAAGTCAAGATTTGCATTTACATGAGAACGGATAAGCAATACAATCCCTTAATAACTGAACATAGAAGCTGCTACATGTTCTCTCATATTACAGTTTGGATGCAGTTGTTACTGTAATGAGAAATTGAAAGAAAATTTTGACATATTTGATACAAATGTTTTTTCATTTATTTTAGCATGAATTAATTTAATAAGGATAAAATACTGAACATTTAAAAAAATTAAAATAAATATTTTTTATTTAATTTTTAGCTGAATTATATTTTTAACCTTTGAATTTAGAGACACAGTTTAACATAATTATTTTGTTTCAATGTTTTTGGAGAATATAATTCAAAAGAACTATTGTGGTAGCCTAGTGGTTAGGACATTGACCTTCCTTCCAGAAGGATGGGGTTCGATTCCAAATACCGCCAAAAACCCACCTAGTATATGCCATATACGTGCTCGTTGAATCTGTGAAATAGAAAGTTCTGTGGTTGGTTGTTGAGCAGTTACCATAAGAGTGTAATGGTCAGGAGAAATTTTCCTTCCCCTCAGATGAATGTCAAAATTGAGAGAGTGGATCCTCTGGTGGTGCCATCTATTGGAAGAGTTTAGAGCAATGCCATACTATCATCTTCATGGTGCTCAGGTTAAGCGGAAGACAAACCCTACTGACTCAAATTCGCATAGCCAACGGCATAGTGAGCTTGTCTTGTCTAAGTGCCATAAGTAACAACAGCAATAGATATTTCATTAATGCTGATAATTTGTTTTACATTCCATTCACAATTTGAATAATGACAGATTAAATGGTATTTCTTCCTATCTCTATTTTTGGTAATAAAAGAAAATAAATATAATTCTGAGAAGATGTTGTAAGCATACACATTTATTATTGTTCTTAAGCATGTAAGCAGCTTAATGAAAGAATTAATCTTCAATAAAATTAAAGCTTTTTAGTTTGTATTCAGCAAAAGTAAGGCGTACGTTAAAATTGATCCAAACACTGTCAGTATAGTACTTCTTTGAAAGTAAATAATGTCCAATGCATGCAACTGGATACTAGGCTTGTCAATTAAATGCTTGTCATAAGCGCTGATGCTTGTTTGTGATTCCAAAGGTAATCTCCGCACTAGCTGAAACCAAAATATATACGAAATGTTTTCTATTTCTATATTCACTTGACTGGCCATCCATATCACCGAAAATATCATCAAGATAGAAAATAGTAATCCTTTTGAAAGATAGAAAGCACGTTGGAAAGAAATATGTACTTCTTTTTCAGTTGCGAGTATACCTACATTTCCGAAACAAATGCCGATATTCGTAATAAGATGCAAGAAAATTGGTAGAGAGAACAAATCATTCATTTGGTTTAAGAAGTCAATAATTTTTGCCTTCTCATTAATTATATTTTTCTGTTTGATTTCGAGGAATGATTTTGGACTTTGTTTATGAATGTCATCAGCCAATTTCTTTAACTCTGTGGTAAAAAGATAGCACAATCGCGAGTACAACAATGTCATTCCAATTGATGTAGTTGGATATATATAAGCTAAGGAAAGGTATTTAAAGTATCTTAAGACATTTGCAGTAGGTAAATTAAGCGAGTAATTATATGTGAAAAAGGAAACACGAGTCGAATGATTTTCCCTGAATTCCAAGTGTATAAAAAGATGTAACATTATTAAGAAAATTAATGTATGAGTTAACAATTTCATTTTCCATTCAGCATCGCAATTATAATTAGAAGATAATTTTTTCCAGAAAATTTTAAATTTTCTTTTTCGAAAGCATACTATCATCCAGAATGAAAAACTCAGTATGAAAACGATTAAGTTATTAAGAGCAGTTTTCCATTCAATTGAAAAATCGAATTTAAAAATACACAATATATATGGATGTAGAATATCCAGAGAAATCACAAAGATCACCACAGCAAAAGTACCAAATAATATGGACTTCCATGCACGCTTTCGGTCTATTTCCGCTTCGTTACTACCAAAAAGAATTCTAAACAATAATAAATTATAAAATTTTGTTTTTTCTGATTTTCGAAGCATGGTGAAGAAAAATTAATCATTAATATATTATATATTATTAAAATATATATGAGATTAAATAAAAATAAATTAAGACTTTTTAAGTTTTAATAGACGACATCGTTTTTTGTACAATGAAATCAAAGTTAGGTAACCATCTTGAAAGTAATAATTCTCTTGTCATTTAAAATACGGTGACGTTTTGAAAATATGATTTACAAAAGAAGCTTTTAAGTAATTAAATTCATCAAAATATCCTCTATTAATAAAGCATAATAGATTTAATTTCTTAAAAACTCACGGTGACGTAAGAGGAAATAAATGACATTAATATAATTTTTCATTTTTTATTAAGTAGAAAAATCTGATGATTAAAAAAGGTTAATAAAAAAGATCCGTGCAAACTTAGACTTAAGAGTACAATAAATATTGCTTTTATAAATTGAAACATTATTGCTTTTGATATTTTACAGTCTACGATTTCATTACGATAGTGCTTTTAACAATACTTAAAATATTTTGGTGATATAAAGTCAATAGTTTGTCGTTACACATGAATCAAGCCCTAATATTTTCCGATTTCATTAATTTTGGTATTAATACAATTCAAATGTTAAAAGTAAATAAAATTAGTCTATTATATCAAATTGTGTACATGTAAAAATATTATATATTTGTATCGTTACCAGAACTGCTGACTAGAAATAACCTTTAAAAACTAATCACAAAAATAACTTCTAAATACTTAGAATTATAGCCATAAGAATATTGATTCTGCGGAAAATTTTCAATTGATCAGCGATTATAGGGAATGTCATCAGATACTTTTGTTTAACATTGATTTAAGAGAACACTTTCGTACTCCATGTTTTAAAATTAATATTGTAATGAATAATAGAATTAATTTTGATATAAATTGAATATTGATTGTTATTTTACTTTCTGTTTAAAAGATAAGCCCAATCAGTTTGAGAAAGGCTACAAATATTCTAGAAGTTTATTTCATATTATCTTGCACATTGCATTCTTAAGTTAAATGAGATGAATACATCTGAAGTTCAAGAAAATTCTATTCAAGAACCGCAAAAATATAGACTTGAAAATGGGAATTCACTTTTTCTATGTGTGACTCATTCGAAATTTCTATAATTTTGAATTTAAAAAAAGGTAGAGTTGTCAGGTACCAAGCTAAATTTTGATATTTTAAATGTTTTTAATTAAATTATAATTTTCAGAAAAAATGAGAAATAAAACAATATGAGAAAATAAAAATAATTTTTGTGCTATTTCTATGAGAGTTTTTTTTTTTTTTAATAAGAAACGTTTTTGCTAAAATGATTTGAAGTAAATTAATACCTTTCTTGTTTGCAATCAAATTGGTTTTTTGACCTTTCGGAGAGTCTTCATAATGAATTTAACAAATTTTAGTATTACTTTTAGTAAAGTTAAAATAAAATGCAATTATTTTATTTTAATCGTTTTTTATTTTTTATGAATATTTTCAAATAATATATTATAAAACCTCGCTTTTAACTCAAGCTCAAAATTTGCATTTGAATATTTATGTTACTATCTTCAAAGAATGAGACCGTTTGCACTGTGGTAGCGCTTTGCTTTACAAAACTACAGGTCCTACTAGGTTAAATCCTGTGATTGGGCAAGATTTCATCCTTCAGTGGGGCCCTAAAACCGAATACCAAGCATGCTTGGGAACTAAACACTGGGATTCCGAGTTAGACTGTGTACGGTTATCTGTGAACCCCAGGGGTTTCGATCAAAATAACATATATGAGTAATGTAGACCTTGACCCCATAAGGGCTGAGTTTAGTTTAACTTAAAAATGCTAGTAGAGAAAGTATGCAGAAAGTAATGCAAAGCTGAAAAAATTTATAGTGTTAACCACACACATACCCAGAAAAATTTGATGTTTTTTTTTTTTTTTTTTTCTTCTTAAGAAGCAAACAAGTTGTAGATTATATAGGGTTTATCATTTCTTAAGATAATAATTTTTAAATCATCTACTGAATGTGATTCACTATTTTGAAAAAAAAAATACATGCGATATATGTGAAAAAAATACTCATTTGTAAGTAATAAATGATGTGAGAGTATTGTGTTTGATGGTAAAATAATGAGACTGAGTCTAATCAAAAGAAGTTATTTATCGGATCGGTGCTCATTATTAAAGCTCTTCGAAGTAACCTTTTTGAACAGCAGTACATCGTTGTCAACATGACTCATGAATTGCAAAATATTTTTGAAAGTCAACAGTTGAAAGCTCTTTTAAAGTTGCTAATCTTAAATATTTTAATTATCTGCAACATCCAGTTGAGTGGTGGAAATGTCGCGTTGTTGTTACTTATCTTCAAGAGAACCTCGTTACGCAGTTGGTTACGTGAATTTAAGTCAATAGTTTAACCAGAGCACAGTCTTTCGTTTAACCAGAGCACCATGAAAGTGAAAGTAGGACTTTGCTCTAAATTCATTCAGGCTAGCAATTGTGTGTTTGCTGGGTAAAATGATTTCTTAAGAGACACAGAAACTTTTTTAAAGAAATAGTTTTTGAAAAA